>CM053029.1:492321545-492946545 GCA_028564925.1 Lithobates sylvaticus
GCTCCAAAGCAGCTGCACCAAAGGTCAGCGCATACCGGGTAGCTTTTTTTTCTTGATTTTAAGAGAAAGACATGTACACATTGGGTGTCTAGGAAAAGGGGGAGAAAGTTTGAAGAAAAAAAAGGGGGGGGGGCAAACTGGGGGGGGGGGGGTCTCAATTTAGGAGTAGGTCAAATCGTCTGAGTCCCAGTACAGCCAGTGTTTATGCTTTTATTGATGGTTTTGTCCTTCTAACCTTTCTTGGAGCATGGCGTCTGCTAGTACTCTGAGATGTTTATTTCTGCCTGCTGGGTCTGAGCATATTTTGGTGGTGTCTGATGGTCTGGCTGTGTATGATGGCTGTTTGGGGTGTTGGGTGGTAGAAGTTGGAACTGTGGAGATAGTTGCATCTATCAGTGGGTTTCCTGTATATTGAGGTGTGTAGCTTGTCATACTGTGGTGTCTAGGAAATTTACATGTGTGCTTAAATAGTACATTTTTTGTTTGATTGACGAGTGAAACTAAAGATGGACTTTTCAAGCACAAGTCAATTTCCTAGACACCACAGTGTACATCAAAGATGACAAGCCACACACCTCAATATACAGGACACCTACTGATAGATGAAACCATCTCCACAGTTCCAGCTTTAAGGAACAAGTGCACTAATACAATCACCAAACGTGAGAGAAACGTTTTACAAAGGCAGGCATCCGGTTGGAATAATCTGTCCTGCTGACATTGTCGATACAATTTAGTGCACATACCACCGTGTTAATAAATAAATAAATACTTATCTCCCTGTTGGACTTCTGTCCTGTAATGAAGTGATTAAAAGTACTGTTTCTTCTACCTTTTTACTGTTTCTTCTACCTTTTTGCTTGTACAGTAGAGTTTTTTTTTCAAAGGAGGAGATTATGTCTAGAGGCACAGCTTGCAACAGTATTGTCCGGAATAAGCGGTAATTTCTTTTTACAGATACGTTTGTTTTTGTACCTGTGTCTAGATCCAAACCGGTTAAGAGACATTTTATTATAGGTACAGTATAGCCTGGTGGGTTCAGGTGGGCTGACATCTTGTATGTCTTGGATACGCCAACAGTGTTGCTTTCTTTCTATAGTTTCTGACTCTATACCTGTCCACCTTGGAGTTTTTTGGAGTGTTCCTGAACACCTTTTGCATGTCCAGCACCTACCTGCTTCTCCATAACCTAAAAAACAAAAACAAACAGGGAAAATAGCTTCTTCTAATGGTGTGAGTACAGATCCCTGTCCTCGTGATTGTCACCCAGGATTCTCAAATAGGCAGGTTGAGAGGCTCCAGGAGGATTATTTAATTTGGGGGAAACCTGTTTTATCAGTTTCCTCTGTGATTGGTAAAATCCAGTTGGGGACCTGGAGCCTGGAGATTTCATAGTGATCTGGGTGGGCTGTAACCCCTTTACACTGGGGTCCCACTAATACTGCTAAAGGTTTTTACTGTGGCTGATTTCATTGTTTGTGCCTGCTGCTGGATGGGTCCCTCCTCCAACCCCCCCCCGCCCCCTCCCCCCCACCTCGTGTTGGGTCGGTGGACCCAAACGCCACGCACAAGCGTGGAAACATTTTAAAAGTACAAAGGGGCAGAATCTTTTCTCGGAGGGGCGGGGCCCTAGCAATATGCCGTGAATGTCCGCGAGGACACACGGCAGGCTTAAAAAAAAAAAAATGCAACACAGCTGTGACAATCTCTCCTCGGCTGACTAGGAGAAAACAAGCAGCCTGCAACACAAGGACACAAGAGCTGTGGGATATGTGAGGGTTGCAAACTGGCATTCCTGATAAAGGAACGACACCTTTTTTTTCCCAGCACTATGCTGAATTTTATAGCGGCTTTAAATGTCATGACTATTTTCAGCGATTTTAAGTGCAATTTGTATAGTGCCTCTGTTTTTGTAGTTAGGACTATGCCTACCAAAAAAAACACCACAAAAAAACAAAAGTAAAGGCTTCACCCCCAGGCGCTAGGATCCCGAGTAGCATTTCTATGCTGTCAACCTCGCCTGAATTACCAGTTATGGTGAGCCATTGGAACAATTTGATGGTGCAACTGCTTCTCGCATCACAGCCCCTGTATACGTGACTGAAGATGTCCTTTCCTGCTCCCTGCAGGGCCTGGAAGAAAGATTAGTGGCTTTAATCACATCCTCCATTCAGATGGATAGGAAGTGTGCTAGATCCCCTTCCCCCACTTCAGAACCTTTGCAAGGGGAACAGTGGGCACAGGATGAGGTGTTACCCTCAGTCGAAAAAACAAACCGATAATTCCTCTGCGGAGGAAACAACGGTAGATGAGCCTTTTTCAGCCTCAAATCTGAGAAATTGCTGATACAATCTCTTACGAAGATGATTGGTTCTACTTTCATGCTACGAAAAACAGGGGTGCCCAACCTTTTGAGGAGCGAGGGCCACTTTAGCGACTTGGTAACCGGTCGCGGGCCACAATGAGCGAAACAACGGTAGATGAGCCTTCTTCAGCCTCAAATCTGAGAAATTGCTGATACAATCTCTCTATAGAGGTGAATGGAGGGTCTGATCGGTTCTACCTGTCTGTTTTTCAGGCGGACTACGGACATAACGGAGTCTCCTGAAAGTTTGGTTTCTTCCTTGTGTTCCTTTCCCCAGGTGGTTATAACTGGTGGCTGTCCTTCAGGGCTGGTACAGCTGGCTGGTACTGCTGTTGGGTACTGCCTGCTGGTACCGCTGACTGGTACTGCTGGCTGAAACTGCTTGCAGCTACTGGTACTGCTGGCGGGTGCTGGTGGGTACTGGTGCTGCTGGTGGGTACTGGTGCTGCTGGTGGGTACTGGTGCTGCTGGTGGGTACTGGTGCTGCTGGTGGGTACTGGTGCTGCTGGCGGGTACTGGGGCTGCTGGCGGGTACTGGGGCTGCTGGCGGGTACTGGGGCTGCTGGCGGGTACTGGGGCTGCTGGCGGGTACTGGTGCTGCTGGCGGGTGCTGCTGGCGGGTGCTGCTGGCGGGTGCTGCTGGCGGGTGCTGCTGGCGGGTGCTGCTGGCGGGTGCTGCTGACTGGTGCTGCTGACTGGTGCTGCTGACTGGTACTGGTACTGCTGACTGGTACTGCTGACTGGTACTGGTACTGCTGACTGGTACTGGTACTGCTGACTGGTACTGGTACTGCTGACTGGTACTGGTACTGCTGACTGGTACTGGTACTGCTGACTGGTACTGGTACTGCTGACTGGTACTGGTGACTAGTACTGCTGACTGGTACTGGTGGTTGGTTCTGCTCGTGGGTACTGGTACTGCTGGCTGGTACTGGTACTGCTGGATGAAACTGCTTGCTACTACTTGTACTGCTGGTGGGTACTGATACTGCTGGCTAGTACTGATACTGCTGGCTGGTACTGCTGGTGGCTGGTACTGCTGGCGGGTACTGGTACTGCTGGCTGGTACTTGTACTGGTGGCTGGTACTGCTGGCTGGTATTGCTGGTGGGTACTGGTACTGCTGGCTGGAACTGGTGGCGGGTACTGCTGGTGGGTACTGATACTGGTGGGGGGTACTGCTGGCTGGTACTGGTGGCTGGTACTGCTGGCGGGTACTGGTACTGCTGACTGGTACTGCTGGCGGGTACTGCTGGCTGGTACTGGTGACTGGTACTGCTGGCAGGTACTGCTGGCTGGTACTTGTGGTGGGTACTGGTACTTCTGGCTGGTACTGCTGGTGGGTACTGGTACTTGTGGTGGGTACTGATACTGCTGGCGGGTACTGGTGACTGGTACTGGTGACTAGTACTGCTGGTGGGTACTGCTGGCTGGTACTGCTGGTGGGTACTGGTGATGGTACTGCTGGCTGGTACTTGTACTGATACTGCTGGCTGGTACTTGTACTGGTGGCGGGTCGGGTACCCGCGATCAGGGCTTCCCGACCCGCCATCTCAGGGCAAGACGTGGCGGGCCACCTCGGATGGCGCCGCGGGCCACGGGTTGGGCACCCCTGCTCTAAGCCTTTGCATGCATTTCCTGCACATGCATTACTAGAACAGCTTATTTTTGCTGAATAGGATCACCCAGATATGCATTTTTCTCCCTGCTAAGAAATTCACAATTATCTATCCCCTGGAGGAGAAATTCTCAAAGATGGAAAATACCAGCAGTTGACGCTGCGTTTTACAATGTGAATAAAGGCCTAACTTGTCCAGTAGACAATGCACAGATGCTTAAGGATCCAACAGATAAGGAGTTGGAATCCCTGTTAAAGTGGTGGGACACCCTGAAGACAAAAACTTTAAAAAATGTTAGTAACCATTTTAAAATGAAAAAAAAAATAAAAAAATTTTTTTTTTACTTACCAGAAATGGCTGTTGCTAGGCAGATCGTCCTAATCTGCCTCCTCCAGCGCCGCAGTGATCTTCTCTCCTTCCGTCTTCTAGTGAATGGGGCGCGGTTTGTTATGGGAACTATGTCCCACAACACATCGCGTTCCCCATTCACAAATAAGACTCGCGCATGCGCAGTAGGCCGCGCGACTCGCGCATGCGCAGTAGGCCGCGCATGCGCAGTAGGAAACGGGAAGCCGTTTCCCTTACTGAGGATGGCGGCGCTGGAACCGGATCGCCGAGGGACAGCTCGTCCTCCACGACCGACATCGCGGGCGCCCTGGGAGGGTAAGTGTACTTATTTAAAAGTCAGCAGCTACTTTATTTTTTTTTTATTTTTTTTAGCTGCTGACTTTAAAAAAAAAAAAAATTTGTAAGGTGAAACACCCCTTTAAGATCTACTTTTTCCATGGCAGGTGCCATTACTAGTCTGCAGTTGCTGCAATAAGCGTTTGTCAATTCCTAAAGGACCAACTTAAATAGGCCCTTAGAGAGCTTCCTGCACAACAAGCTCGGGGTTTGGCTGAACTACCAAAAGCGTTATGCTTTGCCATAGATGCTATTGAAGATTCTATTCACCATGTGTCCCGCCTTACGCTTATGCTTGTGCAAATGCGTAGAATCCCTTGGTTAAAAAATTTGGTCAGCTGAAGCACCATGTAAAGACCTCCTAACTGAGCTCCCTTTTCATGGGGAGCGACTATTTTGGAGTAAACTTGGACAAATATATCCAAACAATTTCTAATGGGAAAAGTACTCTTTTGCCAGTCGAAAGTATAAACGGCCTTCATTTAAACGGGCTCTTTCCCCTATGCCAGGGGCTTCCGCGTCTAGGCAGGGGCGACAGCCTCTGCCGTCACACTCTAGAGTAAGATCTCCGAGTCAGACCCAGGCTCCAAAGAAGTCCTGGGGTCGGAAACCTGCAAGCCAGAATCCTAAAACCCCATTATGAAGAGGCAACCCCCCTCGCCAAGATGGAGGAAGAGTTCTGCAGTTTTCAGAAGTCTGAAAAGAAGAAATTCAGGACGGTAACGCTGGGGTACAAGCTGGAATTTCGGGACTTTCCACTGTCTTGCTTCCTGAGGTCCAGCGTTCCCAAAGATCCAGAGAAAAGACCATCTCTGTTTCAGGCACTAGACCAATTAATATCTCAAGCAGTGATCATACAGATCCCCACAAAAGAGCTAGGTTTGGGGTTTTATTCAATTTTTTTTTAATTTTTTATTATGGTACAGAAAACCAAATGGAGATGTCGGACCCATTCTAGATCTAAGAAATCAGTTCCTGAAGATCCGCTCCTTTTGCATGGATATGATCAGGTCAGTTTCTATCGTTCTAGAAGGAGAACTTCTGGCATCAATCGACATCAGGGATGCATATCCCTATATTTCCCGCTCATCAAAAGTTTCTGCGGTTCGAGTTAGAACAGCAGCATTTCCAGTTTGTAGCCCTGCCCTTTGGCCTATCCACAGCACACGGGTGTTCACCAAAGTGCTGGCCCCACCTTTAGCCAGGTTAAGGGCACAGGGCATAAGTCGTAGCGTACCTAGACGATCTATTACTAATAGATCAGTCGGTGGCTCATTTGGAGCAAAGCATACGCACTACAACCAACTATCTGAAGAGTTGGGTTGGATTCTCAACCTAGAGAAATCTTCCTTAATACCCGCTAAAAAAGCTGGAGTATTTGGGTCTGATCATAGACACAGCCCAGGAAAAGGTGTTCTTGCCTCAGGCAAAGATCAACTCCATAGAAGAGTTGGTGTGGATGGTCGGGTCAAATGGCGACCCCTCCATTTGCCTTTGCATGAGGTTGCTAGGAACTATGGCGGCTTCATTTGAAGCAGTTCCCTATGCCCAGTTTCATTTAAGACTGTTGCAAAACAATTCATGCTTTAGACTTGCCAATGCAGCTGTCCCCAAGAGTGTCCCAAAGCCTCGCTTGGTGGTGGTGCTTTCAGGCTGGGGAGCAGGACTAGACAACTGTCCAGGGACAGTGGTCAAGAACCAAAAAGGACCTTGTCCATAAATATCCTAGAGATTCGGGCAGTACATCTGGCTCTAAAGACCTGGACTTTTAGGTTACGGGATTGTCCTGTCAGGATGCAATTCGACAATGCCACAGCTGTGACCTATATCAATCACCAAGGGGGCACCGAAGGTCTCAGCACAGAGAGGTGAACCATATTCTAACTTGGGCAGAAAGGAATGTTCCGTGCATATCGTCAGTCTTCATTCCGGGAGTAGAGAATTGGCAGGCGGACTACTTGAGTCGCCAGCAGTTATTCCCAGCAGAATAGTCTCTTCACCCCGACATATTTTGGGCTGTTTGCCAAAGATAGGGGACTCCAGACGTAGATCTTCTTCTAGTGTCCAGGTTCAACATGAAGTTAGTCAATTTTGTGGCCAGAACAAAGGATCCATTTGCATGTGGAATGGATGCGTTGGTGACCCCCATGGGATCAGTTCTCACTTATCTATGCATTCCCCCCCACCATTCAGTTGCTGCCTCGACTTCTCTTTACAGGATCAAGCTGGAAATAAAGCCGGTAATTCTGGTGGCACCAGCATCGCAGAAGGTCCTGGTATGCAGAAATTGTAAAGATGGCAGTGGAAGGCCCATGGTCCCTCCCACTACGGCCAGATCTGCTCTCACAGGGACCGATATTCCATCCTACCTTATGGTCTCTAAATTTTAATGGCTTGGCTTTTGAAACCCACATTCTGAAGAAACGTGGGCTTTCCGGGTCAGTTATCTCTACCCTGATTAATGCAAGGAAGCCAGCTTCCAGAACTATATTATAGAGTCTGAAGGGCTTATGTTTCCTGGTGTGAATCCAAGGGTTGGCACTCTTGGAGACATATCATAGGCAGAATTCTTGCCTTTCTCCAATTGTGGGTAGAAACTAAATTGGCCTTGAGTACTATTAAAGGCCAAGTCTCAGCTTTATCGGTCTTATTTCAAAAGACCACTTGCTACTCATTCTTTAGTCTGGGGTTTTATACAATGGGTGACATGGCTTATTCCGCCCGTCAAACCATCCTTGAACCCTTAAGACTTGAACTTGGTTTTGCCTGTGCTACAAAAAACAGCCATTTGAACCAATGCAACATATTCCCCTAGTCCTTCTGACAAGGAAGTTGGGTTTTTTGGTTGCTATAGCCTCAGCAAGGAGGGTTTCGGAATTGGCTGCTCTTTCTTGTAAAGAGCCATATTTTATTTGTCATGCGGACAGAGTGGTGTGCCCTAGTCCAGACTTTTTTTTTTTTTTTATCATCAAAAGTGGTTTCAGGGTTCACCTGAACCAAGATATTGTACTGCCATTGTTTTCTTCCAAAACCATGTTCCAGGGAAAAAGAGTCCCTACATTGTCTTAATGTGGTGAGAGCAGTGAAAATATATTTTAAGGCAACTGCTCAGATTCGTAAGACTGATGTCTTATTTATTCTGCCAGAGGGTCGTAAGAAAGGACAGGCAGTGTTGAAATCTACTGTCGCTAAGTGGATTTCAAAAGTGATAATTCAAACTTATGATTTAAGGGGTAAGATTCTCCTGTTTCAAGTTAAGGCGCACTCTACCAGGTCGGTTAGTGCTTCTTGGGCAGTGTGCGTCACCAGGCCTCCATGGCTCAGATCTGTAAGGCCTTAACTTGGTTTTCAGTGCATACATGCACAAAACTTTATCAGGTGGATGTAAGGAGGTATGAGGATATCGCCTTCGGGTGCAGTGTGCTGCAGGCAGCAGTATAAATCCTAAAGTCTGTGGGTACCCTGCGGGTTGTCTCTCCCTCCCCTCAAGTAGCATTGCGATGGGACGTCCCATTAAGTAATTACTTAAAGTGGATGTAAACCCACTTTTTTTGATGTGATAATGTAGAGCATAAGATTTCCTTTCATTTGAGCCCAGTCTTGCCACACAGTTTTACTCCAGCCCTGAGAAATCCTCTTTTATTGTTCAGTTAGAAAAATCTTGACAAAGTGCTAAAAACTGTCAAACGCCCCCTTGCTGTGAGTGACAGGTGATTTACATATCTCATGCACTAGCCTGAGACAGGCACATCCCGTGTAAAAAGTTCACAATTCACATCCCCCCTCCCCTCCCCTCCAGCTCTCCCAGGACTGGCTTCCTTTGCTATGTTTTGACTGGCTGTTTCTCATCATGGGATGTGATCCACAGACCAGAGTGAAAGGAAATGTATTCTCGAGTGAACAGCAAGAAGAATATAGGGGAGATGTATGTAGTCAGAGTTGGGCAGAATAGAACATCCAGTGATCTGATGATTGTTATAGTGCAGTGTGTGTGTCTGAGGTCACCTGATCACAGATAATAATCCTTTCCATCACCAGGATTTGTTGGGACACAGTGCCTTAAAGTGGATGTAAACCCAAAAAAAAATTGTTCAGTTAGAAAAAATCTTGACAAAGTGCTGAAAACTGTCAAACACCCCTTGCTGTGAGGTGATTTACATATCTCATGCACTAGCCTGAGACGGGCACATCCTGTGTAATTATAAAAAGTGAGAAATCCACCCCTCCCCCACATAACACATTTACTTTTTACTATAATAAATATCCAATTTTTTATTTATTTTTTTAAACATATTTTTTTTTTCCTTTTCGGCCAATACGTAATTATTCTACATATTTTAGGTAATAAGCGTATATTGATTGGTTTGCCCAAAAGTTATAGCGTTTACAAAATAGGGGATAGATTTATAGCATTTTAATTTTATTTTTTTTACTAGTAATGGCGGCGATCTGTGTTTTTTTTTTTTTTTTTTCGTGACTGCGATATTGCGGCGGACATATCAGACACTTTTGACAAATTTTTGCGACCATTCATTTATACAGCGATCCATGCTATAAAAATGCATTGACTACTGTATAAATGTGACTGGCAGGGAAGGGGTTAACACTAGGGGGCGCTGAAGGGGTTAATATGTTCCCTATGGTAGTGATTCTAACTGTGGGGGGGGGGAGGGGACTGACTGGGGGAGGAGACCGATCGGTGTCCCTATGTACAAGGGACACACCATCAGTTTCCTCTCCTCTGACAGGACGTGGATCTGTGTGTTTACACACAGATCCACGTCCTGCTCAGTTACTGGGCAATCGCGGGTGCCCGGCGGACATCGTGGCCGCCGAGCACGCGCATCGGGTCCCCAGCGACACGGCAGGCGCGCGCACACCCCCTAGTGGCCGCAAAGCAAGTGTGGTCATATGACGGCGGCCCGGAACAAGAGATGTTTCTTGCCGTCGTCATGACAGTGAGCAGTCAGAGTGGTTAAAGGTATCTTATAAAATGTATCATTTTATATAATTTCTGAGCAAATTGTTACGTTGGTGAATATCCGTCTCTGTTTATATAGAAGACATGCAAATTCCTGGGTGACTCCAAACTTGTGAACACTAGTGTGCTTTTGTGTATGATGCCTAAATTCTTACATACTCAACTACAAACAAAGAATCTGAATTACTACTAATGTCCACATTATGGCTTTGCATAAAAGAAGCTATTTTTTTATAAGAGCAAAGGTATGACATGTAAAGCTGAATGGTGCTTCTTGCAAAAGACATTGTACAGGCATGTGATGGGGGTGGTTTATTCAGTGCCAGCTATTAGAAAAAGTTGGTTCAGTGGTTTTCTCATTGGAATACAATTTGATTCTCTGATTAGACTTTTTTCAAAAAATTAAGTAATAGTTGTTATTTAAAAAAAAAACAAAAAAAAAAAAACAAATTGAAAAACTTGGGAATTGCAGTTTACTTATTTTTTTCCTCCTTCTCTCTCCTTTTTTTTTTTTTTTTTTTTTTTTTTCCCCCTTAAACCGCCATAGTGGGTCTTTTTTTTTTTTTTTCTTCCTTTCTCCTCCTCACTTTTTTTTTTTTTTTTTTTTTTTTAATAATAATTTTGACGTTTCATTTTATAAAAAGGCACTATACATGTAGTGAACAAATTTACAATCATAGCACAACAAAAACATGCTGGCTGGCATTGACCATATAAAAGCAAAAAGCCTGAACAGTAAAAAAAAAGTGCCTCAACAGAGGCCATTAATACAGAAACATAATGCACATGGACTACTTGTAATGCCCAATAGGCAAGCGTTGAAATAGCAAAACAAAGCTCACTGCTATGACTTCAGCATAACTTTAAGTGGATGTAAACCCTCGCATATACCCAGTGAAGTGAACAGCCTCAGATGATACACAGGGATGAAACAAATCGCCCTACATATATTCTTTAGAAAGTGCACACTGTGTTAGATTTTCTCTTCCTGTTCAGCACTACAGTGAAGCCTGGGCATACAGCCAAGACAGCTGATTGGAGGAAAGTCACACACACCCTCTTCTCATAAATAGACTTTCAGAACTGGTCATTGAATGGTTCAGCACTTTGCTAATCTTTAGCATCCTACCCAAAACAAAACTCGGGCTGCTTTTATCATATGTGACGGAGAACTTCAGAAGTTAGCAGGCTGATAACAGAAGCAGGAGACGGCTATGGGACATAGTGCTTTGAAGAGAGATAAGAAAACACTGCAGATATGTGCCCAGCTCAAATTTTATTTTTTCTGTATTTTATTTTAAGCAATTTAATACAAACAAATACAATTCAATTGCATGAGCATCATAAAGTACAACATAAAACAGTTTGGTTCTATTTTAAGTAGGTATACAAAATCTTTAAAGTCACCATTCTTATTTTATATATTTCTAATGAAAGTAAAGACTTTGATCTCCATCGTCCTAGTAATTCACACCAAAAAACAAAAACAAAAAAAACACACAAATGCCCCTATTCCCCCTCTACTAGCGCACAACCATATTCCATGGAACAGACAAAGAGGGACCATCGTGTCCATTTTTTATTAAATTTCTCTTCTTCGCCTTGCGCAATTGCAATACCTTTTTTCCATAGCATATATGTCTGCTATTTTTTTTTTTTTAGCCACAACGAGACCGAAGGAGGTGATTCCTGCTTCCATAGGGCTGGAACACATGCCTTAGCTGCATTTAGAAGATGACCGGTCTTGAATTCCTATATTTATGCTTTAAAAGATCTCTGATTTTTCTTTAAGCATAATCTTTAAGCATGTTAGTGCAAAGTATCACAAAATTACATATAGAAAATGGGAGAAAAATACCCAGCGTAGGCTTAAAGAAAAGATCAGGGAAAAGAGAGAGGACTACCATGACATCCCATTTCCTCAATGGGGATCCATCGACCTGAGGGGGAGTGGAGACTATAGGGGGCCTCAAGGTGGGTCTTCATCAAGATGCCACAATTCCCAGATGTGATTTATGGGCCTATAACTTATCCTGTATTCTAGCTGTCAATTTCTCCATTGATTCTACCTCCTTGATTCTAGCATGTAAGGTAGCTGAAAAGGGGGGTGGCTTTTTCCAATTAAGTGCTATAAGGCAGCGTGCAACAACTTTCAGGGGCAAGTTTCAGGGGAGACGAGCCCAATAAAAAGAAAATTGAGGGCAAGTGTGATGTGCACCTCCAAAAAGGTAGGCTGGCAGGTTCTGTACTGAGTTCCAAAAAGAGGTGATTGCCGAACAGCTCCAGTAGATGTGAAAAAAGGTATAATGGGACTACCTTTCTAATTTTTCTTTTGCATATTACTAGATTGCCACAATTAGGATTTGAAGTCATGTGATGCAGTATTAAGTGAACATGAATTCTGCCAACATGTTTTTTCCTTGTATCTTTTTTTTCTTTTTAGAGTCCAAGGAACACCTTTTATTACTATCCATCTAGTATTGATCCAAAGCGAGGCATTTATGCTCTGAGAATGGGGAAATACAAGGCCCACTTCTATACTCAGGGTGAGTATAGGCTTCTTTATTTTGACTCCATGACATTGTTGGACAGTGTTGGTAGGCATTGAGGCTGCCTGCCAGCTGGTCACTACACATTTTTAATTGCAAGTGAATAGAATAGTACACATGCAGACAGTCACTTAGACATGTCTGGCAGCTTTCCGTGACCATCAGCTGCTTATGACTTGTGCTAATTCCAATCAAAATATTGGGTCACTACTATTACCTTTTTTTTTTTTTTTTGTCAGCATTTTTACACTTTTGGACCACTTTATCAATTGTTTTTAATTGAAAAAAGTTATGTATGGACTAACCAAGGAATCAAAAATCCTTTCAGTCATCAAATTCGATGCTCTTCCTATACCCTCAGCTTGGACATGTGGTCACCAGGCAATTTGGGCCCGAATTCCATGTGCTTGTAGATAATTTTTTTGCCTGCGGCTTTGGTTAGAACTTCTCCCAACAGCATTCCAGGATCCCATGACACAAGCTCAGGCTTATAATGGAAAGATTTTGTGGGAGGCTGATCCAGGTTCTATTGATGATGAAACCTGGGACTAACCAGCCACTGCTTAGTCTCCCTAAAACTTACTGATAAGCTCACACATCTATATCTCAGCATACCTCTTTGAAGCAAATTTAGTTAGCAAGATATAAACTCTTATAACCCATTATGCCATAAGTGTCAAGGGGCTCCTAGCTCATTTTTCATAGAATACAGGCTTACTGGAAGTAAATAACCTTTTTTGCATGATGTCATGATTCCTGGGTATGGTTGTACCCTCGGCTATACTTGCTGGGTCCTCCTCCTGAGCCTTTGGAATTAAAACTTTTATCTGTGCACTTTTATCTGTGCACTTTTTTGTATGTAGTATTGTTTACTGCCAAGAAGCTGATAGCCAAGGTGTGGATCTAAGTTGGGGTGCCTATGTTGCAGCAATGGAAAGCAGAGATTATTAAAAGGTTCCCAAATAAAAAATCTGATCTATAATCATAGAGGTTACCCAAAAACATTTCAGAAAACTTGGGGTATGTGGCAGGCAGAATCTTCTATTTGCTGTGCATTAGAAGTGATCTCTACTTGATTTTGAACAGTGAGTCTTCTGTGTTTAGGTCCAATGTACTTGGGCTGCAGTGCCATATACTCATCTGTGAGCTGTTATAGTTAAGGGTACTACTAAGTTCCAAATATCCCTTTATTTCAAATTGCACATGACCCTTTCAGTTGGGGTTTTCATAATTTCTCAATCAGCTTTGCTAAATTTTCTGTGAAAAGATTTTGATCAGGTCTCATTTCATTTGTGATTAGCTAAATTGTCAACTGTCTGGGTAATGTATTCCTTATGTGTATGCGATATTGAGGTTAATTTTACTAAAGGCAACTTGATGGTCCACTATGTAAGGGAAGTTGGACTTTCCATGGGCTTAGTGAATTAGGTGAAGCTCTGTTGACTTCCATCATCCAATCTTGTTCTAGCAAAAATGCAATTCCCCCCCCCAGCGCATTATTGGGGATTATTTGCCAAGTGACATCGCACCCAATTCACTAAGCTCTGGGGAAAATTTCAATTCAAAGTGCAACTTCCCTTACAATGTGAATCGCCTATTTGCCTTGGGTAAATGTTTTATTTATTCCTTAGACTGACGTGTACATGTCATGGCTTTGTCAGAATGGATGTTAGTTTATGCTCATTTTAATACTAATAAAAACTATTTTAGATTAAATAAAAAATCCACTTAAAGGGGGTATTTTGTAAAACAAGAACACTGGATGAATACGTTTCGTGATATTGAGTAGGACATGTGTTGAGGTAGAACAGAAGTTTGATTTACAAGGCTTTACATGAGCATGGAAATGGAGGGTAAAGCACTGTAACTGAGTGCAAATAAAAAGTACAGGTAAAACGGACTATATGAAAGAGATCCCAATGTCAAAATATTATATTAGCAAAGGTAATTACATGGTGCCACAAAACAATAGTATTGTGAAGTGTGACAAGAATGTCTAGCGTAGTGTACCAACCAACATGGGTTGCTCTTCACTGTGAGTAGTAAACACTCCTAGGTGTAAAAGTGGGAGGAGGGGAAGAGAGATTCTGATGGCGCTCGCTGGAGTGCCAGGATGAGTGAGAAAGTGGAAAAAGAGGAGAAAAAAAACAGGTAAGTGAGGAGAGCAAGGAAGAGGAAGGCTATTAGAGGGGGCTTGCCTGATAGTGAAGAGGGGGTAGGGGCTGAAGGAAGTCCCCCGTGGTGTAATGTGGTGTGTGTGTGTGTGTGTGTGTGTGTGTGTGTGTGTGTTTGTTTGTTTTTTATTTTATTTTTTTTATCAAAAAGTTAGCAGCAGTGTTGGGAGGAATAAAGGCAGTTTGTGTATTGTGTGTATGTGTGTGTGTGTATATATGTATATATATATATATATATATATATATATATATATATGTATATATATATATATATATATATATATATATATATATATATATATATATATATATATATATATATATATATATATATATATATATATATATATATATATATATATATATATATATATATATATATATATATATATATATATATTACACCATTAATAAACATATATATTTAATATATACACACAATGTAAAACTGTAATCAATCATAGGTCTGTATCTCAGCTAAATGGTCAACTGTCTGTGTAAAAAGAGGTAGCTTTAAAACCAGGCATTTTGGCAAATAATTGCACCCTCTTGCCCTTTTTATAGAAAAATACACAAAGCCAACCCAAAGCAAAAATAAGCACACACACTTATCTCCATACCATGTTTTTTAAAGTAATTTTTCAACAAAATAAACCATTGAGACATGGAGGAATGGGTGAGCATGCTTTGAATGTTAAAATAATTAAATATTACTTTTAGTTTGTGGAGCTCAGTTTAGTTAAAAAGCCATGCCGAATGGGCAAAATGTTGGCCTTGGCTTATGCATTACAAAATGCAGTGGTCTTAAAAGTATGAACAACATAATTGGCATTTTAAATATACTTACAAAAAATCTTGCTTGTAATCAAATTAGATCCCACATTTTCAATTTTTTTTGTGTCAATTCTACACATTATTATAATCACTTAAAGTATTTGTTTTGTTTTTATTGTGTTCCAAAAGGAGCAGCTCATAGTGAGACAACTGCAGATCCAGACTGCCACATAACAGCACTGTTGACTAAACATGACCCACCTCTCCTGTTTAATCTTGATACGGATCCTGCAGAGAACTACAACTTGTTAAAGCCGTTCATCCCCAAAGACCTGGAACCCATCTTGACAAAAATCCTGAAAGAGCGTGACCGATTCAATGCGAGTATGAATTATGCACGAAGTGAGATCAACAAAGGCAACGATCCTTCGCTAAGACCATGTTGTAACCCAGAATGCAATCCTAAGCCAAGCTGCTGCCATTGTTAACTTCAAGATGGTGTTAATGAAGATGCAATGCCTTTTGAAAATAGCCTACAAATCTACCTGTCAAATCGAACCAGGGTTGCCAACCTCCCACCGCATTTTTTACTGGCGAGCACTTTTTTTACTGGCAACCTGAGAAATTACAGAACTCCTATTGAAAACTAACACAGTGAATATTTGAACAGTATAAACATGATATAGAAACACTGACAATACCGATAACAAAGTAATTTGCTTGATGTACACTTAAAAAGTCAACACAGCATGAAATTATCAGCCCCTGATATTTACTGGCAGTTGTAAAAAAAATCAGATTTTTACGAACTGTCAGTAAATTTACTGGCGGTTGGTAACCCTGAATCGAACTGCACTGAAAGTCCTCATTTCTTTCAGCATAAAATCCCTGCCTCTTGTGTTGTCTTACTTTTGCCTATCGTTTATATACTTATAAAAATCTGTTCAAATATAGCACATATTTTTTATTTATTTTTTGGTGTGGATTACTTTCCAGTTTCCTATTTCCCATCCTATCCTACTGGACCTACAAACTCTAGCTGGCTCATTGTCCTTAGCCAAAAATTAACAATCCCTGAATTTTAGGGATTTGATTTTGAAGGGAATAATCCAAACAAAAATGTTTGAGCGAATTCCGAATGTATAATTATGTGTTGGTCAAAATTCCTTGAATTAAAATTCTGTAAACAAATATGTAGAAGTATGCGTGTCAGGTTTTAAGCTTGTTGGTACTTTAAGGGCTTTTTCACACGGACAGTCCGTATGTCCGTTTTTTTTTTTTTTCATCCTTCCGTTTTCGGATGAAAAACGGACATACATGTATCCCTATGGGATAGCGGGTGTCAGCGGATGAGCATCCGCTGACACCCGATCTCGTCCGTGTCCGTTTCTGCAGACAGAGGAAAACCCTATTTTTCCATCCGTCTGCAGAGCGGATCAGATGACGACGGACTCTACTGTCCGTCGTCACCCGATCTCCCATAGGGGAGAGCGGCGCTCTGACAGGTCCATCCCTGCACAGAGTGCAGAGACAGACCTTCCATCTTCCTGCTCAGTGGAGATCGCTCCGGCGATCCCCGCTGAGCAAGCGGATATCCACGGGGCGGATCAGCACTGATCCGCCCCGTGTGAAAGGACCCTAAGAGTGCAAAGCTTATTCAGTTAATCAGATGGCAAGATGGAGTAAATTAGATGTAATTTGTAACTGCTTTTAGTAATGACTTTTATGTTACCATCTTCCACATGCTTTTGAAATCCATAATTTTCCATCTTTCCAAACATAATATCATGCACAACCCCCTCTTGTATTCAATATCTGACCAGATCAGAGTTTTATGAAGGATGACTTTGTCAAAAACCTTGTCTTTATGGAAAATGGCAGTGTCTTGAATGATCTTCAACAAGGCCAGACCAGCAAATTACCAAGGTTATATTCAAGCAACAGTCCCAGCAAGCTATGGTAGTTTAACAATTTTTCATTTAAAGCTGAACTTTGTTTTTTAAATCTTTTATTATTTTTCCATTTTAAACAAAATATACAACAAAAAAAATACACAAATTAGTTTACACATTTTTTGTAGGATTGAATAATTAACTCCATTATTATAAGAACAAAAAGATTACCGGTAGTTATTTATCAAAGGTACATCTCTATTTAACTATTTGGGTATCGGTCCTATTCAAAGATATTATGTAAATATTGCAGAGGTACGAAATTCTTCCCATACTGGCCATATTTTTTTTTGAAATTTGTGTATTTAACTTCTCGGCCATGATCCTTCTATGGATTGTAATTCGTTCAGCTCACATACCAAAAAAACAAACCGAATCTTGTGAGCTACCATGTGAAAATCCTAATGATAATTAGAGATGATTACAGGACAGCTGCTAGCATTGATCACATCCCATATGCTTGTGCCAAAAAGTTCCTTACCAATATAATCCTGCGCTATCCAAATGTAATCATACGGTATCCGTACTAATACCATAATATTACTGTCTGCAATTAAATAGTGGTGGTGAGTTATTCTATTCCTATATAAAAAATCTAGTGAATATAATAATGCAATCTTATGCGATTTATAAATTGCGATCATGAACAATAAAAATTGCAATCCTATGCGATTCTCCCAATGACAACCTGTGTAGCATACACACCTCTATATACACATGTAGCATTCGTATGCAATAGAGAAATTTGCAACCCTGTGCAATAATTGCAGGGACAACCTGTAATTTACATAAATCTATATAAAGTGCATCAATATACAATAATCAATATAGAAATAAAGTGAACCGTGTTTAAAGTGCTCTTGTGCCAAACTAATTCATGCATTAATTTGTGTCCATAAAATCGCAGCATAAAATCCATTCATAACTACGCCATTCTTCTGGTGCTCATTGCAGATGATAAAACGGATGATATAACAGTAAAGTGCTCGTCCACTCTTGTGCTCCCCTTTGGTGTATGCGCTCACCAAAGAGTGTGTGACCTTGCACCTAAGCTTGGTCAAAACCTGCTTTTAAACCACCTCTAGGTTTATGGTCGGCATTTTAGATCCTGGTTGCTTGCAGCAATATTAATATGGAAAACGGAGGAAACTGGATCATGTTTTACCATTTTTAAAAGTTTTATTTAAAATTACAATATTCCCTATATTGGGGTACTCACATTTAATAGGTGCTATGAGCGCACCACTCTGTATCAAACCAAACAAATATAAAGGCACTGTGCTGATGTGTCCTCTCCCACTCTGAGATCATTCCACTGTCTCACAAACTGTCCTGTCCCCTCCCCAACATGTGTCGATACCAGGAAATGTCGTATCGTCCTCAGGGGGAATTCTCCCTGAGAAAGATGCATTTCCCGGTATCTACACATGTTGGGGGTGCGCTCATAGCACCTATTAAATGTGAGTACCCTAATGTTGGCTAATGTTAGATTGCATGCTACCAATCCTATTGTCTATAGTCCATCTCAGGAGCAAACAGGAGGTGGCTGTGTGCCTACATACAGTTGGAACATAGAGAATTAATGTAGCCACCCCTTAACTAGAAATCAGATCACAGCAGCAGACTGAGAGCAATAGAAAATACATTTTTGAGTTAAGAATATATGCTTCAATAGATTTTTTTTATTTTTTTTTAACTAGAGTTTAGTGTCACTTTAATAAAATAAAATAAAAATGCATGCCTCTACATCTGCTGTTGCAGTCATATAGCCGTCTGCAGGCAGAACTACCTAGTGCAGGGGTCTCAAACTGTTGGCCCTCCAGCTGTTGTGAAACTACATATCCCATCATGCCTCTGCCTGTGTGAGTCATGCTTGTAACTGTCAGCCTTGCAATGCCTCATGGGACTTGTAGTTCACAACAGCTGGAGGGCCGCCAGTTTGAGACCCCTGACCTAGTGGGTCATTCGCTTGGAACCTGAAAGAGGCACGCAGAGGTCAATACCAAACCCACAGCCTACTAATTTTATAAAAGAAAAGGTCAGCAGTTGTTGCTATATATTTCTATCATTACAGGTAAAGTCCTTGTTTGCAAAAATAAATGTAATAGATTATCTAGCTCAATTGGGTGATAGGTAGGCACTGCAAAAAGGAAGAGGGAGTATGAAACATACTATTATTATTATTATACAGGATTTATATAGCGCCAACAGTTTGCGCAGCGCTTCACAGAGGGCAGACAGTACACTTGCAACAGAAATCAATACAGGAGGGATCAGAGGGCCCTGCTCGTTGGAGCTTACAATCTAGATACTATCGCTACAGATGCCAGGACTTCACTTAAGAAAATACTAGGTGACACTGCTGTTTTAAAACCGGATAAACTTAATGCCAGGAGACAATGTTTCCTCATTAAAATGATGAAAAATAAGGTTTCAAACCCGCACTAATCACCAGAACCACTGCTGGAGATTCCTGCCACCAGCTGTAGACTTTAAGGCTGGGATATCCAGATTTCAAACACCGTTTTTGTGTGATTTTCTTGTCCTTCTACCCAATATGAACTTTTAATATTTTTTTTTCCAAAGCAAAAGAGAATGTTTCTTTGGTACCAGTACTAAATCATTACAAACCCTGATCCAATGCTTTTCAATGAAGCCATAAGACATTTTATCAACCTGCATACACCGTACTATAGAATTAACCTTAGACTTTGTATACATTAGCATTTAATTGGCTTGTGATAACATTTATGATGCATTCTATTTCAGATAACTTGCAGATTAATGTATCTCATCATAACTATTGATTACTATTAGAAATATACATATACTTTTATTGACCTGGTATTAAGTAACTGTACACAGCACAAGGTCAGATGGACTATGTAACATGTTTTAGCTCACTGTGATTTTCTTAATTCAAAATCGCTCTCATGAGTCTTGTGATGGTGGAAAGCAATGCCAGCTGAAGCTCCTACTGAGTTATTTTTTAATTTGAATTTATCAGAACTGCAGCGTGCATTAGCAATGTTATGTTAAAGAGTATGTGAACTGCTAATATCATTCATGAATCACTGCAGCTCTGCTAATGTCAAAGTCTAGTCAACTTTACTTTATAATTTATGTAATGCATTTACATGTGCTTAACCAAGCTCTCATATGTGTTTCTGAGTGAGGCTGCAGCCTCTTGTCACATGATTCTGTTCTGTGAAGCACCCTCAATGAACATTGTACATCCAGTATACACTTTTGCAGGTCAAGGAATACATTAGTAATTGCAAAAGTACAGTTTTTTGTGTTTAGTAGTGTTGTGGAATGGTACTTAAAGCTACTGGATAGCAAAATTCTGGGCAGTACAGCTACTGTCAGTCGTGGACAAAGGTCTACTTTATAGCTAAAAATTATTTGTGGGAAAATGTCCATGCAAAAAAGCACACTTAAGCAATATTTATGCTTGTGAATTAAATGTTTTAAGGAGAAAATTATCATGCAATGAATAGCTGACTGAGTTAAGTATCACTACATTCTAAAAATTCAAGCTGAATTCCTCAAGGGACCAAGTGCTTGTGGCACTTGGACCTGTTCTGATCTATGCTGTAGATATTGAGCAGTGTGGTCGGACAACAGTAGTGAAGGGGGGGGGGCACTGCCTGACCACACTGATCAATATCTACAGCATAGATCATAACGGATCTAAGTGCCACTAGCACTAGGTCCCTTGAGGAATTAAGCTTGAATTTTTAGAAGATGATGCATACATAATAAAGTTGGAACACTGCAAGAGAGGAGGCGTAGCTACAGTTCTGGCTGTAGCTCACCCATAGGAAAGCCTACAAATTTGACTTCAGCCAGTACAGAAATAATTTTAAAAAATGTGTCTTTTATTACACAACCGTGCAAGAAAGAAATCAAAATTGAACATGGTGCTACATGCAACTGGCCCCCTGGGGGATTTCACTCCAATTTTAAGATTGTAATACTGTAGGTGCATTGTGGTGCCTGGTGTAGTTCCCCAAACTGGCCACTAGACCTAGTCATAGTTAGGGTTGGGAATGCTGCAGTGGGAGTAGGCAGTGTAGGTACCTATGTAGTAGCTAGAGGTAGATAAGATAGATGAGATTTATTGTCATTGTAAAACAAATCGCCATGAAATTAAATTTCTACTCCCACACATTATTCATACATCACAATTTCCAACCATACATTTACCACATAGGATTTAATTATACCAAAAAGTGTGTAATATATATATAAGAGTGTCCCCATATTATACAAAGTATAAAAAGTGCCCTCATATTAAAAAAAACTGAAATGTAACCTCTTTCATTCCATTCCTGCACTGATAGCTTTTACAGCCCTGGGAAAGAAGGTCCCTAGAGTAGTGAGTGGGGTGTGCCATAGATAGCGAGGTGCTTCTTATTAGGAGAAAAGAAAGTAAGGAGAGGTACAGGACTTATGGAATAACTCTCCTTGGGCATGGGCTGTAGGACCTCTAAAGGTATAGACTGCTCCTAATCTTGTCTCTCTGCTGTACATTTACCTTATTGTAACTAAGGGATGTCAAACCCCATTTTCATTGCAGACGACATCAGCAGTATGGTTGTGCATAAAGGGCTATTCATATCTGGGGTGTGCTTGTACAGATTGCAGAGTTCAAGATTACACTACGTACATAGTGCACCCTTCAGAAGTGTGCTATGTACGGAGGGCAGTTCCAGGGGTGTCCTATGCATAGATACAGAGTTCAGGGGTGTGCTTCGTAGAGTGCAGGGTTCAGGTGTGTGTGTGTGTGTGTGTGTGTGTGTGTGTGTGTGTTATGTACAGAGTTCAGGAGTATGCTGTGTACAGAGTGCAGGGTTTTAGGGGTGCACAGTGTGCTACCCCAACCACCCACCAAAGATTCCTCGCATATCTCTCAGAATTTCATGATCTGTCCCTGCCATGAGTGGGTGCAGGGATCTGTTGGTTGTGGAAGCCATTGAGAGCAAAGTTGTCCCTTGTAAACACAGAAGGCTTCTGTGTTGACAAGTGACAGCCGGGAGTAGGAACGCGAGAGCTGGAGGTGGGGGAATGGAGTTCCACCATTTTCAGGCTGAAAAATTGGGTGAGATGGCAAGGCCTGGTGGGCTGCATTTGGCCCACATGCCTTGTTTAACACGTCGTTACTGAAGGATCGTGCCATCAATTTAGTGTGGCGCTTTAAGCTAGAACTGGGTTGCAGTGAAGGATTGCATCATCACCATTTGGAATGACTGAAGTGTTTAAATAGGTAATTGGCTGTGTTCCAATAAAGATTTTAAAGGCTGCCATTGTTTGGACTCTTCCTTCTCCTAATGTACAATAGGAACATCTTCTGGAAACAAAAGATGCTGAAATATGCTTGCAGGGCTGCTGCTGGAATGCATTGCCGTAAGGCCTGAGGAAGGTATGAAATGAGCTACTGGGTGTCCCAAAAATGTGTCCAAATTGTCCGAGGTGTCCGCCGTAATGTTGCAGTCACAATAAAAATCGAGGATCGCCGCCATTACTAGTAAAAAAAAAAAAAAAAAAAAAAAAAAATTTTTAAATAAAAATGCCATAAAACTAACCCCTATTTTGTAGACGCTATAATTTTTGCGCAAACCAATCAATAAACGCTCATTGCAATTTTTTTTTACCAAAAATATGTAGAAGACTACGTATCGGCCTAAACTGAGGAAAAAATTATTTTTTTTTTTTTTTTTTTTTTTAATATATTTTTGGGGGATATTTATTATAGTAAAAAATGTGTTTTTATCAAAATTGTCGCTCTATTTTTGTTTATAGCACAAAAAATAAAAAAGGCAGAGGTGATCAAATACCACCAAAAGAAAGCCCTATTTGTGGGAAAAAAAGGACATCAATTTTGTTTGGGAGCCACGTCGCACAACTGCGCAATTGTCAGTTAAAGCGACGCAATGCCGAATCGCACAATGTGCTCTGGTCTTTAGCCAGCCAAATGGTCTGGGGCTTAAGTGGTTAAGGTACATTGCACTCAAAATTTATAAGTTTAATATTTGACATTATTTAGTTATAGAGCAAAGACTACCAATTAGAATTCCACTTCCTTCTACCAAAAGGTAGTGCAGGTGTTCTGAAGGCAAATTGTGTCCCTCTATATTTATCAGGTCCCTATTATTATGCTCATTGATCCGTTTTGCTATTTGTGTTTATGATTCTTGCCATTTAACTTTTCAGCGTCATTGAAAAACATATCTGCAAGCCTGTAGAAAAAAGTCATGTGATAAACGATGGAAATCAAGTTTGACACAGTCTTGTAACTAATAAATACCATATGTATCTATTTAGAATGTTGTTTGTGTAGCGCTGACACTTTACTAAAGTGTGCGCTATATTACAAATTTCGTTTTTTTCCAGAACTGTAATGGACTTCTGGGGGTTAATTGTACAGGTCTTTTACTTTGGCATTAGTTTGGCTGGGCTGTACTGAAGTTCTGTCTGATCATAGGTGCAGTGAGGCACCTGTGACAGGCTGAGAACCATGCCTGGTTGGACGTGTTAGGTACCAATCTTTCTAAGAGCCAATCAGTGGGCGTGTCTGGCCCCGCTGTGTTGTCTGGGAAGGGGTATTTAAGATGCTGAAGTCACATGTTCAGGGTTCCGCTTCTTTGATTCCTGGTTCCGGTCCGGACCAACCCTTTGAGGGGTCCTGGACCCAGGAGTGTCTACTGTCCCCGTAAGCATGGTCACCCTGACCAGCCCCAGAGGCCCTCATGGGCTGGGGTGGGGACCTGTCCGTTCCCGAGCCTCGGAACTGGCTAGTTCGAGGCCCAGTAACTGAAAGAGGATTCGGGGGTGTCCCGGTGTGCTCTCGGCATTGGAGAGACACGGCAACTCGTACAAGCGACCAGGGGACGACTCTTCATAGGAGGGCCAAGAAGCTGGCTGCTCGGTAAGAGCCTGGGAGCAGAGTTGTATGGACACTAGAGAATCCACATTTCTCACAGTATCGCCAAGAAGGCTGAAAGATCCAGGTACTGTGAGAAAGGTTCCTAATTTATCTTCAGTTATAATCTAGTCTGTGGCAGAGACTTTGCAAGTTTTCCGGATCACATGTTGGCTACTAAATCTCTGGTTGGAGATTTATCCAGCAGTGAAGCGCCCAGTTGCGAGTGGCTACTCTTTGGGCTATCTAAGAGACATTCAATTGATGTCAGCAGTTCTAAGTGCCTGAGTTTTATCACCCGTGCCCTCTATTCCCAATTGAGAGACTGTGTTACTGTTGGATGTTACCCCTGCAAATAAAAATCCTTTAAAAGGACTTTTTGTGTCAGCTTCTGAAGTTACTGGGTACTAACCCTAGGAACCCCTAGACAACGAACGACGAGCTACAAGGAGGAGGTAATTGGTAAGCCCAGAAAAACAAACAGCAGCTCCTTCGGGGGTCAGTGCTACACGAGTGATTTGATTAATTTGAAAACAAACTACTATAGCAAATAATATAGGAATATTGAACGAAAGACCAATGTGTTTTAAAGTGGAACATGAGCAATTGTTAATGAGTCCTAATCAGCTTATTTTACTAGGAAGATATAAAGCCAGAGTTTTGATTGATTCACACCCAGGAAGAAGAAGAATACGATAAATCTGTAACAGGAACAAGCTAAGAACTACTTCTAAAATACATCTAAAAATTAAGCTCAACCTCTGCAGAAAATAAACCTGTGGCCAGGCTAATAAGCATTCACATATTCTTAACAAGCAGTACATTAACCTATGTAGCTACACCGGAGAAAGCAAATAATCTGGACACAAACTAGGGACCATCATGTGTTGTAGGGTATAGGCTGCTCACATGCTTAATACATCATGGCTCAAATAGGCCTTATGTACAATGGAATACAAAATCTGGATGGGCAAAGCCTTATGGAGAAATAGATGGATGAATGTGTTTGATTCAAAGATTCTTTCTTCAAATAGGGCATCCTTAAATAAGAACCACCTATATCTATTTGCTGTGCCACACTGCTTTCACCCACTGTGGTGGAATTTATCTTCAAAGTTCTCAGCAAAAGCATTTCTCTAAGCCAACTCCGCTTCCTCTGCTCCCTCCTTCCAGCAGTAATTCGGCAGCCTTCCAGTATCCTAATCTCCAAGGAAAACCCAGAGCAGGTGCTCTAGGATAAGGGAGCAGGCAGAGCTGTTGTGAGATTGGACTTCAACAACTTCAGTACTTCTTGTGTGAAACTTGACAATGAATGCAAGTCAAATATCCAATGCTTCTGCAAATTCTGGCCTAGGCATACCCAAATCACTCCGTGTGGTGCAGATTCACACTGCTACCCAGGCCCTCCCGTGTCAACCACAGCTGGTTATAACTAGGCACCATAATATCATGCAATTAATGCATACACTTAAATCCAGATATATAAAAATAAAGTGCTATTGTGCTCAAATATTCCATAACATTCCGTGTAAAAACATGTCACAGTCCATAATGAACAATGTGTTGACAGAATCCATATAAAATAAGCAGCCCTCAAATTTTCCACTCGCATTTTGCGAGTGGAAAATGAGGGCTTGCGAGCTGGGCTGCCTGTCTGGGAGATGGGGGAGAGAGCATCATCGGTGGGTTGATCGGGAGCGGTTCTCGCAGCCATCGCCCCGGGGAGGAAAAGGAGAGCCGGCGGGATAGCACACTGTTGCCGGCGCTTACATTATACTTGTCTCCGCTCTGCTCGACACAGCCCCGCCTCCTCCTGACCCTTGCCAGTGATAGACAGAACGCCAGTCGAATGCTGCGATGCGTTCTGTCTATCACTGGCACGGGTCAGGAGGTCCACCCTTTGCAGCTATAACAGCTTCAACTCTTCTGGGAATGTTGTCCACAAGTTTAGGAGTGTGTCTATGGGAATGTTTGAACATTCTTCCAGAAGCACATTTATGATGTCAGGCACTGATGTAGGACGAGAAGGCCTGGCTCGCAGTCTCCACTGTAATTCATCCCAACGGTGTCCTATTGGGTTTAGGTCAGGACTCTAGCAAGCCAGTCAAGTTGTTATTTCATAGTTATATAATATTTGGGGAGGATATGGATTATAAGGGGTTGGAGTAGTGCTGCCTTTTTCTATACACTAATAAAATTTGATATTTACAGTAAAACCTTGGATTCTGAGCATAATTCGTTCCAGAAACATGCTTGTAATCCAAAGCAAACTTGTATATCAAAGCAAATTCCCCCATAAGAAATCATGGAAACTCAAATGATTCATTCCACAACCATTTATTCATAGATCCAGTTTATAGTCCATATGAAAAGATTATAGCAATGTGATAGGTTGTGTAACTATAAAATGTCCATCCACAAATGGAAGCCTCCACAAGGAGATTAGAAGTAAAAATCCATCAGGAGCTACAGAGTATTAAAGAGAAGAGAGGTGCCTCTAAGTGTAGCAATATGTTGCTTAATGTTGTACCTTCATTAAATGTAACCATATTGCTATACTTGGAGGCACCGCTCTTCTATTTTATACTCAGTTGTGACATGACACTACTTGTATATCAAGACATCGCTTGTATATCAAGTCAAAATTTATTTACAAAATTTACTTGTCTTGCAAAACGCTCTCAAACCAAGGTTTTACTGTATATACAAAGTGGTGAGAAGAAGGGCACTCTGGATGACAGGACTAACCGGAGATAATTGTCCGCAGGGATGGTGGCGTGGATCAGGCAACAGATGACTAGGATGGCACTTGAGCAGCACTCCAAGAGGGAAGCAAATCTCTGACAATAAAAAACAAACAGAAGGCGCTTCTTAGTGCAGTAACACAAGACTATTTATTGCCCAAGGATAAAAACACACGTACTAGAAGTAAGAAGGGGAAAGGCTCATCCTATCCATCATAGTAAAGTTCAGCAATAGGCAGTACTACAGGTAGTCCGGTGTGCAGCGAGTTGACAGAGATCCCAGCCGTCCAGCAGAGTGGGCCACAAGGAAAAGCACCAGGAAGACCAGCCGCACTGCCGGGACCAGCATGGAACGCAGGACCCGGAAATGACGTCCACAGGAAGCGACCAGGGCCAGCGTGGACCGCAGGTACTCGGAAGTGATGAAAAAGGGGTGGGACACGTTTCAGAGCGTGCAATTGGCTCCTTCTTCATGCCTATAATGGAGAGCCAGTACACAGGAATTTATATAGCAGCAAGGGAAGTCAGCTGGGGAGAGTACCACGGGTGGGGAAAGCAGTGGCAGCCATGGTTTATGTGCTGTATATGCACAATATAATTAACAATAATGCAGGTAATCAATAATACAATAAATTTAAAAAAGGAAGTTTAAAAATAAATAATGGAGATAACATTACAGCTGGACAAAAAACTGAAAACGTAAACCAAGGAAAGAACGGTGGGAAGACTACAACTACCAGCATTCCATGTGATTCTAATAATAGCATAAATGTATGGGCAACATCCGTACATATGGTCAAGGGCCAGCTTTCTACGTGATAATAAGAGTGTAAACAGAGGATCAGCTAACTACAAATACTAGCAATACATACATTTATATCTCTGGGAACCGGCTGGAATAAAGTGAACCGGCATCCCACATGGTATGTCAAGCAACGTATATGTACTGTACTGTATGTGTGTGTGTGTGTGTGTGTGTATATATATATATATATATATATATATATATATATATATATAATGTATGTGTGTGTAGACAATAGTAGTGTACTATACATACAAATGTGCAACAGAGGATGCTGATGATAATAAGGGACAAATGTACTTGGCAATATTATGACATAATGTGACAGAATGAACACCATTGTACATAGTATAGTTATGTGTGTAACTCTATAAACTTACAAAGAAAAAAAGGAACAAGAGGGGGTTTAGCCAACCTGACGGACTATCGCGGCACCTGAACAAAAACGGATATTCCGTAATAGATATTTCATTGGTTTATTTATTTGCTTCTTATTTGAAAATAATGCAATTGCTGGAGGAGAGAAGCCAAAGAAAAAAAAAAAAAGGGGGGGGGGAGACACAAATTACTTTAATAGATATATATATATAGATATTATTTAAAATATATAAAGTATAGTATAAATTATGTGAGTAGTTGTTTTATTGCTTACATCTATCGTAATGCTGATATTGATGTACATATGGTTATATTGAGGGTCCTCGTTTATTTGGATAAGTAGAGATGCTGCAACTGTGTTGTGACTCTAAAGCCCCATACACACGGTCGGATTTTTGCATGGATTCTGTCCGATCGGACAATGTTGTTGAAAAATCAGACCGTGTGTATGCACCATCGGACAGTGTACGTCGGATTGTCCGACGGACAAAGTCCTATCTCCTGCTGGATAGATTTGCCGACAACACGGTCCGATCACACCAAATCCGATCGTGTGTACGGTTGTCCGACGGACAAAGTGCTACGCATGCTCAGATCACATTACAAGACCAAAGCTATTGGCTACTAGCCTCTACGTAGTCCCGTCGTAGGCAACAAACGTCACCACGTTCAGAATGATCGGATTTTCCGACAACTTTGTCCGACCGTGTGTACGCAAAACCAACATCAGACAAAGTATGACGGACATGGTCTGACGGACCAGGTCCTCGGATAATCCGCGCGTGTGTATGGGGCTTTAGGGTGGTGGATAGAGATAAAGCGGTCAATGTTAAAATTATTAATGCTAAACAGATCCTAAAGGGTGTAGGGTAAAAGTGTCCTACCTGGTGAAATAGGTTTGAGACTTAAAGGATTCGGTCAAAGTCCAGGTAAGCTTTAGAGATGCCGTGCTGACATCTTCCGTTGCTTAAGGACCTAATGGGTAAGGTAAATATGATTCTAGGTCATAACAATCGATTCCAAGATATTGTGCTTAAGCAGCTGCTACCGAGTAGTATATATGGGAGCCTGTACCTGTTTAAGTCCGATGAAAATCATCTAGGAAGGACAGTCTAAGAGCCCTTTAGGAGCACCCCTCCGGGTTAGATAGCCCCACGCTGGGTCTGATAAAGTAAATAACGGAAAGATTGCATTAAACACCCATTAGGAATTTGTGCTATAGCATCAGAATAGACCGTTAAATAGTAGGACATACCTTGGAACTAAAGATGGAACAGGAGCTGCCTCACCAGTACCTCCTCTGTAGGCTGATACATAGAAGTGCTGCTTAAGTACTAAATTTTCCCGCCAAACTTGGGCGGACACTCATTCAGCTGTAAAGTAAATCAGCTGGAGCAGGAGGCTGGTTATCCTGTGTGAATGTGCGTCAGTTTCTGAATCCGCAGCTTCGGGACTTACTTCCGACGTCATCAGTGTTAGTTGCATAGAACAATAAGGCATACAATCACGGCCCCTTGTTAAGACGCAGATGCGATGAGGGGCGGAGCTTGCACGTCACTGACGGAAGAGTAAGTGTCTTCCGTTAACAGGGTAAACAGCCACTCATGCGCAGTAGCAATAAGTGGGGAAATAGCCTCCGCTGTCATTGTACTTAACAGGTCTATTGTAGATTATGATGTAGATAGTAAAGGCATGAATGCGCCAAACAGGCATAGTAAGTCAGCTCTTGTTTGGAGTACTACAACCTGCACGAAGCAGAGGAAAGCTAGAAGGAGGAAAAGGTGACCTAGTCCTACTTGTTAGCCTCTGTCTTACAGAAAATGAATGTCATAAAGATAAAAATAATAAAAATAAAATAAATTGAATAAAATTAAAAAAAATAAATTCAATAAAATTAAAAAAAATAAATAAATAAAAGAAAGGGAACAATGGCTTATCTCTTGAAGCATTGCCATATGTAAAAGGGGAGAAAAGAAGGGGGCCGATGATCGGTCCCTCCGGAACCACCACCGCTACTCCCCCACCGTGGGGGGAAAAAAAAGGTTAGCAAATGCCAACCGAATCCCCCCCAGTTTATGTCCAAACCAGAGGGAGCCGAGTCGCCAGCATCCCTCTTACTCCATATATTGGCATGTAATATAAGCAAAGCTGGCATGGGCAAAGGGGACGAAGATGAAATGAACATATTATATCCCTTAGGGGTGGGAAATAAGCACATTAGGGTGGGATGTATACTAGATATGGCTCACTGTGAATACAACCCTCACATGTCCTCATGTATGTAACTTCCATATTTTTAACGCCAACCTATATACATAAAGTATTTACAAACAATAATCATTGTATTGAAATTAAATTTGTGCTTGAAACTTATTGTGCTAATGCACTCATTCAAATCTTTGTTCACGTATAAAAGACACACGACATATATATTCTACTTTCTTATATCAAATTGGTGATGAGACTGATAGATATACTCTTCAAATATTTTGCTAGCTTATCCATCATAAGAAGGGGCGGAAACTGAGTGAGTCATTGCACCGACCTGGAGCTTGTGTGGCATTTAATTTAAAAATCCACCTTGCCTCTCGTTGTAGTAGCTTTTGGTCAATATTCCCCCCTCTGGGGTCCTCATTGACTTTCTCCAGGGCTGTGAAGCATACCATTGAGGTATCATTTTTGTGATATAGAGATACATGCCTTCCAATTGGGGTATATAGGAGGTTCTTTCTAATATAATAGATGTGGTCATAAATTCTCCTCCAGAAGTTTCTAAACGTCTTACCGACGTAAAATGCTCCACATCTACAGAAGGCTATGTACACTATTCCCTTATCCACCAAGTGGATAAAGATTTTGGTACAACAAAGGGAGCGCAAGCTGTTGACTGCCGAACAACAAGTGTTGGAGAGACAACAGGACACTGAGGCTTTCAGTGCCTCTTGCCTCTTTATCAAATGGCTTGAAGTTCAGGATGATAATGTCAATAAGGATGAGAATGCTATGATTGAGAATAAAATCAAGAAGCTAGAGAGGGACATATCGGATTACAAATCCGGTAATGTTTTCGAATGGAAACGTCCACTGCCTATCACTTCTAATAAGCATGAAAAAGCGGGTCCCAATACCTCTAGGCCTCGCCCCTCCCAGTCCTCATCTGGTGATTTGCATAATAAGTCTCGATATACCAATCAAACTCAGAAAGGTGGAGATAGACGCATAAATAAAACACAAAATGGTAAGACAGTGAGATCAAATCAACATAATAAATCACAAAAGACTACACATAATATTAAACAGACTCATGGATATCTTAGTGATCCTGTTCAAGCTTCCACACAGGCATCGGGACGAACCGACCCGCTCACCATGCCTATCACAAGCATTAACAAACCAACAGTAGTGGCATTGGTATCTCCCCCTAATCCCATTGCAAGATCAACTGATGTTGATCTTTTACCTGTACCCTTATCCAATAGATATAGCCCCCTTTCCAGGGATTTGGATATGTATATCAAAGAGGGGGCCCGCCCGAGAATTAGTGGTTCAATTCTGTTACCCTCCCCCACGTCCCCGATTGAAAGCCATGCTTTACAAGCTGATGAATCTTGTTTTCCCAGAACTCCAAGGGGAGTCCCGCAACAAAAAGAGAAAAGAAAACTAGACGAGGTCGAAGAGGAGGCAGACAGTTCAAGGCTGAACAAGAAAGAAAGGATCGACAGCACGTAGGTGATAGTACGATCAAAATCTTTAATTTATCCACACATGAACTATCAGGGGCAGAATATAGTTTACTCAAGAAGGGCCTCAGTTTTTCCCCTTCAACGGGTCCGAACAAATTCGGCCTGTTTAAAGATCTCAATAAATTTATTCGGTCACTAACCCTAAAAAGACATTATGCTAAAATAAACTCTCTAAACCATACGGAAATAGAAGCTAAGGCCAGCGAATTGAGTTTTTGTCCGGATAATGATATACTTAAGGTACTCGAGGATTTATGGGCTGAAAGCAATATTGATAGCGATACCCAATATCCTTTTCAGGAACCTGATATTAAACACACAGGGTTTAAACCCCAGTCTGTTTTTAATCCCACAAATTCCAAAGGTCCGCATATCGAAACCTTTTACCAGGCCGTATATAAAGACTTCATAAAATTATGTGATATTCCAACAAAGAATAAGGCCCAGAATCTAAATACTAACGAAAGGAAGGCCCTTAAAAATCTCACCAATAACAGTGATATTATTGTTAAACAGGCTGATAAAGGGGGTAGTCTAGTTATTCAGAACAGGCAGGACTACCTTCGGGAGGCTGGACGACTATTAGCAGACACCAATACATATTTAAAACTTTGTTCAGACCCATTACCTATCTTCCAACAAGAGTTATTGAAGCTTGTGGAAAAAGCCTATAGGGAAGGAGTTCTTAACATTAAAGAAAAAAGTTTTTTACTGCCTAAGGTTTGTAGTACCCCCTACTTTTACCACCTTCCGAAAGTGCACAAATCACTTATAGATCCCCCGGGTAGACCTATTGTTGCCAGTACTAATAGTTTTACAAGTGGTCTTTCTATGTATATAGACCATTTGCTACAGCCAATTGTCACCCAATTACCATCTTACATCAAAGATTCCAGCCATGTCATTGAAACTTTAAAAGATTATTTGTGGCAAGATAATTACTTTTGGGCTTCATTAGACGTATCATCATTATATACCTCAATACCCCATGAAGTAGGCATTGCTGCCGTACAGTATTTCCTTAGTAAAAATGATGATATGAATTCCAACCAATCAGCGTTCCTGTCCGATAGTATAGAGTTTTGCCTTCGTCACAACTATTTTACCTTTTTAGATTGTTTTTATTTACAGCAGAAAGGGACTGCAATGGGAGCCAACTTTGCCCCAGGTTATGCAAATCTCACCATGGGCTATTGGGAGAGCCACAAGATCTGGTCAAACAACCCGTTTTCCCAATATATCGTCTTTTATGGACGATATATTGATGATATTTTAATTATTTGGAGTGGCGATCGAGATCTTTTTCTTTCTTTTGCAGAATACTGTAATAACAACACTTTTGGTTTGGCCTGTACTCATGAGGTCAGCCAGAACGAATTAGTTTTTTTGGATCTGGTCTTATCTCATGAGAATGAGGCCATAATCACGAGAAATCACATCAAACCAACAGCTGGGAATTCTTATCTCCATTTTGACAGCTGTCACCACCCTACATGGATAAAGAATATTCCAAATGGTCAATTCCATAGATTACGCAGAAATTGTACCAAATTGGATGAATATAAAACACAAGGACAGGTTATGGTGAAAAAGTTTGTTGAAAAGGGGTACCCCAAGGAATTAATTTCTAATGCTCTCCTTTCTAATGAGATGCCACCTCCCGGTGGGTCCAAAAGAAACACCGATGAGATGGCCCACTCAGCAAGGTTTGTCTCAAGTTTTAATACTAAATTCAGATCCATTTCGAAAATTATTTTTAAACATTATGAGATTTTAAAACTTGACCACATTCTGGCACCGGTCCTTCCTCCCAAACCACAGGTGACCTTCAGTCGATCTCGTACTGTAAAAAATATCATTGCCCCTAGCAAAATTAAAAAATCTAAAGTCCCAATAGACGACACTATTAGTATCCATTTTGAGGACAGACAGGGTATTTTCCAATGTCGTAAAAGGGGTTGCCTCACCTGTCAATCCATTCCTCACGGGTGCTCACAAATAACAACCAAGAAGGGTGATATTTTTAAAATTAAACAATTGATTACTTGTTCCACTGAGTTCGTAGTTTATGTGCTACGATGCCCCTGTGGCATGCTCTACGTGGGACGCACCATCCGCACTTTGCGTACTAGGATAGGTGAACACCGGAGACTCACCAAAAAAGGATGTGTTAAACATAGTGTCCCACGGCACTTCTGCCAGGCCCACAATAAAGATTTTGGCCTGATGGAAGTGCGCGCTATAGAGGTCATACCCAAGGATACCCTCACAGACAATGAAAGGTTCTCCCGTTTATGCAAAAGGGAAACCTTTTGGATATATCGTTTGGGTTCCCTTGCACCCGAAGGTATGAATGAAGAAATTGATGTCCTAAGCATCTTGTAAAAATGATAATTTTAGCATATCATGTTGCGTTATAAACTGAAAAATTAATTTAATTTAACTTAATTTTCATATTCAATTTATTTATTAATTTAAAATGCCTTCTCACTAATGCCTTTCTAAAATGTTCTTTTGAAAGTAATCAACTTTTTAAAAGTAATTTTAAAATAATGTTCTAAACTATTCATCCAAATATTTTTATTGTACTATTTTATATAATCAACGGTACTTTTTAAGTGTGCACGTTACAGAGACGAGGTTCTATATAAATAAAGATATATATATATATATTGATATGAATGTATACGCTTGAGGCGTACATATAGATTCCATCCTAATTTTGATCCTTTTTTTTTTTTTTTATATTATTATTATTTGTATTTTTATTTTTATTTTTATTATTATTATTTTTATTTTTATTTTAATTTTATTTTTTTTTTATTTTTATTTTCACCTTCGCAACTTTTTCATTTTTAAAATTTATGTATTTAGAATTAAATATTTACCTTCATGAGAATGGTATGACTATATTCCACACTATTGTAACTACATATGCTCTAGTCACATTATTGTTTACCATCTAACAATTTTTATTTATCATCTTTTTATTTTTATCTTTATTTGTTTATGAGTTTTCTGTATTGTGTTGCTGTTTGATGTAATGTGAGTAGTGTTATGCTTAATGTTTATACATATCACAAGGGAAATGTTGACAGGTGATGAATTGATGTTACTATTTACATCCTTCCCTCTTTTCCCCGATGTTTTGGCGCCTTTTTACTTATAAATTCCAGTCCTGCTATGGCTCCCGTGACTTTGACAAAGCGCATGCGCGCGAAACTAGTAAGTCACGGTCGCCTTGGATACCCCCAGCAGTACGCGTCCAGCCGTCATGTGTTCCTGATCGGCGATGTGCCTTCCCCTTCCGGATGTCAGATTGAGGTCTTCCTTCCTCCTCACAGCGAGACGCGGAACACTCCGGACGCCGGCTGTCCAGAGTGCATAGGACAACCCATTGTTGTCCCTTCCATCTTACCTTTGCATCCAGCGGCAGTGCTTCGCAACCACCCAGGAGAGTGTTCCTGCGCCTTGTCCCTCCATGATACCATTTCCCCTTTGGCACATGGAGTGGTGAGTTGGTCCCTACACACCGTGACAAAGTTAAGATATAGTAACATCTCAACACATCCCCAGTCACCAGGACCTGAGGCGGTATGATGCTGTACTGTTTTCTTCTATATTCAAATGATAGTTTCACCTCCCAATTTTTCAAAGATCCTAATAGTATGTTTTATTGAACTGTGATCTGCTCTGTCTTTATACTAGAGCAGTTTTAGAAATAAATCTTACTCATGAACCCATTGAGCGCTGTTTTTGTGTCCCTAACACTATTCCCTTGGTCTGACAATTGGCTGAAAATTTAATATTATGCATGTCACCATTAGGGAGTCAGAAAGATGAACCTTCCAGTACCCAATCGCAATAGTCGCATTTGCGACATCTGGACATCCCGGGATGGTCCATATCCACCTCCCAGGTCTCCCTGGAAGTATGTATGAACCAGCCGGTCCTTTTTTTTTTTTTTTTCTTTGGCTTCTCTCCTCCAGCAATTGCATTATTTTCAAATAAGAAGCAAATAAATCTCTCCAAGCTGGTGATAACTCCCTTCTCAGGAAATTGTTTTTAATTTGAATTTAGATTCCTACACATCGCATATCTTGCAAATTAGCAAGATATACTTAAGCCCCATACACACGGTCGGACAATCCGCGGACCAGGTCCGTCGGACCATGTCCGTCATACTTTGTCCGATGTTGGTTTTGCGTACACACGGTCGGACAAAGTTGTCGGAAAATCCGATCATTCTGAACGTGGTGACGTTTGTTGCCTACGACGGGACTACGTAGAGGCTAGTAGCCAATAGCTTTGGTCTTGTAATGTGATCTGAGCATGCGTGGCACTTTGTCCGGTCGGACAACCGTACACACGATCGGATTTGGTGTGATCGGACCGTGTTGACGGCAAAGATTTCCAGCAGGAGATAAGACTTTGTCCGTCGGTCAAACCGACGAACACTGTCCGATGGTGCATACACACGGTCTGATTTTTCAACAACCTTGTCCGATCGGACAGAATCCATGAAAAAGTCCGACCGTGTGTATGGGGCTTTACAAGGTAGGCGATCAATCTAATATCCAGGATGAGGGAAATAATGATAAATACATTTTGGATATAATATATTGGGGTACTTTTCTGGCTCACTGATGACTAACTCTCATTTTTCCTGTTTTACGATTGTACTACAGACATAAAAACTGCTGTTCTTTGGTTCTGATGAAGCTAAAAGCGAAACGCGTCAACCATCTTCTGTTCAGCATGTAAAATTTAAGAATGTAATTAGAAATGTCTTTATGTATATCCTGTATTCGATGGCCAAACCTTTGTAAATAATATATTTTTCCTTTATTTCTTTATATGTATTTTTGCATACTACTGTGTATTTTTTCTAATAAACCAATGAAATATCTATTACGGAATATCCGTTTTTGTTCAGGTGCCGCGATAGTCCGTCAGGTTGGCTAAACCCCCTCTTGTTCCTTTTTTCTTTGTATATTCACTAGGACGAGGTACCACCCATAGCTTATCTCTTTAATTCTCTATAAACTTACAGTTATTGGTGCATGGCGTGATTCTCCCACTATGTGTGTATTTAGAGATGTTTCTGAACATGAAAACATAAAGGGAGAAATTATTTATCAAAACCATGTATATGAAATTTAGAACAGCGTGTTTATTTATAACTCCTCATTCAACCCACCGGGAGACAAACATCAATAATAAATCCAGTAGGTCAGGTCTCCCTCTGGCACAGTTAACGTAATCACTGGGCCAGGAGGAGATCTCTAGATATTGCCTCAATGACCCAGACCCTCAGACCTTCAGTTGACTTGTTGTGATATTCCAGAAATTTTTTGGGTACACTATGTATGTCTTTGCCCTTGATAATGTAACAGTGGTGCTCGCCAAATTGCTGGAATAGTGACCTTATGGTGCGACCAACACAAAAAAGACAACATGGACACATAAGGCAATAGACTACATAGTCAGATGAGCATGTGTGGAACTCCTTTATGGGATAGGTCTTGTCCTTAACGTGGAATTCCTTTTGTCCATGCTGGACAAACCGACAGGTTTTACAGAGGGGCTTACGGCATTGATACATGCCAATTATGGCCATGAAGATAAGGTGGTGGTGGTGGCGGCTTGTTTTTAAAGCGGTTGTAAACCCGCTGACACTTTTTTTCTTTTTTATACACCTGTAAGGGAAAAGGCATAATGAGCTAGTATGCACTGCATACTAGCTCATTATGAAATACTTACCTTAGAACGAGGCATCGGTAACTCACCTGGTCCACGCCGAGGTCGCTGACATGTTGCCTCGGCGTGTCTTCCGGGTATCGCGACTCCAGCGCTGTGAGGGGCTGGAGCCGCGATGTCGTCACTCCCGCGCATGCGCACGGGAGACTTCTTCCCGGCAAGGTTCGGATTCTGCCAGCCTTTCAGCGGAGAATCCCCCGTGCGCATGCGCCGCTGCAGTCAAAGATATTTTTTTTACCTACAGGTAAGCCTCATTATAGGCTTACCTGTAGGTAAAAGTAAATTTTTTAACTTTACAACCACTTTAGGTTTGCTGGGTGCCAGCTTGCTTTTAATACTGGAGGCTTTCCTATAAGCAAACTTTCTAATAAAACAGGTCTGAGATGTTGGTTCCAGCAGCGCGGTGGATCTTCCTGGTAGTTTTTCTTGTGGCACCCTATGCTGAATGGCTGGAATCCATGTCAATTGGCTGCACACCAGACTACCTGTAGGACAGCCTATCTCTGAACTGTACTTTGATGGCTATGATGAACCTTTCCCCTTCTTACTTAAGTGTGTTTTTTATCCTTTGGCAAGAAATAGTCTTGTGTTACTGCATTTAGAAGAGCCTTCTGTTAGTTTTTTTATTTACTGTATATAAACTGGCTGATTAGCTGTGCGGAAAACTCTTAAGAAACGCCATCCTTAGAGGTTGATTTACTAAAACTGAAGAGTGCAAAATCTGGTGCAGCTGTGCATGGTAGCCAATCAGCTTCCAGATTTTTTTGTCAAAGCTTAACTGAACAAACTGAAGTTAGAAGCTGATTGGCTACCATGCACAGCTGCACCAGATTTTGCACTCTAGAGTATTAGTAAATTATCCCCACACTGTCAGCAGCGAGGGTTGGTCAGAGGCTCTATTCACATATACCTGCTTAGATGAAGCGATTACATGCAAACAGTGGGGGTACAAATCTGACAGCCACTGTTGACAGCTGTTGCTTTTTTGCACACAACGCGTCACTCCACCGGCAAGATCCACTGATTCTCACTTGTGGCCACCCCTGGCCCCTAATGTAAATGTAGCCTTACAATAATAAATAAACTTTGTTCAACTGGACTTTAAAGGGAAACTATACCAGGGTTTTTTCAATGTTATTTCCATTTTTTGGAATGTTTATACATTAATATAGTACACATTTATACACTGATATGTTATATATTTTCAATGTTGTATAATTTTCTTTTCTAGAAATAAGCATTGCATACAGGGTACTTTCAATACACTTTAGAACATACTGGTTTTCTAGTTACAAAGCCCGGCAATGCCTGATAAACAGATTTTTTTTAAATCATAAACCTGACTATGTATTGTAATTATGCTACTATTTAATTTAAACAGTTTCCTTCATGTGTGGTATGTCACAGAGTCTGCAGAATTGTGTGCATGTGTCCATGATACCCGGCAGAAACCTTATTGCATTAGTCTTTGCACTGTTGTAACCTAAATGTTTCTTTTTGTATAAAATAAATGGTTCGGCATAAATGTAATGACTTTTCTGTGATAACAAAGCCAGATTAATTATTACCCTCTTTAACAGCTGCTACTTAGCCAGAGGTTTCCAGGGGCCAGCAAGGTTAGTTAAAAAAACATCATCTTACACTTGTCCCAATGATGTGTGCAAAAACATGAGACGTCCTCTTTATTTTTTTAATAAATATAATCTTAGGGTTGCTCTAAATCTTACACAGATCTAGTCTGCTAGAAAAATATATATATATATATATTTTTTTTCCCTTACATATGTGTGTATATGCTGCACACCTCCCTCCTCCAGCTCTGACTTCCCACCACACAGAGCACTGGATCCAGGCTCTCCCTGGCTGGATGGTGAGGCAGATAACAGGGGGGCTCTGTATGAAGACACTGTACAGGCGGTATCCTGTTGTACTGAGCAGCAGGGCTCTCTCCCTGTACCATGCCTTCAGTCCCTGACTGTCTCCTGTACCATGCCTGCAGTCTCTGGCTGTCTCCTATACAATGCCTTTAGTCCCTGACTGTCTCCTGTACCATGCCTGAAGTCTCTGACTGTCTCCTGTTCCATGCCTGCGGTCCCTGACTGTCTCCTGTACCATGCCTGCGGTTCCTGACTGTCTCCTGTACCATGCCTGCAGTCTCTGACTGTCTCCTGTACCATGCCTGCAGTCTCTGGCTGTCTCCTATACCATGCCTTTAGTCCCTGACTGTCTCCTGTACCATGCCTGCAGTCTCTGACTGTCTCCTGTACCATGCCTGCGGTCCCTGACTGTCTCCTGTACCATGCCTGCAGTCTCTGACTGTCTCCTGTACCATGCCTTCAGTCCCTGACTGTCTCCTGTACCATGCCTTCAGTCCCTGACTGTCTCCTGTACCATGCCTGCAGTCTCTGACTGTCTCCTGTACCATGCCTGCAGTCTCTGGCTGTCTCCTATACCATGCCTTTAGTCCCTGACTGTCTCCTGTACCATGCCTGCAGTCTCTGACTGTCTCCTGTACCATGCCTGCAGTCTCTGACTGTCTCCTGTACCATGCCTGCGGTCCCTGACTGTCTCCTGTACCATGCCTGCGGTCCCTGACTGTCTCCTGTACCATGCCTGCAGTCTCTGACTGTCTCCTGTACCATGCCTTCAGTCCCTGACTGTCTCCTGTACTATACCATGCCTGCAGTCTCTGACTGTCTCCTGTACGATGCCTTTAGTCCCTGACTGTCTCCTGTACCATGCCTGCAGTCTCTGACTGTCTCCTGTACCATGCCTGCAGTCTCTGACTGTTGTCTCCTCCTTCCCTCTACCAGCTGTCACCTCGGCCCCCATGTCTCCCAATAACCCTCCTATCCCCATATCCCCCCCCCCAGCGATCACAGCCTTTTCCATCTAAACTCTCCCTCCCACAATCCCTATTTCACCCTACCCTCAACTACCTTACCCTCGCTTCACTTACCCCTCCCCTCCCACCCTGCCATCACCCGGCTCCAAAACAACAACCCCCCGCCACCTCCCAAACCACCCCCCCTCTCCGTAGGCAATAGGTATCGGTAATTGGTATCGGCGAGTACATGATGTCAAGCATCGGTACTCATACTCAGTGTCAAAAAAGTGGCATCGGTGCATTACTTATGTATATCTATATATAAATATATATATATGAAGCCGGCCGGCAACATAAGCAAACTCCTGTCCTCGTCGACAGCGTGGTGACGTCAGCACGTACCTCACAGACGTGTTTCGTCATAGGTTGACGTTTTCAATGAGGACATTGACGAAACGCGTCAGGGAGGTACGTGCTGACGTCACCACGCCGTCGACGAGGAAGGGAGTTTGCTTATGTTGTCGGCCGGCTTCATCTTTTATGCTTTTAATATCTGCATTTCTGTAAGTGCAATCATTTTTAATACAAATAAAATAGTTTAGACGGTACCCCACTATGGTTTGTTACTTCTCTCTTCTGGGTTGACTGCTTTTTCCTTTGGAAATTTTATTTGGGATCCTAATAGTCACTGTTTATTTTTATTCCAATTTATTTTTCTTCATTTGGGAATATTAATGTTATTATTTAATCAATTTTTTTAGCGACACAATTATTGGTTAAAAATATTTAGGTTATATTAGCGCAACTTCTCTTCTTTATGTTTATTTTTGTGTATATCCCACAATAAGTCGCAGCTTTTTTCCAATTTAAGATTGTCTTTTATATATGATTTTTTGGTATATAATTATTTAGAATCTATGTACCTTCCCTTTTTGTCCAAGCGCAGTTTTCTCCCCCTCCATATATATGTATAAACTTTTTCTAAGTGTTAAAAAAAAAAATTGTCATGATTTTTGCAGTTCATTGTCACTGCACAGTTGCAGTTAAACACAGTTGAACGTTTGGATCCTTACGAATCTTTTGCTTAAATACTTATGTTTAGAACTATTCAGCATTGGAATACAACAGCAAAGTAGACAGTATTTACCATGAATCCCTGACTATCATACCATCAAACATAGCTATCCTCATGAGGCACTCCTCTCAACAGCTTCTGACACACAGCATGACATCTGTAAATGCAGAAAACACAGGTTCATTGGCTGATGAGACAAACTAACAAGACAGATCTTCTCACAAATCCCTGTGGAGAGCGTACAGTAAGGAAAAGTCAAACTGTATCAAAGGCAAGAGTAGAGATGACAGAAGCAGCCGGATGAAGAACTAGGTCACAGGAGAAAGTCTGGTATATCAGTGTCAGTGTGCACTTCTTTCCGTGGAATTTTAGAGTCAATTTGTCCAGTTTCTGACCCATATTTTACTGATGGCAATTTGTGTAAGCTATATTGATGTGCTTAGTGAAATCCATATCGTATAACCGTAACCATAAAATTATTGTACGTGCCATTGATCAGAAGTGGTGTTAGGTGCAATACTTTATCATTGTTGCAGAGAAGTACAAAACCCCCCAAATGACCCCATTTTGGAAAGTAGACACCCCAAGCTATTTGCTGAGAGCATGTTGAGCCCATTGAATATTTTTTTTTTTAGTCCCAAGTGATTGAATAAAGACAAAAATAAAAAAGATTTTTTTTTTTTTCAAAAAGTTGTCACTAAATGATATATTTCTCACACATGCCATAGTTATATGTGGAATTGCACCCCAAAATACATTTTGCTGCTTCTCCTGAGTATGGGGATACCACATGTGTTGGACTTTTTGGGAGCCTAGCCGCGTACGGGGCCCCGAAACCCAAGCACCGCCTTCAGGATTTCTAAGGGTGCAAATTTTTGATTTCACTCCTCACTACCTATCACCGTTTCGAAGGCCATAAAATGCCAAAATAGCACAAACCCCCCCCAAATGACCCCATTTTGGAAAGTAGACACCCCAAGCTATTTGTTGAGAGGCATGGTGAGTATTTTACAGCTCTCATTTGTTTTTGAAAATGAAGAAAGTAAAGAAAAAAAAATTTTTTTTTTTTTTTTTTCAATTTTCAAAACTTTGTGACAAAAAGCGAGATCTGCAAAATACTCACCATACCTCTCATCAAATAGCTTGGGGTGTCTACTTTCCAAAATGGGGTCATTTTGGGGGGTTTTATGCCATCTGGGCATTCCATGGCCTCCGAAACTGTGATTGGCAGTGAGAAGTGAAATAAAAAAATTACACCCTTAGAAAGCCTGAAGGCGGTGATTGGTTTTTGGGGTTCCGTACGCAGCTAGGCTCCCAAAAAGTCCCACACATGTGGTATCCCCGTACTCAGGAGAAGCAACAGAATGTATTTTGGGGTGTATTTCCACATATGCCCACGGCATGTTTGAGCAATATATCATTTAGTGACAACTTTTTGTAAAAAAAATATATATATATTATTTTTTTCATTATTCAATCTCTTGGGACAAAAAAAAAAAATATTTAATGGGCTCAACATTGCTCTCATCAAATAGCTTGGGGTGTCTACTTTCCAAAATGGGGTCATTTGGGGGGGGGTTTGAACTGTCCTGGCATTTTATGCACAACATTTAGAAGCCTATGTCACACGTCACCCACTCTTCTAACCACTTGAAGACAAAGCCCTTTCTGACACTTTTTGTTTACATGAAAACATTTTTTTTTTTTGCAAGAAAATTACGTTGAACCCCCAAACACTATATATATTGTTAAAGCAAAGGCCCTACAGATTAAAATGGTGGGTGTTGCATTTTTTTTTTCCACACAGTATTTGCGCAGCGATTTTTCAAACGCATTTTTTGTGGAAAAAATACACTTTTTTTTATTTTAATGCACTAAAACACACTATATTGCTCAAATTTTTGATGAAATAAAAAATATGATCTTAGGCCGAGTACATGGATACCAAACACGACATGCTTTAAAATTGCGCACAAACACGCAGTGGCGACAAACTACATACATTTTTAAAAAGCCTTTAAAAGCCTTTACATGATACCACATTAGATTCACGGAGGAGGTCTACTGCTAAAATTACTGCCCTCGATCTGACCTTCGCGGTGATACCTCACATGCATGGTGCAATTGCTGTTTACATATGACGCCAGACCAACGCTTGTGTACGCCTTTGCGCAAGAGAAGGGGGGGCAGGGGTGCTTTTTTTTTGTTTTTTGTTTTTTATTTTATTTATTTAGCTTTTTTATTTTATTTTTAAACTGTTCCTTCCATTTTTTTTCTTTGTTATGATTTTTATTGTTATCTCAGGGAATGTAAATATCCCCTATGATAGCAATAGGCAGTGACAGGTACTCTTTTTTTGAAAAAATTGGGGTCTATTAGACCCTAGATCTTTCCTCTGCCCTCAAAGCATCTGACCACACCAAGATTGGTGTGATAAAATGCTTTCCCAATTTCCCAATGGCGCGGTTTATATCCGGGAGGGGGGACATTCCCTCCCACTGCTTGTAAAAGCAGTCTAGAGGCTAATTACCCGCTAGAATTGCTTTTACATGAAAGCCGATCACTGGCTGAAAAGAATGATACCAAGATGATACCTAAACCTGCAGGCATCATTCTGGTATAACCATTCAAAGTCCAGCAACATACTGGACATATATTGTAATCTTTTTTTTTTTCATGCAGCCTCTTGGCTGAACGAAAAAAAGAGATTGATTGGTGGGTATGCCCACCATTAGAATACCTCCCTTCATCCACCCACTTCTAATGATGGGCATACATGCACCATTTATATATGCCGATGCATGGGGGCATCCTCCCGCAAAAGTTATGCCGTGTACACACGGTCGGAATTTCGACCGTATGTACGTGGCATTAGGAGCCAATCGCTCCTCCGCCCCCCCTGCTGCCCCCATGCTTCGGCATATATGCTCTTTTTTTTAACTGTGGTGGTGAAATCACCTCCTACAGCGTTGGAGTCGCGGCTTTATGTATCGTGGGAGCAAACGCTGTTGCTGTCAAGATAAATAAATCCGCGTTGCAACTGAATGGCGCACCTGAAAACAAAAAAATGCTTAACACTGAAACACAGTAAACAAAATTACATACCTGAAAAGCAAGCATGATAAAACATAATAAAACATTGCAGAATAGAATGGAGTAAAAAAAGAGCAACGATAGAGAGAGAATAGAGAGAGAGAGAGAATAATAAAACGACAACTATTTTTATTTTTTTTATTTTTTTGAGATTCACAGGTAAAAAAGCTCCTGACTGAAGCGACTGAATCAAAGCACTACCACAAAAAAAATGTTAGCGATCGCAGGGATCAGGCCTGACTCTGCGAACGCTGCAGTTATGTGTGCTTAGTGTTTTGTAAGTGACAGTGATCGATCGATACTGCACTTGGGTGGGCTGGGCTGGGCTGGGCTGGGCTGGGCTGGGCGGAGGGGGAAAACGCAGGTGCTAGCAGGTATCTGGGCTGATCCCGCTAACAATGCGTTTTTTTTGGAACCCTAAACTGCTGGGACGCTAGTATAGATCTGATCAGATCAGATATTGATCTGTTCAGATACTATACCACTAAGGGAGGTGTATGCTTTGCGCGTGGGTGTTTGCGGTACTGGCACTAACCTGGGGCGACGCAGACCTTATTTGACCCTAAAACCTAATTGATATCACCCGCCGGGCGATCAGGGGGTTAAAACCGTTATTGGGTAATAAATGGCGGGTGCCCTGACAGTATAAAAAACAAGCTAACTAACCAGCGTCACCCGTAACAGTAATACAAAAAAAAACTGGCTACCTAGCGGCACCAGTGACACTAATGCAGCGATCAAAAAAACAATCGCTTAGTGACACTGGCAAAAGGGGGTGAAAGGGTTAACTAGGGGCAATCAGGGGGTTAAACCTTTATTAGGTAATATATGGGGGTACCTGACGCTATATAAAAACCTGACGGGGAACCTAAATAACGAAATAACTAACTGGCTAACCAGCGTCACCAGTGACAGTTATACGGTGATCACTGGTGAAAGGGTTAACTCTAGGGGCAATCAGGGGGTTAAAACCTTTAGGTTGTAATATGGGGGTACCTGACCTATAAACCTATTTATGAACCTATATAAACATGGCGGTTAACCTAAAAAAAAACTGGTTACCTAGCGACACTAATGCAGCGATCAGAAAAACGATCGCTTAGTGACACTGGCAAAAGGGGGTGAAAGGGTTAACTAGGGGCAATCAGGGGGTTGAAACCTTTATTAGGTAATATATGGGGGTACCTGACGCTATATAAAAACCTGACGGGGAACCTAAATAACGAAATGACTAACTGGCTAACCAGCGTCACCAGTGACAGTTATACGGTGATCACTGGTGAAAGGGTTAACTCTAGGGGCAATCAGGGGGTTAAAACCTTTATTTAGGTTGTAATATGGGGGTACCTGACCTATAAACCTATTTATGAACCTATATAAACATGGCGGTTAAAAAAAAAAAAAAAAATGGTTACCTAGCGGCACTAATGCAGCGATCAGAAAAACGATCGCTTAGTGACACTGGCAAAAGGGGGTGAAGGGGTTAACTAGGGGCAATCAGGGGGTTAAACCTTTATTAGGGGGGGGGGGGTAGGGGGCTACCTAGGACCTAAAACTAACTGCCCTGACAGTTATTACAGTCACACTGACACTAAATGCAGTGATCAGTAAATAAATGATCACTGCAATTAGTGACACTGTGACTGGGGGGGGAGGGGGTGATCTGGGGGTGACAGGGGGGTGGATTGTGTGCCTATGTGTACTGGTGTCAGTGTACTGTTTGTGCACTAACCTGTACATGTTCTCTCCTCGGCGTTCCGGTCACATAGACCGGCGCACCGAGCGTGACATCACTTCCGCCTTCCTGTCTATACAATAGACAGGAAGGGGAAGCTTCTCATTCGCCAGGAGCGATCGCGAGGGGGTGGCCAGAAACCACTGGCCGTCCCCTCGTCCCGGATCGCTCCTGAAGCGATCCCGACCGTCCCCGCCGGCGGAGGGGGGTCCGATCGGACCCCCCAACCGCCTGAAGAATGGCACGTACAGGTATGTCCTTTTGCCTGTACGTGCCATTCTGTTGACGTATATGTACATGGGGCGGTCGGGAAGTGGTTAAAGGAACCTATTTAGAAAATAAAAAATGAACCTTTACAACCCCTTTAAGCCAAAATGTATTCTGCTACATGTTTTTGGTAAAATAAAATCCATTTAAGTGTATAATAATTGGTTCGTATGATCACGGACAGATGTACGCAAATGATCATGTACAGATGTGTGCAGATGATCATTGGGACATGTGATTTTACTGTTATATGTGGGGGACGTGTTTTGGGGATCATTACTATGTGGGGACATGTGTTTTGGGGACACTATTTTGGGGACATGTGTGGGGACACTAGACTGGTGATCAGTGAGTAAAAAGCTGTAAAAAAACAACTCGTACTCACTGATCACCAGCCGGCTGCAGAGATCCGCTCTCCTTTCCTCACTGACAACTTCCGTGTGAGGTGTGAGGAGAGCCGATTGCCTAGCAACCGGTTCTCTGTTTACATCACATGACGGCTGTGATTGGACACGACCTTCATGTGATCAGGAGGGCCAATGACAGAGCGCAGGTGACACAAGCGCATCGGGATTGTGCCGCTGCGCGGGAATGTGCGCGATCCCCCTCCTTCTAAGGGATGTTCCTGAACGTCCACTCAGAAGTTGAGATCGCCCACCCGGCCGTACATATGCAGTGGCCCGGGTGGGAAGTGGTTAAGGTACAGATGGACATTAAATTTCATGGTCCTGATTTGCTGTTTTCAGACAGATGTCTGTGGGCTTTACTGGCCAAGATTCATCAAGGGGAATAGTGATCAAACATATTGAAAGACTTCTTTGATTGCTTTTGTTTTCCCCCTAATAAGCTGATGCTGGAGCTCTCTGAGTGACACTCCTTGCCATCTCATAGGCCTGAACAAAGATGGTCCATTCGCTTTTAGAGAATCACAGACTGGCACAGATGCCTGAACATCATATTGTCCTATAGTGTCTCTTACCAGACTGACTAAATAACAATTGCTGTATAGGGGGTGCATTGTTTTCAGTTTATCACCATGACTGGTAGACTTCCACTGAGAGGAATATATCAGGCACCACTATCGGCTCTTTGTTTTCCTTATATTTGTACAGTGCCAATATACATTATTATACAACACTTTACAGGCTACGTAAAAGCACGCATAATAATCCCTTTATACCAAAGGAGCTTGCAATGTCCCAATCACACTCGCATCCACTAGGACCAGCGTTGGAGGAAGTAGTAAAATAATTCCTAACAGTTTATCACCGTTACCTGCTGGGAAACCGTTAACCACTTCAGCCCCGGACCATTTGGCAGCCAAAGGACCAGAGGTCTTTTTTCAATTTCGCACTGCACTGCTTTAACTGGTAATTGCGCGGTCATGCAATGTTGTACCCAAACGAAATTGGCGTCCTTTTCTTCCCACAAATAGAGCTTTATTTTGATGGTATTTGATTGCCTCCGTGATTTTTATTTTTTGCGCTATAAACGGAAAAAGACTGCAAATTTTGAAAAAAAAAGATATTTTCTACTTTTTGTTATAAGAAAAATCCAATAAACTCAATTTTAATCAAACATTTGGGCCAAAATGTATTTAGCCACATGTCTTTAGTAAAAAAAATGCCAATAAGCGTATATTTATTGGTTTGCGCAAAAGTTATAGCGTCTACAAACTAGAGTACATTTTCTGGAATTTACACCGCTTTTAATTTATGACTGCCTATCTCATTTCTTGAGGTGCTAAAATGGCAGGGAAGTACAAAACCCCCCCAAATGACCCCATTTTGGAAAGTAGACACCCCAAGCTATTTGCTGAGAGGCATGTTGAGCCCATTGAATATTTTTTTTTTAGTCCCAAGTGATTGAATAAAGACAAAAAAAAAAAAAATGTTTTCAAAAAGTTGTCACTAAATGATATATTGCTCACACATGCCATGGTTATATGTGGAATTGCACCCCAAAATACATTTAGCTGCTTCTCCTGAGTATGGGGATACCACATGTGTGGGACTTTTTGGGAGCCTAGCCGCGTACGGGGCCCCGAAACCCAAGCACCGCCTTCAGGATTTCTAAGGGTGCAAATTTTTGATTTCACTCCTCACTACCTATCACAGTTTCGAAGGCCATAAAATGCCAAAATAGCACAAAACCCCCCCAAATGACCCCATTTTGGAAAGTAGACACCCCAAGCTATTTGCTGAGAGGCATGTTGAGCCCATTGAATATTTTTTTTTTTTAGTCCCAAGTGATTGAATAAAGACAAAAAATAAAAAATAAAAAAAAAATAAAAAAAAGTTGTCACTAAATGATATATTGCTCACACATGCCATAGTTATATGTGGAATTGCACCCCAAAATACATTTTGCTGCTTCTCCTGAGTATGGGGATACCACATATGTGGGACTTTTTGGGAGCCTAGCCGCGTACGGGGCCCCGAAACCCAAGCACCGTCTTCAGGATTTCTAAGGGTGCAAATTTTTGATTTCACTCCTCACTACCTATCACAGTTTCGAAGGCCATAAAATGCCAAAATAGCACAAAACCCCCCCAAATGACCCCATTTTGGAAAGTAGACACCCCAAGCTATTTGGGGGGTTTTGGGGGGTTTTATGCCATCTGGGCATTCCATGGCCTCCGAAACTGTGATTGGCAGTGAGAAGTGAAATAAAAAAATTACACCCTTAGAAAGCCTGAAGGCGGTGATTGGTTTTTGGGGTGACGTACGCGGCTAGGCTCCCAAAAAGTCCCACACATGTGGTATCCCCGTACTCAGGAGAAGCAACAGAATGTATTTTGGGGTGTATTTCCACATATGCCCATGGCATGTTTGAGCAATATATCATTTAGTGACAACTTTTTGTAAAAAAAATATATATATATATTTTTTTCATTATTCAATCTCTTGGGACAAAAAAAAAAAAAATTTAATGGGCTCAACATTGCTCTCAGCAAATAGCTTGGGGTGTCTACTTTCCAAAATGGGGTCATTTGGGGGGGGTTTGAACTGTCCTGGCATTTTATGCACAACATTTAGAAGCCTATGTCACACGTCACCCACTCTTCTAACCACTTGTAGACAAAGCCTTTTCTGACACTTTTTGTTTACATGAAAACATATTTTTTTTTTGCAAGAAAATTACGTTGAACCCCCAAACACTATATATATTGTTAAAGCAAAGGCCCTACAGATTAAAATGGTGGGTGTTGCATTTTTTTTTCCACACAGTATTTGCGCAGCGATTTTTCAAACGCATTTTTTGTGGAAAAAATACACTTTTTTTTATTTTAATGCACTAAAACACACTACATTGCTCAAATTTTTGATGAAATAAAAAATATGATCTTAGGCCGAGTACATGGATACCAAACAGGACATGCTTTGAAATTGCGCACAAACACGCAGTGGCGACAAACTACATACATTTTTAAAAGCCTTTAAAAGCCTTTACATGATACCACATTAGATTCACGGAGGAGGTCTACTGCTAAAATTACTGCCCTCGATCTGACCTTCGCGGTGATACCTCACATGCATGGTGCAATTGCTGTTTACGTATGACGCCAGACCAACGATTGTGTTCGCCTTTGCGCAAGAGAAGGGGGGGCAGGGGTGCTTTTTTTTTTTTTTTTTTTTAATTTTTTTTATTTATTTAGCTTTTTTATTTTATTTTAAAACTGTTCCCTCCATTTTTTTCTTTTGTTATCATTTTTATTGTTATCTCACGGAATGTAAATATCCCCTATGATAGCAATAGGCAGTGACAGGTACTCTTTTTTTGAAAAAATTGGGGTCTGTTAGACCCTAGATCTTTCCTCAATCTGCCCTCAAAGCATCTGACCACACCAAGATCGGTGTGATAAAACGCTTTCCCAATTTCCCAATGGCGCGGTTTATATCCGGGAGGGGGGACATTCCCTCCCACTGCTTGTAAAAGCAGTCTAGAGGCTAATTACCCGCTAGAATTGCTTTTACATGAAAGCCGATCACTGGCTGAAAAGAATGATACCAAGATGATACCTAAACCTGCAGGCATCATTCTGGTATAACCATTCAAAGTCCAGCAACATACTGGACATATATTGTAATCTTTATTTTTCATGCAGCCTCTTGGCTGAACGAAAAAAAGAGATTGATTGGTGGGTATGCCCACCATTAGAATACCACCCTTCATCCACCCACTTCTAATGATGGGCATACATGCACCATTTATATATGCCGAAGCATGGGGGCATCCTCCCACAAAAGTTATGCCATGTACACACGGTTGCACTTTTCCACGGGGCAAGGCTCCGTCGGAATTTCGACCGTATGTACGCAGCATTAGGAGCCAATCGCTCCCCCCCCCCTGCTGCCCCCATGCTTCGGCATATATGCTCTTTTTTTTAACTGTGGTGGTGAAATCACCTCCTACAGTGTTGGAGTCGCGTCTTTATGTATCGTGGGAGCAAACACTGTTGCTGTCAAGATAAATAAATCCGCGCTGCAACTGAATGGCGCACCTGAAAACAAAAAAAATGGTTAACACTAAAAACACAGTAAACAAAATTACATACCTGAAAAGCAAGCATGATAAAACATAATAAAACATTGCAGAATAGAATGGAGTAAAAAAAGAGCAACAATAGAGAGAGAACAATAAAACGACAACTATTTTTTTATTTTTTTGAGATTTACAGGTAAAAAAGCTCCTGACTGTTAGCGACTGAATCAAAACGCTACCACAAAAAAAAACTGTTAGCGATCGCAGGGATCGGGCCTGACTCTGCGAACGCTGCAGTTATGTGTGCTTAGTGTTTTCTAAATGACAGTGATCGATCAATACTGCACTTGGGTGGGCTGGGCTGGGCTGGGCGGAGGGGGAAAAACGCAGGTGCTAGCAGGTATCTGGGCTGATGCCGCTAACAATGCGTTTTTTTGGAACCCTAAACTGCTGGGACGCTAGTATAGATCTGATCAGATCAGATATTGATCTGTTCAGATACTGTACCACTAAGGGAGGTGTATGCTTTGTGCGTGGGTGTTTGCGGTGCTGGCACTAACCTGGGGCGACGCAGACCTTATTTGACCCTAAAACCTAATTGATATCACCCGCCGGGCGATCAGGGGGTTAAACCGTTATTGGGTAATAAATGGCGGGTGCCCTGACAGTATAAAAAACAAACTATCTAACCAGCGTCACCCGTAACAGTTATACGGTGATCACTGGTGAAAGGGTTAACTAGGGGCAATCAGGGGGTTAAAACCTTTATTAGGTAATATATGGGGGTACCTGACGCTATATAAAAACCTGACGGGGAACCTAAATAACTAACTGGCTAACCAGCGTCACCAGTGACAGTTATACTGTGATCACTGGTGAAAGAGTTAACTCTAGGGGCAATCAGGGGGTTAAAACCTTTATTTAGGTTGTAATATGGGGGTACCTGACCTATAAACCTATTTATGAACCTATATAAACCTGGCGGTTACCTAAAAAAAAAAACTGGCTACCTAGCGGCACCAGTGACACTAATGCAGCGATTAGAAAAACGATCGCTTAGTGACACTGGCAAAAGGGGGTGAAAGGGTTAACTAGGGGCAATCAGGGAGCTAAAACTTTTATTTAGGTTGTAATATGGGGGTACCTGACCTATAAACCTATTTATGAACCTATATAAACATTGCGGTTAACCTAAAAAAAAACTGGTTACCTAGCGACACTAATGCAGCGATCAGAAAAACGATCGCTTAGTGACACTGGCAAAAGGGGGTGAAAGGGTTAACTAGGGGCAATCAGGGGGTTAAAACCTTTATTAGGTAATATATGGGGGTACCTGACACTATATAAAAACCTGACGGGGAACCTAAATAACGAAATAACTAACTGGCTAACCAGCGTCACCAGTGACAGTTATACTGTGATCACTGGTGAAAGGGTTAACTCTAGGGGCAATCAGGGGGTTAAAACCTTTATTTAGGTTGTAATATGGGGGTACCTGACCTATAAACCTATTTATGAACCTATATAAACATGGCGGTTACCTAAAAAAAAAAATGGTTACCTAGCGACAGCAGTGACACTAATACAGCGATCAGAAAAACGATCGCTTAGTGACACTGGCAAAAGGGGGTGAAAGGGTTACCTGGGGGGCAATCAAGGGGTTAAACCTTTATTAGGGGGGGTGGGGGGCTACCTTGGACCTAAAACTAACTGCACTGACAGTGATTACAGTCACACTGACACTAAATGCAGTGATCAGTAAATAAATGATCACTGCAATTAGTGACACTGTGACTGGGGGGGGGGGGGGGGGGGGTGATCTGGGGGTGATCTGGGGGTGACAGGGGGGTGTTTTGTGTGCCTATGTGTACTGGTGTCAGTGTACTGTTGGTGCACTAACCTGTGTGTGTTGACTCCTCGGCGTTCCGGTCACATAGACCGGCGCACCGAGTGTGACATCACTTCCTCTGCCTGTGTTTTGATTGACACAGACAGAGGAAGCATCTGATTCGCCAGGAGCGATCGCGAGGGGGTGGCCAGAAACCACTGGCCGTCCCCTCATCCCGGATCGCTCCTGAAGCGATCCCGACCGTCCCCGCCGGGGGGGGTCCGATCGGACCCCCCACGCGCCTGAAGAATGGCACGTACAGGTACGTGGTTCTGCCTGTACGTGCCATTCTGCCGACGTATATCTACATGGGGCGGTCGGGAAGTGGTTAAAGAGGAGTTCCAGCCTGTATAAAAAAATAAAAGTCAGCATCTACAAATACTGTAGCTGCTGACTTTTAATATAAGGACATTTACCTGTCCAGTTATCCCGTGATGTCGGCACCCCAAGCCAGTTTGTCCATTGGATTCAGATGCAGGTGACGGCATCTTCACTAAGGGAAACGGGAAGTGAAGCCTTGTGGCTTCACAGTCTGTTTACTACTGCGCATTCGCGAGTTGTGCTGCACTTTCTGAATGTCCCGCTGTCTTCTGGGACCTGTGTCGCTCCTAGATGACAGTGGGGGGAAAGAGGAGGGGCCATACATTTTGTAGATCATCGCGTATTGTGCAGCGATCTTACCCAGAGGTGGGAGTGGGTACAAAAAAAAATGGCAAATGTGGACAACCAGAGCTTCCACTTTTGGGTGGAGCTCCGATTTTAAATCAATGGGTTTAGTTCCGCTTTAGGCAGATTGGAACAAAGCTTTATAATCTATACATCCATCAGATTGTACAGGAGCTTTATGTGAGCTGTGTAGTCTTATAATGTTTTACATACCATTGTTTTCAAATTGTACACTTTTATGTGACAACTGTGTATAAAAATTATCTTGCAGTTCAAACAATTTTTAAAAGACAATTGGATTGTAAAATGTGATGTACCGTATTTGCCGGCGTATAAGACGACTGGGTGTATAAGACGACCCCCTATTTTTCCAGTGAAAACTTAGGTTTGGGGCTATACTCGCCATATAAGACTACCCCCCTTCCGAGGCAACACCATTTACAAAAAACCATCAGAACCAAAAAAAAAAAATCAGACTTAACATCAGAAAAAGGAAACTGGTGAACTACAAGTCCCAGAGATCCCACTATTGGAAGGCAGCAACAATGAATCCTCTCCTCGAAAGCACCATAAATCAAACCTGTATTTTAGGGGAGATCTGGAGCTGGATGTGCAGTACAGGATGCTTTGTTAATATGTAGAGCACCAAGTACACACAGTATATGATGCTGTGTTAGTACAGTAGCGCCAGGTACACTTCAGAATACAGTGTGCAGACAGTGTGCACCACTGAGCCAATCACGGCAGACATTGTATTTTACTAATCTGTTGATGGATACAAAGCCTGCTTGGATTGGCAGAGGCTGTGACATCAGCCCGCGCCGCTCTGACTCATGTAGCCTGCTCGGATTGGCAGAGGTTGTTACCCAATCCGAGCAGGCTTAGCAGGCTCTGTATTCATCAGAGTGCATCGCCCGCCGGGATTGGCTGAGCGGCGCATACTGTATACATATTATAATTTTACAGAGCGCCTGGCGGACTGATATCCATCTGCCGGCTTCTTCACCCGGTGTATAAGACGACCCCCGCTTTTTGGCTGTGTAATTTCGGTGTAAAAGGTAGTCTTATACGCCAGAAAATACAGTATGTGGTCGACATCTTCTTAAGGGTTGTTAGATATGATGTGCAGATTTTATTAAATTTTTTCTAATTATTCAGTTGAATATACAATATGGCATTTCAAAACATAAAATTATGGAATCATAATACTGTGCTGCTGAATAACATTTAGTTTAGCTTCTGGCATAATAGCTAGATCCGCAGATGGTGTAGCTTCCCACACACATACAAAGAATATATTTCTTCATTACTTAAGGCCATAAGAAGAGCTCTGATCACAACATTTTTCTAGGATTATAGACCAGGTTCTTTTTTTTTTTTTTTTTCACATTCCTTTCATCGCTATGAAAGGATAGATTCTATAAAGCAGTCCAAATCAGTTTTTTATTTGTTTAAGGGGAAAAACTATACATTTAATTTTAAATGACCAGTCCTGCATTCCATTATACTTCTGATGTTTTATTCTGCTGTGTGGTTCTGGTTATCTGACACTTTTGCTCTCTGTGTGACAGATGGGAATACATGTGGTGGATTCCTCGATTGCCGGCTTGGGAGGATGTCCTTATGCACAAGGAGCTTCGGGAAATGTGGCCACAGAAGATGTGGTTTACATGCTTCAGGGTCTTGGCATTCACACGGTTTGTATAAATAACCTTTATTTTGATGACCCTGTCATAATGAGCCGTCATGCCACTACTTTTTATATTGTCTCTAAAATGAAACCGTCCTTCACCGAGAACGCTAGTCAACACGGTATTCATTAATAGATGTGCTAATATAACCTGTTCACATATGTACTGTATGTTCTTTTGGATTCAAATGAACTGCTTGGCAGATAAAGTACCATCCATCCTGGACTTTCCCCTACACACTGGTTTGTTGGTGGGAATTATGTCCAACCATGGTAGAGACGGGGCCAAATGGCTAGGATGCCATGGCTCCTGGAAGTGTACTGAGTATGATTCCCTGCTTTGCCTTCACTTCTATAAAAGTAATGCCCAGGGTTTTTGGCACAAGTTAAGGTGGTGGTGCCAGGTGTGGCTAATCCCACGCAGAACTTGAATAGAGCTACAGTACTTCTATAGGTCTGAGTCTTGTTAGTTAAAAAAACAAACTTTTATTCAAACTTCAATTACAAAATAAAATAAAGAATCATATGAAAATTAGGCCATTTATTCTTACCTGTCCTGCTACCAGTGCCACCGATTTTCACTATACCAGATGAATAATCTTAGGCCTCTCACTACGTCCTTTACGGATGCGATGGTGAGTGGATGGAACCACAGCACTCCAAAGTGGACAAAGGCATATATATGGTAAACGGAAGAGTCAGATGTAAAAGTTTCTTGATGCAAAAGTATCTTTTAAATACAGCAAAGGTTGGCAGCATAAGAAACAAGACAGGTGTGCAGGGCTGGTGCAAGGAGTTTTGTCTACACAGGCAAAGGTGCATTTTGCAAACTGTCCCCTCTTCTAGTACAAATTCATATCTCAGAACTGTACCGGTTTTGGCGCGACCTTCCCAAGATTTGAACAAATTCCTCATCCAGGATGAGTTTTGAAGGCCAATGCCACAACACGTGTTTGGGTGCCGTTTTCCTTTCATGACACCCCAAATGCGATGTCATTTCTGCCACGATTGTCACACAACAGGATCACAGCAAAATGCGCCTTTTAAAATCACATGAAGCTTGTCACTTGAATAGCAGCAGGAGTTTCTTTGCAGGTGACAAATGCACATAGGGCACATTTCTGGTTGTGTTAAGACAATAACGTTGTGTCAGTATGGTACTGACTGATTGTCTCTCCGTGGACATTTCTGGCTTTGTCAGTACTGTGATGATTGTGTCTCTTTGGACATTTCTGGATGTGTCAGTACTGTACTGGTTGTGCTTGTGTGCATATGTACTGGATTCTGCTATTTATGTGTATATTTAGGGGGCTGGGCCATTATCCTCCACCCTTATTGGCTAACAGTTCTTCATCTCTCCTCGTTCCTCTTCTTTTTATAATAACTGATCCCAGTCAGTACAAACATTTATCAACAATGTTACTCCACATTCAATTATCCAATATAGATACACAGCTTTAACTCATGATTTAGTGCCCTTCGCATTAGGGGTCGAACATTCAAATATCCAAACACTTCAATGCCCCAGAACGTTCTTTATGGATATATGATGATACCATCTGTACACTGTACACTTAATATCTTGTACTTGTTGTAGTATTTACTGTACATTGGAAACATTTTCTTCAACTTTTTCAGAATTTTCTGAATAAAAAAATCATTTGACCAAATATCCAAACACTTTCTGTGACGAAAACTGTTGCAATCCCTCTTCTCAGACTTGAATGCAAATGGAAAAATCCCTTTCACCTAATTTTTTCAGAGATTTATTATGGTATATTATAGAATGTATTACTACTGGGCTCTTTTCATTGCCTGAACCTATATATCCCTTCCACATTCACTTAAAGGAATCATCAGGTTTCATCAGGCTTATACATTTCAAATTGCAGGGACAAATCAACAGGTTGATCACCTAACCATATATCTATTGATTTTATACTGCTTCATTTTATCAAAATTCTAAAAATTACTAGCAATTTCTACATAATGTATCTATAGGTCAACATTTTTTATTTTTTTAATCAAATTTGTTGTTGAAAAAATGTATGTGTGTTTTTCCTATAATAAAATGTATTATTAATGGTAATGTTTGGGAGTACCTGTTTGTCCTATTCCAACATGCTGTCATTTCAAATTTGTTTTCGGAACAAATAATTTTTAGTAGCTGTAGTGGGCCAACACAACAACCAACCAAAACAAATTCCCTAACTACAGCAAACTGAAATCTTAACAATTGCTATGGATCATTGCATATATGATTTTATCTGTTTGTATGGCCTTCGGGAACATGACTGGTTTGTGGAAAGAGCCACATAAAATACAGTCCATATTTATACCTATATTTAAACGTTACCTCAATTGGCCTTTATATGAGTCTCCCATGATGCCCAGTCAGGCTCTGTTATTCTTTTGTGTTTGTAATTACTATATAGCCAATAAAGTGTTTTGTTATTTACAATCTCCTAGTGTGCTTAGCATGTCTTCCTGAATGTGTTAACGCTGTTGCAAACTTAATATGTTTCTAAATTCTAATATAAAATATTATATTGGATTAAAGCTAAAAACAATTAAATAGCTCTCTTTTACAAATAAAGTACCAAAGTGCTAATGCAAAAAACTCTTATCAATCGCTCCAATGATTTTGCAATGATTGTGTATCTAAAAAAAGCTATGTAGAGCTCCAGGCTGGTGTATAATCCGACCAGCAACGAGAGTTTGGATCGGTTTGTCTGTAAACTATGTATAGGGAATGTGATAGTGCTGCTGAAAACTACAAACGATGATAATACCAATAATGATGTGCAATAAAAACGTATATATGTGCTGAATGTGTAGTCCAATAATATGAAAATTGTGACAAAAAAAATATATATAAAATTGATAATGAATAATCTTTTTATAAAAATGTGCTTCAAATTTCACTGTACAAAGTCATACAGGACGACAATCTGTGACAAGTGCTCCCTTCACCATGTGCAGTGGCAGCTCAACTTGCTTTGGAGTTGCTGGTGAAGATAACGGAGGAAATATTAAAGGACAAGTATACGGGGTGCAGAGCGCGTTTGATCCCTGCGGGACTAATAGAGACCAAAGTTGAGCCATTTGCCTATGAGAGTCATAAGTTCTGAGCGTGTTTGACCCTATCAGGGTCAAGGAGGGAGGTTAAATGCCAATGCACCTGGTGAAGGGAGCACTTGTCACAGACTTCTTCACACAGTGAAATTTTAAGCACATTTTTAGAAGAAGATTCTTCATTATCCATTTTATATATTTTTGTGTCACTATTTTCATATTATTGAACTACTAATTCAGCACATACAGTTTTATTGCACATTGTTATTGGTATTATCATTATCATCATTTGTAGTTTGCAGCAGCTCTATCACATTCACTATACATTTTATCCATTGTTGTTTTGTGATAACATCTAGCTGATAGCAGCAGCTATATTGCATTTGAACATCAGTAGTACAGTGATACCCCGGTTCACAAACTTAATTCGTGAAACGATTCGGGCCACAAACTAAGGCAAATTTCCCCATAGGGTTCAATGTAAATCCGGTTAATTCGTTGTGAACTTTTTTTTTTTTTTTTTGGTTTTTGAACCACAAAAATATGAAACAAAGTACAGTACAGTATGAAGAGAGAAAACGCTAACCTTACTTGAGATGACTTCTGGCGTGGAGGAAGGCGGGTGGGAGGCAGTTATTGTTTGGAGGGAGAGTCCCCCTCCATAAGGACATTGGGGAGATCTCCTTCAGGGCTTTCCTCGCATCTTTGTCTCTTAGCTGCAGTACACTCACAGTACTCTTCTATGTGACCACGATCCACCTACAGGAAGTCGCAACCACGTCAGAGCAGGGAAAATGTCCGCGGCTCGTGTTCGCGAACCGAAGCGGAGCTCGCCTTCCCAAAGCAAATTTTTATGAACTTTTCTGTTCGCGAATAGAAGCGTTTGTGAACAGAAGCATTCATGAACCGAGGTATCACTGTTTATTGTGTGTTTATTTTATTAACTTACCACTAGGTGGCAGCGCACAACTACCACTTATTGTCTGTAAACTAGCAGAGGATGGTGCATCAAAAGGCCACTGTAGATTACTCCTTGACAGGGAAGGTGCTTCAGGCTGGTTTTTATTCTGACCAGCAATAAGAGTCGGTGAGTTATTTTAGCATGTAAATGGTGGTGGATAACATACAGAGGTGTAATAAAATAGAATCAGATTTAAAGATAAAAGTCGAGAAAAAAACATTTGGTAGCACTGTGGATCACTGTTACTTTGGACAATAATTGGAGACTTTCTTGCATATAATTGATTTATTTTAAAGAAAGCACAGAACATTTTTTCTTTTGTTTGCACAGGAGCACGCTATCATTGCACTATATATTTTTTTATACATTTTTTTTTTTTTATTATTATTATTTATTTATTTACATTTTTGGTCGTAACATCTTTGGGTGAGTAATAAGAGTTTTTTTGCATTAACACTTTGACACTTTATTGGTAGAAGAGAGCGATTTTCATTTTTTTTTTTGTTTTATTTTAGATTGGAATTTAGCAACATATTAAGATTGAAACAGTGTTAACACATTCAGCAATAAATTAGGAGATTGTAAATAACAAGGCTTTAATAGCTATATAGTAATTAGAAAAGAAAAAAAAGAATAACAAGCTTTCTTTTCTCACACCGCGGTTGCTCCATGAATATATTTTGCAAGTTTGAGTTTTTCTCAATTTTATACAGCAGCAGTGATAACATCATATATAAATATTGCATATATCATCCAGGCGCAGTTCACATTTGCCTCCAGTCAGCCTCAGCCAACACGTCAAGAGACCGAGGAAATACCTTTTCTGCTTGCAGCAGACTGATTATATTTTCTCAACCTAGGCAATGCCATCTGATTCAAGCTCTGTGAGCATTTTCTAATAATAAATGTTCCTGGTTTTTAGACAAATTATACTTTTGTATATTGTGATATAACATAAATGTATTCATGTAAATATACTAATTGATCAATTTTATTGATGTTTCTTTTTAGGGCATTGACTTGAGGAAGTTGACAGAGGCTGGAACATATATATGCACTGCTCTAGGAAGGAGAAGTAATTCAAAAGTAGCTCAAGCGACCTGCAAACTATGACCAGCAAAACCAATACAGTATGCACTCTGTATACAGTAATGCCTCCAGTAAGCTAAATGACTTGGGGCTCTGGATCTCACTATCCTGGTGTATGGAAGATCTGCTTTCCAGCATATGACTTGGTAGATCCTTGCCAAGCAATCCTAACTTGACTGCTAAAAAAGAACTTGTCTAAGAAAGCAGGCCGGTGCAGGAATCGCAGCATATTAAAATGAAATCTCTATAAGAAGTCCGTACTAAAAAAAAATATGTGTAGACTCCAATGCTAACTTTCTTCTAAAAAATGCTAGATGTTGGATGTCGCTGTTGGCACCTTCTGATCAACTAACCTGGAATAAATATGCAATAACGTGTTCATCTGCCTATTTATTACAAGACAGTATCAGAAAAATTGGTCAGGTTATTGGATCAGCAGGAAGCCAGATAACTAGAATTTTCAGGTAAAGATATCAGCAATGGCAGCCAACATGTTTTTTTTTTTTGTTTTTTTTTCTTCGCACAGATTTCCTTTAAATTAATTTTCACTTTTCATGAAAAATTGGGCTACACCTTTTAGCTATATTCTGCAGCAAGATCCTTCTGATTTTATCCAATCCATTTTACTAAGTGTTCCCCATATTAGTGGCCAGTAGAATGGAACAGATGTTGACTTTCTTTGTGAAGAATGGCAGCATTATTACAGAAAGCTATCCTCTTCTATTGCATCTTTTACATTCTACCCAGAAAAAAAAAGTCAGGCGAGTTAAATGTTTCAAAATCCATGATGTGCTGGTAGATATTTGGGGTTGCAATACTATAGAAGAAATCACTCTGCAGGAAATGGCTTGTGAAAGCAAAGCTTAACATTAAATTGCAAAACATTTCATCAAAAAGAGATGGTTGATAACTAACATACCTGTGAATCATTAATAACAGTGTAACCCATGTATATTATTCTGTAAATCATTGTCTTATTCTGTAAATCATTAATTATTTTATAAATGCAAGACCTTTCGTCAACTTTACAGGCACTTCCCATCTACAATACAAACAAGTGGCCACTGCTCCCACCTATAACTGGTCTTTACAGCAAGGAGCACTGGAAGGGGGATGTATGTCAAACAAATACAAAAAAATTTTCAAGCTCAAACTTACCAACCAGCCAGTGACCAACTCAATTGACCTAACAATATGCGTTAAGAACAGGGGTTTAGTCTGCACACATTTTGCAAATACATGCGTAAGCTACAGGCCCCCGTTAAGGCCGGTTGGTACATTTGAGCTTAGAAACCTCTTTGCATTTGTTTGACATACATCCCCCTTCCAGTGCTCCTTGCTGCATAGACAAGTTATAGGTGGGGCAGTGGCCACTTGTTCGTATTTTTGATTATATTGGTCAGGCAACGCACTGACATCCTTGCTGCCATAGTGCTATGTGCTGGGTGTTTAGTGGGCCCCTGTATTTTTTAAGGGGGGTGGGCTCCTTCCAGGCTCACCAGCCCACTGCCTATTCAATAAAATGCATGTGCTTCCATTGTGGAGACTCAGAAGTTAGAGTTAGGACTACAGAAAATGGGGTGCCTTGACGGGGCCTGTAGCTTACGCATGTATTTGTAAATCCCCCTTAATTCATATTAGACAGGTCATATCGGTTGGTTGGTCGCTGACTGGTTAGTAAGTTTGAGCTTTGAAATTCCATTGTATTTGTTTGACTTCCCATCTTGTATTTTATCAATAAATACACTGATTCCTCTGGCCCATTTCTCCACCTCAGCCAGTCAGAGGAAGCCTTACATTCATTGATAAAATACATGGCTCCCTGACAGTAAACTGTATATGTCAGGCTCTGGTGTTAAAGCCTTCCCATGATGCATGTGTGAGGCCCTGGCTACATCACCAGTGCCTTTCTCGACTAGGAAGTGAAAAACAGTAATTGTAAGTAAAAGCAAAAAATGTTTGTTTAACTAATGAATGTAAGATAATTTCAGATCAGCATGTGGTTTTTATTGAAAGGGGGAAAGGTTGATTTAACGTTTAACTGTCTTCCTGTTACACATTAGCTTTTTTTTTTTTTTAAACTCTTTATTTTAATAATTTTAAACAACACATTTCATCTTTTACATTTAACTCACTTTGTAGCATCACAACCATCAAATACATATTTTCTGACTTGTGTTTTACATCCACTTTTCCTTTGGGAGTCCCTCTGGCCCCCCTATTACACTTCTAAAACAACCAACGCAGCAGAAACACAAGACCAGAAAAAAACACAAAACAACAAACAACAAAAAAAAAAAAAAAAAAAAAAAAATAATCTCTCTTCCCCCCCTCGTCTCTCCCCCCCCAGGCGTCACCCACCCCCACCCCCACCTACCTCCCCCCTATATAGAAAGTAAGGTCCCCATGTGGCCCCATACCTCTCCTCCTGATCTCTTATAGTCATTGTCAGGTTTTCCATTTGTTGAATTTCTCCAACCTTGGCCCACCATTGGGCCCTCGTGGGGGGTACGTCTTTTTTCCAGAGAGCAGGAATACAGGCTCTCGCCGCCGTGAGAAGATGTTTTAATAATGATTTTTTGTATTTTTCAACCGACATTGGGACATCATTTAATAGAAATGCAGCCGGGTTTTCTCCGAGAGACACCCCTGTAATTTGCTTTACTGTTTCCTCCACCATCTTCCAATACTCTCTAATTTTATCACATTCCCAGAAGATGTGCAGCATTGTGCCCTCTGATTTCCCGCATCGCCAGCACGTATTTGGCGTCTGTGGGAATATATCATGTAGCATGCTTGGGGTCCTATACCACCGGGTGAGAATCTTATACGCCCCCTCCTGGAATCTACTTGCTATTGATGTTTTGTGTACAGATCTCAGTATTTTTTCTTTTTGTTTTTGGGAGAACGTAACCTTCAAATCTTTTTCCCAGGCACATATATAACTTAACTTTTCGGGGGCTTCATGTCTTGTAATCATTTCATAAAAATATGACAGGGGGTGTCTCAGAATCTCGCCGTCCAGACAAATCTGCTCAAACTCCGACAACCCCCGAATTTCGAGGTATTTTTTACTTTTTGAGAGAATATAAGCACCCAGCTGCATTGCTCTAAAGTAGTCTAGTTCTGGGATAAGTTGGTTTTCTATCTCCCCTCTTGTCATTATTTTCCCTTCTTTTGAAAAATGTATAATCCTATTTATTCCCCTACTTCTTAAATCAGAGAATTTCTGATCCGATAGACCTGGCTCAAAGTCGTATGTACCTAATATAGGTACCATAGGGCTTGGTTCAGTTGATATCTTGTTTTTATTAAAAATCTTTTTGCTTATATTTAGGGTTGCCCCGATCAATGGGTGTTTTTTAACTGCCATTGGAATATCCTTTCCAGCCATCCATGCCACATTAGCTTTTGACATTAAAACTCAGCAAAGCAAACCACTAAACACATTATTTTAATATACAAAGGTAAATTGATATTTGTCTCAACCCATCTCTGGGGGGAATGAAGCATGTTATTGCGGTACAGGATCCTGGGTACCCCCAGGTGAAAGCGGCCTTCTTGCACATTCTTTTGTCCGCAGCAGATGCATATAGGTATCAGGTCTCTACGGACACAGCCACTGCTCCCAATTTGACATATGTGCAGGTGCATGTTCAAGGCTGTGCATTTTATGCCAAATTGAGAGCAGCAGCAGCTGTGCCGCAATAGACATGATTGTGATTGCTTGCACAGGAATGTCTGGAACACCTGTTCATCCCCATGCGGGTAAATACGACCCTTACTCAGGTGTACACTATAGTACGTCCTATGTGAGCAAAGCCTTAAGCCTCGTACACACAATCAAATTTTCGGCAGGGAATTGTGTGATGACAGACTGTTTGCCTAAAATCTGACCGTTATGTACGTTCCTTCAGACAATTTTTGTCCAACTTTCTACCAACAAATACTGGATGGCAGGCTATTAAATTTTCGGCGGACAACGGTCTGTTGTCAGACTTTTCTATCTTGTCTACACAAGTCCAAAGTACAAACACGCATGCTCGGAATCGATGCTCACCAAACACGACATTAACAGAAGGTGCCCAAATGACATACTACATGGAATTTCAGCTCTTGAGCACCACGCTCAAGAGCTGAAATTCCATGTAGTATGTCACTGCGTTCATGTTTGTTGGCCGACAATTGTGTGCCGTTTGTATGCAAGACAAGTTCCTGGCATGCGCCCTTCAGACAAAAGTCAGACACTCTGTTGGCCAACAATCCGATCGTTTGTACGAGGCTTAAAGCACAACAATTGTGCAGCACTGCAAAGTAGTAAGCAGAGCTTGCATAGCTAATGAACAGCTACAGTTGTCCCTGTGTACATTTCTAAATACAAATTATACACAGAAATAGCTTTTAAAATTAATGAATTTTGATTCTTTACATCAAGATGATCCTTTTTTTTTTTACATGTTTGTCTAAAAAGAAAATTCTAAATATAACATTTAGAATTTTCTTTTTAGACAAACATGTAAAAAAAAAAAAGGATCATCTTGATGTAAAGAATCAAAATTCATTAATTTTAAAAGCTATTTCTGTGTATAATTAACTAACTGTGTATAATTAATTAACTATTAATTTCTGTGTAAAATAACTCAAGAGCACATGTCCATTTTAAAATACACATACCTGCCACACACACATTACAGGAACATTTTTATTTGAAAACTAAATTGTAAATTACTGCAGATGGTAACATTTGTGCAGACATATGGCAATTGGCTGACTGATGGGCAGATTAGGAAAGGACGATGAAACTAAACAAGTGGCAGTAGCTGAGCAAAGATGAAAATAAAATACAGAGAATATTCTTCAATTATTCTGTTTCCTTTTTAGTGATTACAAGGAAATTGGACATCCTAATCTGATGCATATGATTTCATTTTAAAACATTAAAAATAAAAAATAAAGCTTACTGTACCTTTTTGAAACCCCATTGTAACAGTCTAGTCTGTTTATGATTTTGAACACTGTGGAACATGCTGTTTTGTATATTTGCAATTGTTTCAATAAAGTTTTTTTTTTTTTAAACAAATCTAAACTTAGTCTGAAAAGACCGAAAATGAATATGCCCTTTCCAGCTGGATCAAAAACTCAAGTAGGCTTTGACTTTGTGGTTTTCCCCTAATGCTTTAAAGCACCTTAAATTGTACGGATGTTTCAATACAACGCAGAACGGTGCAGATTAGACAGGTGGACATCATATTATTAATTAGGTCACACAATATCAGAATTTATAATATCTCACAAATTTTAATTGAGGAGTATGTACTTTTGGAACACATTTGCTTTTATTTTCTACTTGGCAAGTCACTCCTTGAATGCATGGCTTGGAGGACCGGAGGTATTATTTTACCATTGAACATACTGTATACTTAGGCTGGCCATAGATGGAACTTTTTTTTTTTTTTCATTTAGCCAGTGGGCTGAAAAAAAAAAAGGAACCAATTTCTCAATCCACACAATCGAGGTGAATAAAGGAATCCTCCCCACTTAGACCTTGTATTCAGAATACACTGATCAGGCCTATTGGAAAAGCACATTTGACAAAAGTTGATTGTTAGATCGACTTAAAGTGATTGTAAAGGCAGCAGGATTTTTATCTTGATGCATTTTATGCATTAAGATAAAAAGGCTTGTGTGTGCAGAAGCCCCTCTAATACTTACCTGAGGTCCCTCCTAGATTCAGCGATGTTGCAAGGGTGTCTCGGCTGCCCGGCTGACAGCAAGTCAGTCAGTCAATGAGGAGAGAAGGGAGCAAAGCCGAATGGACAATGGGGGCTGTGGCTCAGCTCGGGTAACCCCATAGCAAGCTGCTTACTGTGAGGGCACTCGACAGGAGGGAGGGGCCAGGAGCTCCGATGGGGGACCCGAGAAGTATAAGATATGGGCTACTCTGCAAAACCACTACACAGAGCAGATAAGTATAACATGTTTGTAAAGTTTCATTTTTTTTGTTAAAAATAACAATCACTTTAAGCCTAGTGCACACGGACCAAATGTCAGTTCAATAAAAACCGGCTGACATTTAGCCCGTGTGTATGGCAGCCTGTCAAACAGAAGTCAGCCGAGCATGCGGGAAAACCAGCAGCAGCCGATCAGCGCTCTCAGCCAATGGTTGAGAGTGCTGATTGGAGTATTCTGGCAGGGGGGCCGCCCCCCTGTCAGAGCACAATAGCTCAGTGGGGGAGATCGATGTACTAACGTCGGGTTGTTAGTACAGCGGCTCCGACCGGAGCTGACTGCTTTTTTCGTTCAACCCAGCGAGTGTGTACAAGGCTTTATGTCGAGCAGGACTAGTCACGCATTTATTGATATATGTCCGGTCCTTGCTGAACCTTCCGAATTTCAGTTATCTATGGCCAGCTTTAGCCCTGGCTTAATGAAACTTTGAATGAAGATAAGGGATAAATACCAACTGCATTACCTTTGACTATGAAAGTTCCAGCACTCAGTAGATTAAACTTTACTACTGCTCACTGCTACATTTGAGGTGGCCTTGCTGCTGTTTATGCTGATCTGGATGCCACAGCACAAAGGTCGTGGCATGGCCTAGCAAGTTTTCAGACCTTAACCCTATAGAAAATTTATGGAGGGAGCTGAAACTACGAGTTGCGAAACAACAGCCAAGAAACCTTAAGGATTTAGAGAAGGTCTGTAATGAAGAGTTGACCAAAATCCCTCATGAGATGTATGTAAACCTGGTAACCAACTACAAGAAACGTCTTACCTCTGTTGCTTGCCAACAAGAGTTTCACCACCAAGTACTAAATTGTGTTTTGCTTGGGGATCAAATACTTATTTCTCTCACTGAACTTCTACTCAATTTATAACATTTGTATCGTGGTTTTTCAGGAGCTGCTCCCCCAGGAGCCGATGCGAGTGCCCGGCGATCTCAATGACTGCCAGGCTCCCGCAATTGCTCGTAACACGGCGAGATCCGGGATCTGTGTGTGTAAGGGGAGAGGAGGGGAGAAGTGACAGATCGTCTGTTCATACAAAGTATGAACAGCGATCTGTCATCTCCCCTAGGCAGTCCCCTCCCACCCTTCAGTTAGAACACACACTAGGGAACACAACCCCTTGATAGCCCCTAGTGTTAACCCCTTCACTGCCAGTGACTTTTTTACAGTAATCAATGCATTTTTTAGCATTGATCGCTGTATTAATCCCAATGGTCCCAAAAATGTGTCAAAATTGTCAGATGTGTCCGCCATAATGTCGCAGTCACGATAAAAATCACGAATCGCTGCCATTACTAGTAAAAAAATAAAATAAAAATGCTATAAATCTATCCCCTATTTTGTAGATGCTATAACTTTTGCGCAAACCAATATACACTTATTGCAATTTTTTTTATTACCAAAAATATGTAGAAGAATACATATCTGCCTAAACTGAGAACAAATTCGTTTTTTTGTTTTAAAAAAAAAATGGGAATATTTATTATAGCAAAAAGTACAAAATATTGTGTTTTTTTTTTTTTCCAAATTGTCGCTCTTTTTTTTTGTTTATAGCGCAAAAAATAAAATCCGCAGAGATGATCAAATACCACCAAAAGAAAGCTTTATTTGTAGGAAAAAAAGGACGCAATTTGTTTGGGTACAGAGCCGCACGACCGCTCAATTGTCAGTTAAAGCGACGCAGTGCCAAATCGCAAAAAGTGCTCTGGTCAGGAAGGTGTAAAAATCTTCCGGGGCTGAAGTGGTTAACGCAATCTATTTAGCTGGCCAGAACCACCTCTGGAGAGAGTCTATTCCACATTTTCACAGCTCTTACTGTGAAGAAACCTTTCTGTATTTGGAGATTAAATCTTTTTTTCTCTAGACATAAAGAGTGCCCCCTTGTTCTCTGTGATGACTTGTTTTTGGAATGGCACAATTCATTTGAATAGGCCTCCCTCTGCTCCAAAAATGTGCCAAAGAAGCTAGTTTGGCACAGAGCCAGACGTCTTTGACGTTGAGTTTTTTGCCTTGATCTTCATGCGTTTTTTCGCACAACAATCGCAGACAAAATCACACCGTGTTTGGGGTGCAATTAAGAAATAATGGCATTGCAAACGTGCCCTGCATTTTTCTGCGATTCTAGATTTGTGGGCAGAATCGTGTGATTCTGCCTGCGATTCCAAAATGCTCAGGTGTGAGCGGGGCCTAAAAGTTACTGTTACAGCTATATTGTGAGCACATCAGACATACAATTACCTTTTGAAACCGAAGACCTTTGAACAGATCCATTCACAGTAGATAGTTTATTGAGCATATTTCACAAACGGAGGCAGGCTGCCCTTTAACATACATGTGAAAGAAAAGAAACCATTGCAGTGCATACCTTAAAAAGGAAAGTATACAAATGTATACAAAGAATTTGAGACTCAATATCTAAAGCTTCTAGGTGCGTAGAGCAGAGAGAGACAGCTTATTAAATCCTGGGGTTCTGTACCACAACAAGAGAAGTTCTTCATAAGTATGACCCCTCCGTTCTCCAGACATGTTGGAGATGCCTTTAAAGATGTGGGTACGCACTTTTCTGTTAAAAAAAAAAAAAGATGTGGGTACGCACTACCATATTTTCTGGGATTGTTCCGCGATCCGACCTTTTTGGATCTCGGTGGAATCTCTCCTTTGAAATGGATTTCCCTCTGGACTCAGTCCATTATCTATTAAGTCTCCCAATCCCGGGGGTCTCCAAGCATACCAGGAAATTGATGACTTTTATTTAAGAGAGTAATGCCCACCTGTTGGTTATCCTCTAATCCTCCTACACAGTTCCAACTGTTACAGACCATAGCTTACATACGCAAAAAGGAACATTTGACAGCAGTGATTCACGACTTCTTATCCCACTTTTCAAAGGTATGGGATCTGTGGGATAATTCTCAATTTAACTCAGAAACTATTTTGCAAAACCCCTGATTGAACACCCTCCTTATTAGATTTTGCGGGTGTTTTTCCCTATTTCCTCCCATATGACAGCTGTTTTGTCAAAACCCATGGTGTACCCCTCTCCTCTTCTTTTTTTCTTGATGTTTCTTAAATGTTATCGTTCCTTATCATGTTGTAACTTATTGGCCTGCGGATTGAGCCACAATAGGTTTATGAGATATTCCCCTTGCACGCGTAATCGTTCTCCACAGGCCTATAATCCCAATTACCAACTTTTGCACTTTTTATAAGGGATACATGCTCCTTCTACGACTGTTTATAACAAAAAAGTGATGCCAATCCCATTAGGAGTCTAAGATGAATATAATGCTCCTATAGAACCTGATATATATCAGCTCCTCTGTATTCACTTGTAAGGCCTCATGCACACTGGGCAAACGCCTTTTCTCCTGGCAGTGGAAAAGCAGCGTTAAAAACGTGCCTAAAGCTGCATTTTGCAAACGCATTTGGGCGCGTCAAGCTTTTGGGGGTTCATTTATTCAATTGGCTAGAATTTATTCTGGCCATTAAAACGAATGAACGCTCAAGCGTTTAGGAGCGTTTAGATATGTTTATAGGCCTTTAGGCACGGCAAGCGTTTTTTCTGCTCAAACTTTTCTGAACACGTAAGTGATGGGATTCCCACGAGATGAATCTGGCCTGCCATGCCTTGTTGTGTGGCCCTTGCACCCAGTTTTGCAGCCAGAAGGTGGCGGAACTCCATTCTGCCACCTTGGCTCTCAATCGGCTCCTCGCTGTCACTTGTAAACACAGAAGCTTGGAAGCTTTGGGGGGGTTGGCTTGGGGTTGGGGTTGCACACCCTGCACTTTGTAAACAACACTCTCCTGCACTCTGTACCCTGTAAACCCTGCATTCTGTAAATGGCACACCCCTGCACTCTATACTCAACGCACCCCTAAACACTGCATTCTGTACATAGCACACCCCTAAATTCTGCACTCGGTATATAACGCACTCCTGATCCCTGCACTTTGTACATAGAGCACCCCTAAAACTCTGCACATAGCACTCATAGTTAGTCTGGTTATAAAAAGACACAAGTCCATCCAGTTCAACCAATAGAAAGGAAAAAAAAAATTACACAATCCTTTACCCACAGTGGATCCAGAGGATGGCAAAAAAAAAAAAAAAAAAACAATAAAACATGATCCAATTTGCTCTAGCAGGGTAAAAAAATCCTTCCAGATCCCCCAAGAGGCAATTGGATGTTCCCTGGATCAACTTTACCTATACATATTAGTATCCAGTTATATTATGTGTGTTTAATCCAGGCCTTTTTTTTTTTTTTTTTAAGTTTACTGAGCTGGCCAGAACGAGCTCTTGAGGGAGTCTATTCCACATTTTCACAGCTCTTACTGTGAAGAAACCTTTCCGTATTTGGAGATAAAATCTTTTTTCCTCTAGACGTAAATAGTGCCCCCTTGTGCTCTGCGATGACTTGTTTTTGGAATGGCACATTGGAAAGAATATAACCATCTTCCGAAATTTTAACTTGGAATAGAATAGAGTAGAGTAGAAAATAAAATGATAGAAAAGAATAGAATAGAAAAAATATAACAATTATTATCCCAAAAAACCCTGTTGCTTCAATTTATTCTCAATAGGGATGAGGTGCCAGATACTATATTGTCACCCAATTGCTACTGAAGCTAATAACAATATAACCATCTTCTGAAATGTGAATTTTGAATGGAATTCAAATTCGAATGGATTTTTCCAAATTCAGTCGAGTTTAATTTTACTGAATTTGGAAAATTCGAATTGACTTGAATTCTAATAAATGAAACAAATTCCGAAAACAAACTAAATTAATTTAACTAAGGCCACTTCCACACTGAGGCACTTTACAGGTGTTTTAGTGCTAAAAATAGCACCTTAAAATTCCTGTAAAGTGCCTCTCCTGTCACTCCAGTGTGAAAGCCTGAGTGCTTTCACACTGGAGCGGTGTGCTTAAGGGATGTTAGGGCCACTTTCACACTGAAGCGGCAGCAGTAAAGCGCTGCTAGTTTTAGCGGCACTTTATGGTTGTTTTAGCGGCACTTTTCGGCCACTAGTGGGGCACTTTTAACCCCCGCTAGCACCCAAAAAAGGGTTAAAAGCACCTGCAAAGTACTTTGGCAGCGCTGGCCATTGATTTCAATGGGCAGGGGCATTTTGGGAGTGATGTATTTACCGCTCCTAATCCGCCCCAAAGATGCTGCTCACAGGACTTTTTTTCCTGTCCTGCAAGCACACCGCTCCGGTGTGAAAGCACTCGGACTTTCATACTGGGACTGCAGAAGAGGCATATTTTTATTATTACTTGCTTGCTTTTATTGTGTGCCATAACTTTTATAAGCAGCATGTCAGGTTTAACATAGAATTTGTTTAAATTACATACCAGTATCTTATCCCTTTTATTAGATTATTACAAAATGCATCAGCACACAATACCAAAACCAAGTTCCTTTTTTTATTATCATTAATATTTTAATATCAATATTTGATCAAATGATTCCATGCAATAAAGAAAAACATACAACCAATAGTACGCTCAGTTTGCTTTCTTCTTTTTGGCATAGTCTTCCCTTACAAATTTGAATTGTTTTCCAACTGCATCCGAAAACAGCACAGGATAAAAAATACTGTCTGGAATGAGGTCCACAGCATAACTCTGAAACAAAAAAAAGAGGATGTGAAGTGCCCAGTTATATAGAGCTGCAGCTCCGTCATTGTCTTTCAGTATTTTATACAATATTTATTTTATATGTACACTCATGTAGAAAATGTGGCACAGCTTTGATGGCTAAATAAATGTGGCTGTGGCATTCCAGTAAACAATCTAATTGGCACATGTCTTCCATGCAGGACAGCAACAATGGGTGGGCAGTAGACGTGCAGAACAACAAAATTAATTTTGTTTCATTAGTAACCGTGATGGATCTCGGATACCCCTTATGGGAACCTCCGCCAGACCTGTGTCTCCTGTCCTCCAAACGCACCCGCAGCCTGCAGCCTTGGCATAACCAGCCCTTAACCCCTCAATCGTGAGAGAAGCCACACAGGTGTTGAGGGTTAAACATACAGAGCATAAACTCTTTATTAAGTATCAAACATACACTTTTAAACACAGTTAGGGACACTCCCCTTAGCCTTGTCATAGAGGGGGTAGGGGACAAGTAAGAACCAATGGAAACTCAAAACTTGTATATTCAAACAACAGCAGTTGAAGCACATAAAGGGATTATAGCAAGCAGGCAGCCCCTCCTTACACATCCCCTGCTGGGAGGTGTCTCCAGACCTTTTTCTATGTGCCATGACCCAAAACAATTATGAATGAATGAATGAATGAATGACTGACTTGTATAGCGCAACCTATGTGAACTGAATCGCCTCAGGGCGCTTTTTGCCACTGGTGTTCATCTGTGGTATAGTGCGGTCCTTGCCCTGTGGGGTCCTGATACGCTTACAAACACATACACATACAACATACACATATTTGGCCAATTTTATCGACAGTATCTAATTAACTTACCAGCATGTCTTTGGAGTGTGGGAGGAAACCGGAGTACCCGGAGGAAACCCACGCAAGCACAGGGAGAACATGCAAACTCCAGGCAGAAGGTGTCATGGTCGGGATTTGAACCAGCGACCCTATTACTGCTAGGTGAAAGTGCTAACCACTACACCACTGTGCTGCCCAAATTAAACAGAGCAACAAGAGGGGGGGATGGGGGAGAAGGGATGTAGCATAACATTACATTACATTATCTCAATGCCATTTTGTCCCCAAGTCTCTCAGTCTCTTCTGAGATAAATAAATTAGTTTAATTAAATTCATTCAATTTGTTTTCTGAATTAGTTTTGTTTATTTGTATTCGAATCGATTCAAAATTTTCCAAATTCTTATTGATTCGACTTTTCCAAATTCAAATCTATTTGAATTAAAATTGAATTCCATTAAAATTAATTTTCTATTCTATTCTTTTCTCTTCTGTTATATTCTATTCTTTTCTATTCTATTCAAATGTATTCTATTTCAAATTGGATTTTTGGAAACCAGTTATTGTTATATACTTTTTATTTGTTTACTCTATTCTTTTCTATTCTATTACTTTATTTTCTATTCTATTCAAATTCAAATTTATTCTATTTAAAATTAGAATTTCGGAAAATATTATATTCTTTCTATTCTGTTTTATTTTTTCTATTTTATTCTGTTATATTCTATTCTATTCTATTCAAATTGATTCTATTTGAATTTTGAGAAATTGTTACGGTATATTCTTTCTATTCTATCCTATTGTTTTTTGAATTCTATTCTTTTATTTTCTATTCTTTTCTATTGTATTGGAATTCAAATTTATTCTATTTACAATTCAAATTTCATGGATAATGATGTATCTATTTTGATGAATATATGAATATTTGTGATATGAAGCTTGTTATAATTATTATGTGGAAAATTAATACAATTTAAAAAAAAAATATTCAAATTTCAAAAGACGGTTATATTCTATTTTTATTCTATTTTAGTCTATTCTATTTTTTATTCTATGTTATTCCTTTATTTTCTATTCTATTTTATTCTGTTTTACTCTATTCTTTTATTTTCTATTATATCCCTTTATTTTCTATTATATTTTTTTTCTTTTCTTTTATTTTCTATTCTGTTCTGTTTTACTCTATTCTTTTTTCCTGTTATATTCTTTTCTATTCTATTCCTTTATGTTCTATTCTATTTTATTCTCTTCGGAAATTGGAAAACAAATTGAAAACTATTTGATTTAGAATACTATTCTAATCGATTTGAATTTGATCAGAATTTTTTTTCGTTATTTTGGATTTCTTTAAATTCGTTACTATTGTAATTCGGAAATTCGTATACATTAGAATTTCGGAAAAAATAAATTTTGTACGAATTTCAATTTGGAATGAAAAAAATTGCACGTCTAGAAGGCGCAGCTGCTCAGGGCACAGGGGAATGGGGGCATCCCCTCACCACATGCATGCTCCAGATTAGTGACTGGCAACCAGGGAACCTTGGCTTCACGTCTGCTCTGACAGCTACTGCTGTCACACTGTGCTCTAACTACCTTGCTAAAAAGGAAGTGATTGGCCACGCATGTGCAGTGCATACTCCAAACATGGGAAGCAATAGCAAGGGGGCAGAGAATGAGCTATAGCATGCATTAGCAGTAGGAGGGGGGTTCTGCATCCTTGCTCTGGGCCCTGGATGAACCTTTCCAAGAATATTAAATAGTAAAGTAACAAAAGCATGATTTTTCACAGGGCTGAATAATTATTTACTACTTCTCACTAGCTGCATGTTCTCATTTCCAAATGTACCCCGATGACATCAGATTATCCATGGCAGCTGTGCGTTATGTAAGGTTACAAAAAACATGTAGAGGACTGTGTGATTACTAATTAGGGATAACAAAAGTATTTGATTGGGGGCCATGCACACCAGTGCACTGCAGCACCCTGCATTGTTTCAGTGCAATACCATTTATTTGGTACAGCACTCCAATACACCTTAAAGGGGTTGTAAATGTTCGCGTTTTTTCTCCTTAATGCATCCTATGCATTAAGGTGAAAAAACATCCGACAATATCGGCCACCCAGCCCCCCCCCCCGTTTTACTTACCGGAGCCCATTCACCTGCTGCGCTCGTCCCCGATCTCCTCTTCGACGCTCAGCCTGGCCGATGATTGGCTAGAGTGGATGGATTGAAAGCAGCGCAGCCATTGGCTCACGCTGCTGTCAATCACATCCAATGACACGGCGCGCCGGGGGGGCGGGGCCGAGTGATACAGTTAGCGGCTATAGCCGCCGGCTGTATCACGGGAGCGCGCCCGCATGAACTAACCATGAGAGCTTGCATAAAGGTGCTTAGTTCTTGCGGGGAGGAGCCGAGACAGACGCAGAGGGACCCCAGAAGACCAGGTTTGGGGCTACTCTGTGCAAAACGAGCTGCACAGTGAAAGTAAGTATAACATGTTTGTTATTTTTTTGCCTTTACAACCCCTTTAATACTTCTGAATTACCCCTTTGCACACTGTATCATGTGAAGGTCAACAGCAGTGTGCGGAGGGTCCATTTTCAGTATCACAACCCCTTTAGCACTTTATGTGATTTGAGCAGAGATATATCTTCTTCACTCCATCGCACCTGTGTAATGCATCACCCTGAGTTTCGGTATGCCGTCCAGAATGCTGCATGCAGAATTTTTGGTCCGTATCGGTGCGTTAGGCAGCCCATTGAAATCAATAGGCTGTCTTATGACAAGGCACATAAAAGTGTATCCGTAGTAGCAGTATGGGGGCTGTCACCCCAGGACTGTGTCATGGGCAAGATCACCGGATGAAAATAAAAGGGAAAAAAAAAAAAACTAACAGAGCCACCTCATCCAAAGACTGGTAAGCTGCAATATAATGAATTTTTGTTCTTGGTTTAAATACACTTTAATGTTATTTTATTATCTGTGGCAGCTGCGCATGTAGGGCTTGTGTATGTGTGAGATAACTGTCTCCTGTACAGGAAAATGTTCTAACTAACTGCCAGTTCTTAAACGGTTCCCGACCGGCTCCTGTACTTATACGTCGGCAGAATGGCACGGCTGGGCAAAGTAACGTACCAGTGAATTTCCCGCCGTGCCTGCGAGCTCCGCGATAATGTCATGGAGCTCAAGAACGGGGAGATGCCGATGTAAACAGCATCTCCCCGTTCTGACTAGTGACAGCACACTGATCGTCTGCTCCCTGTCATCAGGAGCAGCGATCAGTGTGGTGTCACACACACAGCCACGCCCCCAGACAGTTAGAAACACACCCCTAGGGACACTTAACCCCTCCCCGCCCCCTATTGGTTAACCCCTTCACTGCCAGTGATATTTTTACAGTAATCAATGCAATTTTATAGCATCGATCACTGTATTAATGCTAATGGTCCCAAAAATGTGTAAAAATTGTCCGATGTGTCCGCCATAATGTCACAGTCATGATAAAAATCGCTGGTCGCCGCCATTATTAGTAAAAAAAAAATATTAATAAAAATGCCATAAAACTATCCCCTATATTGTAGACACTATAACTTTTGCGCAAACCAATCAATAAACGCTTATTTTACCAAAAACACGTAGAAGAATACGTATCAGCCTAAACTGAGGAAAAAAAAAATGTATATATATTTTTTGGGGATATTTATTATAGCAAAAAATAATTATTTTTTTTCAAAATTGTTGCTCTTTTTTTGTTTATAGTGCAAAAAATAAAAACCGCAGAGGTAATTAAATACCACCAAAAGAAAGCTCTAGTTGTGGGAAAAAAAGGACGTAAATTTTGTTTGGGTGCAACGTCGTTAAAGCGACGCAGTGCCGAATCGCAAAAAACGCTCTGGTCAGCAAGGGGGTAAATCCTTCCGGGGCTGAAGTGGTTAGAATTCCTCCAAAATAAAATTAAGTCTTCCAACAATATAAATTTATATATAAACTATATTGTCAAATGTATTGGGAAGCCTGCCTTTCCACGCACATGAACTTTAATGGATTCCCAGTCTTAGTCCGTAGGGTTTAATATTGCATTGGCCCACCCTTTGCAGCTATAACAGATTCAACTCTTCTGGGAAGGCTGTGCACTGGTGCGCAGTCATGTTGGAACAGGAAGGGGCCATCCCCAAACTGTTCACACAAAGTTGGGAGCATGAAATTGTCCAAAATATCTTGGTATGCTGACATCTTAAGGGTTCCCTTCACTGGAAGGGGCCAAGCCCAACTGTTGGAAGGCAGCATGTTTTATTTCATAATACAAGATGTGTTTGAAATATTAAATCTGGATATACCAAGCCTCCGCATTCTTGGGGGCTGTCTGGAATGTAACAAGTTGCACAAGCTTTATCAGAATCTTCATCTGAAAGAAGAGTAAGGCTGAACAAGAGCTTGGCTCCTGGCCAACTGGTGTGATAGCACTCTGCAAGCAAGCTTCAAAAAGGACCATGGCTGACAAGATGATTGATGAATGTCCTGCTACAGAATAGGGCCAACCAAGAACTGCCCCTAGAGGCCAATACAGCAGGACGGACAGAAATATAATATATTAAAAGGACTACCTCTTGGCAATATCTCACTGGACAGGAGGTTTGTTGGGGTGTGGTTACGAGTGGGTCTGAATGAATGTGTAAAAAGTGCACACCGAAGGGAAATCGCTCCTTTTTGCCCTTGGCTATTGCCTGATGGTTCTCTGAGCCTCGTGGCTCGTTACCATCTTGAGCCCAGCTGATGAGACCATGTCTAGGGGACAGCCTTGCGATAAGTACCTTTGATGTTCTTTTGTTATATGCTCTATAGTATTTTCATGTTAGCATATTCCTATTTTCTTGGGAAATAAATAAGACGTTTTATTAAGCAGTGTGTTTGTTTTCATAGCACAATAATATAAGGTTAGCTATCAACAGTAACATTATCAGAGTTTTAATAGACTAGCTAACTATAGGAATAGACAAATTAATACATATATGGAATAAATAAAGGGAATCCGTAACCATCCTTGGATAATATTTATTTTAGCAGTTATTTCACCAACCCCTGAAAAACAACCCCACACCGTAATCCCCCCTTCATCAAATGACTTGGACCAGTGCACAAACCAAGGTCCATAAAGACATGGATGAGCAAGTTTGGGGTGAGGAACTTGACTGGCCTGCACAGAGTCCTGACCTCAACCCATAGAACACCTTTGGGATGAATTAGAGCGGAGACTGCGAGCCAGACCTTCTCATCCAAGATCAGTGCCTGACCTCACAAATGCAGAATGGTCAAACATTCCCATAGACACACTCCTAAACCTTGTGGGCAGCCCCTGAAAAACAACCCCACACCATAATCCCCCCTCCACCAAATAATTTGGACCAAATCTATTTCCCTTCAGTTACCAGAAAAATCCTGTAAAAGCTGCCCCATTAGGCTGTGACAGACCACATGATTGCATTGCTCCAATCTGTATTACTCAATCACAAGAAGTAGAGTTGCTGTACCTGGAGAGAGTGTGAAAGGCATCCGCTAGTCCTGTTTGTGTATCCCACAGTGTTCAAAGCTTCACAAGCATAGTCTGCCGGAGATTTCACAAATATGTTTGTCTTCATCCTAAAGGTCATGTCCGTTGAGACCAACAATGGCATCACACTCTGTGACAACAATTTCACCAGTTAGGGAAACAATGCAAGTCCAATTAAAATCGTTTCAGAATTTCATGGATATTATATAAACACTGGTAAATTCATACATAATATTAATGTAAATAAATTAGTTGAACTCAATTCACAAGACACAATTTTGTTGCCATCATCCCTAAAAATGGTATGAAGTGAACCTCTAGAGGTGGGACTTTACAGGCAACCATAATAAAAAATAATATACATAAAATACATTTTTATAAATTTATTATACAAAAGACATAAATTGTTACCAAAACACATATACAAATTTCCAGGTAAAAACAAAACCGATGTTTCAAGATAATATATATAGAAGTAGGTGAACATTTTTTCACCTACTTCTATATATATATCATCTTGAAACATCGGTTTTATTTTTACCTGGAAATTTGTATATGTGTTTTGGTAACAATTTATGTCTTTTGTATAATAAATTTATAAAAATGTATTTTATGTATATTATTTTTATTATGGTTGCCTGTAAAGTCCCACCTCTAGAGGTTCACTTCACATAATATTAATGTAACTTTCATTAAAGTAGAATACTGGAGGTAGGTTATGGTATCTAGCTAACAGCAGCTAAAGGCGGGTATGGATGACTATATTGAGATACAATAAAATTCAGCAACATTTAACAGAATTGCACACAGTGTAAGTGCTGCTTATAGGGTTTAGTTAACCATATAGAAGACAGGTGGGAGGCTGACTGGCTGTTACACTGAGCACAGACTTATGGCTGGTACAACCTGCTGAATATCGGCCAGTATCAGCAAGTTCAACAGAAACCGGCCGACATTTGGCCTGTGTACTAAGCTTTAGTACAGCGTGCTCCTCAGGTTTTTTTTCATTCAGCCTGCTGAGCTGAACGAAACAAAACTTACAGTGTTTACCGTGCATAAGGGCTTGTTCATACATGCAGCAGTACTTGCCGCTCCTCTGAGAAATGCTTTTCAGAGGCATTCGTCAGACAGTGAGAAGGCAATATGTCACCTTCTTACCATATTCTTTAAGGCCCCTTTCACACTGAAGCGTTTTTCAGGCGCTACAGCGCTAAAAATAGCACCTGTATAGCGCCTGAAAAAAGCGGGTCCTTTCACTCCAGTGTGAAAGCCAGAGGGCTTTCACACTGGAGCGGTGCGCTAGCAGGACGGTAAAAAAAGTCCTGCTAGCAGCATTTTTGGAGCGGTGAATTCACCGCTCCTACCCATTGCGCCATTTTGCGGGGGGTTTTAGCCCTTTTTCGGCCGTTAGCGGGGCTTAAAATCGCCCCGCTAGCGGCCGAATACCGATGCTAAAACGACGGTAAAGCAGCACTAAATATAGCGCTGCTTTACTGCCGACGCCCACACCGCCCCAGTGTGAAAGGGGCCTAACACTCAAAACGCTGTCCCTGACCCACTGTGCCGCAATCACGTGCACTACACTTGGTTGCAGGGCAGTTGCAGTGCTGCCCCATTCACTTGCGGCACTACCAAATGTAACACGGCCTTTAATTTTTGCAATTTCCCTTAATTGGTTGCAAGGCAAAGCATCAGAAGGGCTACAGCCCTGAGTGACTACATGCCCTTGTCTAAGTGGGCCGCCAGGGGCAGTAAAACCGCTCAACCACTATGGCCGGATCTAGAGGGTTGCTGGAGTGGGCACTACCCTGCCCAGATTTCTGTTGCACCCCCCCCCCCCCCCAAAGACACCCATCACCCCTGCTGACACTGTGCTGGCCATCTCCCATCCCTGCACAGTACACAGCCTGAGCACAGGCAGCAAGAACTTTCATTCGAAATGTGATGTCCAATTCCATTACACACAGCTATGATCTGCAGTGTATAGATAGTTACTGCAGCTGAGCTACCATTCTGACCATGGAATTTCAAAGGTCAGAACTGCAACATAGAAGCCAGCTACACACTGTGCACATCATAGCTGTGTGTAATGGAATCAGATTTCAGCTACAGTGTGTGCTGTGTGGGGAGGAGGAGTTTTTTCTGCCTGTGATCTGGCTGTGTACTGTGCATGGATGAGAGAAAGAGTTGTGCCTAATGCCCTGCCAGCAGTGACCCCTGCCTTCTCTTTTTCCAGAGGTGACCCCCCTCTCTCTTGCCAGTGGTGACCCCTGCTCTCTCTCTTGCCAGCGGTGACCCCTGCCCTCTCTCCCTCTCGCCAGTGGTGACCCCTGTCCTCCAGCCATCATTAACCCCTGTCCTCCCTATTTGCCAGCAGTGAATTCCTGTCCTCCCTCCTGCCAGTGGCGACCCCTGGTCTCTGTTCACAGGCTGACCCATGTTCTTGGCTTAGTTGACCCCTATCCTCAGCTTTGCTGACCCCTGTTCTGACACGTAGTACACTGCCTTACCGATTCCTATACACTACCCTGCTGACCTCCCATCCTGTTGAGCCCTGTCCTCTGCCCTCTTGACACCCTCTACACTATCCTACAAATGAATAGACCATGTACACTGCCCTACAAACTTTTGACCCTGTGCTCTGCTCTGCTGACCTCCCATCCTCTGCCCCTCTGACATTTTTACCTGCACCTCCAAACAGGCTGGATCGGGCCCTGACAGTCACCCTAATGCGGCGTACACACGAAGGGACAATCCCGCGGGATTATCCTCTGGACTCAAGTCCAGCGGACAATCCCCTCGTGTGTGGACTATCCGCTGGACTTGGCAGTCCGGCGGACAATCCCGCCATTAGTAGGCTAGTCCGCCGGACTTTTTAAATGAACGGACTTGCCGCTCGTCGGCAAGTCCGTTCATTTAGCACGTGACTTCAGGTTACGTAGCTAGCGTAGGCAGTAAATGCCGCCGCGCTAGCTCCGTAAGCTGGCATGGATTTAAAGGGACTCCCCACGCCGAAAAACGGCGTGGGGGTTCCCCCCAAATCCATGTCAGACCCTTATCCGAGCACGCAGTCTGGCAGGCCAGGAAAGGGGTGGGGACGAACGAGCGCCCCCCCCTCCTGAACCGTACCAGGCCGCGTGCCCTCAACATGGGGGGTGCCCTGGGGAAAGGGGGGCCGTGCGGCCCCCCCACCCCAAAGCACCTTGTCCCCCTGTTGATGAGGACAAGGGCCTCTACTCATTCACATAGATCTGGGGGCCCCCTTATTACCCTGGCCGTTGGTTGTCGGGGTCTGCGGGCGGGGGCTTATCGGAATCTGGGAGCCCCCTTTAATAAGGGGGCCCCCAGATACCGGCCCCCCACCCTATGTGAATGAGTATGGGGTCAGGCTGCCAGGCTGCGTGCTCGGATGAGGGTCTGACATGGATTTGGGGGGAACCCCCACGCCGTTTTTTTCGGCGTGGGGAGTCCCTTTAAATCCATGCCAGGTCACGGAGCTAGCGCGGCGGCATTTACTGCCTACGCTAGCTACGTAACCTGAAGTTACGTTCTAAATGAACGGACTGCTCCGTGTGTGGGCAAGTCCGTTCATTTTCAAAAGTCCCGCGGACTTTTGGCTGGCGGATTATCCGCCGGAGAAGTCCGTGCGTGTGTGGTCAAGTCACACGCTCGGAAAGTCCGGCGGACCCAGCTGGAAAGTCCAGCGGATTGTCCGCTGGACTAAGTCCGCCGGCAAAAGTCCGCACGTGTGTACGCCGCATAATAGAGACTAGACTATGAGAGCCCGGCATTTTAGTACACTGTCTGCACACCAGGGTGAAGTATACGAGAGTTTAGATCTGGAAAGCATCAAATACAATATCCCTGAATACTGAACAAACTGGTTTCTCTGCTTCATGTCTGGACAGTAAAATCTTCTTTATTGACAGTACTTTTTCTAATCTGTTTACTTTCAAATGACTCTCCAGTTTGTTGTATACTGCAACCGATGCAAGATGCGTAGCAGCTAGTGCTCAATATATGGGGGGGGGGGGGGGGGCGGAGAACAAACCTGCCCCCCTCACTTGCACTGCTGCCACCCGCGCCCCCCTCAATCGTGCCAATGTCAACCCCCCCCTTCCCACAGGAGACGGACGGGAAGGCGGAAGCCTTACCTTAGGAGATATCTAGCAGGCTTTATCGGATTAGAGATGGTGGTGCTCCGTGGTGAGGTGGAGGCTGAGTTGGGCTGTTGTTGGATCCAAGGCAGAAGTGCCAGATACCCTGCAGTGCACCGGCATCCCTGACCTGTCAGGCTGCTCCGGTGCGATCAGCTGAGTTCAGCCTCGGTACTTACTCAGCCGCGGCCAGTACACACTCCTGGCCCAGGCTTCTGACTGGGGGCACCTGCACGAACAGGCGTTGCTTCTCCTGGCTCGTTTCCTGATTGGCCGGGAGGAAAAGCAGGAAGACATAGGCGAATATTAATTCACTAATGTCACACAATTGGGTGGGCTTGGGGCACAGTACTCTGCGCCCAGAGCCCACCCTTTTTTGAAGCCAATTATGGCCTCAGGCTCTAATCACGTGCTTCAAAGAAGAAAAAAAAAAACCTATTGAAATCCATGCGTCCGGCACCCTGCATAGAGATCAGGGGCCAGGTGTATGGATTAGGGGAGTCTAAAACACTCACCCTTATGTATTCATACACTTCAGGATTATTACTAGAAGTGATATTCAATTATTTGCCGCTTCAACTGTAAAATGTACCCATGAGCTGGAAAAATCCCTCTAAACTATGCACAAATATAGAGAATGCTGTCATACATAGAAATGTAATTTCCAATTACTTCAAGCTGAGAGCCATTTACCTGCACTGTTATACCCTTAGATTTGTATTCCACATGTAGACCACGAGAAAAGAAATCCACAAAGACCTAAAGAACAAACGATTAATGGGTTTCCGTAATTAACAAAAAGGAAATCAAATTATCACAATTAGTTAGCATGATATTATTTAAATAAAATTTGTGACACATGTAACATAAATAATTAATATACTGTAAAGGATACTGTACAGCAGTAGGAACCTGTCTAGCTGCAGGGAGGAGCAGAAGATCATGTAAGTATATCTCCCCTAACCACTTCAGCTCCGGAAGATTTACCCCCCTTTATGACCAGGCTGTTTTTTGCAATACGGCACTGCGTTATTTTACTTGACAATTGCGAGGCCGATCGACACTGTACCACAATAGCATTTCTGTTCTTTTTTTTGCCACAAATAGCTTTTGGTGGTTTTTGATCAACTTTGACTGACAATTTTGAAAAAAAAATTATATTTTTTACTTTCTGCTATATAACATATCTAATAAAAAATAAAAAAAAAAAATGTCTTCATCAATTTAGGCCAATCTGTATTCTGCTACATAATTTTGGTAAAAAAAAAAAATCCCAATAAGTGTATATTAATAGATTTGCGCAAAAGTTATAGCATCTTCAAACTATGGGATAGATTTATGGAATTTGTTTATTTATTTTTTCCTGGTAATGGTGGCGATCAGCGACTTACAGTGGGACTGCGATATTACGGCGGACAAATTGGATACTAACTGACACTTTTTTGGGAACCAATGACACTACAGCGATTAGGGCTAAAAATATGCGCTGTCACTGTACTAATGACCCTGTCTGAGAAGGGGTTTACATCAGGGGCGATCAAGGGGTTAACTGTGTGCCTAGCTAGTGTTTTAGTGTAGTGTGGGATGTGCTTTTACTAGTGGAAGGCATGGATTGGTGTTCCTGCTTTGCAGAGATACCGGATCTATGCCTTCTGTGCTGACAAAACGGCGATCTGCCTTGTTTACATACTGTAAGCAGACTGTCGTCCTGCCTGTGTACAGATCGATCAGCGGGTTCCGGCGTAAATCAAGACCATGGGACCCGCTGATTGGCTCGCGCTGTGGAACATTACAGTGGGAATGAGCCAGTGCACACTCGCACCCAATCCACGGAAGTGCAGGATCACGTAAACATAGTGCCTTGAAAAAGTATTTATTCCCCTTGAAATTTTCCACATTTTGTCATGTTACAACTAAAAACGTAAATGTATTTTATTGGGATTTTATGTGATAGACCAACACAAAATGGCACATAATTGTGAAGTGGAAGGAAAATGCTAAATGCTTTTCAGCATTTTTTACAAATAAATCTGTGAAAAGTGTGGTGTGCATTTGTATTCAGCCCCCCTGAGTCAGTACTTTGTAGAACCATCTTTTGCAGCAATTACAGCTGCAAGTCTTTTTGGGGATGTCTCTACCAGCTTTTTGCCCATTCCTCTTTGCAAAATAGCTCAAGCTCTGTCAGATTGGATTGAGAGCGTCTGTGAACAGCAATTTTCAATTCTTGCCACAGATTCTCAATTGAATTCAGGTCTGGACTTTGACTGGGCCATTCTAACACATGAAAATGCTTTGAATATGCTTTGATCAAAACCATTCCATTGTAGCTCTAGCTGTATGTTTAGGGTCATTGTCCTGCTGGAAGGTGAATCTCCACTCCAGTCTCAAGTCTTTTGCAGACTCTAATAGGTTTTCTTCTAAGATTGCCCTGTATTTGGCTCCATCCATCGTCCCATCAACTCTGACCAGCTTCCCTGTTCCTGCTGAAGAAAAGCATCCCCAGAACATGATGTTGCCACCACCATGTTTCACGGTGGGGATGGTGTGTTCAGGGTGATGTGCAGTGTTAGTTTTCCGCGACACATAGCGTTTTGCATTTAGGCCAAAAAGTTCAATTTTGGTGTAGCGATACCCCCAAAGGAGCTGCCTTAAGTTTATTCAGTTCGTTACTCTGCCTCTCAACCCTAATAACAGCCTCAGCCCCCTCTGGCACACCTGGCAATTGTGTAAGTATAATGACCAATGAGAAACACACACGTTATGATAAAACACAGAAATTGTCTTTACTGCAATATTTATGTGGAAGGATGACAGACAGTAACAATATATATTCAAGTAATCAACTAGAGAGCAATAACTGAGATTTAAGAGCTATATAGTGCTCAATTCTCTATTCAAGCTGCTTTCAGGGGATTCCAAACCAGAGAATGTCCCCAAGAGCAGAGGCACACTTAAATGGCCAATAACGCACAATATGACACTTTAAATCAGATTGGTTACCTTTACTCCGATTGGCTCCATGAGTCCAGGCAGGAGGAGAACAGAGAAATGACTCCCTTTGTGTCATGCCTCTCTCTACTGTCCTCTCACACCACAGGCCCTACTTTATTCACATCAACCTGTAATGGCTTAACCTCCTAGATAAGCTGTCCAATGCATATACAGAGCCCTGAATATGTGTGTGCGGATCCGTATGGCACTAGTAGCTTAAGTCCTTTTGAAGAAAAGATAAAACTTTGTGTCTTCAGCTTCAGCTTCAGCTAGCTACTTTCGTTGGTGCACTTAAACTCCTGAATAGTGGGCCCAAACAACACAACTGGCCCAGATTATCAAATGAAGAAGGCAGGCTCTTTCTCAGCAAGGTGAGAGGACAATGATGTCTGTATACAGTGTTCCAGAAATGGATGGCCGTATCTTTATCCCTGTGGCACTACAAGTGTCAGCAAGATGACTACCAGCAATGATGTCTGTAAGCACTGTTCAGTTAACTCCTTCTGTGGTGCAGTGTCTGGGTTCCCTGCAAATGGGCAAAAATCTCCCTCACCTAATCCTGCGATCAAGGCCCAAACAAATGCTTCACCGTCGGTGCACCGTCGGTGCAGGTGATTCTCGATGTGCACCTGGGATCCCCCTCTCTCAGGCTGCATGTCCCGTCTGGCAGCGGAGGCCTGAATTGCGCGGTGAAGTCACCTGAGAGACAGAATCTCTCCCTCAGGTCTGATCTCTTTCACCGCCTCATACTGACTGACCATCTCTTCAGGAATTAAACTGGAGTCTTTTACTTTCCTGCCCACAGAGAATGCTGGTCTTGGTAGTTAATGTCACTATACAAGGCTATGGGGCTGCTCTGTGCTGGAAGTTAATATTCCAGAGTCCTTTGCAGCTGCTTCCTGCAGGTTGTTAAAGTCCCTCTGATTGGCTCCTGTGACTGCTCCTTTAATTGGCTTTTTTTCTCTCCTGACAATAGGGACACAGGGAAGGCTGCAAAGTGAACAGCTCTGTGTGAGTCATAGATGCAGTCATAGATGAAGTCAGTCAGTGAAACAGGAAGAAGGAGGAGGGAAGAAATCCCCCGCAGACATGACAGGCAGCTCCCTCCCTCTTTCAGGCTAGAAAGCCTGTGTACATCGTGGCAGCCAGCTTGGCGGGGCGCGGGTGACAGCACCCACTACATTGGTCTCATCTGACCAGAGCACCTTCTTCCACATGTTTGCTGTGTCCCCCACATGGCTTCTTGCAAATTGCAAACTGGACTTCCTATTGATTTCTTTCAACAATGGCTTTCTTCTCTTCCATAAAGTCCAGATTTGTGGAGTGCACGACTAATAGCTGTCCTGTGGACAGATTCTCCCACCTGAGCTGTGGATCTCTGCAGCTCCTCCAGAGTTACCATGGGCCTCTTGGCTGCTTCTCTGATTAATTCTCTACTTGCCCGGCCTGTCAGTTTAGGTGGACGGCCATGTCTTGGTAGGTTTGCAGTTGTGCCATACTCTTTCCATTTTTGGATGATGGATTGAACAGTGCTGCGTGAAATATTTAAAGCTTGGAACATTATTCTATAACCTAACCCTGCTTTAAACTTCTCCACAACTTTTTCCCTGACCTGTCTGGTGTGTTCCTTGGCCTTCATGATGCTGTTTGTTCACTAAGGTTCTCTAGCAAACCTCTGTGAGCTTCACAGAACAGCTGTATTTATACTAAGATTAAATTACACACAGGTGGACTCTATTTACTAAGTGGTGACTTTTGAAGCCAATTGGTTCCACTAGATTTTAGTTGGGGGTATCAGAGTAAAGGGGGCTGAATACAAATGCACGCCACACTTTTCAGATATTTATTTGAAAAAAATGCTGAAAACCATTTATCATTTTCCTTCCACTTCACAATTTTGTGCCACTTTGTGTTGGTCTATCACATAAAATCCCAATAAAATACATTTACATTTTTGGTAAATGTGGAAAATGTCAAGGGGTACTTTTTCAAGGCACTGTATACGTGATTCTGCGCAAGCACAGCCACCCTGTAGCAGTAAAACTGCTATAGGGCGGTCAGGAACTGGGTAATTATTGCCCTAGACATAAGCAAGCAATTAACCCTTGCAGTGCAGGCACAGCCCCACTGCAGGGGATCATTTTAATATTTGCTTGGAGTTGGGCTTTAAAACCCAAATAAACTTATAAAGTCAGCTAAAAACAAAAAATGTTTTCAATCTTACAGTTCATTTTCTTTAAAAACCAACCACAGCCTGAGCATAAAAGCCTGCCCTCTGCCTACAAGTTGCAGAAAAAAAAAAAAAAAACACATTTTGTGTGGAAGCAGAAGTCTCTTTGCAGAGGTCTGAAATGGGCCCAGCTGAGTCTAAACTAGAGTTCTCCATTCAATAAAGCTCACACGTCTTGTTAATTGGACAGCTTTAGCCTTAACTCAGCAGGGGTGGCATGTCAGACCACTGCAGAGAAACAACTGCTTCCATAAAGAGAGCAAGGGTCATCTTCTGCAATGTGCTGGCCAGTGTTGTAAGTAACGCGATTAAAGTAAACGGCGTTACGTAACGCCGTTACTTTAAAGGGTAACGAGTAATCTAACTGATTACTCTTCCCCTCGCGGTAACGCCGTTCCCATTACTGGGGCGGCGTTACCGCAATTACTCGCCGCCGTCCGCGGCCTCGGCCTTAGGAAAGGCCGCGGCTTCGGCCTAGCTCCGGAGCGGCGGCCATCTTGATGTACCAAGATGGCCGCGGCTCCGGCCTAGCTCCGGAGCGGCGGCCATCTTGGTGCACCCGTCGGCCGTTTACAATGTGATTGCTCCGTCAAATGACGGAGCGATCACTTGTAAACAAACCGGCGTCAAGATGACGCCGGTTCCTCTCTCCCCTCTGTGTACAGATCTGTACAGTGGAGGGGAGAGATCGGATGCCAGCACATACCCTGCCAAAACTCTGCAATACCAGCCAATACCCTGACAACACCCTGCAATACCCAGGTAATACTCTGCAATACTCTGCCAATACCCTGCCAATACTCTGCCAATACTCTGCAACACTCTGCCAATACTCTGCAACACTCTGCCAATACTCTGCCAATACTCTGCAACACCCTGCCAATACTCTGCAACACCCTGCCATACCCAGCCATACTCTGCCATACTCTGCCATACTCTGCAATACCCCGCAATACCCCGCAATACCCCGTAATACCCATCCATACTCTTCCATACCCAGCCATACTCTGCAATACCCTGTAACACCTAGCTATACTCTGCAATACTCTGCCATACCCAGCCATACTCTGCAATACTCTGTAATACCCAGCCATACTCTGCAATACTCTGCAATACTCGGTAATACCCAGCCATACTCTGCAATACTCGGTAATACCCAGCCATACTCTGCAATACTCGGTAATACCCAGCCATACTCTGCAATACTCTGCAATACTCGGTAATACCCAGCCATACTCTGCAATACTCGGTAATACCCAGCCATACTCTGCAATACTCTGCAATACTCTGCAATACCCAGCCATACTCTGCAATACTCCGTAATACCCAGCCATACTCTGCAATACTCCGTAATACCCAGCCAATACTCTGCGATACCCAGCCAATACTCTGCAACACCCTGCCAATACTCTGCAACACCCTGCCAATACTCTGCAACACCCTGCCAATACTCTGCCATACCCAGCCATACTCTGCAATACTCGGTAATACCCAGCCATACTCTGCAATACACGGTAATACCCAGCCATACTCGGCGATACCCAGCCGTACCCAGCCATGCTCAGCCGTACCCAGCCATACTCAGCCAATATTACAGTTGAGGAGATGACGTGGATATTACAGTGGGTGAGATTATGGATATTACAGTGGGGGCTTTATGGTGGTGGAATTTTTACAGGTTTTTGCAAATTCAATTATTATTTGCTGATCTGAAAAATGATCCGATCCGTGACTCTGATCCAAGCAACGATCCGATCCGTGAGTTTGGGGGGGACAGATGTACAGAGGGGGAACAGATATATGTGTGTGTGGGGGGGGGTCAGACGTGTAGTGGGGTACAGAGGGGGAACAGATATACGTGTGTGGGGGGGGGACAGATGTGTAGTGGGTACAGAGGGGAAACAGATATATGTGTTGGGGGGGAACAGACGTGCAGGGGGGTACAGAGGGGAAATAGACGTGCAGGGGGGAACGCACCCCTTGCTTACAGTAATACTAGACCCGCCCCTAAGAATATAAAAAAAAAAAAATCACAGTTACTTTTCTGAGTAACTAATTACTTTTCCAATGTAGTAACTGAGTTACTAACTCAATTACTTTTTTGGGAGAAGTAATTTGTAATGTAACTAATTACTTTTTTAAAGTAAGATGACCAACACTGGTGCTGGCAAATTATAATCTTTCCTACTCATGCTAACCAACTCGAAAACCAACAGTAAAACTTTGCACACCTTGAGTTTTGATGAACCAGGAATGTATTTAGTGGATTTAAACAGAAAGTTCTGTTGGGCTTTTAATATATATTTGTTTAATTTGTCAACACAAAGACTTACTTTTGTGGCACAATATACAAGTGACATTGGATATGGGCGGTTTCCAACTTCAGAAGAAAGATTTAAAATCAGGCCTTTCTTCCTGAAAGACAGTAACATAGGTTCTGAATGCAGCCATCAGCACCTTACCCAAATTTGAAACTCCATATTTACCTCTGCAACATTTGAGGGAGAATAATCCGAGACATCTAAAAAAAAAAAAAAGAATGAATAATTTCACGCAAAGAAATTATATTGTTAGCTACTGAGACCTAAAAAGTATAGTAAAAAGCATGCTTGTTATACTCACTGTGGAACCTAAAGGGTTAACTGACTACAACCCATCTCCTGATAGAACAGAACATTAGGGGACGGGCTGCACATGCTCAGTTTGGTGTGTATTACTAGAGAGTTTTTTTTTTTTTTTTTGGGAGAGTGCATGTGATCAGCACAGGGCCAATCAGCACTGTCCAGACAGAGGATCACGGGAAAATGAAAACTCCTCCTACAAGCTTTAACCGGACACTGATAGAAGTCACAAGACTGATCTAACTGCTGATTACAAAAGGTATTTAGCTGTTTATATTTACTAAAACAATTGCATTTCCATGTTCTGTGTATTGTGGTAGACCAGATATAGTGAATGCAGGCTGGGTTTAGTACGACTTTAAGTTTCAGAAGGTGTACCAGCCACTACCACTGACCTCCTTCAGCACTGTACTAATCTACATTATCCAACTTCCAAACACACACTGCATGTAATTTAAATTAAAGTGATAATAAAGACAATTTTTTTGCTGGGTGTTAGGGAGGCACCCATGTGTGTGCGCTCTCCCGAGCTGGGCTGCGTACATCCATAGATGCACACAGCCCCAGTAAACCATGCCCCTGCCATCTCTTCACAAAAGTTTGACTTTGGAATCACTTTAAAGCTCTACTTTAAGGCTGTGTTCACACTAGTGCGATGCCAGATATTGCATGTGATTTGCACCGCATTTCTGTGCACATCACATGCGATGTCTGTGCGATGCAATTTCGCTCATACAGTTTGTATGGCTGAAATCGCATACGCACCAAAACAGTGCTCAACCCTTTTTTTGGTCCGCACTGGCATCGGATCGCATGGGTGCTGTGCTTTTATGCTGTACTTAACTGCCTCCTATGCTTATTTTTAAGAGGAAAACCTATCCTAAAGATACCATACCACCTGGCATTATTGTGCAAGTTCAAGAGAAGGGATAGATGAATGAAGACATAATGGCCATTTGGTTTGCAAAGGTTTGGTCCAGAAGACCTTGAGGGCTCTTAAAGAAACCAGCCCTGCTTGTCTTTGATCAATTCAGAGCACATTTAACAGAAAAGGCAAAAAGGGTTGCAAACACACCTAATGCCCCGTACACACGGTCGGAAATTCCGACCACAAAATCCGTCGGATTTTTTCCGACGGATTTTGTCCGACACTGGTGTTGCATACACACGGTCGGACAAAGTTGTCGGAAAATCCGATCATCCTGAACGTTGTGACGTTCGTTGCGTATGACGGGACTACATAGAGGCTAGTAGCCAATAGCTTTGGTCTTGTAATGTGATCTGAGCATGCGTGGCATTTTGTCCGTCGGAATTCGCTACACACCTGTCGGAAAATTTGAGAGCAGGATCTCAAACTTTTTCCGTCGGAAATTCCGACGGAAAAAGTCAGATGGAGCCCACACACGGTCGGAATTTCCGACAACATGGTCCGATAGGACATTTTCCGTCGGAAAATCCGACCGTGTGTACGGGCATAACAGTTATTCCTGGTGGACTTACAGGTCAGCTACAGCCACTAGATGTTTCAATCAACAAGCTTTTTAAAGTCCTAATGAGAGAAGAATGGAGTAGATGGATGCAAAAAGCAGGTGATACTTGACACAGACAGAGTGAAAAAACCAACCATTACTGAGGTCTACAATTGGGTCCTAAACTCATGGTACGGCGTCAAACAATAGGGGATTGTGAAGTCCTTCAAGAAATGTGGAAAAAGGAATGCTATGGACGGAACTGAGGATGATCTCACATATATAGAAAGTGACTCAGAAGACAGCAGTGATGCAAAAGAAGAAGAAGAAGAAATTCTGTCTCGAACTAATAGTGATGAAGAAGAGAACATTGATGCAACAGAGGCTGAATAAAGTGATATGCTGCATAATATACTAAAATGAAGACTGTCGTTGTAAGAGGAATATCCACAAAGGTGCCTCAACAGGTCTTTTTCAAGCTCTTGTGCTGTCCATCACCATAGGGAAGAAGAAACAAAAAAGGGGGGGGGGGAGGCTTACCAGAAAGCCAGCGACCGCCCTTATTGAGGGGGGTCAGACTAGGCTTAGAAGAGCAGCCTTGCATTCGCTGCTGTATGGCTCCTGTATGGGGGATGGTGGCAGGATCCCGATTTCTTCAATAAATCTCTATTGCGCATGCGCAGTGCGTGCGCGTCCACCCGACGATCGTTTCGTCAGATGTGACGTCATCAGGGGTACCCCTGATGACATCACATCTGACGAAACAATCGTCGGGTGGACGTGCACGCACTGCGCATGCGCAATAGAGATTTATTCCCTTTGAAACGCTTGGAGCCATTCTAATGTACCTTGCAAGGTTATTTTAAGTGTATGGGATATTTTTAAATGAATAAAATCCCCAATTTTTGAAACGCCTGCACTATTGGAGTTTTTTCTATCTTCCCTGCCTCCCATCCTCTGGAGATCCGTTCCAGCCTTAGGAAATCGGGATCCTGCCACCATCCCCCATACAGGAGACATACAGCAGCGAATGCTACACTGGGATTTCGGTGACACATGGGATTTCGGTGACACACAGCAGCGCCAAGGCTGCTCTTCTAAGCCTAGCTTATACCAGGAACGTGTGCAATGGGAATATGAAGTATATCTTGTACATGGGGACGTCTTATACACGGAAAAATACGGTACTTGTCGTTTTCCAATTCACAGGACACTCTGAAAGTGTGGTCAGAACCCCCCATGGCCATGTTTTCTCTAGATAGAGGTTCGCTGTCAAAACAGGGACAGGGGGGGGGGGGGGGGCAGGGCCAGTGCAATTATAACATATTACATGTTACACCCTGAATATGAATGTAACGTTACAAAAGGTGAACTTATCCTTTCAATTACAGAAACAGGAAAATAATACCAATTCTAATCACATTGCAAATTCAATTACTTTTATTTTTGTAAGATGTCCTGGTCTGCAATCACTGATATATGGATGGGTTTAACAACAACCATACACTTACCCATAATACTGACATAATGTTGCAGTTGATTGTTTTGTCCAACTTCTAATAAATACACAGAAATTAAGATTATCCACAGTGCCTTCATTATGGCTTACACATAAAAATATAGTAAGGAATAACAGAGAACTGTCACCCAGGAAGACACCCTTTTCTACAAACAAATCAATGATAGTTTTAGAATCGTCTTTTATGTGAAAGTGCATACCTGATCTATATCAGGGATATCCATATATCTGCATGGGTTCGGTGATATGTTCATACCTACATTGTTTACTGAAAAAGAAAGATTGTAATACCATGAGCAATGTACCAACCAATAAACAAGCATTCTATCTTCACACAATATACATCTCTTACTGTATAGACAATTACAATTGTTCCATGGAGACAGTACTGCATGCACTAAAGATACTCAAAACAGCCCTAAGGGCACACTTCTGGTGGGTAGTTCCCTTTAACAACCACCTGTGCCTTATTGAGGCAAGTATTTGCATCAGTATTGGTAACATTACCAACATGTGTGACAAATTTAGGTAGGTCCTACTAGTGCCCCCTTAAGATTCTTGAAAACAAATCTTAATGCCTAAGCACAATTTTGCAACTTTGACGTGTGTTAGCAAAACCCTACATATCATCACAGCTACTATGTACATCCAGGTGGATCATACTGTGGGGGTGATTTACTAAGAAGAAGGCACGGCACCAGTTCATACATTAATTGGTGCGCCGGAAAAGTCATTAATTGACCGCGCGAACCGGCGCACATTGAAGCGCAAATAACGATAATAAAGACCCGCATATGTAAACTGCAGCTGGCGGTAGGGTAACTGTGGTTGTCTCATTGATAATAGCGCACGCCCAATACAATAGTTTAATTTCATCTCATTGGATGTGTCTTGTTAGGCGATTAGTAGGTTTACTCAATTCATTCAAATTTTGATGCTAATCTCATTCCTATCACTTCTAATATATCTTTGAAATTTTTTCTTTTTTTTTCTTTTACCCAAATCTTTCAGTCAATTCACCGGGCACAGAGTCACCTCCTCACACCTGATTTAAACCTCTACAGTAATTGCCATACTACTGTGCCGCAATCGGCCCTTAGTTGCATTCAGCAGCGGCACCCTTAGAGCGCATTCGCGCGTAATGTTTGGGGTGGAAAAAAAATGCAGTTGAATCATTGGTGGGTTGGTGCCACCGCCTGCGAATCGCAACCCATTCAAGTAAATGGGGCCACTCTGCAAGTGCTTCCCACCTACATGCTTCTGCGGGGTACAAGGGGTTAAAGCAGGTGGTGAGAAAGCAACACAATACTGCCTGCTTTAACCCCTTGTTTGCTGTACTGCATGAGGTTGCAGGGCACTTGCAGAGTGGCCTCATTCATTTGAATGTGTCATGCCTGGTTTGTACTACACCAGCCAACCATGACAGCTCTTTTAACTCCTGCTGCCACCTGTGTACACCCCTGGCCACTGCAGCTAAAGGGGTGTGGTTGGGTGCGAGTGATAAAAATACACCATAACTATGGGGGTTTACCAGCCCCCAAACTGCTTATGTAAATGAGCCCTTACTGTTCTGAGCCCCCTATATGGCTGCTTTCACACTGATGTGCTACGCTTTACCACAACACAGGTGCAAGCGCAGTGCATTAGTGACTTTCCTGGGTTAGCTGCGCTTTGCCATAGACTTTTATTATATCTTGCAGGTGTGGCGCACTTTCTGAAAGCGCACTTAACCCACGGGATATAATTACAGTTTATGGCTAAGCACAGCAAACCCACAGGAAAGCAGCAGCTACACTGCATTGCACCCTCGGCAGGGCTCGAGTCCTGCAGGAACACGTGGGAACGACGTTCCTGAACTTTTTCACAGCAGGAACGTCATTCCCATTAGCAGCCGCTTCCTGCAGCACTGCGAGCAGGGCCAGACTGGCTTACTGGGAAATTTCCTGGTAGGCGGTCTGCCCTGGAGCCGTGTTGAGCTGCGGCTACAGCAGGGCCGATCCCGGGTGCTGAAAACGTGCCTCAGAGTCCTCTTCTCCCTCCCTCCTCCTCTCCTCCCCGGCGGCGATCTTCTGCAATGTCACAGAGCTTTGCTGTAAATTGTTTGACGGCGCTGTATTATAGTCCCGCCTCCTAGATCAGTGGCTCCTATGATAGATGTCACACTGATCCAATTTCCTGGCATTGGATCAGTGTGATATCTATCATAGGAGCCGCCGGTCTAGTAGGCGGGACTTTAATACAGCGGGAGTCCCGAGCAATTCAGAGCAAAGCTCTGTGACACTGCAGGAAATCGCCACTGTTTGTGATCCATGTGGGCACAGGGAGGCTGCATTTGTGGGCACTGATAGGCTGCATTGGTGGGCACAGGTAGGCTGCATTGGTGGGCACAGGTAGGTTTCATTGGTGGGCACTGATGATAGGCTGCATTGGTGGGCACTGATGATAGGCTGCATTGGTGGGAACAGGTAGGCTGCATTGGTGGGCAATGACGATAGGCTGCATTGGTGGGCAATGATAGGCTGCATTGGTGGGCACTGACAGGCTGCATTGGTGGGCACTGATAGGCTGCATTGGTGGGAGCAGGTAGGCTGCATTGGTGGGCACTGATACTCTGCATTGGTAGGCACTGATATTCTGCATTGGCGGGCACAGGTAGGCTGCAGGAAATCGCCACTGTTTGTGATCCATATGGGCACAGGGAGGCTGCATTTGTGGGCACTGATAGGCTGCATTGGTGGGCACAGGTAGGCTGCATTGGTGGGCACAGGTAGGCTTCATTGGTGGGCACTGATGATAGGCTGCATTGGTGGGCACTGATGATAGGCTGCATTGGTGGGCAATGGTATTCTGCATTGGTGGGAACAGGTAGGCTGCATTTGTGGGCAATGATGATGGGCTGCATTGGTGGGCACTGATAGGCTGCATTGGTGGGCACTGATAGGCTGCATTGGTGGAAGCAGGTAGGCTGCATTGGTGGGCACTAATATTCTGCATTGGTGGGCACTGATATTCTGCATTGGTGGGCACTGATATTCTGCATTGGCGGGCACAGGTAGGCTGCATTGGTGGGCACAGGTAGGCTGCATTGGTGGGCACTAATGGGCTGCATTGATGGGCACTGATAGGCTGCATTGATGGGCACTGATGGGGCTGCATTTGATGGGCACTGGTGAGGCTGCATTGATGCACTGATCTCTTGTATCATGTCCGCAGTCTCTGACCATCTCCTGTATCATGTCCTCAGTCTCTGACCATCTCCTGTAGTATGTATGCAGTCTCTGACCATCTCCTGTAATATGTCTGACATTCTGCATTGGTGGGCACTGATAGGCTGCATTAATGGGCACTGGTAGGTTGCATTGATGGGCACTGGTAGGCGGCACTGATAGGCACTGGTAGGTTGCATTGATGGGCGCTGGTAGGCAGCATTGATGGGCACTGATGGAGCTGCATTTGATGGGCACTAATAAGCTACATTTGATGGGCACTGGTAGGCGGCATTGATGGGCACTGGTAGGTTGCATTCATAAGCATTGGTAGGCGGCATTGGTGGGCACTGATAGGCTGCATTGATGGACACTGGTAGGTTGCATTGGTGGACATTGGTAGGCTGCACTGATAAGGCTGCATTTGGTGGGCACTGGTATGGGCACTGGTTGGCTGCATTGATGGGCACTGATGGGGCTGCATTTGATGGGCACTGGTGAGGCTGCATTGATGCACTGATCTCTTGTATTATGTCCGCAGTCTCTGACCATCTCCTGTATCATGTCCGCGGTCTCTGACCATCTCCTGTAGTATGTCTGCAGTCTCTGACCATCTCCTGTAGTATGTCTGCAGTCTCTGACCATCTCCTGTAGTATGTCTGCAGTCTCTGACCATCTGTTGTATCAAGTATGCAGTCTCTGACCATCTGTTGTATCAAGTATGCAGTCTCTGACTGTCTCCTGTGTCATGTCTGCAGTCTCTAACCGTCTCCTGTATCATGTCTGCAGTCTCTGACCATCTGCTGTATCATGTCTACAGTCTCTGACTGTCTCCTGTAGTATCTGTAGTATCTCTGCAATCTCTGACCATCTCTTGTATCATGTCTGCAGACTCTGACCATCTCCTGTAGTATCTCTGCTGTCTCTGACCATCTCTTGTATCATGTCTGCAGTCTCTGACCATCTCCTGTAGTATGTCTGCAGTCTCTGACCATCTCTTGTACCATGTCCGCTGATCAGGCTGCATTGCTGGGGACACTGATCAGGCTGCATTGATGGGGACACTTATCAGGCTGCATTGATGGGGGACACGGATCAGGCTGCATTGCTGGGGGACACTGATCAGGCTGCATTGATGGGGGACACTGATCAGGCTGCATTGCTGGGGGACACTGATCAGGCTGCATTGCTGGGGGACACTGGTAAGGCTGCATTGCTGGGGGACACTGGTAAGGCTGCATTGCTGGGGACACTGATCAGGCTGCATTGCTGGGCACTGGTGAGGCTGCATTGCAGGGCACTGGTGAGGCTGCATTGCTGGGCACTCGTAAGGCTGCACTGCTGGACACTCGTAAGGCTGCACTGCTGGACACTCGTAAGGCTGCATTTGATGGGCACTGAACAGGCTGCATTTGATGGGCACTGAGGATTTAGCAGCCCGGTGCCTGGGCCACACTTATATATATATATACATACATACACACACACTTTTTTATTTTTGAGGTCGGGTCGGGAATCTTGGGTGAGTTCCCACACTTTTTTCTCAGGACTTGACCCCTGACCCTCGATGTGAGTAAAGCCCTATAATATTATGCCTGGTGTATTGCTTCACACTGACCTGAAGATCTCTTCTTTCCTGCTGCTGGCACCACTCTGGAGACCGCCACCCGGGATAAGAAATGGAGTGCAGCTGATATCACTCTGCATGGGACAGGAGTAAGCACTACAGAGGAGGCATTGGCCTATGCAGCTCTTGCTCACTACTACAGCTCCAACTTTATAAGTAGTCCCTCTGCATTGCACTCTGATGCTCTGGGATGGTGGGTCAGCAAACCCAGACAGCGATCTACCAGTCACCTGGCCGTGGTCTACAGGTTGCTAAACCCCCCTTGCACAGGACTCTGAAGGATGGCTGTTCATTCAGAACGCATGCGCAGGTGAAGTCACCGGCTGCATATACAGTAAATATCTCCTAAATGGTGCATGTTCAGGAGATATTGACAGTACCTATAGGTAAGTCATATTATAGGCTTACCTATAGGTAAAAGTCAGAGATGGGAGTTTACTCCCACTTTAATTGGGAACATTCTGGAAATGTATAGTTGGGGCTTATAAGGTATGGCTTTACCAGAACATTAACATCATAAATCTGTTAATTCATGGGATGAAGAAGTATCCAAAACTTTTCACACAAATCAAGCCAACATGTCGCCCATTACCCAGAATTCCAATCTCCAGTCCTTCCAGTTCTTCTTTAATTATCTGGTAGATATGTGATCCGTTCGTAAAATCCGCTTGGATTACCCGAGTCTTGCGTCCAAATTCTTGTTCTTTTTAAAACACAGAAAAACAACACATGAATCATGAAATGTGTATAATCATTAAAGTGGTTGTAAACCTCAGACATGAAATATGAACAAAACATTTCCCCTCTATAGGGTGTACTTGTCTCAATTAGTGCTCGTAAGTGTCATTACTGTCTGCTGCATCATTCCTCTGCTATCAGTATGAGTCACTTCTAACAAGTTTTCCTGACACCAAGAGAAAAATGGTGACAGGGAAGGAGCGCCAGCTGATTGACAGACTCAGCTCTGTTCCTGTGTGTTGTGAGGAGGGGGGTGTGTCCCTTCCCTCCAATCAGCTCTCAGAACTCTGCTCACTGAGCTTTACAGTGTGTCACTTCCGCTCTTCACTCCCTTTTTTTTAACCTCACAGACAAGCTTTATAAATTCAGCACTTTGCACAGATGTAGAGAAGACTGCAGACAGACAGGCACAACTTATGTAGAAGGTGTATTACCTGAGGATAGTCACTTCACTGACTATATGTAAGAATTTTAACCGCTTCCCGACCGCCTAACGACGATATACGTCGGCAAAATGGCACGGGCAGGCAGAATCACGTACCTGTACGTGATCATGCATGTGCCTGCCTGTGGGTCGCGCGCGCGCCGCTAGCGGCGCGCTCGCGACCCGTCGGGAGCTCCGTGACCCCGGCCGCGGGACCAGCGGACCCGATCGCCGCTGGTGTCCCGCGATCGGGTTACGGAGCTGAAGAACGGGGAGAGGTTTGTGTAAACAAACCTCTCCCCGCGCTTCCTACACTGACTGTCAGTGATCGGCGGTTCCCTGTCATCGGGAACACCGATCAATGACGTCACACGTACAGCCACGCCCCCCTACAGTAAAGTAAACACAACACGTCACACTGACTCATCCCCGCCCCCTAGTGGTTAACCCCTTCACTACAACTGTCATTTACATAGGAATCAGTGCTATTTAAATAGCACTGAATTCTATATAAATGACAAATGTCCCAAAAATGTTTCAAAAATGTCCGATGTGTCCGCCATAATGTCGCAGTCACAATAAAAAATCGCTGATCGCCGCCATTACTAGTAAAAAAAAAAATATTAATAAAAATGCTATAAAACTATCCCCTATTTTGTAAACGCTATAACTTTTGCGCAAACCAATCAATAATCGCTAATTGCGATTTTTTTTACCAAAAATATGTAGAAGAATACGTATCGGCCGAAACTGAGGAAAAAAAAATGTTTTTTTATATATTTTTTGGGGATATTTATTATAGCAAAAAGTAAAAAATATTGCATTTTTTTCAAAATTGTCGCTCTATTTTTGTTTATAGCGCAAAAAATAAAAACCGCAGGGGCGATCAAATACCACCAAAAGAAAGCTCTATTTGTGGGAAAAAAGGACGCCAATTTTGTTTGGGAGCCACGTCGCACGACCGCGCAATTGTCAGTTAAAACGACGCAGTGCCGAATCGCAAAAAGGGGCCTGGTCCTTTGGCTGCCAATTGGTCCGGGGCTGAAGTGGTTAAAGCAGATCTTCACCCTCCCATTTTTTTTTTTAATCCTTGCTTACCAAGTCATGTGTTCTGCACATTTGAGATACGCACCCACTCCGCTGATCCTGCGTTGTCCTATTTCTTCCAATGCTTGTCCCGCGCCGCCATGTTTTCTGTGACGTCAACGAGAGGCTGTCGGCTTTTCTGGGTTCACCTGGCAGACCTCCCAAATAACGTGCCCCTGGGCCCCCCCCCCCCCTCAGTCTGTCATATACAGGGACTCACTCTCTTTTGGAACTAAATCCCTCTTTCATTAGATGTACCTCTTTTTGCTCCCAGAGATCTATATAAGAGATCTATATAAATAAATGTAATATTCATAAAAAGATCATCCCATAATGTCACTGATAAAGATAAGGATGGATTTATCTTTAGCAGAATGTTACATCCATATTTAAGATTAAGGGGGTAAAAAAATAAATAAAAAACTTTTGCCTTTATAACCACTTTAACTATAGAAAAAGGGACAGTGGAGGCAGGTCCAGCACACGGCCTGTGATTGACAGCCTCAGCTCTGTTCCTGTGTGCTGTGTCCCCTCCCTCCAATCAGCTCTCACTGAGTTCTGCAGAGTGTAACGTTAGCTCCCTGCCCCCTATCCAGACAAGCTGTATAGAATAGATGTAGAGCAGACAGGCTGCAGACAGACAGGTACAACTTCTGTAGGAAGATTTGTTTAATCTCTGTGTATCACCTGAGGCTAGTCACTTCACTGGGTATATGGAAAGGTTTACAACAACTTAATAATTTGAATTAGAAGAAATAAAAGAGAAAACATAATGGTTCTTGGTCAATATTTCATTTATATTATTTATATAAAATATTTTTTTATACAATTAATCATATAATAAAGGTGCACTGGAGACATAGGCTTTTTAAAAAGAATGGCACAGCAATAGTTTTTCTCTTTAGGACTGTACATGAATCTTCATAGAAATAGAGCAGACAGGGAAAGGGAGGAAGGGGGCAGGAGTCACTCCTCTGAATAATTTGTGCTAATAAAGCCAACCAAAAAATGTAATATATTGCAGCTTATCAATCATTAGATGTGGTGGCTACATTTGTTTTCTTTTTTTTTTAGGCTTTTTTCCCCTCTGTTTTCACTTGGTGATCTGCCCAGTAACACACCACCTGTATTAGAGTGCCCCCCACTCTGGATGAAGGCGCACAGGGGGCACATTTGGATAGCAGCATTGACATTGTCAGTCTGTGGGGAGGGGAGTGTTAGATGCACTAGCAAAATTAAATTATGCTAATAAAATGAATCCAATACTTTATAAGCAGTTACAGCAGCATTTGTTTTATCCCTTTTGGGATAAAGGTTTTATATAAATTAAGATTTCCTCTCACTTCCTGTTATGTCTTTGGGAAATGAAGAGAAGATAAATCACGCCTCCCACAGCAGGACAAAAAAATAAGGAAAAGAAAATACTGAAGGGGTTTTAATTCCCAACTGTATCAAAAACAAAAAATATAAAATAGAGCATCTCTAAAAAAAGATATGTACAGTATACCTCCCAAATTTCTGGGGTGGGAATGAGGGACACCTATTGGCAAATATATGTAGGCATAGGACATACCCCCTGCCACGGCCCCCTTAAAGGAGAATTCCACAAAAAAAAATGATTGGTTGAACCCACAAGTGCTTTTTTACCACTACTATTCCTTTATATTGGCTCTTGGAATTTACAAATGCGGCAATTAAAAAATTGGATGGAAGGTTTAGCGCTGTAAAACACTTTTTGATAGATGAATAGTGTATTTTATATATGAATATATAGTTCAGACCAAAATGAGGGACAAATGAGGAGGAAAAAGGGACAGAGGGAACTTGTTCTGAATAGGGGACAGGCCCTCGAAATCAGGGAGAGTTGGGAGCTATAGATATGTATACCTTAAAATTAGAAACGCCCCCTCCCATGTAAACTTCTATGTCAACAAAGTGAATATACCAGAAAACTTCTGTAGCTGTACCCCCGTAGGGGCTGCTGGATATTGTGGTACACCTGTCACCCTGCCCAGCCCGGCATTCACTTCCCAGACACTCTTGAGACAATGAACAGTCCGTATGTTTGTTTTGTATTTTATTGAGGGATTTTGAACTTGGATAGAGTAAGGGAATCAATGATGAAATCAATAAGATGATCAGTTGGAACCTCTATTTACACTTCTAGGAGCTCCAGCCTCCTCCAGCACAACGCTTATTTGTAGACTGTTCCTCCCTCTCCTGTACAATACTTGGTTCCAGGCACAACTAGCACATGGTAGGCCCAACTCTGACTCTGTCAGGCCTTAGCAACTGCCATTTGCAGGCAGGGCCTGTGGGTCCCTTTGATGTAGCAACAAATAGTGAAAGAAAAGTTCTTTAGTGCTAGCTGTTCTTTGGTGGACTACTTCTCCCAGTCAGTCCTCTTCAGGCCCTGCCAGCCAGACATCACAGTCTCTCCCGTTGGCTCTACATCCATCCCATAACTGCACACTCCCAGTCTGCTCCGGCATGCCTCCCCAGCTCTCCCAACTGTGCTTGTCACTCACCAGCCCTCCTGGCTGCACTCCGGTGGATCCCTCCTGGAGACTTGCCCGGCAACATTAGCTTCCGTTGTCTCTCGGTTCCTCTCTGTGCCTCCTGTACAGATCCTGCTTTTGTTTCACAGCAAGGCTTCGACTTGCACCCGAACCCCTCAGGCCCAAGGTCACCCCTCCCAGACTGGGGAGTGCCTCAAAGGCCCTGACAAACTAGTGCTCCATCTCCAGCTTCTTCCACCCGACAACTCCTCCCCAGCTGGGCTGACTCTAGGTATTTAAGGATTGGTTAGGGCTCCTTAGAACACCCCAGGCAGCTCCACCATTCTTCCCCTCCTCCCTTTTAGAACCCTCTAGAAGCCAGATGGAGGTAACTGAGAAGTGATGCTACATGTGAATCACCTGCTGCTACTCTAGGCCACTTCCTGCCCACACAGATCAAAACAAACATTCCTAGCTTACAGCTAGGCCTGATTAAATTGACCTATACTGACAAAAATCCTACTAGTAGCACCCACCTAAAGTAGAGGGTCCTACACTCACCCCCCACCAGAAACCAGCTGGTCCCTCAGCTGGGAGACATTTGAAAAAGAATGGCTCCTGGGCCCAGGAGCAAGGGCATCCCACAAGATAAATTGGAAAGAGGAAAGGGAAATAACTTGGATGGGGCTATGGTACAAATACGTACAAAAATAAATAGGAAATATATAGTATGTATTTACAAATGTACAATATTACGCACTGCTAACAACAGGTCCCTGCAGCTAATAACACCACGCAATATACAACTTTCTGGCAAGAGCATCTCTCCCTCGGGAAGAAATGCTCTGCCCACAAGAAAAAATATAGAAGGAATCTTGACTCCAGCCGGAGGGGGTGGACAGCCGTCCCATCCCAGGGGTACCTAAAAGAAAAGAGAAGCACAACAACATCCTATGCTTCTCTATCTACATACTGTACAATATTTTCTGTTAAGAGGGGGTTATGATCCTGTCAACTGAAAAAAAAATCAAAAACCACATTTACTTCACATTGTGATTTTTCCCATCCTCTAGATAGATAGTAGAAGCAGTTCCTGTCTTCAGCAGATATTAGGTCCATGTTGCCTTTATTCCATATAGCCAGTTCCAATAAAGAACTTTCTTTTAATAACAGAAAGCAACACAAGGCAAATAAATCAGGCCTTGGACACGGCTAAGTAACATTTCTAATGATTTCAGGTATGCTTAATATGTTTAAATGGAAGGGTTTTATTCAGGGCTATTTTTCTCAGAGAATAGGTGTTTCTTGTTGTCTCTAGTGTGCCCTACTTACTCCTGAGCACGATCATCTGCAGCCAGCAATAATAGATCCCCCAGCAACAATATATCCACCCGCAACAATAGATCCCCCACAGGAACAATAGATTCCCCCCTGCAACAAAAGACCTCCATCCCCACAACAAAATACCAACCTAACAACAATAAACTTCCAATTTAACAATACAGTAGATCTCCCTGGAGCCAGCATCAATAGGCCCTCCAGCAGCCAGCAACAGTAGACCCCTTCCTCAACAGTAGGTCCCTCCCAGCAACAATAGACCTCCCTAGCAACAAATTACCCCCCCCCCCCAGACACAGCAACCAGAATCAATAGACCTTCCAGTTTACCCCAGCACCCCATTCAGTGCTGGAGGTGCCCGAAACTGCGTTCCCCCGCTTTCCAGCTGAAAAAAAAACCCTGGTTTTATTTTAAAAAATATCATTAGAATGTTAAATATGGTTAAAGGGAGGAAATAGGAAAGGCAAAATATAATTATATTAAATGTCACAGTGCCTCTCACTTTTTGTTAGAGGCACTGAGCTCAATGGACAGCTTGGAGCCTTGGACCAATGGTAGAGCACCATTGGCACAACCTGTCCAATAAAAATGCTGCAGTGGAGGCACACGCCACTAACTGCAGTGTCCTAGAAGACTGAGACAAATGCTCTCTTCCAGCCCAGCCCTCTTAACTAGAAGGAAAAAAACATGGGTTTATGGGTATAAGATTTACCCATAATCCCATGTTTTACTCACTCAGTTAAGAGGGAGAATGAGAATCTGCTGCTGTTGAAAAGATACTGTTTTAATCAAGCTAAATCATATTTATATGCTAGGTTATACCATAATAATGTATTATTTATCTATTTACTGTGAAATTACTGGTTTGAAGTTATAACTTCAAACTTCAGCAATTTGTCCGTTAAGCCGCCTGCTTGAGTACAGTTTTTTGAAAATTATAGCAAATGACCTTAAAAACAATATATAATAATTATTTGTATATGACTTACTTATGGTAATTAACCCCTTGCCCCCCAGGCCAATTTTGACACTTCTCTTCCTTCATGTAAAAATCATATATTTTTTTGCTAGAAATATATATATTTTTAGCAGACACCCTAAGGAATAAAATGGTGGTTGTTGCAACTTTTTAGGTCACACAGTATTTGTGCAGAATTTTTCAAACGTGTATTTTGTTAAAAGCGTGTATATGTGTATACAATTATAAATAAATACAGAGGACCCAGGTAAGACAAAGAGACCTGTTCTGCCATTATCCACGTCCTGCAGGAGGAATACATTAAGGTAAGTCTTCTCTTTTAAAATTTACCTATGTCTTGTATGTTTGCTAATGTAGTGCATCAATGTCATCATTAGCTAATTACCATGATAGGACTATTCTATGAATGTCCCCTATTCCTTTTTTTTTTTTATTTTGGTTTTTTGTCTAGTATTTTATGGTTGACTTTATCGAAATAGCTTTAAGAATGTATTATTTAGTGGGTCACATGCATATTTGCTTGCACCAAACCTCCCAGCATGGAAGCTTGGCCCCCTAAACACCCTAGCCTAGTCACTTTCTTTGGTTAAAAATGTATATTACCAGCTCCATTGTACAGCTTTACTCACCCCCCCCCCTTTCACCCCTTTCACCCCCCGTGACCCTCAATTTTAAAATTGATTGCATGTGGTTTTGGTCAGCTTGTAATTATTCCCCACCCCCCCACACCCCTGATAATTAATAGCATGTGGTTTTGGTCAGCTTGTAATTATCCCCACCCCCACACCCCACACCCCCTGAATAATTAATAGCATGTGGTTTTGGTCAGCTTGTAATTATCCCACCCCCCACACCCCCACACCCCCTGATAATTAATAGCATGTGGTTTTGGTCAGCTTGTAATTATCCCCCCCCCCCCACATCCCCACACCCCCTGATAATTAATAGCATGTGGTTTTGGTCAGCTTGTAATTATCCCCACCCCCACACCCCCTGATAATTAATAGCATGTGGTTTTGGTCAGCTTGTAATTATCCCCCCCCCCCCCCCCCCCCCACCCCCTCTCCCCCCCCCCCCCCCCCCCCACACCCCCTGATAATTAATAGCATGTGGTTTTTCCCCCCCCCCCCCCCGGTCCCCCCCCAGCTTGTAATTATCCCCCCCCCCCCCCCCCCCCCCCCCCCCCCCACATCCCCAACCCCCCTCACCCCCTGATAATTCCCCACCACCCCCCCCCCACTATTAGCATGTGGTTTTGGTCCAGCTTGTATTATCCCCACCCCCCCCCCCCCCCACACCCCCACACCCCCTGATAATTAATAGCATGTGGTTTTGGTCAGCTTGTAATTATCCCCACCCCCACACCCCCTGATAATTAATAGCATGTGTGGTTTTGGTCAGCTTGTATCCCCCCCCCCACCCCCACACCCCCTGATAATTAATAGCATGTGGTTTTGTCAGCTTGTAATTATCCCCACCCCCACACCCCCACACCCCCTGATAATTAATAGCATGTGGTTTTGGTCAGCTTGTAAATTATCCCCAATTACCCCCCACATCCCCACAACCCCCCTGAAAATTAATAGCCCCACACCCCACCACTGATATTATTAATAGCATGTGGTTTTGGTCAGCTTGTAATTATCCCCCCCCCACATCCCCACACCCCCTGATAATTAATAGCATGTGGTTTTGGTCAGCTTGTAATTATCCCCACCCCCACACCCCCACACACCCCATGATAATTAATAGCATGTGGTTTTGGTCAGCTTGTAATTATCCCCACCCCCCCCACACCCCCACACCCCCTGATAATTAATAGCATGTGGTTTTTGGTCAGCTTGTATTATCACCCCCACCCCCACCCCCTGATAAGTAATAGCAGTGGGTTGGTCAGCTTGTAATTATCCCCACCCCCACACCGCCCCCTAAATTAATAGCATGTGGTTTTGGTCACTTGTAATTATCCCCACCCCCATCACACCCCTTAATTAATTGCATGTGTATTGTGTGACCCCCCCCCCCCCACACACACCTTTAATTAATTGCATGTGTATTGTGTGACTTACAATTATTTACTCCCCACCCACATCCCCATTATTATCTTCTCTGGTCCATCAGAGGGGGTCATCAATCAGAGATTTGTCCCTTTTATCCTTAATCTTTTGGCTTTATTTCAAGGATTTTACAAAATAAATACATATGTTCTTCCAAATTGTTTGTTAATTTGTTGCATTTAGTTTGGTGTTTTGCCTGGTTTATAATTTAAATTGTATCTTTCTGTTTGACTTCACAGTGTCCCTCCACGCCACAGGAATGGCAGACTGTGGGCTTCCCAGTTTGCTGCCCGTTGGGACTTTCCCAACTGCGGAGGGGCGATTGACGGCAAACATGTGCGAATTGTGCCCCCACCCCATTCGGGGTCATACTATTGGAATTATAAGGGTTCCATAGTATCGTGTTGATGGCGGTGGGGTGTCGGCACAATATGACTTTCTGTATGTGGATGTGGGGAAAAACGGCCGGATGTCGGACGGAGGAGTCTTCAACCACACGGAGTTCGGTCATCGTCTCCAGACTGGGTGGGCTGGAGCTGCCACCAGATGAAGATAATGTGGAGGGACTCCCCTTCGTCTTCATTGCCGACGAGGCGTTCGGTCTGGGTGACCATCTGATGAGGCCATTTCCCCAACGATCCCTCACCCCTGAGAGGAGGATTTTAATTATCGGTTGGCCAGAGCAAGAAGGGTGGTGGAAAATGCCTTTGGTATTATGGCCAACCGTTTCAGATTGCTCCTTACATCCCTACATCTGGCAGAGTACAAACTCAATACTATTATTCTTGCATGCTGTGTCATGCACAATTATTTACGCAAACATTCAGGAACATACTCCTTACCAATTGGCCCTGAGGCCGGAGTGGAAGGCAACATGACAGGGCTGGATAATCGCCCTCTTGTTCGGCACCACAATCAGCCCAGCAAGTGCGGGACCTTTATTTACAGTATTTTAATGGTAGGGGGGCCATTGAAATGGCAGCAGACCCTTAAACCATCTATTTGATTTACAAAGAATAAATACAGTTATTTATGTTTGAAATATTGGTAGTTTCGTATTGTTTTGCTTTTAATTTGGCCTGTTTTTATATGTTGTCCTAGTGCACATCTTAAAAGTGGCAAACTTGTTTAGCGTTTAGTAAATAAGCCCCTTTGTCAATGAACCACAACATGTTTTGTCAAACTGGTAGTATTTAAAAAGAAGAAGCCACACATTTTTTAATTTGTGCAAACATTATTTTTTTTATTATAGTGCACATCCAAAACTTTTTTTTTGGTTTTTTTGGTTTTTTTTTTTTTTTTTTTTTTTTTTGGTATTTTTGGTTAATTTTTTTTTTTTTTTTTTTTTTTTGAACAACATTTTTTTTTTTTTTTTATGTTATCTTTTTTACATTTTTTTGGTGTTTTTTCTCACAACATATTTTTTTTTTTTTTTGTGATTGATTTTTTAAAACAACCATAAAAACATCTTTTAAAAATGTTAAAAAATTTAGGCTTAGCATTTGAAATTATTTACACAATGTAAAAGTCCAGAACTTACAAAGTTCAACAGGTAACCCATGAACAGTAGAAGCCAAATTTTGAATATGCACACTAATTTAACTGGAAAATGAATGGTAATTACATCTGCGCAAGTTTTCAGGTACGAATGGTAATTACATCTGCGCAAGTTTCACGTACGAATGGTAATTACATCTGCGCAAGTTTCACGGACGAATGGTAATTACATCTGCGCAAGTTTCAGGTACGAATGGTAATTACATCTGCGCAAGTTTCAGGTACGAATGGTAATTACATCTGCGCAAGTTTCACGGACGAATGGTAATTACATCTGCGCAAGTTTCACGTACGAATGGTAATTACATCTGCGCAAGATTAGACATATCAAGTATAACCATAGTAGCGCACGTGCTTGACTTACTTTTTTTGATGGCTTTTCGAATTCTCCTGTACTGATCGTGCTCCCTGGATTTGATGTCGGACCATCGCTTGCGCAGTTGATCCTTGCCCAAATTTCTGCTCCAGGGTGCTGACGATTGTAGTGAGAATCTTGTCCTTGCGCACATTACCTATCTCTGCAGCCACCTTCTTAAGCTTCTCCAAAGTACGGCTTATTAGCACGACATCCAGACCTCTTTTTGCAAGCTAGGAAACACATCAGCAATGTTTTAAATTTAAAGAGTAACATGTAAACCACATTTAAATTAAGAAAATACATTGCTAAAGATATTACCACCAGTTAAAGAGGAAGTAAACCCTCTTAAAAAAAACGTAAAAAAAAAAAAAAAAAAGCCTGCAAGACAAAGGCATAATTAGCTAGTATGCATAGCATACTAGCTAATTATGTATCACTTACCTGAGATTGAAGCCCCGGCATCGGTCCTCTTCTACCCCTCCGACCTCCGACATGTTCTCCCGGAGTGACTTCCAGGTATCGCGGCTCCGGCGCTGTGATTTGCCAGAGCCGTGATGCCGTCACTCCACGCATGCGCACGAGAGCGGCACAGTACAACTGAAGCATCGGCATATAGCGCTGTTGCTTCAGTTGTCGCAAGTGCGCATGTGCCGCGTGACGTCGGCACATGCAAATACAGGTATATCTCCTAAATCGTGCAGGTTTAGGAGATATCCTTGTTAGCTACAGGTAAGCCTTAATCAGGGACGATCCGTCCCGGGGTGCATGGGGTGCAGTGCACCCAGGTGCCACAGAGGTGGGGGCGCTGGAGCGCCAGAGTGCTCCGCTCCCTCCTCCTCTCCTTGTCCGTAGGCGGCGCGGCTCTCTCCGCCTGTCACAGCCGCGGCCGCGGGAGCGGCCGCGCAGTGACGCCACGGGGGGTGGGGCGATCCGTGGCCGAGCCCGACTTGTTTAGAACAGAGCGTGTGTGATGCTGGTGCTGGTGGGCAGGAGGCGGAAGTTAAACACAGGAGGAGTCCTGTGTTTAACTTCCGCCTTCTGCCCACCAGCACAAGCATCACACACGCTCTGTTCTCCACCCGGGCGGCGCGGCTGCACACTGTCCTCTCCAGCTGCCGCCCGGGTGGTTTTAATTAGCCTAGTGGTGGGGGGTGGTTTGTCTAGGGGGGTCTATACCAATGTGGGGGGGTGGTTTGTCCTGGGGGGTCTATACTAATGTGGGGGGGTGGTTTGTCTAGGGGGGGTCTATACTAATGTGGGGTGGGGGGGTTGTCCTGGGGGGTCTATACTAATGTGGGGGGGGTTTGTCCTGGGGGGTCTATACTAATGTGGGGGGGTTGTCCTGGGGGGTCTATACTAATGTGGGGGGGTGGTTTGTCCTGGGGGGGTCTATACAAATGTGGGGGGGTTTGTCCTGGGGGTCTACTAATGTGGGGGGGTTTGTCCTGGGGGGGTCTATACTAATGTGGGGGGGGGGTTTGTCCTGGGGGGTCTATACTAATGTGGGGGGGTGGTTTGTCCTGGGGGGTGTATACTAATGTGGGGGGGGGGGGGGGTTTGTCCTGGAGGGGTCTATACTAATGTGGGGGGGGGGGGGGGGGGGGTTGTCCTGGGGGGTATATACTAATGTATGGGGGCTGGTTTGTCCTGGGGGGGTCTATACTAATGTGGGGAGTGGTTCGTCCTGGGGGGTCTATACTAATGTGGGGGGGGTGGTTTGTCCTGGGGGTCTATACTAATGTGGGGGGTGGCTCGGCCTGGGGGGTCTATACTAATGTGGGGGGGTGGTTTGTCCTGGGGGGTCTATACTAATATGGGGGGTTCGTCCTGGGGGGGTCTATACTAATGTGGGGGGGGGTGGTTTGTCCTGAGGGGGTCTATACTAATGTGGGGGGGGGTGGTTTGTCCTGGGGGTCTATACTAATGTGGGTGGCGGGCTGGTTTGTCCTGGGGGGTTTATACTAATGTAGGGGGGGTTTGTCCTGGGGGGTCTATATTAATGTTGGGGGGTTGTCCTGGGGGGGTCTATACTAATGTGGGGGGGGGGGTGGTTTGTCCTGAGGGGGTCTATACTAATGTGGGGAGTGGTTCGTCCTGGGGGGTCTATACTAATGTGGGGGGTGGTTTGTCCTGGGGGGTCTATACTAATGTGGGGGGTGGTTCGGCCTGGGGGGGTCTATACTAATGTGGGGGGGTGGTTTGTCCTGAGGGGGTCTATAATAATGTGGGGGGGTAGTTTGTCCTGGGGGGGGTCTATACTAATGTGGGTGGCGGGCTGGTTTGTCCTGGGGGGTTTATACTAATGTAGGGGGGTTTGTCCTGGGGGGCTATACTAATGTGGGGGGGGGGGGTCTGTACTAATGTGGGGGGGGGGGGGGGGTTGTCCTGGGGGGTCTATACTAATGGAGGGGGTGGTTTGTCCTGGGGGGTCTGTACTAATGGAGGGGGTGGTTTGTTCTGGGGGATCTGTACTAATGGAGGGGGGGGGTGGTTTGTACTAATGTAGGGGGGGAAAGGTTTGTCCTGAGGGGGGGTCTATACTGATAAAGGGGGGTGTTTTGTCCTGGGGGTCTATACTGATGGGGGGTCTGTCCTGAGGGAGGTATGTATACTTAGTGAAGGGTCTGCACTGACGGAGGGGGGGGGTCTATACTTAATGGAGTGGGGTCTGTACTGAGGGACGACTATAGTTGGTGGAGGGGGTGATACCATGTTTTACTGCACCAGGTGACACCAACCCTAGTGATGCCACTGCAGCTGCGGGTTCTTATTTCCCCTCTCCCTCACCTCCTGGTGCGCTGCTGTACTAATGAGCGGCGCACTATGTTTCTTCCCCCGCCTTCATAACGGCCAGGGAAGAAAAAACAAAGGAGCAAAGAAAAGGATTGTGGGACATGTGGTCCCAAGGACTGGCATCCCCACTGTAACACGGAAACTGCAGCTCAAACAGCATGCTCAGCTGAATGGGAGAGAGAAAGCCAGAAGCCCGGGAAAGCTTTCAGGGAAGGGCACCCAGGACTCCAGAGGGAGAGGGCAGTGCTGAGAGAACACCATCAGAGAGAGAAAAAGCCACACAGCCTGGCGCCATCCCTGGTGGAGGAAGGAATGGAGTCATTGCAGGAATACAGATCTGGGCTCTACCCAGCGGAGTCGCCACGGGCAATTCAGAGTGAGCTGACTCCTGATCAGAGGAACCGTTGTTGCTGTATCGCTGGGTCAGGTGAGAGGGCCGATCGGCCATTATTTACTACCATCTCTTGTAACATGTCTGCAGTCTCTGACCATCTCCTGTACTATGATTGCAGTCTCTGACTGTCTCTAGTATCATGTCTACAGTCTCTGACCATCTCCTGTACTATGTCTGGGGGCTCTTTCTAATAGACTCTCTAACAGAAGCCCCCTCTGTGTGCATCAGAGAGACTCCCCTCCAGGTCTCATTAGTGTACGCTCTTCCTGTATTTTATTTATTGGTAAAAGATCATGGGAGGATCCCAGGGTAACGAAGACTTCTTACGGGAACATCTCTGTGTTGAAGTCGTTGTCATAGAAACATTTGTAAAGGGGAGGAGTTGGTAAGATGACCACGACCACGTGAGGGCGCCAGAAATATTTCTGCACCCAGGCGTCTGTGACCCTAGGATCGGCCCTGGCCTTAATATAGGCTTACCTGTAAGCTAAAGTTGTAAATGAGGGTTTACTTCCTCTTTAAGAATATAATAGTTGGTCGTGTGTGTAAAAATACAAGTAAAACATGACAAGGCTGGTTAGAACTTGTAACTTGCTATTTGGAGTGTTGTTATAATAACTTTAAAGAGAATGGAGGGAATTCATTTTGTAGATACGATTTGGAATTCCTTTGGCTACTACACCTAAATTGTCAGTGTTTGTGGAACAATCCATGCACCTACCTCAGGACAGTTACAGTATGTTTATATGCCCCCACACAGCCATTAAATTCCCTTTTGAAAGCCAAATTCTCCCAAACAAAACTTCCCCCTCTTCCCAGTAAAAATTCCACCCCAATACAATCACCAACCCTGCATAAATCTATGCCCACCCCCCCCCCCCCCCAGCTTAAGTCCTCTCCATCCTCAAATCCCCCCCTCCTAGCACAAATCCTCTACTCTTCAAGTTTCCCCCTCTGGGCACAAATCCCCCTCAATCATCCATATCAGCATAACCCCCCCCCCCCCCCCCCCCCAATCACCCTTATCAACACAAATCCCCCCCCCCCCCCCCCTTCTCGCACAAATCCTCCTAAATTGCCTTCCCTAGCACACCCCTCCTCCCCCAAATTACCCCCAGCACAGCACAAATCCTCCCCCACAAATTTTCCCTCCTTGAACAAATGTCACCCCTCACCACCCCCAGAATTCCTACTTCCAGCACAAATTTCATTCCAGCACAAGTCCCCTCTTCCAGAAAAAATCCCCCCAATCTCCCCTCCTAGCACATACCCCCCCCCCCCCCCCCAGAACAAAACCCCCACCTCCCCCACCTTCCAGAAAAAAACAAATCTCCCCCCTAGCTCTGCCCCTCCCCCAATCTCCCCAGTGAACAAATACCGCCCCCCCCCCATTTTTCCTTCTAGAACAAATCTTACCCCCCCCCCCACACCATCCCCCTAGTTCCTCCTCTCTACAAAAATCTTCACCAATCCCCCCCTAATACTACAAATTTCCCCAGTTTACTCCTACCACATAGCCTTCCACACCCCTCCTCCTATCACTAATCCACTTCTCCCTCCCTCTCCTAGCACAAATACTGTAATCTCCAGCATGGGGGCAGATAACTCTGCCCCAACCCTTCCAGTTGTGTACCCAGTTTAATTCCCCCTTACTCACACAGAGACCTCACATACAAGGATGCTAATGTCTGTACAATGGCTTTCCTCCCAGGCTCCTCCTCTTCTTGACACCTCCCAGTTCAGGAGGAGCTTGGGGGAATCGGCTTTTAAAACTTTTTACAGGCAGCCGGCAAGGAGAGGTGCGAGGGGTAAGCGATTGTGGCCGTGGAGACTCACAATAGAGATTGCAGTAGCTGTCAGATCAAGACTGAGCAGGATTTGCATACCTGCCCCTACCCACACCCCCATGATTAAGTTCCGGGGGTGGAGTGAAAAACGTTGGGGGCGTGGCTTGGTTGGAGTCCAGGCTGAGGTTGTTACTCTCATCACCATCGTAGGAAACCAGTGGATATAAAAAGTCTACACACCCCTGTTAAAATGTCAGGTTTCTGTGGTGTAAAAAAATGAGACAAAGATAAATAATTTCAGAACTTTGTTCACCTTTAACCCCTTCCCGACCAGCCGCCACAGTTATACTGTGGCAGGATGGATCCCCTTGAGCCATCGTAGCTGTACGTCAGCTCTTTAAGACGCTGTACAGCAGCGTGTCCTTGGAGCCAAGGCGTGGGCCCCTGGGGGGGGGGGGGGGGGGCGCAATGAGCATCGGAACCCGCGATTGCTCGTGACAGAACGAGAACCAGGATCTGGGTGTGTTAACACCCAAATCCCAGTTCTGTCAGGGACGAGGAGAGAGATCGTGTGTTCCTACTAAGTAGGAACAATGATCTCTCTCCTCCTCTAGTCAGCCACATTCCTCCCCACAGTTAGAACACATCTAGGGAACACATTTAACCCTTGATCGCCCCCTAGTGTTAACCTCTTCCATGCCAGTGACATTTATACAGTAATCAGTGGCTATTTTTAGCTCTGATTGCTGTATAAATGTCACTGGTCCCAAAAAAGTGTCAAAAGTGTCCGATGTGTCCGTCGCAATGTTGCAGTCCCGATAAAAATCGCAGATCACCGACATTACTAGTAAACAAATAAAAATTATAATAAAAATGCCTTAAATCTATCCCCTATTTTGTAGACATTATAACTTTTGCGCAAACCAATCAATATACCCTTATTGCGATTTTTGTTACTGAAAATATGTAGAAGAAGAATACATATTGGTCTAAACTTTTTTTGTTTTTTTTTTTGTTTTGTTCTTTTGGATATTTATAGCAAAAAGTATAAAATATTGTGTTTTTTTAAAAATTGTTGCTCTTCTTTTGTTTATAGCACAAAAAATAAAACCGCAGAGGTGATTAAATACCACCAAAAGAAAGCTCTATTTGTGGGGAAAAAACAGACATACAGTTGTTTAGGTACAACGTTGCAAGACCGCGCAATGGTCAGTTAAGTCAATGGAGTGCCGTATCGCAAAAAATGACCTGGTCAGGAAGGGGGTAAATTCTTCCGGGCTGAAGTGATTAATGTGACCTATAAACTGTACAACTCAGTTGAACAAACTGAAATCTTTTAGGTGGGGGGAAGTAAAAATAAAAAAATAAAAATATGGTTGCATAAGTGTGCACACCCTTAAACAAATACTTTGTTGAAGCACCTTTTGATATTATTACAGCGCTCAGTCTTTTTGGGTATGAGTCTATCAGCGTGGCACATCTTTACTTGGCAATATTTGCCCACTCTTCATGGCAAAAACACTCCAAATCTGCCAGATTGTGAGGGCATCTCCAGTGCACAGCCCTCTTCAGATCACCCCACAGATTTTCAATCGGATTCAGGTCTGGGCTCTGGCTGGCCCATTTCAAAACTTTAGTCTTCTTCTGGTGAAGCCATGCCTTTGTTGATTTGGATGTATGCTTTGGGTCATGTCATGCTGAAAGATTAAGTTCCTCTTCATATTTATCTTTCTAGCAGAAGCCTGAAGGTTTTGTGCCAATATTGACTGGTATTTGTAACTGTTCATAAATCCCTCTACCTTGACTAAGGCCTCTGTTCCAGCTGAAGAAAAACCACCCCAAAGCATGATACTGCCACCACCATGCTTCACGATGGGTATGGTGTTCTTTTGGTGATGTGCAATGTTGTTTTTGCGCCAAACATTTGTTTTGTAATTATGGCCAAAAAGTTCAACCTTGGTTTCATCAGACCAGAACACATTTTCCCACATGCTTTTGGGAGACTTCAGATGTGTTTTTGCAAAATTTAGCCAGGCTTGGATGTTTTTCTTCGTAAGAAAAGGCTTTCCATCTTGCCACTCTACCCCATAGCCCAGACATATGAAGAATACAGGAGATTGTTGTCACATATACCACACAACCAATACTTGCAAGATATTCCTGTAGCTCCTTTAATGTTGCTGTAGGCCTCTTGGCAGCCTCCCTGACCAGTATTCTTCTTGTCTTTTCATACATTTTGGAAGGACGTTCAGTTCTTGGTAATGTCACTGTTGTGACATATTTTCTCCACTTGATGATGACTGTCTTCACTGTGTTCCATGGTATATCTAATGCCTTGGAAATTATTTTGTACGCTTCTTCTGACAAGGCGATCTCTCTGATGATTTGTAAGCCCTTGGCGGATCTTGGCTTTTGCGGTAGGATGCAACCAAGAAACTGTCAGGAAAGACCTACTAGAACAGCTGAACTTTATTTGGGGTTAATCAGAGGCACCTTAAATGATGGCAAGTGTGTACTGACAGGTGTGTACTGAGTTTTAATGTGATTGCTTAATTCTGAAATGCGAGATCGCAGGCTTTGTTCAGTCAGAGGAAGAGTGTTGAAGAAGGTGGCCGGCTGACCGATGCCTTAAAACAATTTTTCAGTCCTCAGCCCCAAGCTCTGATCAGTTCAAGCCACCATCTAGGTGTGTCTGCATTTCCTGGTGCAGGAATATCTAGGGGCAAGAGCAGACTTGGAGACCTTACCAACAGAGCATCCACTGGGTTACTGGGTCTTGAGGATGGACCACTGGCCAGAACTTACTCAATATGCAATTGAGCTACTGGTCTGTCCTGCATCCAGCATGCTTTCTGAACGCACATTCAGCGCTGCTGGAGGGTTTGTAACGGATCAAAGAGTGCGCCTGTCCATATTGTAAATATCTCCTAAGCCATGGAGGTTTAGGAGATATTTCCAGCACCTACAGGTAAGCTTTAATATAGGCTTACCTGTAGGTAAAAGTGGTTGTACAGGGTGTACAACCACTTAATCAGGTGCATGTAATTACAATTTTTGATATATTTCACAGCAGGGCCCGTTCCTGCGCCCAACAAGAGTACGGTAACTGTGAGGGCTTACAGTGTTATGGTACCACCAACACCTAAGTCCCAATTTTCTGCAGAGTATATAGGTGTATAGTGTTTTACTGCTGTTCAGAGTAAATAGTGCCTGGGGGCCTGGGGGACCCCCACACCATTTTTTAAAAAATTTGGGTGCGGGGTTCCCCTTAATATCCATAACAGACCTGAAGAGCCTGGTATGAATTTTGGGGGTGACATCCACGCCATTTTTATTTATTTTTTTGTATATTTATTGCCAGGATCTGACAATACATTACAGCTGCAAGCAGTTTTAAATTACATTTTTTCCTTTATAAATGTCATTTTGCTGTGGCACTGTTATAAACATGGGAAAGATGAGCTACTTTACAGACATATTAAGGACACCCCTCAGGCACGATATTTAAAGGAATATTTTATTTTTATTGTTTCACTTTAAGCATTATTAAAATCACTGCTCCCGAAAAAGCGTCCGTTTTTAAAACCTTGTTTTTGCATTGATACATGTCCCCAGGGGCAGGACCCGGGTCCCCAAACACTTTTTATGACAATAACTTGCCTATAAGCCTTTAAAATGAGCACTTATGATTTTTCACGTTCGTGTCCCATAGACTTTTACAGTGTTCGCGTGTTCAAACAAATTTTTTGCCTGTTCGCATGTTCTGCTGCAAACAGAGCAGCCCCAGTTATAAGACACATTTATGCAACCACATTATTTTAGTTTTTTATATTTACTTCCCCCCCTAAAATATTTTAGGTTGCTTTTCAACGGATTTGTACAGTTAGGTCACATTAAAAGGAGGAAAAAGTTCAGAAATGATTTATCTTTTTTTTTACATAACAGAAACCTGACATTTTAACAGGGGTGTGTAGACTTTTTATATCCACTGTACATGGATGTGTGGCATTAGGGATCACCTCTTTCTTCTCCCTTGAGCTATAGCTAAGAGCCAGGATAGACTTTGTCCCTTGCCAGCACTCCCTGTAGTGGAGACAGAGGAGTCCACATACACTCCCCATATCAGCGAGCTTGAGCAGCACACAAAGCAACACCAGTACCCACATTCTTTGCTAGGATGAGATGGGGACTGGTGAGCAAACCCTGCTCAGTCCAATGCGACAGTTCTGATCGAGGAGCACGGCAGTGACAGGAGGAAGAACCTGGAGGGGAGAGAGAGCACAGCGCAAAAGTTCTCCCAGCTCTCTTCTCCTCTCCAGATTGGGCTTTATCACTTCCCGCTCAATTCTGACATCAGTAATGAAGCTTCCCCCCCTCACATGCAGAGCCGATCCGCCCTATACGCGGACTACGCAAGCTGCGTAGAGCCCGCCGCTGTGCGGGGCCCCAAGGGCGGATCGGCTCTGCTCGGGGGCCCCTGGGGCCGCTGCCACCGCTGTGAGGGCAGCGGCGCCTGAAAAAAAGATGGCCGCGGGGCCGACAAGCAACAGCGCTGGCGCATGCGCAGTTGCATGTCGGCCCCACGCCCATCTTTTTTTCAGGTGCCGCTGCCCTCACAGCGGCGGCAGCGGCCCCATGCGCAGTGACACGATGGCGCCGAGTGGCGCCATTTTTAAAAAATAAAACGTCCCCTCCGCAGCCTCTGACCTCCTGGGCCCCCTCCCCCTCGCAGCCTCTGGCCTCCTGTCCCCCCTCCCCCTCGCAGCCTCTGACCTCCTGCCCCCCCCCCCTCGCAGCCTCTAACCTCCTGCCCCCCCTTGCAGCCTCTGACCTCCTGCCCCCCCCCTCGCAGCCTCTGACCTCCTGCCCCCCTCGCAGCCTCTAACCTCCTGCCCCCCTCGCAGCCTCTGACCTCCTGTACCCCCCCTCGCAGCCTCTGACCTCCTGCCCCCCTCGCAGCCTCTGACCTCCTGCCCCCCCCCTCGCAGCCTCTGACCTCCTGCCCCCCCTCGCAGCCTTTGACCTCCTGTCCCCCCTCGCAGCCTCTGACCTCCTGCCCCCCCTTACAGCCTCTGACCTCCTGCCCCCCTGGCAGCCTCTGACCTCCTGTCCCCCCCTTCGCAGCCTCGGACCTCTCCTGTTGCCCCCTACAGCCTCTGACCTCTCCTGTTGCCCCCCCACAGCCTCTGACCTCTCCTGTTGCCCCCCCCACAGCCTCTGACCTCTCCTGTTGCCCCCCCCCCCACAGCCTCTGACCTCTCCTGTTGCCCCCCACAGCCTCTGACCTCTCCTGTTGCCCCCCCCCACAGCCTCTGACCTCTCCTGTTGCCCCCCCCACAGCCTCTGACCTCTCCTGTTGCCCCCCCCCCACAGCCTCTGACCTCTCCTGTTGCCCCCCACAGCCTCTGACCTCTCCTGTTGCCCCCCCCCCCCACTCAGCCTCTGACCTCTCCTGTTGCCCCCCCCCCCCAGCCTCTGACCTCTCCTGTTGTCCCATCTGCAGCCTTTGACCTCCCCTGTCCCATCCGCAGCCTCTGACCTCCCCTGTCCCATCCGCAGCCTCTGACCTTCGTTGAGTCAAGAGAGGGAGCGCAGCCAGGATGGGGGTCATGGGAAAAGTCAGACATGTATGGACTGTGGAGAGGAAACTATGGGATAAAACCAGAGCCACCAAGCTGGAGCCAACTGACTGAGCCCTGCATGATGCACCTGAGAGGAGGTCAGTGACAGCACCGCCAGGCCAGTCTAGGGGGAGTCAATACAATATTGTAAGGGGGGCACTGATATAAAGGTTTCCCCCTTATATCAGTAAACCCCCTTATCTTAGTGTTTTCTTTCTCTGGTGACCAGAGTCCTCCCCACATTCCCAGAGTTCCCCTTTACATCATAGTATGCAGGATTCCACCTTACAGTGCAAGGGGGAACTCTGATGTAAAGGGCAATGCTGCAGACCCTGATGTAAGTAGGGAGGCTCTCTGAGGACACTGATGTATTGGGGGCTCTCTGGGGACCCCGATGTAAGGAGGGGCTTTATAGGGATGCTCTCTGGGGACCCTGATGTAAGGGGGTGCTCTCTGGGGACCCTAATGTAAGGGGGGTGCTCTCTGGGGACCCTGATGTAAGGGGGTGCTCTCTGGGGACCCTGATGTAAGGGGGTGCTCTCTGGGGACCCTGATGTAAGGGGGGTGCTCTCTGGGGACCCTGATGTAAGGGGGTGCTCTCTGGGGACCTGATGTAAGGAGGGGCTCTCTGGGGACCCTGGTGTAAGGAGGGGCTCTCTGGGGACCCTGGTGTAAGGAGGGCTCTCTGGGGACCATGGTTAAGGGGGGGGGGGCTCTCTGGGGATCCTGATGTAAGGGGTGGCTCTCTGGGGACCCTGATGTAAGTGGGGGATCCACACTCAGATATGTAAAGATAAATATATAATGTCTGTTCTATATTGTACTTTATTATATAATGTACTTATTCTTTGACTGTTTTGTTTAAAGGAGGGAGGATTGTATTGGGAGCGCTGAAGTGTCAGGTGTGACTGTGTGGCAATGGCAAATGGTTTACATAGCTCACGGCATCATGGGTCAGGTAGAGGGCCCCTTAGCAGAATTTTGCTTAGGGCCCCAGGGAGGTCAGGATCGGCACTGCTCACATGGTACCGCCATGCCCAGGGAAGGCAATTGAACAATTTCCACATCAGTGCCTCACCTCACAAATGCACTTCTGGAAGAATGGTCAAACATTCCCATAGACACACTCCTAAACCTTGTGGACAGCCTTCCCAGTAGAGTTGAAGCTGTTATAGCTGCAAAGAGTGGGCCAACTCAATATTGAACCTGGAGGACTAAGACTAGGATGCCATTAAAAAGGTAATGTGCGTGTTAAGGCAGGCGTCCCAATACTTTTGGTGATATAGTGTATATTCATTATGCCAAGCAAGGCCAATGTAAGTATACTACTTCCTGAAGGTTAGCTTTAAACACCCATGTGTATCATCATCTAAAAGCAATGACTTACCTCTTGTGCATATGCCTTCCCTATGCCATCTGTAGCCCCCGTTACCACTGCAAAAGAAGAGAGAAGCATGAGGCCTTTGCTGTATGCACCCTGGCAGTGAGTACACGCTACTTCGTTTCTTTGTACACAACTCTGCAATATAACAACTTTATCATATAACAACTACCGTATTTATCGGTGTATAAACACACACTTTTTTCCCCTTAAATTCAGGGGAAAATTATGGGTACGTGTTATTCACCGATCAACATTGTCTCTGAGGGAAGAGAAGCGAACGCCGCTGGATTACACAGAGCCGCGATCTCCTGTGTAACCGTCACTCATAGCCACGCCTCCTGGCCCCGCATTGGGCCACTGTTCTGTCTATCATATGAGCAGGGCCAGGAGGCGTGGCTGTGAGTGACGGAGCACTGGGTACACAGGAGATCGTGGCTCTGTGTAATTCAGCGACGCTCGCACCTCCTCTTCCCTCGGAGACAGCAAGGATAATCCAACACTGGCGAGGCTGCAATGATAGGAAAGGTGAGGCTGCAGATGGGCACTAACAGGCTGCATTGTTGGTCAATTTATAGGCTGCAGATGGGCACTGAACAGGCTGCATTGTTGGTCAATTTATAGGCTGCAGATGGGCACTGAACAGGCTGCATTGTTGTGCAATTTATGGCTGCAGATGGGCACTGAGCAGGGTGCATTGTTGGGCAATTTAATGGCTGCAGATGGGCACTGAGCAGGGTGCATTGTTGGGCAATTTAATGGCTGCAGATGGGCACTGAGCAGGGTGCATTGTTGGGCAATTTAATGGCTGCAGATGGGCACTGAGCAGGGTGCATTGTTGGGCAATTTACTGGCTGCAGATGGGCACTGGTGAGGGTGCATTGATGAGCTGTGACCCTAATTTTGCTTCAAAGTTCTTTATTTAAAATGTACGTTTTTTTCCCTTAAACTTCCCTCCTAAAATTGGTGTGCGTGTTATACACCAATAAATACGGTATTTCTGTGTAGTCAGATATGTGGTCGCATTAACTGTAGTATTCCAAAAGCATCCATATATTTCCATATATTTGAAAGATTTCTCACTTCTACTCATTGGTTATAATGCAGTTCAGGCAATAAGCAAGTTCTCTTATTTCTAATGCCAATACAAAAGGTTATAAGGCACACAGGATGCCTCTAAATGCACCTCTATGTTAGCCTATGTGACATGCACACATAGGCGTTTACAGGTGTATTACAAGAGTAGCCTTTAGAGGCTGAAGAAAATTTACAAACACCCCCCAACATTTAGGAGAGGAGCATTTGAGCAGAAAATGCGTGTAAACATGTGTGTAAACATGCCTAAATGTACCCAACACTAGGTGTGTTTATCGCTTCAGTGTTCGTTCATTTCAATGGCCGCAATAAATGAATATTCTGGCCAATGGGATGAATGAATGCCCAAACACATAATGCGTTTGCAAAATGGGCATGTTTTTTAATCGCCTTTACAGGTTACCTATTTAGAGTTTAGAGTTTAGAGGAGGTCTAGCGCTAGAATTATTGCTCTCGCTCTAATGTTATTGCTCTCGCTCTAATGTTACCTCACTTTTGTGGTTCTAATACCATTTACGTATGCGTTCGCCTATGCGCACTGAGGGATGGGGGCGCTTTTTTTCTATTTAGTTTTACACTGTCCATTTACATGTTACTTTTTTTTTTTTTACTAGTGAGTGATGAGCTCTGCCTGCCCTGCCCCCCACACAGTCTTCGGAATCTGCACATTCTTAGAAGTGCCCCCCCCCCCACAGTTTGCGGAAGCAGTGCGGCTGCTTTATGGGGGGCGCTAGACTTATTTGCCTCTCCGCCCAGTCCGCCCCATAAGATTGGCGCTACACTAACAGCCCAAGCTGTGCTGCCCCCTGCAAAGTGCTGCCCTTGTCGGCCTAGGCCAGGATACAGCATTGAACCTTAGAAGAAAACCTGTTTAGAGTCTGCAAAAGACTTGAGACTGGGGCGGAGGTTCATCTTCCAGTAGGACAACGACCCTAAACATACAACCAGGGCTACAATGGAATAGTTTAGATCAAAGCACATTCATGTGTTAGAATCGCCCAGTCAAAGTCCAGACCTAAATCCAATTGAGAATCTGTGGCAAGACTTGGAAATTGCTGTTCACAGACACTCTCCATCCAATCTGACAGAGCTTGAACTATTTTTCAAAGAAGAATGGGACAAAAATGTCACTCTCTAGATGTGCAAAGCTGGTAGAGACATCCCCAAAAAGACTTGCAGCTGTAATTGCAGCGAAAGGTGGTTCTACAAAAGTATTGACTCAGGGGGGCTGAATACAAATGTATGCCACACTTTTCACATATTTATTTGTAAAAAACTGTGAAAATCATTTATCATTTTCCTTCCACTTCACAATTTTGTGCCATTTTGTGTTGGTCTATCACCTTAAATCCCAATAAAATACATTTATGTTTTTGGTTGTAACATGACAAAATGTGGAAAACTTCAAGGGGTATGAATAATTTTTCAGGGCACTGTATGTTATTATTAGAAGTAATCTTTTATGATTATATTTTATATTATTATTGTTGTTTTATTATAATGTTGTTATTATAATTACTACTATTATTATGCATATTCTATTGTTTATATATATATATATATATATATATATATATATATATATATATATATATATATATATATTTATACTGTATTACTATTATTATTATTATGTTATATATTATTTCTAATGTATGTTTTATTTTTAATTATGTTATATATTTATAATGTATGTTTTTTTATTATTAGTATGTTATCTTATATTATTATATTTTATATTATTATTGTTATGTTAGATTAAAATGTTATTATTATGTTATATATTATTCATAATGTATGTTTTATTATTGTTATTATTATGTTATATATTATTTATAGTGTATGTTTTACTATTATTATTATTATTATTATTATTATTATGTTATGGTATCTTAAATTATATTATTATTGATATATTAGATTCAAATGTTGTTATTATTGTGTTATATATTATTTATAATGTATGTTTTATTGTTATTATTATCATTATTATGTTACATATTATTTCTAATGTATGTTATATTATTATACATCACAGTGTGTGTGCTCCAGACATTGCCCCTATAGTAAGCACTGACAAGCCATGTGCACAGATCACACATGGCAGGCACTATAGAAGGACATGTCAGTTCCCTGGCTGGGCTCACCCTACACACCTCGCTCATAGCTTGCCTTCCTCTATAATAATACAATGACATGTACTTCTTCCTCTTACCTGCCCAGCGCCCATAGCGAGTGAGATCGCTCCTCCACCATCCGGACACCACATAGGTCCTCAGCCCCCGCAGGATCTTCACCACCAGCTTCAGTATCAGGAGCCCGACCACCAGCAGGCCCAGCACGGTTATTATCCTCTCATGTACGCACGGCTCCCTGGACTCCTCCATGTTCTCCTGTGTATAGTGGAGTGTGTGTGCACTGTATACCGATCCCAGGCGGGGTTCCTTATCACTGATCACTGATAACACAGCACAGGGAGGACAATGCACTCACATTGAACTTCGGAAGATTGCAAAGAAACACTACCGTAATTCTATATACAAGTATGTTAGCACAAACTACTATTAACCGTGTGGGTATATATAACTATTATATGTATGTATGTATATATATATATATATATATATATATATATATACACACACACACACAGTTAACAATAGTTTGTGTTGTGTATATATATATATATATATATATATATATATATATATATATATATATATATATATATATATATATTTATAATAATATATTATATATATATATATATATATAAATTATTATAAAAAAAAAAAATATATATATATATATATATGTACAAACTATTATTAACCATGTGTGTATATATAACTATTATTATAATATATATATACAAACTATTATCATTATATTTATATATATATATATATATATATATATATATATATATATATATATATATATATATACACACATACACACATGTAGCACTAACCCCCGAAGGAGCTGCTGGTTTGATTTGGGCTTACCGTTACTCTTACCGTCTAGGGGTTTCCCGAGGTAGCTGGCCCAAAGAACTGCAGAAATTGACACTGGATCAGCTTTGGGATTTTTATTTGCAAAAAAGGGTGTAGACAAACAGTCTCTCAATAGGGATAGAGGGTTTAGGTGAAAAGGTTTACTTATTTACTCTTGGAAATGCTCAAACTGAAAGTCTCTCAACATGTAAATCCAGAGAATAGCCACTCACAACTGGATTCTCACAGCTATCGGATAAACCTCCTCTCATCAGGCCTAGCAGCCGATAGAGTGTTCAAATAGAATAAAGTCTCTGTCACAGACTTGGTTGTAACTGAAGAATAAAGTCTCTGCCACAGACTTGGTTGTAACTGAAGGATAAAGTCTCTGCCACAGACTTGGTTGTAACCGAAGGATAACGTAAACTTAGAGAACCCTCATACGGTACCAGTATCTTGCAGCCGGTCCGGCGATACCGTACGAGTGTGGATTCACCTGGTGTCTTTCAACTTAGCTTCCAGGCTCTTGCTGAGGAACCAGCCTTATGCGTGGCCCTCTCCCGAAGAGTCCTCCCCTGGTTGCTTTCTCAGTTGCTGGGGGCCTCTCCAAAGACGAGACGGTACTGGACCACCTTAGAATCCTCTTTGCAGTTACTGTGCCTCGGGCTAGCCAGCTCCGGGACTCGGAATTGGATGGATCCGCACCCCAGGCCATGTATCAGCAAAGAGGTACTCACCGAGGCCAAGATGCAGAGAGCGGTGGCTGTTGCGACTCGGCGCACACCACCCCTGGAGGTGATACAGGGAGTGGGTTGCACCAAGAGGCACAAGCCTCCAGCGGGACACCTGACTTGTATGAAGGTCTGGAAGATGGCTCATGCAGGATGGACCGGACCAGAAGGTAAGTAGCAGGCAGGTCTGTAAAACAGGTGAGGAAAGTCCAGAAACAGGCCGAGGGTCAAACACAGGTAATCAGTCCAGGAGCCAGCAAGGCTAAGTGCTGAAGGCAGAAGGTAATCCAGAAGCAGGCTGAGGGTCAAACACAGGTAATCAGTCCAGGAGCCAGCAAGGCTAAGTGCTGAAGGCAGAAGGTAATCCAGAAGCAGGCTGAGGGTCAAACACAGGTGAGAGTAGGAAGTCCGTAAAACAAGCCAGGGGGTCAGGTCAGGAGAGATTCAGCGTAGTCTTCAAACGATCCGGGTCACAACAGGAAATGGCAAACAGGAACAGGAAATGGTAAACAGGAACAGGAAGCAGAGGAACACAGGTGAGCTGAGACAAACCAGCAACTTGTCTGTCTGCCAAGGGTCCTTTTATAGGCTGGTCAGGGGATTCACGTTATGCGTGCACTTGTGCGCATGCGTGCACGCCGCTGAGTAGGGCCGCGAATGTGTGTGCGCTGGAGTGCCGATCCATGGTGAATTTGTGTGCGCCTGCGCGCAGGGAGATGGTAAGATTGATCCAAGTTACTTTCCTGATAGTGCCCCCCCCTGAGGGGCGGCCTCTGGACGCCCAAGCTGGCCATCAACTCTGGATGTTCCCGGTGAAAAGCTCTAATCAATCTTGGAGCATGAAAGTTACCGGACGGTTCCCAGGAGTTGTCTTCCGATGGGTACCCTTTCCATTTTACCAGGTACTGAAGTTGTCTGCCCATCTTCCTGCAGCTAAGTATGGCTTCCACTTCGAATTCGTCCTCCCCATCGATTACAACTGGAGGCGGGGGAGGCTCCTCTCTCCCGGGAAATGGACTCGGGACTACTGGTTTTAAGAGAGATACGTGAAAAACCGGATGTATTCTGTACGATCTGGGCAAGTCTAGCTCGAAGGCCACAGGATTCACCATTCTCTTGATTGTGAATGGACCTATGAACCGAGGACCTAACTTACGTGAAGGGCAGGGTAATTTGAGGTGAGTAGAGGCTAGCCAAACCTTCTCGCCAATTCCAAAAGCTGGATTCTCCTTTCTTCCCTTGTCATAGTGCTTCCTGTAGTCATCTTGAGCTCTTTGCATGGTTTCTTGAATTTTTTGAAAATTTGATTGGATAGAGACTATCCGATCCTGAACAGCAGGGACTGAAGTTTCAGGGATGGTGTTGGGGAGGAAGGAGGGATGGAATCCAAAATTTGACCAAAACGGTGTTTGGTGAGTAGCTGTGTGCACCGAATTGTTGTATGCAAACTCTGCATAAGACAGGAGGGAAGACCAGTCATCCTGGGAGCCGGAACAGAAACAGCGGAGATACTGTTCTAGGGATTGATTTGTCCTCTCTGTCTGACCGTTGCTCTGAGGGTGGTATGCGGATGAGAGACAGACCTTGATTTCCAGGGCTTTGCAGAGTTCTCTCCAGAATTTAGAGGTAAACTGAGCGCCCCTATCTGAGACGATACTGTTAGGTACTCCGTGGAGTCTGACTATTTCCTTAATAAAGGTGTTGGCAGTGTCCAAGGCAGATGGAGTACCAATCATGGGCACAAAGTGGGCCATTTTCGAGAGACGGTCAACCACGACCAGGATGGTGGTGAACCCTTCTGAGGGTGGCAGGTCAACAATAAAGTCCATGGAGACGTCTGCCCATGGCCGTTCAGGGATAGGTAAGGGTCTCAGTAATCCCCAAGGTTTGGCTTTAAATCCTTTGTTGCGTTGGCACGGAACACATGAGGAGACAAATTTCTGACAGTCTCGCCTCCAACCAGGCCACCAGAAGGAACGTGAAATTAATTCTGACGTCTTCCGTATTCCGAAGTGGCCAGCCAACTTGTGGTCATGAAAAGTCTTTAAAATTGCTGGTCTTACTTCCTGAGGAACAAAGATCTTATCCTGTGCCCAAAATAGATCATTGCGTCTCTCCAAGGAAGATACTACTGGATCGGTACAGTGGCTTGAGGCTGTTTTAATGGCAGCTGCCAGATCAGATTGTGTAAGAAGGAGGAAATTTTGAGGTGACAGAATGGTGCTGGGCTCGGTTAACTGGGAGGACTCAGGGAACATCCGGGAGAGTGCATCAGCTTTGCCATTTTTGGACCCGGGACGGTAAGAAATATGGAAGCTGAACCTAGAAAAAAAAAGTGCCCAACGGGCTTGTCGTGGTCTTAAGCGCTTGGCTGTTCTGAGGTATTCTAGGTTCTTGTGGTCCGTAAAAATTGTAATAGGATGGGTTGCGCCCTCTAAGAGATACCTCCATTCTTCTAAGGCGCACTTAATGGCCAATAGCTCTCGATCCCCGACATCATAGTTCTTTTCTGGAGGACTTAACTTTCGGGATGCAAAAGCTACTGGATGCAAAAGGGCTTTGGGGCCCCGTCTCTGAGAAAGGATGGCTCCAGTGGCGGTTTCAGAAGCGTCAACTTCTAACACAAATGGCAAAAGCGGGTCTGGATGCTGTAGAATGGGTGCTGAGGTGAACAAAGATTTCAGTTTAATGAAGGCTTCCTGGAGCTTCTTGGGACCATTGGAAGCGACCATGTTGCCGGGTTAACTGCGTAATCGGAGAAACAATGGATGAGAAGCCGATGATGAATCTTCGATAGAAGTTAGCAAAGCCTATGAATCTTTGCACAGCTTTTTTATCCCCTGGAGCGGGCCATTCAAGAATTGCCTTGACCTTTTGGGGGTCCATGGCGATCCCCTCAGTGGAGATGACGAATCCAAGAAATTGGACAACAGTCTTCTCGAATTCGCATTTCTCTGCCTTAAGGTATAGTCTATGTTTCCTAAGAATGGTAAGGACCTTTCTTACATGGTCTCGGTGTAGTTCGATGGTGGCAGAGAAAATGAGAATGTCGTCCAAGTAGACGACTACAAAGTCATCAAGGTAGTCTCTAAAAATATCATTCACCAGGTGTTGAAAGGTGGCTGGGGCGTTGCACAGGCCGAAGGGCATCACTAAATACTCAAAGTGCCCAAACCTGGACCGGAAGGCTGTTTTCCATTCATCATTGGTACGAATCCGGACAAGGTTATAGGCACCTCGCAGGTCAAGTTTGGAAAAGATCTTGGCAGTCCGGAAGCGCTGAAATAGTTCTGGGATGAGCGGGAGCGGGTATCGGTTTTTGATGGTTATCTTATTGAGTTCTCTATAATCAATGCAGGGTCTGAGGGAGCCATCCTTTTTCCCAACAAAGAAAATACCCGCCCCGGCTGGAGATGAAGAGGGGCGAATGAAGCCTTTTTCCAGGTTTTCATCGATATAGGCTTTGAGAGCCTTTAGTTCAGTCTCGGATAGAGGGAATATGCGCCCGAAAGGAATTTCAGACCCTGGTAACAGTTCGATGGGGCAGTCGTAGGACCGGTGAGGTGGTAAACAATCTGCCTTTTTCTTATCAAAAACATCCTTAAACTCAAGGTATGCTGGAGGGATATGCTGAAGATTGTCGGATGCAGGAATGACTGCCATACAAGGAGCTGGAACTGGAGGGAAACAGTGTTGAGAGCAGTAGACAGACGTAAAGGAGACCTTCTTCTTGCCCCAGCTAACTTGAGGGTCATGGGCCTGCAACCAAGGAAGCCCTAAAATAATAGGGAACATGGGAGAAGAAATTAAATCAAAGCGTAGGAATTCCTGGTGGCCTGAGTCCGTGGTGGTGAGAATCGGTTGGGTCTCCTGTGTCACTGGTCCGGAGCGGGGTAAAGACCCATCAGCCAAGTGGACAAGAAGATTTTGTTTTTTGTCCTGGAGAGGGATGTGAAGATTTTGAGCCACAGAGATGTCCAGGAAACAACTGCATGCTCCAGAGTCAATTACGGCCGGTAGTTGAATCCTCTCTTCCGCCAGCTGCAGAGAAACAAAAAGAGTAACATAAGACTGGGCAAGACCTGTGGCTTGATAGTTCATAACAACTTGTAGAGGTGGCTTACAGGGTCTCACTGGGCAGTTGCGGAGGTAATGGCCAACCCCTCCGCAGTACAGACATAGGTTGGCCTGCCGTCTTCGTTGCCTCTCATCAGGGGAGAGACGAGGGCGAACAAGTCCTAGCTGCATGGGTTCCCCTTCCGAGGCTGAGGGGCCGGAAGGGACAGTAATTGGAGGGTAAGGATTGGTTGACTTGGGGAGCATCCAGCTGGGCCGAGGGGTCTGAAGGCGCTCAGAGCGCCGCTCTCGCATGCGTCTGTCCAGCTTGGTGGCCAATTGAATCAGGTCCTCCAAAGAAGCGGGGGTCTCAACCCTAGCCAATTCATCCTTCAAAGTTTCAGAAAGGCCTTGTCGGTATTGGTACCTGAGGGCGACCTCATTCCAGCCGGTGTCAGCTGACCATTTGCGGAATTCGACGGTATAGTCCTCCACTGGTCTCTTTCCTTGTGTCAAGGCGTGCAGGGTGGCTTCAGCTGTAGCAGTACGTTGTGGATCATCGTATAACTGACCCATGGAGTTAAAGAAGGTTTCCACAGAGTTCAGGAGGGGACTTCTTTGTTCCATGAGGCTATGTGCCCATGCCTGGGGTTCGTCGGACAGTAGGGAGATGATGAATCCGACTTTAACTATTTCGGAAGAAAAAGTCCTTGGTTGCAGGGCCAGATATAAGGAGCAGGCATTTTTAAATGCCCTGAACTTTTTCCGGTCGCCCGAAAATCGCTCGGGTGTAGGTACTCTCGGTTCAGGAACCGCCATCATCATGGCGGGTGGTGAATGGGCCTGAGGTAAGGAGGCCCCGCTGGTAGGTGCTGGTGCTGTGTTAACTGGTGCGGGTGTTCCGGCTAGTTGCTGAAGACGGCTGTCAATTTGGGTGTACCCTTCCTGCAATTTCTGCACAGCTTCTGCGAGGGCTGTAACTTGCTGGCATAAAATCTCCAAGGGTGAACCCGCTCTGTTGGCCTCTGACATGGCTGGTTTGTACTATCAGCAAAGAGGTACTCACCGAGGCCAAGATGCAGAGAGCGGTGGCTGTTGCGACTCGGCGCACACCACCCCTGGAGGTGATACAGGGAGTGGGTTGCACCAAGAGGCACAAGCCTCCAGCGGGACACCTGACTTGTATGAAGGTCTGGAAGATGGCTCATGCAGGATGGACCGGACCAGAAGGTAAGTAGCAGGCAGGTCTGTAAAACAGGTGAGGAAAGTCCAGAAACAGGCCGAGGGTCAAACACAGGTAATCAGTCCAGGAGCCAGCAAGGCTAAGTGCTGAAGGCAGAAGGTAATCCAGAAGCAGGCTGAGGGTCAAACACAGGTAATCAGTCCAGGAGCCAGCAAGGCTAAGTGCTGAAGGCAGAAGGTAATCCAGAAGCAGGCTGAGGGTCAAACACAGGTAATCAGTCCAGGAGCCAGCAAGGCTAAGTGCTGAAGGCAGAAGGTAATCCAGAAGCAGGCTGAGGGTCAAACACAGGTGAGAGTAGGAAGTCCGTAAAACAAGCCAGGGGGTCAGGTCAGGAGAGATTCAGCGTAGTCTTCAAACGATCCGGGTCACAACAGGAAATGGCAAACAGGAACAGGAAATGGTAAACAGGAACAGGAAGCAGAGGAACACAGGTGAGCTGAGACAAACCAGCAACTTGTCTGTCTGCCAAGGGTCCTTTTATAGGCTGGTCAGGGGATTCACGTTATGCGTGCACTTGTGCGCATGCGTGCACGCCGCTGAGTAGGGCCGCGAATGTGTGTGCGCTGGAGTGCCGATCCATGGTGAATTTGTGTGCGCCTGCGCGCAGGGAGATGGTAAGATTGATCCAAGTTACTTTCCTGATACCATGAGGGCCATGAGAGCTGGTCAGGAGGACCAGGACCAAACAGACAGAAAGATCTTCTGGACCAGAACCCAGAAGCACATGATCTCAGTACCTTAAGTACCCTCCCCTAGAATACACAGCAAGACAACACCATCACTGATTGGTTCTGAGAGAGAGATTGGCACACAATGCGTCCAGCCAAACTGTATTCTAGTACCTGCCAGAGGTGACAACAACACCTATGACCAAGCAGAACACATTGCAATCCAGCCAGACTGGCACTGCCATAATAAAACCATAATTTAGTACAATTAACCCCAAAACCCAACTGTGGTTTTAGGAACATTCAATTTATAAAACACATAGCGCGGGCTTGTCAGGAGCCTGGCGCTACATATATATTCTTTTTTTTTCTTTTTTAAACGGAACCAAGCTGCATCCTTTGGCCCCTTTCACACCAACGGATCAATCGGGTCCGTCTGTCCGTTTTACAGGCAGATCTGATCAGGTCACCCATTGTTCTCTATGGGGCGGCGGATGTCATTGGTCATGTGTCACCCACTGTCACCCACCGGCATCTGATCCGATCCACTAAAAACAGACAAATGGGGATACGTTCGCCATCCGTCTGGCGGATCGGATCTAATGGAAATGGACAGGCAGTCTGTTTCCATCCGATGGCCCCATAGGTAAGAGCGGGCAGAGCAAACGCAGACCCGTCATCTGCCTGCTCAGCTGGGATCAGTGGCGAAATCCCCCACTGAACTGGTGGATCCGCTTGGACAGATTCTGCCCCACGTGAAAGGGGCCTTTTTCAGTTAGGACCCTTTCACACTTGTGCAACCTGAAAGTCGCACGATTTTGCCATGACTTTGACCTGATTTTGACGTGACTTGAAGCAATGCCTGTGTAATCTTAAGGTCTATGGATCTCAAGTCGCATCAAAGTCGGACTAAAGTAGTGCAGGGACTTCTTTGAAGTCGCTGTGAGGTGAAGTCGCACAGATATGAATGGTACTCATTGGACATAATGGGGTACGACTTGTTATACGACTTTGCAGTTCCAGGTTGCAGGACAAGTTGACAAGTAAAAGGGGCCTTAAAGGAATCAACAATGCAACATAAGGCTGGGTTCACACATATGCAATGCGGGAACCAGCGCAAATTCAGTGCGGGTTCCCGCATCGCATGTCTCTCACAGGCAGTTCACACTGCTCTCTGCAAATACAAAGTTAATGACACCCCCAGATCGGTTCACAGTTTGCAGTGCAAACTGTGAAATGGTGCAAAAATCGGATCGCATAGATGTGAACACCCATGTGATCCGATTCCAGTGCGGACCAGAAAAAGGGTCCTGCACCATTTTTGTCAGAATGTGATGCAAATTCACCCATACAATCTGTATGGCTGAATTTGCATCGCACAGATATCGCATGTGATCTGCACAGCAATGCAATTTGAATGACATCGCAATAGTGTGAACCCAGCCTGACAGTGACGGTCACAGACTCCTGAGAGATGTCAAATAAAAGCAAAGCATGGAGAATAACAATTTTGTCACATCTGATTGGTTTCTGCAACAACTAAAAAAACATGCAAAAACCCGTCCAGGCACTGACTACAGAGACATTCCTATAGTGACAACGTAGAGCGCTATCTCTCACCACCAGCTCTTTATCACACAACACGTCACCCGTAGGCTAGGAAGGGGCCCTACTAATACATTGTGAGGCTTCACATCTCATGCTTCCAGGCTGGGTCTCTTGGAACAGTTCAGTTCCTCAGTTGGCTCCAGCATAAGGTCCAAGCACATGGTATGGTACATACCAAGCACCCAACCCAACCTATGGGAACTTCATCTCCTGGCTACCACCGCTTCCACTCCCAAGCTGACTGCTACTCCTTCCCACAACATAATTTTACATTACACAGCTTCCCAAAGGATGATCCCCAAAGTATACTCACAGCGGACTCACAAGAATCAAGCCAGACGATGTAACTTAAAGAGGTTGTATACAATTTGAACAAAGCATATCTTTCTATAGTGTGTACTTGTCTCAATTAAGAGCACGAAGCCCTGGTTCACACCTGTGCAGCTTTGAAATCATTCTACTTCAGCGTGATTTCAAAGCCAAAGATAAGTGACAAAAATCACAATGGTGTGAAAGAAAGAGTGTAATTTCTTTGCTGCTTTGTTCCTCTGCTATCTAAGTGAGTCACTTCTGACAAGTTGTCCTGACACCAAGAGAAATAAGGTGACAGGGAAGGAATCTCCAGCTGATTGACAGCCTCAGCTATGTTCCTGTGTTATGTGTGGAGGAGGGTGTTCCCTTCCCTCCAATCAGCTCTCACAGCTATCCTCACCTACAGTATGTCATTTCAGCTCTCCGACCTCTTTTTTTCTGAACTCTCAGACAAGATTTATAAATTCAGCACTTTGAATGGATGTAGAGAAGAGAATAATGCAGATAAACAGGCACAACGTATGTAGGAGGATTTATTTCATCTCTGTGTATCACCTGAGGCCATTCATTTCACTGGGTATATGTGAGGGTTTACGACCATTTTAAAGCAGATCTTCACCGTTCAATTTATTTATTTTTTGAACCCCTGCTTACCAGGTAGTGTGCTCTGCACATTTCAGAGATTCACCCACTCAGTTGATCCTGCTGAGATCCTCTTTATTTCTGCCAACACTCATCCCGTGCCTCCATGTTTTTTGTGACATCATCGAAAGGCGCCCTCCTGACACTTGCCTGTCCACCCACTGGCCCATTCAGGTCACGGACAGCTTCCCCCTGCATCTCCTCCTCTGCAGCTATTCTTCTGCTCCCGGCCAATACGATCAATTCGCCTCTCGGCCAATCGGGTCTTAACCCGATTAATATTAATACGCTAATTTCACACAACTGGGTGGGCAAGAGAGCACTGTCCCACGAGTCAACACTTTTTGAAGCCAATTAGAGCCTTAGGCTCTAATCGTGTGCTTCAAAAAAAAAAAATATTGAAATCCATGCGTCTGGCACCCTGCATGTAGATTAGGGGCCGGGTGCATAGATTAGGGGGGCAGCGCCCCTACACCCCTAATGGAGCGGCCGCCACTGGTAAGGGACTTTGAAATTGTGCCATTTCAGATGAAGTCACATGATTTCAAAACCGCATTCAATGTGAACGAGGGCTTAGGCCCCTTTCACATCTCAGCGTTTTGTGGCTTGATGCTCAAAGCACCAAAACACTGCAGGAGAAAAAAAATCAATTATTCTTTATGGAGTTGGTTCACATCTCCACTACAAGTCACCTAAAGCCAAATGCCCGAAGCTCAAAAAAGTTCTGGAGCTTTTTTTGTAGCTCGAATCGGGAAGATTGGTGCATTTTTGAAGTGCTTTTTTGTTCTATAGAAATGCATGGAAACGCTTGAATCAAGTGTTTTTTGAGTGGTTTAGCACTTTTTGTCGCACATTTTTGAGCGTTTTTTTGCTCAAATGCAATCATTAAATACAAATAAATAATAATAATCATACATAAATAATAATAAAAATAAATAAATAAAAATAGATAAATAAAATAACCCTAACCCTAATATTAAGCCCTAGTCCTAACCCCTAATATTAAGCCCTAACCCTAATCCTGATCCCTAACTCTAATGCCACGGTCGGAAATTCCGTCGGAAAAAATCAGATGGATTTTGTCCGACACTGGTGTTGCATACACACGGTCGGACAAAGTTGTCGGAAAATCCGATCATTCTGAACGTGGTGACGTTCGTTGCGTACGACGGGACTACGTAGAGGCTAGCAGCCAATAGCTTTGGTCTTGTAATGTGATCTGAGCATGCGTGGCACTTTGTCCGTCGGAATTCGCTACACACGATCCGAAAAAGTCGGATCGGACTTTGTTGTCGGAAAATTTGAGAGCAGGATCTCAAACCGACGGAAAAAGTCTGATGGAGCCCACACACGGTCGGAATTTCCGACAACATGATAGGACATTTTCCGTCGGAAAATCCGACCGTGTGTACGGGGCATAACTCTAAAATTAACTCCTAGCCCTAATCCTGACCTCTAACCCTAATCTTTAATCCTAACCTAACAAAATAAATAAATACATAAATAATAATAATAATTCAATTATCCATAACCTTTAACTGCTAACCCTAACCCCTTACGAAAAATTAAAATAATTAAATACATTTTTTTTTTTAAAAAGCAGATGAAAAAGCTGAAAAACATAACAACAAATGATGAAACAGATGATATATTTCTCTATTGGCTAATAAAAAAAACGCCTCAAAAACGCTTTAAAACTGTACAAAAACACCTAAAAATGTGATGCTCAGGTGTGACTGTAGTTTTAAATGGAGACAGAGCAAACATTAATTCACATTATCGCATGTTTGTGCACTGGAATCTTTTATGATGTTCAATAAAGCTTACTTAATTTAAAGAAAATGCTACAAAGTAAGAGTAGAAAGAAAAAAAGTTAAATTTTATTTAAACAAGGTGAAAAATTGTAGCAACAAAGACAGCAAAAACAAGTTTAAAGATTAAAATGAAGTTCCACTCAAAAGGGGAAGCTCCTCTTGTTTTCTTCCTCCCCCTCTCCGCTGCCACATTTAACACCTTTCCGGGGGGAGCGGGTACCTGTTTTTGCCAGGTACCCATCCCCACTTCCGGGAGACCTTGCTGTGGTGAGGTCCCCCTGAAGTTCAGCCCCCCTCCTCCTTCCACCAACGCTGGGCCATTCAGAAAGCGCAGCACGATTCGCACATGCACAGTAGGGACCCGACTGTGAAGCCACAAGGCTTTATTGCTGGTTTCTCTTACAAGGAATGGTGGCGGCAGCACACGAGAGCCGACTGAAAAATCGGCTGGGGTGCCAACATCATGGGATCCCTGGACAGGTAAGTGTCCCAATATTAAAAGTCAGGAGCTACAGTATTTGTAGCTGCTGAGTTTTATATTTTTTTTTTTGCACAATTTGTTGTGCTGGGAAGGGGGATTGGTGAGGGAAAGATTTGTGCTGGGGGATTTGGAGAGGGGGAATTGAGTGAGAAAGGATTTGTACAGTACTAGAATGGAGGGTTCTGCTGGGACAGAGGATTTTGGGGGGGGGGGGGTGAAAGAGGATTTATTCTGAGAGGGGGACTGGGGAAGAGGAGAATTTTTGCTGTGAGGGGGAGCTTTGTGTTGGGAGGGAGAGAGAGGATTTCTACTGGGGGGTGAGTGTGCAAATTAGAGGGAGCGGGATTTTTTGCTGAAAAGGTAAAGTGGAGGAGAGTATTGCATGCAAAGGGGGGGGGGGGGGGTTGCACTCTCCTTCCCCCTACACTGTGCATTACACACCCCTGACTCCTGCACTCTTTGTTTTGCACGCTTGAACGCTTACTCTGCATTACACACTCTACAGCCCTCTATGTATTACATACTCCTGATCCTTGAACACACCCTGGTCCCCTGCAGTCTGCGGTATGTATCCTAAACCCGACACTGACTGCAGCACTCCCCAACCCCCTGTGCTCTGCATTACACACTCCTTCACTATATACACAATACTGTACATTATATACTTCTCACCAAAGTGTTTGTTTTCTCAACAGTTGCTGGTTGCTGGTATGCAGTCCCTGACTATTTTAATGAAGTTCTTCTTTAAGGTAGGTTTAGACAAAGCACCCAAATTTTGCAGTGGCGTCCACAGCAGCAGGTCACTCCTTCCTTCAATTGTCTCTAATTCTGAAGTTAAAGTGGAAGTAAACCCCCCTATCGTTTTCAGCCAAGGAAGCTGCCATCTTTGCCTCTGTTTAATCTTCAACTGCCATGGTGCTGCACATGTGATCCGTTATGACACCTGCCATTGGATGGTTTGACTGTTTGGTTGAGAGCACAGCCAATGTGCAGTTAGCATTCCCGGCATGCCTTTTTTTTTTTTAAACTGTTAAATCGATGGGTTTACTTCCGCTTTAAAATGTTGGGAGGTATGGAGTTTCCAGGCAGAAAGAAACAAGAGCACAAAAAAGCTCAAAAGCCTGTAGGCGCAGCTTCTTTGAGATGTAGTGTGCATGAGCCCGTAAAGTGAATGAACCCTGTAAAGTTCAATGAGCTCTTTACATAATCTAAATCCAACTGACATGGCAGCGGATATGTAAGCACACTTTGTTTCTTCCTAGCTTGCTTGTTTTTTTTTTTTTTAGCTTAGTTCTCTTGCACACAGTTTTAGATTCCACTGACTGTGACTATGTCTCGAAAGCCTCCAGTTACAGTGCCTTGAAAAATTATTCATACCCCTTAAAATTTTCCAAATTGTTTGTCATGTTATTTTATTGGGATTTTATGTGATAGACCAACACAAAGTGGCACATAATTGTGACGTGGAAGGAAAATTATAAATTGTCAAATTTGTTTACAAATAAATATCTGAAAAGTGTGGGGTGCATTTGTATTCGGCCCCCCCAATACTTTGTAGAACCACCTTTCGTTGCAATCGCAACTGCAAGTCTTTTTGGGTATGTCTCTACCAGCTTTGCACATCTAGAGCAGCTTTTCTCAACGCCAGTCCCAGGGGCGGACTGACAACTCATGGGGCCCCCGGGCAATAGAAGATCATGGGGCCCCCTTGGTCCCCACACTCAAGGGGACCAAGCGCACACACGGGGGGGGGGGGACACGCACACACAGGGGGACACTGGAGGGAGAGCACACACACAGGGGGACACTGGAGGGAGAGCGCACACACAGGGGGACACTGGAGGGAGAGCGCACACACAGGGGGACACTGGAGGGAGAGCGCACACACAGGGGGACAACGCACACACAGGGGGACACTGGAGGGAGAGCGCACACACAGGGGGACACTGGAGGGAGAGCGCACACACAGGGGGACACTGGAGGGAGAGCGCACACACGGGGGACACACACACACGGGGGACACACAGGGGGACACTGGAGGGAGAGCGCACACGCGGGGGGGGGCACGCACACGCAGGGGGACACTGGAGGGAGAGCGCACACGCAGGGGGACACTGGAGGGAGAACGCACACGCAGGGGGACACTGGAGGGAGAGCGCACACGCAGGGGGGGGGGGGCACGCACACACAGGGGGACACGGGAGGGAGAGCGCACACACAGGGGGACACTGGAGGGAGAGCGCACACACAGGGGGGCACACGCACACAGGGGGACACTGGAGGGAGAGCGCACACACAGGGGGGCACACGCACACAGGGGGACACTGGAGGGAGAGCGCACACACAGGGGGGCACACACACACACAGGGGGACACTGGAGGGAGAGCGCACACACAGGGGGGCACACACACAGGGGGACACTGGAGGGAGAGCGCACACACAGGGGGGGACATGCACACAAGGGGACACTGTGGGCTGGGGGGGTGACACTGTGGGCTGGGGGGGTGACACTGTGGGCTGGGGGGTGACACTGTGGGCTGGGGTGAGGCTGGGGGGGTGACACTGTGGGCTGGGGGGGGGTGACACTGTGGACTGGGGGGGTGACACTGTGGGCTGGGGGGGTGACACTGTGGGCTGGGGGGGGGTGACACTGTGGGCTGGGGGGGTGACACTGTGGGCTGGGGGGGTGACACTGTGGGCTGACACTGTGGGCTGGGGGGTGACACTGTGGGCTGGGGTGACGCTGGGGGGGTGACACTGTGGGCTGGGGGGGTGACACTGTGGGCTGGGGGGGTGACACTGTGGGCTGGGGGGGGTGACACTGTGGGCTGGGGGGTGACACTGTGGGCTGGGGTGACGCTGGGGGGGTGACACTGTGGGCTGACACTGTGGGCTGGGGGGTGACACTGTGGGCTGGGGTGACGCTGGGGGGGTGACACTGTGGGCTGGGGTGACGCTGGGGGGGTGACACTGTGGGCTGACACTGTGGGCTGGGGGGTGACACTGTGGGCTGGGGTGACGCTGGGGGGGTGACACTGTGGGCTGGTGGGTGACACTGTGGGCTGGGGGGACCCGGGGCCCGTGACTCACCGATGCCGATGCCGATGCTCCCCGCCGGCCCCTCCACTCTTTCCTTCCATTAGGGGCCCGAACTCGGCAGGTTGAAGCGGCTGTATTACATGCCGCGAATACTGCTAACAGCGCGCGGCTCCCCACCGGCCCCTCCTTCCCTCCCGTCCGTCCCAGGTGACGTCACGACGCATACAGTAGAAGCACCTGGGACGGACAGGAGGGAAGAAGGGGCCGGCGGGGAGCCGCGGGCCGCTAGCAGTATTGTTAGCGGCATCGCGGCATGTAATACAGCCGTTTCAAGTGGCCCCTCATGTGGCCGAGTCCGGGCCCCTAATGGCCCCGGGCCCTCGGGCGGCGCCCGAGTCACCGACCTGTCAGTCCGCCCCTGGCCAGTCCTCAAGGCGCCCCAACAGGTCATGTTTTCAGGATTTCCCTCAGATGAAACGGCTGTGGTAATTACTAAGGCAGTGAAACTGTTTAAATAATAATGAATAAATAACATAATGGAAAGCCTAAAAACCTGACCTGTTGGGGCGCCTTGAGGACTGGAGTTGAGAAACACTGATCTAGAGTGACATTTTTGCCCATTCTTCTTTGCAAAATAGCTCCAGCTCTGTCAGGTTGGATGGAGAGCATCTGTGAACAGCAATTTTAATCACTTGCCGCAAACCGCCTTAGCTGTGTCGGTACTTTGACAAAGAATACCGATAGCTGCCATAACCCCAGTATTTTCTGAAACGGCAGACCTCTTTAAGATAAAAGTGGTCTCCATGGCCGATTCGCCACAAGATCACTTTTATTGGGGGAGGGAGAAACCTTCTCTCATGCTGCAGCCCTGTTTTTTTACTTACCTGAACCCAGTCTTTTTCTCCTCAGGGACGAGCACACCGGCTCTAGCTCGTCTCTCGTGTCCTTATTGGATAGATTCATAGCAGCGTAGCCATTGGCTCCCGCTGCTGTCAATCAAATCCAATGACGCGGATGCGAACTATGGATGCAAATGCTGGCACTCGGGAATGCGCCCACAAAGTAGCCCCCCTCGGGAGAGCGCTTCTCCTAGGGGATTATCTGATGCGGGGAGGAGCTGCGAGCCACCAGGGGACCCCAGAAGAGGATGTTTGGGGCCACTCTGTGCATAACAAGCTGCACAGTGGAGGTAAGTATGACATGTTTGTTATTTAAAAAAATAAATAAACGATCCTTTACAATCACTTTAAAGGGGAATTTTTTTTAATTGCATTTAAGTGCAAATGTGAGATCTGCAACTCAAAACTGGTAAACTGTAAAAAAATTTAAACGTTGCCTATGGAGATTTTTAAGGGTCAAGGTTTGTCACCATTCCACAAGCGGCACAATTTTGAAGCGTGACCTGTTGGGTTAAATTTACTCAGCGTAACATTATCTTTATATATATATATATATATATATATATATATATATATATATATACACACACAGTATCTCACAAAAGTGATTACACCCCTCACATTTTTGTAAATATTTTATTGTATCTTTTCATGTGACAACACTGAAGAAATTACACTTTGCTACAATGTAATGTAGTGAGTGAACAGCTTGTATAACAGTGTAAATTTGCTGTCCCCTCAAAATAACTCAACACACAGCCATTAATGTCTGAACCGCGGGCAACAAAAGTAAGTACATCCCTAAGTGAAAATGTCCAAATTGGGCCCATTTAGCCATTTTCCCTCCCCGGTGTCATGTGACTCATTAGTGTTACAAGGTCTCATGTGTGAACGGGGAGCAGGTGTGTTAAATTTGGTGTTATCGCTCTCACTCTCTCATACTGGTCACTGGAAGTTCAACATGGCACCTCATGGCAAAGAACTCTCTGAGGATCTGAAAAAAAGAATTGTTGCTCTACATAAAGATGGCATAGGCTATAAGAAGATTGCCAAGACCATGAAACTGAGCTGCAACACTGTGGCCAAGACCATACAGTGGTTTAACAGGACAGGTTCCACTCAGAACAGGCTTCGCCATAGTCAACCAAAGTAGTTGAGTGCACGTGTTCAGTGTCATATCCAGAGGTTGTCTTTGGGAAATAGATGTATGAGTGCTGCCAGCATTGCTGCAGAGGTTGAAGGGGTGGGGGCAGCACTCAGACCACACACTGCATCAAATTGGTCTGCATGGCTGTCGTCCCAGAAGGAAGCCTCTTCTAAAGATGATGCACAAGAAAGCCTGCAAACAGTTTGCTGAAGACAAGAAAACGAAGGACATGGATTACTGGAACCATATCCTGTGGTCGGATGAGACCAAGATAAACTTATTTGGTTAAGATAGTGTCAAGCGTGTGTGGTGGCAACCAGGTGAGGAGTACAAAGACAAGTGTTTCTTGTCTAAAGTCAAGCATGGTGGTGGGAGTGTCATGGTCTGGGGCTGCATGAGTGCTGCCAGCACTGGGGAGCTACAGTTCATTGAAGAATCCATGAATGCCAACATGTACTGTGGCATACTGAAGCAGAACATGATGCCTCCCTTTCGGAGACTGGGCCGCAGGGCAGTATTCAAGATAATGACCCCAAACACACCTCCAAGACAACCACTGCCTTGCTAAAGAAGCTAAGGGTAAGGGTGATGGACTGGCCAAGCATGTCTCCAAACCTAAACCCTATTGAGCATCTGTGTGGCATCCTCAAACGGAAGGTGGAGGAGCGTGAGGTCTCTAACATCCACCAGCTCTGTGATATCGTCATGGAGGCGTGGAAGAGGACTTCAGTAGCAACGTAGGAAGCTCTGGTGAATTCCATGCCCAAGAGGGTTAAGGCAGTGCTGGAAAAAAATGGTAGCCACACAAAATATTGCAACTTTGGGTCCAATTTAGACATTTTCACTTAGGGGTGTACTCAATTTTGTTGCCAGCGGTTTAGACATTAATGAGGAGACAGCACATTTACACTGTTATACAAGCTGTACACTCACTACTTTGCATTGTACAAAAAAGTGTAATTTCTTCAGTGTTGTCACATGAAAAGATATAATAAAATATTTACAAAAATGTGAGAGGTGTACTCACTTTTGTGAGATACTGTATACATATACAAATATACGCACTTACACACATACACCCACACACACACACACCTTTTTAAAATTGCTAAAGTACTTCTTATTTTGGCAGGTATTTAGGTGTCTAGAGATAGAACATTTTCAAAGTACAAAAAAAATGAAGGTCTTCGATTGGACAGGATCTTCTGGAATCCTTATTACTGATACTAAAGGGGATATCAGCTACATTTAAGTTTATAAAGACATTCTTGATATATTTGCTCATTCTCCTTTGCACTTACTAGTAAGACATTACTAAAGTTTACATAACTACTGCTGACATTATATTAAGTGGGTAATACAATGATTATCGCTCTGTACCATAGGTCATCATCCTTATCATATTTAGCAACACTTGCTTGACCAATTGCTGATTATGTAGTTTTCCTGTCATCTATCTCTTAGTTGTTCTATACAAACACAGTTTTATACACTGAGCACAATTATGTAGAAATCATGACTAGGGTAGTTCAGATAACCCACTACCGTACTCAAACTTGTACTATAACCCTTAACTTAAATAATGACACCGAAACAGTGTTTGAGTTAAAATGGCCGCTACAGCCTTTTATTTAAACCAAAACCATAGTTAAACATAAACATTGTAAATATCAGATCAAATAGGAATAACTGGTTGTAGATCATAGACGACACCATCAACACCACAACTTTGGAATCTGTGGTACCGCTAAGTCAGGTTCTGTCCCCAGCCGCCACCTCGAGGACTCCCTAACTGACCATAACTACCCGGTCAGTCTAGACTTATACCAGACCATCCGGGAGGACTACACACCTGAGATGGGTCCCACTGTTTCATCAATATACCACATGTTCTATACCTTCGTCAATGACACCAACTGTCAACAACCATCTTCTTCCAGGACTTAAAACAGACCTCTTCACCAGGGTGGGAGGGAGGGGCGTTCCTACTCCAATTTCCAGTCTGCAAGTGACGCCTTATTAGCTCCACCCCTCAACTACTAGCTCAACTGTCTCCTTCACATACCCCGTAGCTCGTCCAATCAGGTAAGAGCCTTTTTCTCCATTTTGACCAGCCCCATAACTTAACCTATTATGGCTTAGTAGCTACTTCCACCCTGTCATGTATGTCCTTCGCTTATGTAGCGCTGGTATTTTTGCCTGCTAATTTAATGCAATGTTAATCTATGAGCAGTTTTATAATTAGTATTTAGCACCATCTAGTGGTCTATACGGGAAATGGACTCCAGTTATTTTCTATTCCAAGGACATTAGAAATGTTACAGGAAGTGACTGTTTGTTTACATTCACAATGACCTACCTACCCACAATGACAAGTGACCTACCCATGGACACTCAGCACTGGAACGGCATGCTGGGTAGGTATAAAAGGACACACGCGGCCATTTTCTTTCTCTTCGGGACACGTGGCCTGCCGACAAGGACCTGTGAGGAGGCCTTCCGGAGAGTGCAGCCTCTGGTTTCTGCAGAGCGGAACAACCAGCCCGGGTGCTGAATAGGTGGTGTGACCGGATCAGGAAGGATCCAGAGACGCCTGACGGAGCCATCTGAGAGTCCAGGTCATCTTGTGGAAGAGAAGCAGCGTGACGGTGCTGGCTTAAAGCAGGACTCAGACAACCGGAGCGAAGGTTTCCTATTCTTTCAGGCCTGATTTGGTGAGAGGGCTGCCGTCCACAATTTCTAACACAGTTTTACACACTTGGACTCATTTCACAGTGTTGCTGGGACTTGTAGTCCCGTATTGGCGGTAGCACACTATTAGACTGAGTTCAGCAGACCTCAAGCCTATACTCCACTCAGAACTGACACTGTGTGGATTAAAGACGACTACACCGGAGGTAGTTATAAGTGTGCCATATTACAACAACAGTTTCAATACTCATTCTGCAATGTTCTTGTTCACTAAACCTTTTTGGATTACAATTATTTCAACACAATAGCTAGCAGAAGACAGAAGAATAAAGACTATATCTTCATTGCAAGGCCTTGCATTCATCTCAAATAGAAAAAAACTGTCTTATAAAGTAAGGGGGGAGCTCCCTAGCTAGTGTGTTGTACTGTGCTGCTGATTTTACATTTTTGTGTATTGTACATGTGGGGTCATCCTCTGTTGTCACCTTCACACCATACTGTACCACAGCTGTGTCAAGGGGATTGAGACAAGTTACTGGGGGTGTAAGATCAGAGTATAAACCCAACAAAAACCAGCAGCTCCTTCGGGTGTCAGTGCTACACTTACATTTTATTACAGCTCCGTACATGTCTTGACTAAGGTAGTTCAGATAACCCATTACCATAGTCAAACTTGTGCTATAACCCTTAACTTAAATAATGACACCAAAACAGTGTTGGTGCTTAAATGGCCAGTACAGCCTTTTATTTAAACCAAAACCATAGTTAAACATAAACATAGTAAATACCAGATCAAATATGAATAACTGGTTGTAGATCGTAGACGACACCATCTCCCACAACTTTGGAATCTGTGGTATTGCTAAGTCAGGTTCTGTCCCCAGCTGTCAAACACTGCCTCAAGGACTCCCTAACTGACCACAGACCCCTACAACCTTAACTACCTGGTCAGTCTAGACTAAAACCAGACCAACCAGGAGGACTCCATACCTAAGATGGTCCCACCGTTTCATCAATATACCACATGTTTTATACCTTCGTCAAGGACCCCAACCACCAAAGCGACACAAGTGTGACACCTTAGACTTGTGCCCGCCTCCAGAACAGCCCTCTGTATGCCGTCTTGTAGGCCCATGGACCACAGGTCAATGCCTACTGCATTGAGATGCACGCCATCCCCTCTGAGGTACAGCCCTGTGTCATAATCCAACTCTGCATGTCTGACCACCACCCCTCCATTCCTAGCAATAAACCTGCCCACCTCCTTGTTTGCTTTTATATGGGCCTTGTTTAATTTTTCAACTGACCTGGCCCCTCGCCATGACATGCGATCCACAATATCTGACCATACAATGATCATGTCAGGAAAGGAGGACCGCAGTCGCAAGAAATCGCACCTGCCGTAAGGAGCACTGTCCAGCCACGCAAAGCGGTGGACCTCAGGAATTACCCTCTGCCACATCATACCCGGGATCCCAATCCATCTGACCCTGCCTTCCTCCCTGGCAATACCCAACTGCCTGCCATCTGGCCTGACCTCCGCCCTCTTTGCCCTCCAGAAAACATATGAATGCCCCAGTATCCCGATGAGACATCGTGGGGGGTCTGCAATGACAGAAAGAAAAAACAACCCTGCACAAATGTACCTGAAGATAACACACATAACAAAACATGAGAAACAAGAGAGACAAGAAGGAAAAACACACCCCGTTACCAAAATTTTACAGAAAGTGAGGCCTGACATATATGTAGTATCTTTGGGACTCCTATCTACCAATATGCTTTATCACATCTTCCTGCAGGCCCCACCGAGCTACCTTGGTTGGCTGCCCCTATGCGAAAGGAATGGGCCGCATAATCCCCTGGAATCAGCCCTGCAGCTGATAAGCATTTTCAGAAAAACTCAGTAAACTGGAACTTGAATAAAAAGGAGCCATCCGAGTGAACGAACAAATCGCTGTCCACTCGCGGTCGCTCCTGCAGAAACGGTGCCACTGTTATTACCAGACAGAACTGTGCATTGTATCCCTTGTAAAATTCCACCTGGACCCCTTTTCTGCTCTGATCCATTTTGGATCATCTGATCCATAGTCTGACTGAAGAATCGGAGCACGTAACGTCCCCCAACAAAAGACCCACCAAGACCCTCTTAGATGGGCTAACCAGCTCGCTTATCCGAAAAGCCCCAAAGAAAGCCACCAAAAAGGCTGCCCTGAACAAAACAATCTCAAAGCGTGACAAACAAACCCTATCTAAGCTGTCGAGGACCAAACCCAGAACCGAAAAGGAAACTGGGCGTCGGGAATCATTACTGCGCCGCCCCTTACGGTAACCCTTCAGTGCCTGTCGGACCCCAAAGGACTTGGTAAAATCCTCATAACCCAACAACTTAAATAGAAAAGCGATGCCTGCTAATTTCCTATCCACACTGGACACCGAGTCACCTTGCGAAAAGTTCCTGCAAACAAAATACAACACATACAATGACATGTCCCTACCAGCGAACTCACCACCTACCTCCTCCAGTAAAGAGAACCATTCCCGCCAAACCTTGAAATAGGCCGCACAAGTTCCAGTGCTGAGTGAAGCCCGTATTAGTCCAGCGGCTATTCCAATGCAATCCTCCATAGCAGCCGAGGGCAAGGCACCCCAAACTGCTCCGCCTCCGGTGCCAAAGCATGTAATTCATCCCACTGTAAATGAGATAAAGCATCCGCTAATTTGTTGGTAGTCCCGGGGATATGCACCGCATAAATAAAAGTATTTATCTTCCAAACCAATGTAGCGGCCATAACCCTCGATGGGGCGGCCTTGACTTTTGGGCTTACCAGTTACCTCCGCTTGGCTTGTTCTTCCAGGTCTAGGGGTTCCCAGGGTTAGTACCCAACAACTTTGGACGCTGACACCATAAAAGTCCTTTAGAAAGGTTTTTATTTGCAGGAGTAACATCCAACAGACACAGTCTCATGTGGGAACAGAGGGTAAGGGTGAAGAAACTCAGGCACCTTGAACTGCAGACTATTAGGAAGTCTATAATGCACACCCAGAGAGTAGCCACTCGCAGCTGGGTGCTTCAAAGCTGAACAAATCTCTAGCCAGAGATTATGGCAGTCAGCACTTAAATACGGAACTTGCAAAGTCTCTGACCTCGAAGAAAGGTTGCAATCAAGTGCAGTGAAACAGGAACCTTTCCTCAATACTTGGAACATTCTCTGCCTCCTCGGCAGTACTGGGAAAGCGTGGATTCGTCAGTGTCCTTGACAACCCAGCAACCAAGTACCCTTTCCCCAGACTCCTCAGCAGGGCCAAACGCACCCACTGTTTGGCTCCGGGAATGTTGATACCCAAAACGTCCAACCAGGCCTGGTTCTGTACCTGTCATGTGCACCTAACTGCACACATGACCAGGCAGAACCCTAGCACAGCCCAGCCAAACTGATGCCAAAGTTAACCTACATAATTAACTCTCAGAACCCCTTTACTGTTCTGAGAGAAAAATAACTAAATTTACACATAGCGGACACCTTGCAAAAGTGTCACCGCTACACCAAATAACGCAATGACCGAACCACCGGAGGAGAATACGATGATATGTTGTTTTTGTGCCGACGCCACCCCCATATTATCACAATTAAAACTGACTTTCTTGTTCCTAAAAGCCTCCCCCCAAAGCTCCACCAACAGAACAATGGGAAAAAGTTCAAGCAGCACCAAGTTCTTCAAAAACCTAGCCTCACACCATGCAGCAGGCCATGGTTTCAAACTCCATCGTCCCTGAAAATAAGCGTGATAACCCAGCGAACCCGCCGCGTCGGTGAAAAGGACCAAATCCGCATTGCTGACCAGTCCTGACTGCCACAAGGAATGGCCATTGAAGGATTCAAGAAACATGTCCCAAATACAAAAGTCTGCCTGGAGCTCCTTGGATAGCCGCACATAGTGGCCCGGGACTTTGACCCCGGATATAGCAGCCGACAAACGCCTACAGAAGATTCTGCCCATGGGGGTGATCCAAAATTCAGCTTACCTAACAAGGATTGTAACTCCCTCAATCAAATTTTCCGCTGACCACTTGTTTGACTCACTTCCTGTCTCAGAGCCACTAATTTATCGGTCGGCAATCTGCATTCCATGGCCACGGAATCAATAGTAATTCCAAGAAAAAACTGTTTTGGCACTCCATTGGCGTCTGACAAGACGGAGGGCCCAGCCACAGAACTATCAATCAAACGTTGCCAGATCCCACAACACCTGGACTCCGGCGGTTCAATGCACAGGAAATCATCCAACTAATGGATGACGGAATTCACCCCAGCTACCTCCCTAACCACCCATTCAAGGAATGACCTGAAGGTTTTGAACAGGGCATACGAGATGGAACAACCCATCAGTAGGCAACGATCTATAAAATAAGAAAATTGCCAACAACAACCTAACAAGTGAAAAAACTCAACAGCCAGAATGCCGATTCAACATTGGATTTCGCCATGAGTGAGCCCCTACTATATTTCCTAACCCAAGAGACTGCGGCATCGAACAATGTATAGGTAACCGCACAGGCTTGAATGATACCATCATTCACTGATCCACCCTTGGGACACGAGACATGGTAAATCATCCTAAACTGCCCTGGCTCTTTCTTCGGAAACTGCACCCAACGGGGCAACCACCAGCCCAGGCAAAGGTGGAACAGGAAACGGGCCACACATACGACCCAGAGCCACTTCTTTAAACAGATTGGCTGACACTACGTCCTGATGAAGAAGTGCCAAGTGTAAATTCTTGGAGATGGGGAGGAACCTCCCGCACCGCACTAGGGATGCGAAAACCCTCCCTAAACCCTGCCTCCAAAGGACCCGGTGCCGCTCGATCCGGGTATCTATTTAGAAAAGGGAGCATCTTTTCAAGCCTCACTGGCATCTTCCCTTTTTCCTGAAGGGTCCTTTCCTTGCTTAAAACAGCGAATGAGGGGATGGGTACCGCTGCACCCGGAACATTCGTGTCTGAAGTGGCACGAGCTTCCAAACAGATAGGCCCCCTTGTTGAATTGCCAGCAAGACCCCTTCCTTCTAGGGTCCGACGATCCAGATGAGGATGCAACGCCGACCCCCCCCCCCCCCCCCCCCGGGAAAAAAATGACCTGTAGTCCTCGAAGAAGTTATCAACTTCATCCACAGACTGATAGCCTTGTTGTCCCAGCAGATGGAGGGACAAATGGCTTTTCGCTGAAGAAATTGTTCATCATAGCGGAGCCACGCCAGCCCCCTATACACTCTGTGGGCCTCACTAATGGCCTCTAAGTAACAAAACAAGGCCGAGCAGTTCTCCGGAGTCTTTTCCCCTATCACACTCGCAAAAATCGCAAATGCCTGCAACCAGTTTGCAAACGTGCACAGAATAAGCTGATACTTCCTCTTCCACCTTTTTGCTTTCATCCGGTTTAACGCAATCTAAATAACATTTTTCCAGCAGGAGCAGGGAAAATATTTCCACAAACTCATCTTTCCAGATCTTTTCGTGAACCTCAGTTTTAAGGTGAGCCCCGAGCGGTCCCTTGAAGCATACATAAACCTTGCACCGCGCCGCATCCGCTAATCGCACCTTACTCAGCATCCTTGTCCTTCAACGTCGCAGCGGTGACTGCTCCAGTGCCGTCCTTGCCCATGGACATACCCGCGACTACCACTGATGACTCTTTTTGAGGGGCATAACTGTTACTAGCCATCGGCTCCCTAGACTGGGGTGGGGGGATGTCCACAGCATCACCGGGGTCGAGTCCTGTGACGCACCATTGTCCAAGCGACACAATAAATCTCTCAGACAATCGGAAAGACCCCCCATCCCCCCCCCCCAGCCCCGGGCACCCCCCTGGGAACTAAAACTCTGAGCACTACCCCCCCCCCCAGCATAACAAGAAAAAGCAGAGGAAGAAACAACAGATTTAAATAAGGACTTACCAGGCTGCGGTGAGCGGGATGCCCCTCCTGCCGCCTATCCAGACACCCCTGCCGCCTCCAGGGATTATTCTACCAGCTCCCCCTCCTCAGAGCTGCTCTCACTGAGCAGACCGCTGCCTCCCCATGGGACCTCTGCTGCTTGCCAGCCGATCCACCTCTCCCCTTGGACACAGCCTGTGGTCTCCGATGCAGTGGAATGGAATCTCCCTGAGGACTCAGGCCTCCACTGCTCTGGCTCCCGTCGCTGACGTCATCAGCCTGTGCCGCTGACATCTCCTCCGCTCTGGCAATACACAGGCCTGCCCTCCCAGGCCCCGACCTGGACCTGGAGGCATGTCCACCCGACTGACGTGAACCACAGGCCTCAGAGCCTCCCCCGTATGATGAGGGCCGCCGGCCGCACCTGGAGACAGGCCGGCGCCTGTAAATGCCACTCTCCCATGCCGGGCTGGCACGCTGACCGGACCATAGCCAGCAGTGCCAGCCGCAAAGACCTGAGACCGGACGACAGGGGAGGGGCCGGGTGCAAAAGCATTATGAGTGACCCCTCCCCGTGGGCTCTTCCGTGGACGAGGATTCCTCCCAGGTGTCCGCCCTGCAGAAGCTGGTTGTTGCTTAGAAGTGGGGCTTTAAGAGTCCCAACTGGGGCTCCAAAGCCGGAGCTGAGACCAAGGGGTGTTATCTGGGCTTAGGCGCTCCAGAGGCCTGGACCTCAGAGCATGTGTGTAGGCAGGCCTTGGTTAAGGGGGGTCCTGCCTCACCCCTTGCAGCAAAGCTGCGACCTGTGTCTGGACCCAGACTGGGCCATGTAATGCAGGAGCAGCACACAGCTGGCTTAAAAGCTGTTCCAGCTCACTCATCCTCTTTTTCTCCTAGGCCAAGACGCAGCAGCAAGCCAGACGTAAGACGTTCCTACTCCAATTTCCAGTCTGCAAGCTTCGCTCCTCCCCTTGACTACTAGCTATCCATCTCTTCCCCATACACCGTAGTTTGTCCAATCAGGTAAGAGCCTGTTTCTCCATTTTGACCAGCCCCATAACTTAACCTATTATGGCCTTGTAGCTACTTCCACCCTGTCATGCATGTCCTTTGCTTACATTTTATTACAGCTCCATACATGTCTGACAGATCATTACAATATATACTGTATTTTCACATTTGTGTCATAATTACAATGCAAAATGGATTTTTGTTCTTCAAAAATAAAGGCAATTTTTTTGAGAAACATTTTCATTGTGTATAGTTGAAAAATGTGATGGGTTGACCATGTGGGCCTCAAGACCGGAAGTTCTCCGATTTGGCCTGGCGTCTCGATCCACTCCAAGTAGATTTTAATACAACAAACAGAAATAAACAAGGATGCTTAAAATGCAAATCATGCAAAGTTTTATTTAATGACATGATTGAAAAGAACAAGCCACGGAAAAGAATAGCTTACACTTACAGAATTAAAATAGCAATTCACCAAATATACTTTTTCATGCTAAGCTAAGTAAAATTTTCTGCCAACTAAAAAGCATCTTTAAATATTTATATCACTGCATTGAATCTGTCTGCTCTCCTCTCCTTGCCTCTATTTATCACTGAGGAAAATAGACAGGTAGGTGTTTGGCTCACGTGACAAGCTCTGCAATGATCACAACCTACCTTCAGAAACTATTATTTGATCAAATGTGAGCAGTCAGTATGAACTGAGTGTGGTCTCTCTAGAATAGTGGCAGGTAGGACTTTCAAAGATAGTTCACTAAAATACTTACAATACATTTAGTAGTATTGAATAGAATTATAGGGGTCTGATGGTTTAACAGTATCACACATTTAAAGCGGCCTTTCAGTCTTTTTTTTTTCTCAACTTTCCATCTACTAAATCTTCTGCCCTTGTTGTTTTAACTTTGGATAGTAAAACATGTTTTTTTCTGCCAGTAAATACCTTATACAGCCCACTTCCTCAAAGCCTAGGCTTATGACATCATGCACAGCTCTCCCTCTCACTCTTGTGAGAGTTTGCCAGGAAGGGAGGGGGGGATGAGTCATAAGAGGGCCAATGAGAGCTGCAGGGCTGGAGGTGTGTGTCTGTGTAAATCCAGGAAGTTAACAGGCAGCAGCTAGAGCTGCCCACAGTTGCAGCCAGACTCGGTGGAGGGAGATTTCTGCAGCATATTTGGCAAGTATAAAATAATATGCAAAGTGGTTGGAGGGAAGCTTCAGAATTGCAAACATGTTTTTATTACAAATTATGTGAGCAGACTCTGCAGTTCCTCTTTAAATAGCCAAAGCATTTACATGATAAGTAAAGTGACATTGCTACCAAATGGCATTTTTAATGCTGTTATATGCTACACAAAAAGGATGATGGAATACTTTTGAACTAAAAATGCTATAGGTGGAGTTTTTTTTTTTTACACTGAACCTCAACAAGTAAAAATGAAATAGCATGTTTGTTTTCCATTTTCATCTGTAATGAAGGGACAAAACAAAGTCATAATATACTCAGAGATGTAAGGATATAATAATACAGAAAAATTACAATATTAAGCTGTTTTTTCCTTTCTTCTTTATTTTGAAGCTGCAACATCTCCAGTCACTGCATTGTTGGCGATCCCGCACTGATTTTGGTTGCGTTTCACTCTTACATAGCCGCTTTCACCCCATAACTTCCCCAAACTGTAAAGCACATATAAGAAATACTTAAATTAATAGAGATAGACACATAAATGCAGCAGTAAATATTAAGATCCTTTAACCAGCCACCGCCTACTTTCTGATTACTTGTCAGTATGGACCCCAAGGAAACAGTTTCACCTAAAGCTGAAGTTTAATCTGCTTACATGTAAATCGGCTTACATGTTGCCTTTCCTGGTTCCTCCCTCCATATCAACATGATAATGACAGGTAATAATATATCTTTTTTAGACCCCATGATATCATCACTGTGCTTCTCTATGTCATGCATGCAGATCTGGTTGGTGGGAGAAGTCAGCTGGCTGAAAACATCACACCGCCTTGCATCAGAGCACCTCTTAATAGTCTTATGCCCCGTACACATGGTTGGATATTCCGATGTAAAAAGTCTGATCGGATTATGTTGTCGGAAAATCCGATCGTGTGTGGGCTCTAGCAGGCTTTTTCTGTCTGAAAAAATTTGAGAGCAGGATCTAAATTTTTCTGATCACAAAATCCGATCGGACTTTTTCCAATCGTGTGTAGAGAATTCCGACGCATAAAGTGCCATGCATGCTCAGAAGAAATTTGGAGACGAAAGCTATTGGCTACTGGCCTCTACGTAGTCCTGTTGTACGTTTTGTACGTCACCTCATTCGGAACGATCAGATTTTTCCAACAACTTTGTCCGACCGTGTGTGTGTAACACAAGTTTCTGAAAAAATCTGACGGATTTTGTGGTCGGAATGTCCGACCGTGTGTACAAGGCATTAGTGTTACTAAACCCAGGACCCTGTATTCACTTTATCTGGTCTCCCACAGTACACAACATGGAAATGCAATTATTTTAGTAAATAAATATAAACTGCTAAATACCTTTTCTCATCAGCAGTATATAGAAGTTTTGTGACTTCTATCAGTGTCTAGCTAAAGCTTTTTGGAGGAGTTTTCATTCTACTCTGACTGTGCTATGAGGCTGCAGTACCCCTGACCTTCTGTCTGGACAGTGCTGATTGGCTCTGTACTGATCACATGAACCCTCCCAAGAATAAAAAACTCTCTATTGCCGCGTACACACGTGCGGACTTTTGCCGGCGGACTTAGTCCAGCGGACAATCCGCCGGACTTTCCAGCTGGGTCCGCCGGACTTTCCGAGCGTGTGGACTTGCCCACACACGCACGGACTTCTCCGGCGGATAATCCGCCGGCCAAAGTCCGCGGGACTTTTGAAAATGAACGGACTTGCCCACACACTGAGCAGTCCGTTCATTTCGAACGTAACTTCAGGTACGTAGCTAGCGTAGGCAGTAAATGCCGGCGCGCTAGCTCCGTCACCTGGCATGGATTTAAAGGGAATCCCCACGCCGAAAAACGGCGTGGGGGTCCCCCCCAAATCCATCTCAGACCCTTATCCGAGCACGCAGCCTGGCAGGCCAGGAAAGGGGTGGGGCAGGTCAGGAAATGGGGCCCCCCCACCCTATGTGAATGAGTATGGGGTACGATGTACCCCTACCCATTCACCTAAGGTGTAAAATGTAAAGTACAAAAACACACACACTTTTGAAAAAATATTTTATTGCACTGCTCCGGGGGTCTTCTTCCGTCTTGGGGGTCTTCTCGCCGGACTCCTCCGCTCTCTTCTGCTCTTTTACCTAGCTCTTTCACGAGCAGAGAAGTCCGGCTACCTTCTTCGTCGTCGCCGCCGTCGTCTGGGGGGTCTCGATCCGCCTTCGGTGGTCTTCCGGGGTCTCTTCTGTTCTTGCGGCGGTCGGCGTCTTCTGCGCCGCCGGCGCCTTCTTCTTCTTGTTCTTCTTCTTGTTCCGATGTTGACCCGTCGCTGTCTCTGCCCGGAATGGCAGAGGCGCGCTGCGCTGGGACTTATATAGGGACATGGGGACAGGGTCACATGCTCATGTCACATGGTGACCCCGCCCCCCTGTGATGTCACAGTCCCGGAGGATGCTGGGACTGTGACATCACAAGGGGGCGGGGTCACCATGTGACATGAGCATGTGACCCTGTCCCCATGTCCCTATATAAGTCCCAGCGCAGCGCGGCTCTGGCATTCCGGGCAGAGAGAGCATCGGGTCAACATCGGAAGAAGAACAAGAAGAAGGACAAGAAGAAGAAGAATGCGCCGGCGCCGGCGGCGCGGAAGACGACGACCGCCGCAAGAACAGAAGAGACCCCTGGAAGACCCCGGAAGACCCCCGAAGGCGGATCGAGACCCCCCAGACGACGGCGGCGACGACGAAGAAGGTAGCCGGACTTCCCCGCTCGGTAAAAGAGCTTGGTAAATGGCGGGGGAGTCCGGCGAGAAGACCCCCAAGACGGAAGAAGACCCCCGGAGCAGTGCAATAAACTATTTTTTTCAAAAGTGTGGGTGTTTTTTTTACTTTACATTTTACACCTTAGGTGAATGGGTAGGGGTACATCGTACCCCATACTCATTCACATAGGGTGGGGGGCCGGGATCTGAGTGCCCCCTTATAAAAGGGGGCTCTCAGATTCCGATAAGCCCCCGCCCGCAGACCCCGACAACCAATGGCCAGGGTTGTCGGGAAGAGGCCCCCCTTTCCCCAGGGCACCCCCCCATGTTGAGGGCACGTGGCCTGGTACGGCTCAGGAGGGGGGGGGCGCTCGTTCGTCCCCACCCCTTTCCTGGCCTGCCAGGCTGCGTGCTCGGATAAGGGTCTGACATGGATTTGGGGGGAACCCCCACGCCGTTTTTCGGCGTGGGGAGTCCCTTTAAATCCATGCCAGCTTACGGAGCTAGCGCGGCGGCATTTACTGCCTACGCTAGCTACGTAACCTGAAGTCACGTGCTAAATGAACGGACTTGCCGATGAGCGGCAAGTCCGTTCATTTTCAAAAGTCCCGCGGACTTGCCTACTAACGGCGGGATTGTCCGCCGGACTGCCAAGTCCAGCGGATAATTTTAAAACCAAACTTAAAACTTTGGTCCGCCGGACTTTGGCGCCAAAAAGTCCGCCAGCGCCCACACACGAGGGGATTATCCGCTGGACTTCAGTCCAGAGGATAATCCCGCGGGATAGTCCCTTCGTGTGTACGCGGCCTAACAATACCCACCAAACTGAGCATGTGCAGAGTGACTCCAAAGGCCCTGTACTATCAGGAGATTGATTGGGGACAGTGGAAGAAGGGGAGGATTAGAGAAGATAGGATCAAACAGCTTTTTTACACAATGCAGAGGATTAAACCTGTAGGTTTCACAGTGAGTTTAACAAGCAGGGGCTTTAGATTGCTATAGATTTCTCTTAGGTTGCATATTTATTTCTGCATTTTCCAAAAGCGCACCGAAAGTCTGCATCTTTGGCGCACTTTCAGTAAACATTTTTTTTGGGGGGGGAAGGGGGTGACAAAATGTTTTACTGCACATGCATTTCTCTCTGGCGCCGGCCATGCAATGACAATCTTCAGGTCGGTCTGTGCCATTTTTGCAGAGGAAGGGCCTGGCCGCCCAGGGGGAACAGAGGGAGGAGGATTCTTCTGGATTCCGGGCAACAGTGTGTGGAGGCGCTACACATGACATCATTTGACGTCAACGTGCGGTGAGCCGACTACCTGCCTGGGGGGGGGGGGTGCCAAATATAGGATCCGCCCCGGGTGCCAAATGCTCTAGGTACGCCCCATATGACAAGCACGCTTTACTGTATATACAGACTGATTTTACTGTTGTGGGTTTAGTAACACTTATGGTATGGTATGTAGAGCAATGGGCAGGCTCTTGGAAGGAATTTTGCAAATATTAACAAGCCCTAATGGATTGGTATTAATCTGGAGTGGGTGTTCCTAAGCATTTAACATGCAGGCTGCCTAGGTAACAAACACATGTGATACTGAGAGTAAGGGGTGGACCAGGAACAGCAGTTACACTGGGGTGGTAATTGCAAGATGATGCTAGATATCTTCCAGCCAGGAAATTAAGCAAGCTCTGTCTTACTTGCTGCAGCCTCTACTGCACATTGTTAAAAGCTCACAGTGTGCAGTGAAGTCAGACTTTATTGTCAGAACAGGAGAGGCGTCTGTACAATTGTACAAGGCTGAGCATGAAGGTAGAGTTCTACCTTTAAAGGAAATCTGTACTAAGGAATGTATGGGAGCTGCTGTTGCTAACTTCTCCTAAACACACTAGTTACCCCTGCTCTTATGCGGATCCAAGAGCCAGAAACACCTCAAGCCACAGCCAGGCTATTAGCATTTTCAGATGGCGGTTAGTAATGGCAGCTTCCTTATTTCTCTCAGATCAGGTTTCCTTTAATGTCTATAGCCACATGAAGTAACTAGGTCACCAAATATGTATGGTAGTAATGAACCCACCAACCAGGCTCTTACTTTTTTAATATTACTCCAGGTGCACATACATACTAGGACTTGTTTGATAAAATGACACAAAGTGAGGTCAAGTGAAGGGAATATGTGGTCACTTTATACACCCAAAGATGTAAAGAGGAATATAAAAACCAGGAACCTTGTATTTATATGATTGGAGGGTTTGGGTGAACATAGGTAAATCACCCCCACAGTGTAATTGTAACTCACGTTATAGTCTTACACCCTAGCTTCTGCCCTGGCCAACTTTATCTAGCTGGAGGGATTACAACTCTCACAGCTATCAATATAGCCTACACAAGTGATATCACATGGTGCTGCCAAAGGTCTAGAAATGACTTTTAGAATGGATCTCTACCAACTAAGGTATCTTTCTTTTTTTTGTACTTAAAGCTTAAGTTTTTAATCCTAACAAGATATTGTACTTGCATTGAATGACAAGTGTGCCTTGTGTTGGTGGCTGCTTGGTACATTGAAATGGTCAGCCTTCTGTCCCTACAGCTGTGCTCTTGCGGTGCCGTGGGGGTTAATATGAGCCACTGGACCTGTCACAAGCACTTGTCAGAAGTGCCGACTATGCCCGCCCTGTCTGCTCCTATGCTCCATTCATAAAAGCTGTACTTTCGCTTTCCACAATGAAAAGCGCTCTATAAATGGAAAATGGGTGGATAAACCTCCTCTCTTCATAGCAAAAATGGAGGAGTATGCCTCGAAAGTTATCATTACAAAAAGGTAAGGAAATTATAAGGGGAGTACCATCATCCTAAGTAAATTGCAAAATGGGAAGTAGAGACAGCTCCCAAGGCTGATCTCCACTAAAAAATAGGGGGAAAAAAGGATTATCTCGGTACCGGTAAGCAATATACACTTCTGAGATTAAAAAAAATCGTATTTAATTTTACATATAAAAGGACTGAACATGATTTACAATAATATAAAAACAAGAAATGTTGGTACAGTTATGTGGATACTTGAATGCTCCAGGGTTGGAGTCAAAATTATAGAATGTCCTCATGGCACATGTGGTCCTCTACAGGTTTTGTGGTCAAAGGACCGCTTCATCAAGAGAATGCAGCTAAAAAAAAAAGTAACAAATGATCTAACAGAACACAGTAAACAAATGTAGCGCCACCCCCGAAGGAGCCGCTGGTTACATTTTGGGTTCTCTGTTATGCGCCTCGACTTCAAGAAAAACCTCAGCCCCCTTGGTACACCTGGTTGAATAAAATGACTGCAAGCACAATTTACAGCACAAGTGAGAAATACCTTTTTCCTGGCTGTGGTATATGGCAATAAATACACACACACACACACACCTGTTTAGTGATAAATAAATTATGATAGATAATTAGATCTATCTATGATAGATAAATTAATCTATTGATTGACTATTATAGCGTAAGTAACAGTTAAACCGAATTGAACACACTCAGCAGGCAGGTTAGCAATAAACAATGCAGATAAACTTTAAATGCAACAAGGGTATTTATAAATCCCCACTGGGTTTTGAGTGCACTCAAACGAATAGACAGAGGTATAGTACCGCTTTAAACAGGACAGCAGATAGAGCTTCAAGGTAGTTACAACTAGGGGCAGCCCTTAGTCCTAAGTTTATTTGGTGCTTGTTGGCGCCGCCAGTAAGGCCTGCAGGCAGTATTAGAGCTATGGGGTCAGTGGTTAAGTAGCTCCTAGTGACTTTATTCCCTAGCAGTGGTAGCAAATATTGTCTGCAAGGCCCGATTACCAAGGCCCGATTACCAGTCCCAGTAACACTGATTTAGTTGCCTCTTTCATCAGGCATCAACACGCTTAGGTTGCTTAGGGTGACTCTGGCAGGCAGCACAGCAAAGACAGCATCCTGGGAGTAGCTTTGTCTCTCCCCGATCTGGTCCCAGAACTTCTTCCCCACACTGTAGTGTAGCTTCCAATGGCACCTCGTCCTCTCGCCACACTGGCCCCGATAACTCACTGCAGACTTTGGAGATTACCCAAATGGCTGTGGATTTCTGCCAACTCAGGCTCTGTCTTTCTTTGGGTGACAATCTTGGGCACAGTTGATCTCTCCTCACTGGATAGGGTGTCTAGACAAAATATATGTATAAAGGAGGTGTTGCTAGACAAAGATGGACCAAAAGGGACAGGGGGGGGATACACCATCCATCTGCACACATCCCCCATATGCGCCATAGGGGAACCCTGTGGTGTCCTGGCTGGGCTCTTATGTTTGGACTCTCGGGTAAGCGACTGTGCACTCAATTCTTTTGTCCCCCTCTTCTTTATGCAAGCAAAATGTTTTATATCTAATTTGCACATGTGTGTAGTTTTACTACACCTATGTACATTATTGTTTGTTACTGTGTTCTGTTAGATAATTTGTTACTTTTTTGTAGATTCATCCTCCTGATGAAGCGTTCCTTTGACCGCGAAACATGTAGAGGACCACGTGTCCGTGAGGAACTTCTATACTTTTGACTCCATCCCTGGAGCATTCAAGTATCCACATAACTGTATCAACAATTCTTGTTTTTATATTGTTTTGTATTGATTATTGGAAATCATGTTCAGTCCTTTTATATGTCAAATAAATACGATTCTTTTTATCTTAGAAGTGTATATTGCTTACCGGTACCGAGATAGTCCTCCCCACCTCTTTTTTTTAGTGAAGATCAGCCTTGGGAGCTGTCTCTACTTCCCATTCCTCCCTTCACAGGATGCTTTTCATTATGGGAAGCAATAGTGCAGCTTTTATGAATGAAACAGGGGAGTGGGAACAGTGGGCATAGATGGCACTTTTAACAAATGATCCAGCAGCTCAGATTACCCACAGCACCAGAAAATCACAACTGCTGAGTATGAGAGGGCAAAGGACTGAACATTTTAACGAAGCAAGCAGCAGAAGGGATAATTTTGATTCAATGTAGGTACCGCCCCATGTGCTGATAACAAAAATTAACTAAAATTACATTTTAAGAGACTGCCCAATTATGGCAAATGACAGAGTCCCTTGTTAACCCACTCATCGCCCCATTTACATTACAGATGAGGCAAAATGCCCATCACTTCTGGGTATGGGGTAGCATGTGATCTCCTCCCATGATGCTGTTCTTAGGTCTGAGTGGTCAGTTGCCAGGTCTGAACATTCCCACATGCCAGATGAGGTCATATCATCAACCCTTAAACAACCTCTGACATTATCTGGCATGGGGTTTACACAGGACATTTTGTGGTGGCATCAATGGAAGGAAAAACAGAGATGGAACACTGCTTGATTGCACCGAGGGGGTCTCTTACTGATACCAACCTTATAGAACTTGGAAGGTAGATGTGGGCTGTAGGCACTGCTCCAGGCCCATATAACTAGTGAAAACAGGCCGCAGGTGCCACAGCTCTCAGTGGATCTGTCCTATGTCCATATTCCAAAAATAAAGAAAATAGAACGACACTGCTACTAAATTCAAAGTGTCAATAATTTATTCAAAAGATAAACATGTCTGCCATTTCACCCATAACTAGGCTTAGACATAAAGAAATAACTCTATAAATAAGCCACATTACAAGCAAAATACATCAGCCACCAATTTTTGAAAAAAACAGTTGACACTTTTGATTTAGTAGAAGTGTGGCTCCATTTTCTTTACCAATTATCAAAAGTATTTATATAGTGCTGACACTTTACACCATGCTTTACATAATGTACATGCACCTCTGTCCCTAAATTATTTAGGTTACATGTATTTGTTATTTTATCACATTATATTTTTCCAGGATAATGTTCAGGTTTTAAAAATACATATCAAATTGTGGTGAAAATACTTTTTTTTAACACAGGAAATGAACATGTAACTATCAAAAGCTCTATTTTTTTTCTTAATCTGCACTGTTTCCTAGACTTTTATTTGATCTTAGCCTTGAATGGCTTTTTTTTTTTTAGGAGCAAAAATCTGTGCAATAATGACGCACATCGTTCAGCAGTTATTTTACCTTTAGTAAAAAAAAAAAAAAACAAGCAAAAATGATTTTGATCAAAGTGATCAAATAATAATAATATTAATAATAATAAAACAATAATCATAATTACTGACATATTGACACTAGGCACATTTACATCTACACATTTTGAAATGATTTGTGTTAATAATCATAGTAGAAGGCAGCTTACTTGTTTTTGAGCAACCAATAATCTGTTCCGCAAGCGGACCCCAAACCCACAATTGTCATCCCCATTGTGAAACCTATGGAGCATTCCCCATCAAAAACTCCTGAAAAGAATCAAAAGACTTATATGGGTAACAAATATTGATTAAAAAAAAACATAAACACCACATTTGCATACCATTATTTTTATGACATATACAATGTAATAATACAAGCGTATATACGTATATAAACGTATATGTATAGCCAAACCTTTTTTTATTTTAAATATAGCGGGGAAAGCTTAAAAGCCCAGTCAGTGTAATGCCGCGTGCACACGATCAGACATTCCGACAACAAAACCGTGGATTTTTTTCCCAACGGATGTTGGCTCAAACTTGTCTTGCATACACAAGCTCACACAAATGTTGTCGGAAATTCCGAACGTCAAGAACGCGGTGACGTACAAGACATACAACTAGCCGAGAAAAATGAAGTTCAATAGCCAGTGCTCTTCTGCTTGATTCCGAGCATGCGCGGAGGATGAAGATGAGGGAGAAGAAGATTTTTAAGAAAAGACTTGTCAAAAACTGTCTACTGTATTTTTTAACACTACACTACTTTTTTTTTAATGAATGGGTAGGGGTACAATGTACCCCATACTCATTTACATAGGGGGGGGCGGGATCTGGGGTCCTCTTGTTAACTACTGTAATAGATTGGATTATAGGATTTTACAAGCTTTTTAAACTAGGGCTTATTTTCGGGGTAGGGCTTATATTGCGACCTTCCTGGAAAATAACACTAGGTCTTATTTTCGGGGTAGGTCTTATTTTCGGGGAAACACTGTATATATACAGTATATATGTACAAATCACCAAGTACATTTGACTTATCTCTAGACACCTAGGATGGAATACATTCCATATTCTAAAAGAGAGCTTTCATGGAAAAGTAATTCATTTTTCTAGGGTTACCATCCTCACCATTGTAACATTATATACCATTGTTGTTTATAGAGATTTGAAAGACCAAAATCTAACCATACAAATACATTTTTTCTGATGGAGAAACTTTGTATGGTAATGTTGGTTTGTGCAGATAAATGTGCATTGTAGCTTGGATGCTGATAAAAACAGGAAGGTGTGGTGGAGGGTTGGTTCATGATATTCTATAGCAGTGATGGCGAACCTATGGCATGCGTGCCACAGCTGGCACGCAGAGCCATCTCTGTGGGCACACGAGAGGGTCCAAGACAGAGCTAGAGGTCTCTCTCTCTTCTCAGCCCCCCTCCCTCTCTCTCAGCCCCCCATCTCTCTGTCCCCCTCCTCTCTCAGCATCTCTCTCGCACCCCTCTCTCTCTGTCCCCCTTCTCGCTCTCTGTCCCCCTTCTTTTTCTCTGTTCCCCCCCTCTCACACCCATCTCTCTCTGTCCCCCATCTCTCTCTCTCTGTCCCCCCTCCCTCTCTCTGTTCCTCATCTCTCTCAGCTCACCTCTCTCTCAGTATTTCTCTCACACCCCTCTCTCTCTGTCCCCCAACCCCTCTCTCTCAGCCCACCTCCCTCTCTCTGTTCCCCCTCTCTCTCAGAATATCTCTCACACCCTTTCTCTCTCTCTGTCCCCCTCCCTCTCTCTGTTCCCCCTCTCTCTAAGCTCATCTCTCTCTCAGCATTTCTCTCACACCCCTCTCTCTCTGTCCCCCCTCCCTCTCTCTCAGCCCACCACCCTTTCTCTGTTCCCCCTCTCTCTCAGCATATCTCTCACACCCCTCTCTCTCTCTGCCCCCCTCTCTCTCTCAGCCCCCCTCCTTCTCAGCATCTCTCTCACACCCCTCACTCTCTCTGCCCCCCTCTCTATCATATACCCCTCTCTCTCTCACACAACCCCTCTCTTTTGCTCAGCCCCCCCTTTCTCGCAAATTGCCATGTTGGCACTTTGCAACACAAAACTAGCGTATTTATTTCAATTTGGGCACTCAGGCTCAAAAAGGTTTGCCATCACTGTTCTATAGAGTCATCAGAAAATGAGAGGATTTCCAAATTTCCTAGAGATGTTCTTTAAACAACTAATTGTAAAGTTGAATTCATTATCACACATCCAGAAACATCACATATACATTCAGAATATTACATATACATAATAACAAACTAACTACATAAAACAAATATATGTCAAATTACCTCCATTATACAAGAGGAAATCTGGAGAAACACCCATAGTTACTGCAACTGGCCCATCTTCTGTCACTGCATTAGCAATACTGGCTTCTCCAAAGAGGGTGTAATATTTGGAGACCTTTACTTTTACTGCTTTCTTGGGGTCGTATTGACACTCAGATTGCTGAATGGAGAAACCAGAGTGAAAACATTGTACGTAAAATGGCTGATAATAATACTTGTTCCATAGTTTCTATTCTGTACTGAAGTTCAGAAAACACATACAGAAAGTGTTTTAATAAAAATGTGTTCTCCGAAATTAGAATGGCATCTCCAGGTATTTACATTTTTGGAAGTCTACACACCAGCCGTTTTAGACCACATTTATAACATACTGACCAGCTAAATAGTGGATGGGAAAAATAGTGAACTGAACTCTGCAAAAATATTTTAAAAGTTGATGCATTTTCTTGAATAAAAGGTAAAAAAAAAGAAAACATGTCCTCTGAACTGAAAAAAATCTACTGAATGTAGATATAAAAAGAGGTAGATACAATACTACAATTATTTATGATGGCCACTGTCATAGTTCTGTACTAACCATACAAGCCTGTTTTATTCTTTAAAGTGGAAGTAAACCCAATGTCATCCTTTCTAAACTACTGCCATAGGGGTTATCTATAAGGATATACATGCCTCCTGCATGTATCTTTACCTGTCAAATGTCTCCCCTCTGTCTGTTATGAGACCTGAAAAACTGCAGATTCTGTGGGTGGGTCTGTTGTCTGGAGCTCGGTGGGGGGAGTCGTGATTTCAGTAGACTCCCTGCCCACCTCTACACTCCCCTTGTCAATATGCATTTTCTCCTGTGTATTTCTTACACTGAACTTCTGCTATTATCTCTAACATCCAGTGAAAAGACAGGAAAGTAACCACATTACTTCAGCATGCCAAATCATGCTGAGGTGTGGAACAGCCAATCCTTGCAGAGCTGCTGAAGAAAGGAGTGGGGGTGGGAATTAAAAAATAATGCATGTCTTAGGCTAGTGCACGAGATATGTAAATCACCTGTCAATCACAGCAAGGGGTAAGAAAGGACAAAGTTTTCTCAGTTTGTCCGTTTTATTTCACTGAAAAAAGATAAGAGGATTGCTCAGAGCTGGATTAACTCTTTGTGGGCACAGCTGATCTGAAATCCCATACTGTACATTGTGCCAGACCAAAAAAAAATAAAAAAATTCGGGTTTACATCCACTTTAAGTTCATGTGCGTTACTTTAGAAATATTGCATATATTAATAAATTATGTCAAAATACAAAATGAATGTGCAACTTCAGACGAATATAACATGCATAAATTAATGCAGTTTGGGTTTTATTAATACCTCTTTAAATTTATGCAGAAAGTCTACCTAAAATTGACATAATATCAGCTTGTAATTCCTGTACAGCAAAGCTCAAACTGGGAGAAGCAGCACAAGGAGTGTGACAATTGTGCTGTAGTTTACAGCTGTCAACGACAATGAGTATGATGATAGGAGGAGAAAGCAAAGTGAAATGCCCCGTACACGCGGTCGGAAATTCCGACCACAAAATCCGTTGGATTTTTTCCAACGGATTTTGTCCGACACTGGTGTTGCATACACACGGTCGGACAAAGTTGATAGAAAATTTGAGAGCAGGATCTTACATTTTTTCCGTCGGTAATTCCAACGGAAAAAAGTCCGATGGAGCCCACACATGGGTGGATTTTCCGACAACATGGTCTGATCGGACATTTTCCATCGGAATTTCCGACCGTGTGTATGGGGCAAAAGAGTGATTAGTTCATCAGTCTGGTGATTTTCTTTCACTGTCTAGGCACAGGAGAAAGGAGGGAATGGGTGAAGATTAAAAAAAAAAGGTGAGGTATGGCTGGCGCTTGCCAGTATATGATGTGTGTACAAATAAATTGAAGGTAAAAACAAATCACCTTGCACTGTCGCTTTAAATAAAGTGCTGAAACAAAAATGTGTCTCAATTTGTTATATCACCTGTTAGGCTATGTTTCCACTAGTGCAACTTTTCATGTGATTTGGGACTGAATAGTCGCATGACAAGTCGTACCCCATGATTTCCAATGGGTACCGTTCATATCTGTGCGACTTCAAGACGCAGCGACTTCAAGGTAGTCCCTGCACTACTTTGGTCCCACTTTGATGCGACTTGAGGTCCATAGACCTCAAGAATACACAGGCATTGCTTCAAGTCGCAGCAAAATCGCGCGACTTTAGGGACGCAATAGTGGAAACATAGCATCAGGGCTTGATGTGACTCCTAACAGGTGATGTAACAAATTAAGACACACATTTTTGCTTCAGCACTTTTATTTAAAGCGACAGTGTACGATGATTTATTTTTACCTTCAATTTATTTGTACACACACCATATACCCAAACGTTTTGTTGTTTGAGGCAATTGTTTTTGAATACATTGCATTAAACATTCAACTATTGTTAATATGCAAATAAAGTACATAAATAAGAGAAAAATACTTTACCCCTGCGTTGTATCCATACTTCTTGCTCACCATGATCCCATTTTCACTAACATACTTAAAATTGGATTCAAATGTTCCACTACAACAGCCTTCATTGCCTTCATTACAGTCGATCAATTGTTGCTCACTGAATTTAAATAGTCGCTTTTCTTTAATGCAGTAACGTGATTCTAGGACGCCCACCTATAGAGTCAAATCCAAATACAATAAATAAGATGGATCATATCGTCAGGGCTCTTGCACATGGGCAACAAAAACACCACATTTTCTTTTTATTGATTTGAATGTAGCCCATTGCTTTCAATGGATCTGTACATATTTGGATGAAGTCACGTGGATGACGTAACGCGTAGGGAGTGGCCGGAAGTGGACGATTCGTTTACCGGAAGTGATGTGAGATAGACGTCTGATCGCCACATATTGTCACTGTTTTCTGCTTGATTTTTATTTCTATTTTGTAAGGGTCCAATTTTACTCTATATTTAAATAAAGTCCCCTTTATCTACTTACTTCACCATTGGAGGCATTTCTTTTCCTTTTATGTTCCTTACCTGGTGAGCCATTACCATACCATTTAGTCTATATGGTGATAATTAATGGGCCATATGGAGTGATTTGGATATAAGGAGAACATATGCCCTGAGGGTGAGCGGTGGAGAGGAGCCTGTTCAGCCTGTTTCTTTATGCTGATTTCAAGTCTCTTTGAGGTGAGAGTTCTGTGAGCTCATTTGTGGATTGTTTATTATTTGCCACCCACCCACTCCAGTGATATATAGGAGAAGATTGAGTAACACATAAAGAGACCTATTGTAGATAGGACACAGACTGTTCATCATTTCCTGGGACCATTTTTACGTCAATTGGACTCATTTTTATTGCTTGTTCATATTATCATTATTTCTCCTGTCCCATAACCTATTATGTACATTTAGTATATCTTTTTATTATTAATGGTTCATCACTTTTTGGTGTGTGTTTTAACCTATGCACTGAATCACTTTATTATATAAAAAAACAAGAAACACCAGAAATCGGCATTACTATTCAGTATTTTGCATGCATACGAGTGAATATGTGTGAATAAACGTGTAAATCTCTCCTTCCACCTGGTCAGTAACTATATTATTCAAAATAAAGCAAATATAAGTGTAAAAATTATGTTTAGTGCAGTGCAACCAATTATGTAAAAACAGAGCAGCACTCACCAGATATTGGAAAACAAATATCAAAACATAAATATTATAAACAGAACAAGTGAGCAATTCAAACTATATATTGTGCAAAAGAAAGGTATTCACATTGTGCCATCGCAATACAGGCATGTAACAGCAGTGTCGCTCAGATAAGTAAGCATGATGACGTTACCGCTAAGCTCTGTCCAACGCATTTCACCACAATAGATTCCTATACCCCTGGACGACGTACATTGTGACAAAACACCTGGATGATTTGTGATTGCACAATGCGAGTAGCTTTCTTTTACACAATAAATAAAATTAATTGCTTACTACACTATGCAGTTCCTCTTCTGTTTTAATTGCACTATATTACCAAAATTATTGGGGCGCCTGACTTTACACACATGAACTTTATTGGCATCCCAGTTTTAGTCTGTAGGGTTCAATATTAAGTTGGCCCACCCTTTGCAGCTATAACAGCTTCAACTCGTCTGGGAAGGCTGTCCACAAGGTTTAGGAGCGTGACTGTGGGAATGTTTGACCGTTCTTCCAGAAGCGCATCAGGTCAAGCACTGATATTGGATGAGAAGGCCGGGCTCCACTCTAATTCATCCCAAAGGTGTTCTATCGGTTGAGGTCAGGACTCAAGTTCAAGTTCAAGACTCAAGTCAAGTTCCTCCACCCCAAACTCGCTCATTCGTGTCTTTATGGAACTTGCTTTGTGAACTGGTCCAAATCATTTGGTGGAGGGGGAATTAATGGTGTGGGGTTGTTTTTCAGGGGTTGGGTTTGGGCCCTTAGTTCCAGTGAAGGGAACTCTTAAGGCATCAGCATCCCAAAACATTTTGGACAATTTCATGCTCCCAACTTTGTGAGAACAGTTTGGGGATGGCCCCTTCCTGTTCCAACATGACTGCACATCAGTGCACAAAGCAAGGTCCATAAAGACATGGATGAGCGAGTTTGGGGTGGAGGGACTTGACTTGCCTGCAAGGATTCCTGACCTCAACCCGATAGAATACCTTTGGGATGAATTAGAGTGGAGACTGCGAGCCAGGCCTTCTTGTCCTACATCAGTGCCTGACTTCACAAATGCACTTCTGGAAGAATGGTCAAATATTCCCATAGACACACTCCTAAACCTTGTGGGCAGCCTTTCCAGAAGAGTTGAAGCTGTTATAGTTGTAAAGGGTGGACCAACACAATATTGAACCCTACGGACTAAGATTTGGATGCCATTAAAGTTCATGTGTGTGTAAAGGCAGGTGTCCCAATACTTTTGGTAATATAGTGTAAGTTGTATACTAGTGTTTACCACTGGAAAATTGGATATTGCAGAGTGCTGTAATATCTCCTATAATCTGGGGTCTAGGTTTCTGGTAAGCAGTATATGTGTGAAAAGGTGGTGTAGCACTGGAGGTTCTCTCACTCAAGATAACACAAGCTGTTTGGAATATGGTTACAGAATTTAAGGACCTTTGTTGCACTGCAGATCACTTCACTGTTGTTTTTTAGATGTATACATATGGTATTAGAATCACTTATTGGGTCACTTGTTATGACACTTGGACCGTTTATTATGATCACATCTATCATAATTGGATTTATTTGAGGTATTTGATTTAAAGGGGCAGCACAACACATTTTTAAAAAATAATTATATTATTTATTTGTCATTCTGCATTTAGGTTACATGTGCATGTATGTATGTATGAACTATATGGATCATACTTTTTTTTGTGCAGGAACTTTCTGCCAATAAAATCCGGCGTTCCTACATCAGTATCATGCACAATGACCCTCAGAGATGACAGTTGAAAATGTACTTCTTTAAATGTGCCCCACTTATTAGTAAGGCAGTAGGCAGACAGCAATGGATAAAATGGAGTAACCCATAGCAAGTAATCTTCTACCATTCTCATTTCACTAAACTGATTGTTGCTGTTACTGCACATTATGCATTATCACTTCTGTGTGTATTAGCTTACTGATTAGGCTTGTATGCAGGGACGTTGCTAGGTCTACAAAAGATCTGGGGCTAGAGCCCATAGCAGCGTAGTAAAGAAAGTCATATGCTTGGACAGGCATACACATGTATATACAGTAATATACGTGTGTGTGTGTGTTTATATGTCCCCAGAGCCTCCCCCTTACATCAGTGTCCACAGAGAGCCTCCCCCTTGCATCAGGGTCCCCAGAGAGCCTCCCCCTTGCATCAGGGTCCCCAGAGAAGCCCCCCTTTGCATCAGGGTCCCCAGAGAGCCTCCCCTTGCATCAGGATCCCCAGAGAGCCTCCCCCTTGCATCAGGGTCCCCAGAGAGCCTCCCCCTTGCATCAGGGTCCCCAGAAAGCCTCCCCCTTAAAATCAGGTTCCCCAGAGAGATTCCCCCTTAAAATCAGGGTCCCCAGAGAGCCCCACACTTACATCAGGGTCCCCAGAGAGCCTCCCCTTGGGGACCCCTGCAGAGACTTGGGGCTATGGGCCCCAGATTCGGGTCTATAGCCCCAAAAGCCACCCTCTAGCGACACCACTGCTTGTATGTGCAGCCTGATTATTAAGTCATCAATGCATGGTAGATTTTTACACACTGTAACAAAATTTAAAGTGATTGTAAATGATCACCTTGTAAACAACCCATTCAGTTTAAAATAGAAATGAACTGCAAAACATTTTTATATAGATTTAAAAAAAAAACATTATAAATACTTATTCCCCCTTTTTTTCATTAGCGATCACATTCCCTCTGTTCTTCGCTGCAATAGAGCTGAGGGAGGTGAAACAGCAGCACAACGAGCTTCCCAGTGTAAGGCTGTGCAGCGGGGGCATGTCAGGATAGGTCTGATCATTGGAGGAGGGCAGGCTGATTTCCCAGCACAGCTAGAGAACTGACCACGCTGTGTTCTCCTGCTTAGTGTGGTCAGTTTTTAATAGGAAAGCAGAGGGGCTGGCAGGAACACCAGGGATTTCACACAAAGGAAGCAATACAAAGAGAACAGGATACTTTCTCATACAAGTACATGGTACAGCAGGAACATATCAGCAATATGAAACGTTTTAAAGTGGTGGGACACCCTGAAAACAAAAACTTGAAAATATGTTAGTAACAATTTAAAATGAAAAAAAAATATTTTTTTTTTTTTTTACTTACCAGAAATGGCTGTTGCTAGGCAGATCGTCCTAATCTGCCTCCTCCAGCGCCGCGGTGATCTTCTCTCCTTCCGTCTTCTAGTGAATGGGGTGCGTGTGTTATGGGAACTGTGTCCCACAACAATCCGCGTTCCCCATTCACAAATAAGACTCGCGCATGCGCAGTAGGCCGCGCGCCGACTCGCGCATGCGCAGTAGTCCGCGCGCCGACTTGCGCATGCGCAGTAGGAAACGGGAAGCCGTTTCCCTTACTGAGGATGGCAGCGCTGGATCCGGATCGCCGAGGGACATCTCGGCCTCCACAAAGGACATCGCGGACGCCCTGGGAGGGTAAGTGTACTTATTAAAAGTCAGCAGCGACTTTTTTTTTAGCTGCTGACTTTAAAAAAAAAATTTTTCAGGTGAAACACCGCTTTAAAAGATTTCTTCCATAATTTTTCTGTGCCGCCTTGGCAATAGACTGGTATTGATGACGATTGCTTTTTTAATAAGTAAGGTCGAATGCACTGGTCAACAAAAATGCCAGTCAACTGAATAGCTAAATAGTTTTTTTTTCAGTGCAGGTATTTAACAGTTAATAAGTAGTTAGTATTTTAAAAATATCTTTAAAAAAATGTATGAGCGTTAATATTTTATTATAATGTGGTCGTCTGGATAAAGAACTAAATAACAAAAAAAAAAATCATAGCATATATAGTAGATAATTCTTGTGTCATGTTTTTGTAAAATATATTGCGATATGCATGTGTACGAACTTGTTGCTGAATTGTATTAAATGTGTCCTTATTATTATTATTATTTATTTTTAGTGAAATTGTTAGTATTATTATTAATGATTATGATGATTTGTTCTAGTTATTCAGCTATGTTTGCAATTTTAATTTCTTCTGATATTAGGCTTTATTTCACAGGAGAATTGCTCTTTGGAGCGCAAAATTTGCTGGCAGTAAACGGTAAAAATAAAGATTCACACATAACATGAATCCATTTAAGAAGAAATAAATATTTTAGAAATCAATTTTTTGTTAATGAACATATTAAACCAAAAAAACACTATAGACACATATTAACCACTTGCTGACCCTGTGTTTTCTGATATTTGTTGCTTACCAGTAAAAATCTGTATTTTTTGCTAGAAAGTCACTTAAAACCCCCAAATATTTTATATAATTTTTTTAGCAGAGACCCTAGAGAATATAATAGCAGTCATTGCAATATTTTATGTCACACTGTATTTGCGCAGCGGTTTTTCAAATGCAATTTATGGGAAAAAATACACTTTAACGAATTAACCAGTTCCGGACCAGCCATCGCAGTTATACTGCGGCAGGTTGGCTCGGCTGGGCAAAATGACGTTACCTTACGTCGGGAGGGCGACTGTCTAGGGGGCGCAAGCGCACATCCCCTAGGTGGCCACGATGTTCAGATTCTCTTCAGAACTGAACAGTCTCCATGCCCAGGCCAATGATTTCTGGCCTGGACCTGGTGATCTGTTCTGGCGAATTAAATCCTTCCCCTGCATGTGTAAGTGTAAACACAGGCAGGGGAAGTGATGTCAACTCCCCTCATGGAACTCTTTTCGTTCCAGAGAGAGGAGAGTAGACATCTCAGAGTAAGTTGCACCAACACTACACTGACACAGTACACATAGGCACACTTGTCACCCCTGATCACCCCCCGACTGCCCCCCCAGTTAACGCCTTTACTCCCTGTCACTGTGTCACCCAGTGCAGTGTTCATATTTTTCTTTGATCACTGTACTGGTGTCATTTGTGACAATAATCAGTGTTAGGGTGCTTAGTAGTAGGCCCAGATAGGTCTAACGAACCCCCTAAAACCCCCTAATAAAGGTTTCACCCCCTATTTTTTTATAGCGTCAGGGCACCCGCCGTACATTACCTAATAAAAGGTTTAACCCCCTGATCACCCGGCGGGTGACATCAGTGAGGTTTTAGCATCAGTTAGGGTCTGCTCCGCCCCAGGCAGCGCCAGATTAGTGTCAGTAGCGCTAACACCAATGCACGCACCATACACCTCCCTTAGTAGTATAGTGCCTGAATGGATTGATATCTTTGATCTGATCAGAACTATATTAGCGTCCCCAATAGTTAAGGATTCCCAAAAACGCAGCATTAGCAGGATTAGCCCAGATACCTGTTAGCACCTGCGTTTAGCCCCTCCGCCCAGCCCAGCCCACCCAAGTGCAGTATCAATCGATTACTGTCACTTACAAAACACTAAACACATAACTGCATCATTCGCAGAGTCAGGCCTGATCCCTGCAAACGCCAAAAGTGTTTAAAGCAGTCACTGACAGTCAGGTGCTCTTTTTTCCTGTGGGTCTCACAAGTGTACCAGTAAATATAGAGGCAAAAATGTCCAATCGAAGGTGCACTAGTGAAGAGGCCTACACGTTTCTGAGCCTGACAGATGAGAGTGAAGAGGAAGTCACCCATCTGTCCGATTCACGCTCAGAACATGAACCAGTAGACAGCAGCGGCACCGTGACAGATAGCTCTGATGACGGAGTAGTGGTCCCTGCCAAGGTCAGGCGTACCTGACCCCATTCTTCTGCTGTTGAGGTGCAAGAACCGCAGGGCTCTCGTATGGAGCAGAGAGCCAGTACTAGTGTCGCTCATCCTTCTGTTGAACTGGCAAGCACCAGCGGCCTAGAACATCCTGGTCGTACATCCAGCACTGCAGTATCACGTGGTGACATGGCGAGTCCCATAAGTGCAGTTCAAGCTGGTGAGTTGGCTAGCACAAGTAGAGTCCCGCAGCCATCAAGAAGACAAACACAGACCCGTCAAACCCAAAGTACCCTTCCTGCTGCATTTGCAAATCCGATTTGGGAGCCCACCACTTCTTCAGCCCCCGTAATTCCCCCATTCACTGGCCAACCAGGAATTCAGGTGGAAACGTGATTTTACGTCACTTGATTTTAATTCGCTGTTTTTCACGGAAGATCTCTATAGATCTGTTGTGGACCAAAGCAATTTGTATGCTGGTCAATTCATTACTGCTAATCCCCAGTTGGCCCTTGCCAGAGATTGGAGACCTATTATGGTCTCTGAATTTAAGACCTTCCTGGGCCTATTCCTCCTCATGGGCATAGTTAAAAAAAAAAATTGTTGCGGTCAAATAGGTCCTCTGACCCAATTCCCCATATGCCATATGTGTTCTCTGCCTCCATGACCAGGACACAATACGAGCAGATCTTGCAGTTCATGCATTTCAATGACAATGAACTCTGTCATCCTTGGGGTGACCCTCGATACGATCGGCTCCACAAAATTAGGCCCCTCGTAAACCACTTAAACCAACAGTTTGCAGCCTTGTTTACTCCTGATCAAGTTGTCTGCGTTGATGAGTCCCTGATTACGTTTTCTGGCCGCTTGTCTATCAAACAGTATCTTCCCAGCAAGCGTGCCAGATATGGGGTCAAGTTGTATAAGCTCTGTGACAGGGCAACAGGCTATACATATAGTTTTATGGTTTACGAGGGAAGAGATAGTCACGTGGAGCCTGAGAACTGCCCAGACTACATAGGGAGCGCTGGTAAGATTGTGTGGGACTTGGTGTCACCCTTATACAAAAAAATTATTACACAAGCATACCACTTTTTAGCCACCTTTTTGATTGTGGAATTGGTGCATTGGCACCGTGCGCTCTAATCGCGGGGGCTTCCCCCAACGACTTGTAGAATCCCGACTTAGATGGGGGAGATAGCCTGCTTGTAATGTAATGTAATAATTTGTTAGCAGTAAAGTGGAGGGATGCAAGGAATGTTTTTTTTCTGTCCTCCCTTCACGCAGATACTGAGGTACGCCATTCAGCTGTAGCATGGGTTTATTTATCCTGACAGCAACAGTGTTTGCTCCCACGATGTGTAAAGCCGCGACTCCAGTGCTGTAGGAGGTGATTTCACCACCACAGTTAAAAAAAAAAAAATGGAGCATGTAGAAGTGGGTGGATGAAGGGCGGTATTCTAATGGTAGGCATACCCACCGATCAATCTCTTTTTTTCGTTCAGCCCACAGGCTGCATGAAAAAAAAGAACATTACAATATATGCCCAACAAGGACCAGCAACGTACTGGTATGTTGCTGGACTTTAAGTGGTTATTCCAGAATGATGCCTGCAGGTTTAGGTATCATCTTGGTATCATTCTTTGGAGTAGCCAGTGGTCGGCTTTCATGTAAAAGCAATCCTAGCAGTTAATTAGCCTCTAGACTGCTTTTATAAGCAGTGGGAGGGAACGACCCCCCCCCCCCCACCGTCTTCCATGGTTACGCCGGCCAGGTACCTCCTGGTCACGTTCTGTATTCAATCACTTCCGGTTCCTGTTCGTCTGGTTGTCGGCGGCGTTAGCTGGAGCGCACGCTGGAAACACGGAGACACAGAGACGTTTTTGAAGCAATCTCCACCATCCATCCTATTTATTACAAAGCGAGCAGCCCCAGTGCTGGGTTGGGCACTGAGAAATGTGAGTAGCCAATCGGCTATGTTTTTATCAAAGTTTTGATAAATAAAAAAGCAATATTATGCTATGTAGTGTGTTTTGCTCCTCTTTATGTATCTTGCCTGAGCCACTTGGGAGGAAGAGCACCTGGTATCATATCCTGGTATATCTATGTGAACAGGCACTACCTGTACAAACGCGATTGATTACTTTTTAGGTAAAGTAGTCAATTTAATCTGGTAAGCAGCCAGTTTATTACTCACTATTGGGTGACAGAAAGAGGATTCCTTATGGTGAAGGGTCTCATGCTACTGACAAGAGTGTATTTGGAATGAATGAAAACTACATATCACCAGAAGATTTTTGTCACAATTTTTATTCGGAGGGGTTCACGTATGCCCCGTACACACGAAGGGACTATCCCGCGGGATTATCCCCTGGACTCAAGTCCAGGGGATAATCCCCTAGTGTGTGGGCCTCCGATGGACTTTTTTTCAAAAAGTCCGGCGGACTAAAGTTTTAAGTTTTGTTTTAACCACTTCAGCCCCGGACCAATTGGCAGCCAAAGGACCAGGCCCCTTTTTGCAATTCGGCACTGCCTCGCTTTAACTAACAATTGCGCAGTCATGCGACGTGGCTCCAAAACAAAATTGGCGTCCTTTTTTTCCCACAAATAGAGCTTTCTTTTGGTGGTATTTGATCGCCCCTGCGGTTTTTATTTTTTGCGCTATAAACAAAAATAGAGCGTCAATTTTGAAAAAAATTCAATATTTTTTACTTTTTGCTATAATAAATATCCCCAAAAAATATATAAAAAAACATTTTTTTTCCTCAGTTTAGGCCGATACGTATTTTTCTACATATTTTTGGTAAAAAAAATCGCAATTAGCGATTCTTGATTAGTTTGCGCAAAAGTTATAGCGTTTACAAAATAGGGGATAGTTTTATAGCATTTTTATTAATATTTTTTTTTTTTATTAGTAATGGCGGCGATCAGCGATTTTTATTGTGACTGCGACATTTTGGCGGACACATCGGACATTTTTGACACATTTTTGTGACATTTGTCATTTATACAGCAATCACTGCTATTTAAATAGCACTGATTCCTATGTAAATGACAGTTGTAGTTAGGGGGTTAACCACTAGGGGGCGGGGAGGAGTCAGTGTGACGTGTTGTGTTTTTTTTTACAGTAGGGGGGCGTGGCTGTACGTCTGACATCATTGATCGGCGTTACCGATGACAGGGAACCGCCGATCACTGACAGTCAGTGTAGGAAGCGCGGGGAGAGGTTTGTTTACATAGACCTCTCCCCGTTCTTCAGCTCCGTAACCCGATCGCGGGATACCAGCGGCGATCGGGTCCGCTGGTCCCGCGGCCGTGGTCACGGAGCTCCCGAGCTACCGCGCCCCCCGGGCAGGCAAATTAAAGGGGACGTACAGGTACGTGCTTTTGCCTGCCCGTGCCATTCTGTTGACGTATATCTACATGAGGCGGTCGGGAAGCGGTTAAAATTATCAGCCAGCCACAGTACATTCTATTGACACCAATTCTGGGGCACTGTATTTCTCTCACTGATACTAATGTTTAGGCTTTATAGTCCTCCCACTGACACCAATGCTAGGGCTCTATATTCCTCCCACTGACACCAATGCTGGAGCTCTCTATTCCTCCCACTGACCCCAATGCTGGAGTTCTATATTCCTCCCACTGACACCAATTCTAGGGCTCTATATTCCTCCCACTGACACCAATGCTAGGGCTCTATATTCCTCGCACTGACACCAATGCTGGAGTTCTATATCCCTCCACTGACACCAATGCTGGAGTTCTATATCCCTCCACTGACACCAATGCTGGAGTTCTATATTCCTCCCACTGACACCAATGCTAGGGCTCTATATTATATTCTCCCGCTGACACCAATGCTGGGGCTCTATATTCCTCCAACTAACAGCAATATTAGGGTTCTATAGTCCTCCCACTGCTACCAATGCTGGGGCTCTATATTCCTCCCACTAACAGCAATGTTAGGGTTCTATAGTCCTCCCACTGACACCATTGCTGGAGTTCTATATTCCTCCAACTGACACCAATGCTAGGGCTCTACAGAATGTTCCTCCACTGACACCAATGCTAAGGCTCTATATTCCTCCCACTGACACCAATGCTGGAGCTCTATATTCCTCCACTGACACCAATGCTGGGGGTCTATATTCATCCCACTGACACCAATGCTAGGGGTCTATATTCCTCCACTGACACCAATTCTGGGGGTCTATATTCATCCCACTGACACAAATGCTGGGGATGTATATTCCACTCACTGAAACCAATGCTGGGGCTCTTTCAATATTTATCCCACTGACACCAATACTGGGGCTCTATATTCTTCCCACTGACACCAATACTGGGGCTCTATATTAACCCCACTGACACCAATACTGGGGCTCTATATTCTTTCCAGTGACACAATGCTAGGGCTCTGTGTTCCTCCAATGACACCAATGCTAGGGCTCTATATTTCTCCACTGACACCAATGTTGGGGGTCTATATTCTTCCCACTGACACCAATACTGGGGCTCTATATTCATCCCACTGAAACAATCGTTGGGGCTCTATATTCCACTCACTGACACCAAAGCTGGGGCTCTATATTCTTCCCACTGACACCAATGCTGGGGCTCTATATTCTTCCCACTGACACCCATACTGGGGTTATTCCTGTATATTCCTCTGACTGACATTAATGCTGAGGCTTTTATGTTTCTCTCATTGATCTTAGTGATGGGACGCTATATTCTCCCCACTGTCAACATGGTAAATATGAAATGTAACTAAAATGACAAAATATTCCACGTGGTGCTAAGCATATAAACTTTCCTTACCATGCCAAAAGCCCACCATGCTTGACAAAACAGTCCTGAATTTTTTACAGGGGAGACGCATCCTGAAGTCCTCCAATCCACCAAATCCTCATTCTTTTTCTTGCTATCACAAGTATAATTTGAAGTGGATGTTGGTTTTGTATCTGTTTTTGACTGAATCCGTTTTGCATTACATTTCGTTTGTATCAGTTCTTGAACCCTCTGTAACAAGAATTTTATAAATCATTATACAGTTAGATATGATTATAGCATATAGAAGCTGTGATTAACACATACAAATTTAGCACTAAATTATATGAGGATAAGAGTTAATATAATAATAATAATAAAAAAAACTTTATTTTATATAGCTCCTTTAAAGGTAGCTTCTCAATGTGCTTTACAAAAAAAACCCTCAGAGAATACACAGGATGAAACAAAGGAAAAGGGGACAATTAAAGGAGAAGTCCAGCCTGAGCTTGTTCGGCTGGGCTTCTCCTATAGGTCATAGGAGTGCAATTCGTTTTGCACTACTGTGACCCGTTTTTAGCAGGGAGCAGTCTGAAGTCCGCTCTTTGCTAACGCCACTGGAATCAGTCCAGGCAACGCGTCATCCTGACAATAAAGTCTGGATCCACCAGGTGTCTCAATTGATGCCTGTCTCAGCCTCTCAGCGAGCCGCTGAGAGCCTGATACGGCCACTTCCCACCCTCCGCAGCTCAGCAGAGCAGAGAGGAGAGCTGCTGATTGACAGTCAGCAGCTCTCCTCTTGGGGAGCTGAGAGAACCGAGCCATCGGCAATGTTCGGTGGCTCGGTTCTCATTGTAGTGGTCGCGGGGGACAGATGCAGCATTGGTTCCATGCTGCATCCACCTAAGTAAGTATAAAAGGTGAAAAAAAAAAACCTTTCTTCTCTTTTAAGTGAAAGCTTGTCTAAAGAAAAGAGTTTTTAGATTTGATTTGAATGAGTTTAGAGAAGACGACTCTTTGATGTTCTTTGGAAGTGAATTCCAGAGTTTTGGAGCATAGCAGGAAAAGGCTCTGTCTCCCATTGATTGTAGGTGAGTAGAGGGGACACACAGAAGACAAGAATTGGAGGAGCGGAGGTTACAATGGGGGAGTAAGTTTATAAAAGTTCAGAGAGATAATGGGGTGCCAAGCCATGAAGAGTCTTATAGGTGAGCAAGAGGATCATAACCTCCCTGGCGGTATGATTATTTCAGATTTTTGATGCTGAAAGTGCTACAATTATTTTGCATGAAAATTTGGCGTTTTATATTGTAGGCCTGTAATTCTTAGGAATAACTTAAATCTGTCCAAACAAGAGTCTAGTAGACATCCCGGGTATGATAAAGTTTGAAACACGAAATCATAAATTATAATATTATAAATAATTATAGCAAATAATAATATAATAAAAATGATTCACTATGTAATCAAAATCAAAAACACAGAAATTTGCTCAGTTGCAGAATTGTCGATGTCATTACTTTCAGTGTTTGATAACGGATTTCCCCACAAATCACTATCGCTCAATTCTGCAAGTGATTCTAATTGATTATCGCTGTTTTCTAGCTGGTCTAAAACCACTTTTGATGTAAAGGGACGGTTTTGGTTGCTATGGACAATCTACAGTTTCCAGGAACAGTATATATAATATAAAACTGCACGCAGGGCACTGGACAAACCACTAGGGACGAAAGGGATGTGAAAAAAATTGATACAGTAATGTAATCTGTAAGTTTACAGTGTACTGTATGTGTAATGTGTGTTTTACTTTTTGAATTTGGTGCCGTTCTCCGTCCCCGTGCATCGCAACGCACTCTGATAGATCGAGCGGAGGACGGATCGCAAACAGATCGGGGAGGACATCGCAGGATCCTGAGGACAAGGTAAGTTTGCTGTACCTGGATCCTGCGATGCAATCCCGAGTGTGGATCGGGGGTTATTGCTTTTGCTGCTGAATATCCATCCCGAGCCACACTCGGGAATACCTTCAGGGAGGTTAAAGTCTATGCAAAACCTGAAAGGTAGCAGTGCAAGGACTCCAGGATAGGGGTAATGTGATCACTTGTACCAGACCTACTCAGGATTCTGGCTGTAGAATTTTGTACATAGGACGCAGCCGAGCAATGTTTCTCAACTGCATGTGGATCAAAGGTTAACCTCCCTGATGGTATTCCCGAGTCTGGCTCGGGGTGGAATTTCAGAACCAAAAGTGGTAACCCCGAGCCAGACTTGGGATCACATTGCAGGATCCAGGAAGATCTTACCGTATATACTCGAATATAAGCCGAGATTTTAAGACCCTTTTTTAGGTCTGAAAGTCTACCCCTCGGCTTATATTCGAGTCACCGCCGTCTGCCTACATGAACAGCTTGTCATGCAGACAGATGGCGGTGTTTAAAAGCCGCGCCGCCTCCTCCCGCCCATCTGTGATAGGCAGACACTAATTTTCCCAGCAGCACAGTGTTCCGCCTATCACGGATGGCCTGTCATTCTCATCACATGGACGAGGATGAGAGACGGTCCGTGATAGGCGGAACACTGCGCACTGACTGCTGGGAAAAAAGTGTTCCTCCTATCACGGACGAGGAGGAGGAAGAGGCGCGGCTTTTAAATTGTAATGGCGCCGTGCGCCGTACACGCTGTGGAGGGGGACACAGCGGGACACAGCGGGACACAGCGGGACACAGCGGGACACAGCGGGACACAGCGGAACACAGCGGAACCACAGCGGAACCACATCGGGACCACATCGGCTGCACAGACCCCGGACACAGGACCCCGGACCCACGGATCGGCACAGGTAGGCTGAAATGGGGACACGGGCTGCAATGGGGACAGGGGGGTCTGTACAGGGGACAAGCATTGCTGACCCGTTTTCCACTTACAGTAGCTGCTGCATTTTTGCCCCTCGGCCTATACACGGGTCAATACGTTTCCCCATTTTTTTGTGGTGATTTAGGGGCCTCGGCTTATACTCGGGACGGCCTATACTCGAGTATATACGGTACTTACCTTGTCCCCAGGATCCTGCAATGTCTCCCCGCTCACAGGGAACGGAGCCAAGCTCTGTTCCCTGGGAGCGTTGCGATGCACGGGAACGGAGAACGGCGCCAAATTCAAAAAGTGAAACACACACTATACATACAGTATACTGTAATCTTACAGATTACATTACTGTATGAAATTATTTCACATCCCTTTTGTCCCTAGTGGTCTGTCCAGTGCCCTGCATGCAGTTTTATATTATAAATACTGTTCTTTCTGCCTGGAAACTGGAGATTGTCCATAGCAACCAAATCCGTCCCTTTACATCAAAAGTGGTTTTAGACCAGCTAGAAAACAGCGATAATAAATTAAAATCACTCGCAGAACTGAGCGATAGTGATTTGTGGGGAAATTCGTCCTCAAACACTGAAAAGTAACGACAGCGACAATTCTGATACTGAGCAAATTTCAATGTTTTTGATTTGATTACATTATTGAATCATTTTTATTATTATTTTATTATTTGGTATAATTATTTATAGTTATTTATTATATTATAATTTATGATTTCGTGTTTCAAACTTTATCATACCCCGGATGTCTACTAGACTCTGGTTTGGACAGATTTAAGTGAGTTATTCCTAAGAATTACAGGCCTACAATATAAAACGCCAAATTTCCAAGCAAAATAATTGTAGCGCTTTCAGCACCAAAAATCTGAAATAATCATATGGCCAGGGAGGTTAAACTATCATAATATATTGCCCCTAGATTTTTCAATTTAGCTGAAGCTCAAGTACAGTGCCATCCATAGATAAGTTATCAAGACTCTCCTTACATACGGTAATTGATGGGGGTGCCAATAAGCGTGACAGTTTAATTGAAGGAAATTATGGGCCATCCAAGTTTTTACAAATACAGTTAGATAGGAGAGAAGCAGCCAAAATATTGGCAGATAATATAGCCATTTTTTTAAATCTATTATATTTCATTAATGAAGATGGGTAAATATTATATTGTATAAATATAGGGGATAAGTCTGAGTGACTTAAGGTAAGTCAGATTCACTGAATTTATTAATACAAAAAAGAAAATGCAATAATACATGCAAGAACACACGACCCCATAAGATCCAAATTAGGCTGCTTCACTAACGCATCTCATTAAAATTGATCCATTTAACAGATCTGCTTTAATATGAGCTATTTTAGTTTTATTATTGGTAATTTTATATTGTCATCACAGGCATCACTGAAATAATCCTAAAATGTTAATGTCATCCAGTAATACATGAGGCAAAAAAAGGCAACAACCTCTGTTTGCTAGTGTATCAGTTATCCCTTCCATTATATTTCTTACATACTAAGGAGCCAACCACTAGACAATGTATTACTATGGGTTTGTTTTACTAAAGAACTAGAACTTAAGGGTTCTTTCACACTTGCCCTTTTAAGCCTAGGTTCAAATTGCAGCGATTTGGCATGCGATTTGACATGTCAAATTGCATGCCAATTCAGTGGCTATTGCCGGCAATGGCACCGTCCGAATCGGTGTGACGACGACATTGCGGCGCCACACCGATTCCCTCACTTTTGGCGACTTCACCGATTTCTAACCCGCGTTCAGTGTGAACGAGGGCTTACTGAAATCTTACATAAAAACAATTGCAACAGAAATAGAGACTGTTCACTTTCCAGAATGGATGTGCACTGAGCTTAGTAAATACGATGAACCTGTGTTCACCTCAATCATATACTAGCATAAATACAATTTTTTTTTCTCCCTTGCACATGATTAGGTATTCAATAAACACAAGTCCAACCTCAGGTGTGAATGGAGCCTTATGCCGCGTACACACGATCATAAATGCCGCCAGCAAAAGACCGATGTGAGCTTTTGGTTGGAAAATGCGACCGTGTGTATGCTCCATCTGACTTTTGCTGGCGGCATTTCCACCAGCAAAAGATTGAGAGCAGGTTCTCAATTTTTCGGTCGGAAAAAGTTCCGATCGGAAATTCTGATCGTCTGTACCAATTCCGACACGCAAAATTCCCACGCTCAGAAACAATTCGATGCGTGATCGGAAGCATTGAACTTCATTTTCTTGGCTCGTCTGAGTGTACGTCACTGCGTTCTTGACGGTCGAAAGTTCAGAGAACTTTTGTGTGACCGTGTGTATGCAAGGCAAGCTTGAGCGGAATTCCGTCGGAAAAACCATCCAAGATTTTTCTGATGGAAATTCCGCTCGTGTGTACGGGGCATAGATATTTCCAACAAAAGCAAGCATTCACGTTGCATTTAAACTATGCAAATAGTCTCTTAAACTTTTTGACTCACCATATCGGCAAACATATTCACTGCCAAAGTATAATTCTTCAATCCTTTCTCAGCCAAGCTATTGTGCTTCTGTACTTTCTGCCAAGTTTCCTCCCAAATTTGTCTTCGAACAGCTTCTTCCTTACTATTAACATATTTCTTTTCTGCAGAAACATTGAACACATACACCATACAATCCAATCAACAGGATGTCTACAGCATTCAGTTTCACTCTTTTATTATACTGTAGATCACCTGTAATTCCCTGTTGTAGAACGCATTAGCTATGACATATTTATATGCTGAGGACAGGAGCTACCAAGAGGTCATTGGATCCAACCATAAACTGTTTATTTTAATTTATTCTAACTTTTTTTTGTAAAATGTTACCCAAATGTTCTAGAAATATTACCAAATCATGTTTTTCTTTGTATACATGATACATGGTGGGGGGTCTCTATTTTATCTTAGGTCTCTGTAGCTTTTATTCACGCCAGTCATTGTTGCCACAAAGTAAATAAAATATAATAATGTGTCTAATAAATAGAACATTATTATAATTAGGGATATTTTACAAATATAAATAAAAAGGTTGATTCACTTCCATTATCCAATTTGTATTTTCATCATGTGAAAATTCACATGACTGCACATAACTGGATATTAAGTGTGAACAGGAATTTGCTTTTCACGTGATTGGATAATTAAAACGAGTATTTACTTCATTTATTGTACTAGTGTGAAGCAATCTAAACTCGTATTTAGGGTTCAATGCAATATTTGTAGTATTTTATGTACAATAGAAATTTAATGTGGATGGGATTTTGTGTTTAACGATGTGTTGGTGACTACCACTGCTTCTTCATTTATTGATATGTTTTTTATTCAGTACAAGTGTTTTTAAACCTATTGTACATTTCGGATGGTACCTTAAAAGTCTCACTATTCCATAAGCAAACCTCTTCTTATTTATGAGTTTGGGATGTGGTGCCGGGTGATAACCTAACAATCTTCCGGATCGAAAATATTGTGAAATGTAAGACCAATTTAATTTACCTTGCTGAAGCTGATGGGGAATCAGACTATCATATGACATTGGTCTAGGTCAGGTATATGCAATTAGTGGACCTCCAGCTGTTGCAAAACTACAAGTCCCAGCATGCCTCTGCCTCTGGCTGCCATGCTTGTGGCTGTCAGAGTCTTGCAATGCCTCATGGGACTTGTAGTTCTGCAACAGCTGGAGGTCCGCTAATTGCATATACCTGGTCTAGGTGTTTGACTTGTATACCTATAGGTGTCCTATTGAATTTGTCTATGCATTGTGAATATGAAATATTACATAAACACTTTATCTCTCTTTACTACTATTTTTTTTCTGCTTTGCATCTTTACTGGTGGGATCTGCCATCCCCTAAGGGTTTTTTATTGCAGTTTGCAGTAGAATATCATGATTCACGCTAAACAAATTATCTCAGTCCCATTGCGTCCCATCTGGGGAAAAACTTCCAAGCTGTTACTTTTCTATTGCAAGTATGACAATTTTATACAAAACAGACTGAAGATATTCTGAAAACAAAAGGTCATTTGGCTAATTATTTTGTCCTCAATGTCAATACAGTGTTATGAAATGCTGTGTCCCCATTTTGTGTCCCCTCCCTCCCTCCATCATTTTTGGTATGTTGGACATACCTCCCAACTTTCTGAAATTGGAACAAGGGACACCTATTAGCAAAAGTATGTAGGCATAGGACACACCCCCTGCCACGCCCTCCTTAAAGGAGAATTGTATAAAAAAAAAGATTGGCTAAACCCACAAGTGCTTTTTACCACTACTACTCCTTTTTATTGGATTTTGGCATTTACAAGTGCAGCAATTTAGAAATATAGATTAAACACTTTTTGAAAGATAAATAGTGCATTTTATGTACAACTATATAGATCAGACCAAAATGAGGGACAACTGAGGAGGAATGAGGGACAGAGGGACATTGTTCCAAATCAGGGACAGTTGGGAGCCATGATATTGGATAACAGCATATCTTCACCACATTCAATAAGCCCTGGGTCTATTTGCCTTTATTCAATCACCACCACTATTGTCTATTCTGCATTCAAAAGCCTGCTTGCTATTCTATGAAAGCTGTAGTTGAAGTGAAATGTTAATTTTTTTCTAAATAATGATCATTGTAGTAAAACTAAAATTACTTTCACCTACCATAATTGGATTTCCAGACTTTCCATTCATCATCAAGAAAATGTGCAGCTGAAGCTGCAAGAATAACTGTTGCTAAAACCAGGAAAGTCTTCATCCTGCAGGAAGTGAAAAGATTACATCTCATATATTTTCTCCTTTAAAGTCATCATGGCCTCTCATTTTCATTAACCCAAAACAAACACTCAATCTAATCAGTAAAATCGTTGGTCTTTTTGGGGTGCAGATTGAATTCCACCAAGGAAAAGAAAATGAGTGGATCAAAGGCAATGCTTGATCAGTGTTTGCTAAATACCTTAAAGGTAAAGTATAGTGCAGGGGTCTCAAACTGGCGGACCTCCAGCTGTTGACTACAAGTCCCATGAGGCAGTGCAAAGCTGACAGTTACAAGCATGACTCCTACAGACAAAGGCATGATGGGACTTGTAGTTTCACAACAGCTGGAGGGCTGCCAGTTTGAGACCCCTGGTATAGTGCATCGTCAATGGACACATATTTGATCTTTTATTACAGTGTGCATATTCTTTCATATTTTATTGGTATTGCCATAAAGTAGAAGTATACTCCCCTCTACTAATGCAACATTTGCAACCTTCTTCCCCAGCCGCTGACATCTTCAACTGATTCTCCTTCTGGGTATGGGATCTTCAGCCGTGCCAGGTTGATATAACTCACACGTATGCACAAGAGTTCATTAATCCTAGTAGTGCCAAAGTTTACACTGAACTGCTCATGCCCAGCTTGTGGATAATCAGGTAAGGATCCTTTGTTGCAGAAGAGACATAGTGGGGTTGATGTAATAAAAGTAAATTGACTGTGTACTTTGAAAATGCAGTTGCATTCATTTTCCCCAGAGTTTAGTAAATATGGTGAAACTCCGCTGATTTCCATCATCCAATCTTATGTAAGCAAAAATTATTTTTCCCCCCTTGCACCTGGGTATTCTTTACAAAATGAAGCTTCACCACATTCAATAATCCTTGGGGAAAATGAGTGCAATTGCATTTGCAAATTGCACAGTCTATTTGCCTTTAGTCAATCATCCCCACTATGTCTATTCTTCATTGCTCACATATTTTCAGCTTTGTCAGTTAAAGTTTCACTTTAAATATTGAAATTTGGAGATAAGTCACTAGAGTAAACTCTAAGACTAGGTTCATTTCAGTGCGGTTCTGTGTGCTGCGTGGTTACCAGCAGAGAGAACAGAACCTGGCAGGATCTACGGGTATTTATTAAACATTTACTCATACAATCATTTGGGAGGGTCTCCTGAGTTTATCTTTAGTAAATGCTCCTGAACGCAAACGTGGCTAAACGTGGCTTGTAAACGCTGCTAAACATGCGTTTTTTAATGCGGATTGCTAGCTGTGATGTTCCAGCATTCAGGAGAGGTTGAGAAACATCCCGTGTACATGAAGCTAACTTGCAAAGTGAACCATTTCTACTCCTTTAGTAAATCAGCCCCAATGTTTCATACAACCTCATCCAAATAGTATGAATACATTGTGCTTGATTTGCTAAAACACAAGAGTGCAAAATCTGGTACAGCTGTGCATGGTAGCCAATCCGCTTCTAACAACAGCTTGTTCAGTTAAGCTTTGACAAAGCTGATTGGTTTCTATGCAGAGCTGCACAGATTTTGCACTCTCTAGTTTTAGTAAATCAACCCCATTGCATCTGACATGAGCCCATATACCTTTTAGTTTCTGCACAAATCTACCTAAACTTTGTGGATTGCACAATTATATTTGTATGGTCCGTTACCTTGGACTTCACCATAGTTACTAAGCTCAAATATATGCAAGTCTAAACACAAAGGCAAATTTAACCACATGCTGACCACCCGCCTTAGCCGTACGGCACCCACTTTAAGGGGTATAGGGGGTGCGCGCGTGCTGCCGCATCACTGAGGAGTCGATAAACGTGCCCGGCACCCACGATATCCGCCGGGCACCCGCGATTGCTCGTGACAGAGCAGGAACATGGATCTGTGTGTGTAAACACACAAATCCCTGTCCTGTCAGGGGAGGGGAGACAGATTGTGTGTTCCTAGTATATAGGAACACACATTACTAGTAAAACAATTTTTTTTAAAAATGCCATAAATCAATAACCTATTTTGTAGGCGCTATAACTTTTGCGTAAACCAATCAATATACGCTTATTTCGATTTTTTTTACCAAAAATATGTAGAAGATTACATATCGGCCTAAACTGAGAAAAAATTTAAATAAAATTGGGGATATTTATTATAGCAAAAAGTTAAAAATATTGGGTTTTTTTTCAAAATTTACACTCTTTTTTTTATTTATAGCGCAAAAAATAAAAACCGCAGAGGTGATCAAATACAAAGAAAGCTCTATTTGTGGGAAAAAAAGGACATCAATTTTGCTTGAGTGCAGCATCACACGACCACGGTATTGTCAGTTAAAGCGACACAGTGCCGTGTCGCAAAAAAATGGCCCGGTCAGGAAGGGGGCTGAAGTGGTTAAATACAAAGTCATTTAACACCAAATATCTGAATTATTCATCCAAGGAAAATTCAAAGATAAAAAGAAACTCTGGACTGGACTGGGTGGCATGTTCGCATATTTCCTTTGTAAAAATACTGAAGTATCTCCAGCACAAAACAGATGATGGATACATTCAGATAAACTGTGAAATGTATATACAGTAGTTTAGAATAAACAGAGTAAAATCTATGTTTTACCTGGCGTCTTCAGTTCTGTATGGCACAAGTTACAAGTGCAATTGCGTTATTTAAAGGCCTAGAATACATGCTGATAAGCAGTTTACCATCAAATCAGATTGTTGTAAGGGTTTTTTTTTTTTATCACCACCCCACCAAAAGGAAATAAGTTATCAAGAGTTAGATCTAACTGTAATGTAAGACTAATAGCTAAAAATGTATAAGTGTATTTGTAGATTTGTTAAATGTACTTGTAAATTCAATGTAATGTAGTTAAAGTATTATTAGTAGAGTTGGGCCGAACCACCCCCCCCCCCCCTCCCCCTGGTTTGGTTCACACTAGAACTCTCAAACATTGCAAAAGTTCGGACCCGAACCCCATTAAAGTCTATGGGACCCGACTTTGAAAAGTTACAACTCTCCATTTTTTATGCAAGTTGTTGGCCATAAAAGGATATGGGGGCCCGGTTACTGCCCTGAAGGACATGTATCAGTGCAATTTTTTTTTTTTTAGTGTTGCATGACTGCACAATTGTCCGGCAATTCAATACCATTACGGGTAATACAAAAATGTAAAAAGAAAACAGTATGGGGGTCCCCCCAATTCACACCAGGCCCCTTGGGTCTGGTATGGATTTTAGTCACGTGGCGCCTGCACTATAGCCAAAAGACAGTTACAATGTGGGCTTAAAATGCCGGGGGGGGGGGGGGGGGGGGTCGGGGTGCACTTGTGGTGTGCTCTGTGAGAACAGAGTCCTTGGGACTCGGCTGATCACAGATTGGGGTAAAGGGCCAATCACAGCATGCCCTTTACCACTTGATCAGCTGTCAGCCAATGACATCTGATCACGGAAGTAAACAGAAGCCGGTCATCTTCTTTTTTTCCCCTCACGCTGTCAGTGTGAAGAAAAGAAGAAAGCCGTTAACCAGCTTCTGTTAGAGGGAGATCAGTCCCCTTAGTGCCCACCAGTGCTGCTAATCAGTGCCCACCAGTGCCACCTATCAGTGCCCATCAGTGCTGCCAGTCAGTGCCCATCAGTGTCTCATCATCAGTATCACATGTCAGTGCTGCCTATCAGTGCCGTGGAATCAGTGCCACATATCAGTGCGCCTATCAGTGGCAACTCTCTGTGCCGCCTATCAGTGCCACCTATCAGTGCCCATCAGTGCAACCTATGAGTGCCCCTCAGTACCACCCATTAGAGCAGCCTCATCAGTGCCTCTTGATCAGTGCCCAGCAGTGCCATCTCATCAGTGACCATCATTGCCACCTATCAGTTCCCATCAGTGCCACCTATCAGTGCCCATCAGTTCCGCCCTCATCAGTGCCCATGAGTGCAGTCTATCAGTGCCCATTAGGGCCCATCAGTGCCTAATCATCAGTGTCACTTATCAGTGCTGCCTATCAGTGACGCTTTCCAGTGCCTATCAGTGCCACCTATCAGTGCTCATCAATGCCACCTATCAGTGCTCATCAATGCCACCTATCAGTGCCCATCTGTGCCGCCTATCAGTGCAACCTCTCCTTGCCACTTTTGTTTGTGATTAAATACCACCAAAAGAAAGCTCTATTTTGTGTGAAAAAAAATGATAAAAATTTCATATGGGTACAGTGTTGCCTGACCATGCAATTGTCATTCAAATTTTGAGAGCTGAAAATTGGCCTGGTCAAGAGGGGGGTATAAGTGCCCAGTAAGCTAGTGGTTAAGGGGAACGGCGTGGGGACCCCCCCCAAAATCCATACCAGACCTTTATCCAAGCATGTAGCCCAGCAGGTTAGGAAAGAGGGTGATGAGCGAGCATCCTCCTGAACCATACCGGGCCACATGCCCTCAACATGGGGTAGAGCCCCCCACCACAAAGCATCCACCCATGTTGAGGGCATGTGGCCTGGTATGGTTCAGGAGGGGGGGCACTCGCTCGTCCCCACCTTTCCAGGCCTGCCGTGCTACATGCTCGGATAAGGGTCTGGGATACATTTTGGGGGACCCCCCACAGTTTTTTTTTTATTTTAGCGTGGGGTTTCCCTTAAAATCAATACCAGACCCAAAGGGCCTGGTATGGATTGGGGGGACCCCCATGCCATTTTTTTCACATTTTTCTATTGCCGGCAATGTTTTTTTTTTTTCATTCAGCAGCCGATGCCATCGACAGCCTAAGACTCATCCATTGCTTCCTGGCCTGCTTCTATTCGCTTTGCCCTGATTGGGCAAAACTTGCAGTGTGCAGCGTTCAGTGCAATGCGGGGCACTCTGCTGATGATCACTTCTGGTAGCTAGAGGTCAGGTTGCATGACAGATTAGAAACTACTAGAGACTAAGGTGTAGTGTAGACAGATGACTCTGATTTCCAGTGCCACACCGTGGTTCCTGTCTGCAATCTGCATTCCAGGATGGTTGGACAATGGTTGGAGGATACCCCCTTCACCACTTATCTTGCCTTCAGGTCTCCGACACAAAGACAGACGCTGCATCAAACCTTTAGGGGCAGTGGTGTATTTAGGTTTTTTGCTCCCCTAGGCCTGACTAAATTCATGCACCCCCTAATTTAAATATGACCCACGTCTTCCTGTCAACACCACACCCCTTTCTTTCTGTTTAAGACCCGGCCTGTCACCTGTAAACTTTCCCCCTTCCTCTTTAGGCTCCAGATTTTCCTCTTAGAGCTCCACCTCTTCCTCTCTATACTTTAGCACTCACTATCACACACCATCAGTTTCATAATATCACAGCTTATTAGTGTATATGAATTATGTATTGATTATAGCAAGGACCACTTTGCAGTATATTCATTTTCACTGACGGTGGACTGTTTAATATTTGCATTGATTTCAGCATGGAGCACTTTGCACATGCTGAAATCAATGCAAACTCATTAACCACTTAAAGACCACCCACCGCATATATACTACCTGTACGTTGTTTCATGAACAAGATACTGTGGGCACTGTCGCGTGCCCGCTGCACAGCGGGATAGCCAATCTGTGTGTCCGCTGTCCACCTGCGATCGCTCCACAGAGAGGCAGAACGGGGATCTGCCTATGTAAACAAGGCAAATCCCTGTTTTTTGTTGAAGAAATTTTATTGGTTTAAACAGGCATTTACAGATGAATATGACAGTAACAGAAACAGAAATCTGAAATTGAAAACCATGTAAATAACGACATAATCCTGTCTGAGGAGGGCAAATGCGGACGTGTGAGTCTTTAAATCAGAAGGATTCAAAATTCTTGTAACTAGTATGTTCTACTTAAGCTGAGAACAACGTTTATTATCATATAAAGTAACCTAGGAAGTGTATGTAAGCTAACCTTTTTGCACAGGAAGAGTAGATGAGTGAGGATAAAAATAATGAAGGGGAGCGGGGGAAGTACATAGAGAGAAGTGACCGTGTGGTATATTTGCTCCTAATATGGTGTCGCGACCCATCCACCCCGTGAGGGCTCTTGCTGTGGATGGGCGCGAACCCTAAAATATATGTGAGAGGTCAGAAGTTTAAGTATGAGTGCTAATAGTAGTTTGTGACCTCTAAAAGAAAGAACTATAAGCCTCAATTGTCAGATACCAGGTGAATAGTCAGGAAGGTAACATTGTTCGGTGGTCCATAGTCAAGCAAGGTTCTATAGGGTCAATAAGCCTCATGGGGGTAATGACTCGTTGAAATTAAGTGTCTGAACAAGCATACATCATGGGGGATTTGGTAGGGAGTAGGGTTGTTGTCTAAAATGTTTCCAACATGCCCATGTTTGTTCATGTGCGGGAGTGTTATCTTTTGTCTGGTGAATCAGATTCTCCATTTCTTCGGTCTTGTCGACCCTATGAATCCACTCTACAATCGTCGGAGGGGACGTGCTCCTCCAATGTACCGGGATGCACTGATTGGCGGCATTTACGAGGTGGATAGTCAGGGATTTTTTGTAGGATCCCGTAGGGGCAGAGGTGTGGTGTAACAGGAAGGGAGCGGGGGAGAGTGGGATGGTATATGTTGTGATGCGAGAGATCAGTGTTTGTACTTCAGACCAGAATGGTTGGGGCAGAGGACAAGTCCACCAAATGTGAAGTAGGGAACCGGGGGCGGTGTTGCATCTCCAGCAGGCGGGTGAGAGATTAGGGTGGAATTTATGAATCCGGTCTGGAGTTCTGTACCATTTGGAGAAGATTTTGTATCTATTCTCTTGAACAGAGACATTTAGGGATCCCTTATGAATAAAGGTGAATATGTATTCCCATTCTTTGTTTGACAAGTCCAGGTTGAGGTCTGATTCCCATTGTCTGACTAGGCTGTCTGATTTGATGTCGTGTGAGGAGAATAGGAGAGCGTATACTTGGGAAATGACATGTCTCTGAGGTTCGGTCTGAGAGCATAGGGTTTCGAACGGAGTATATTCGGAGTGCCATGGCACTACGGGGTTAGTAGATCGTAGGTAATGGGCGATTTGCATGGATTTGAAAAGGGGAATTCGGTGTGAGGGGAAGGTCGCAACCATAACCCGGTGAGGCATTAGATCACCAGAGACGTAAAATTGTCTGGCCGCTAAACACCGGCTGTTCAAAGGTATTGACGGATCATTGACCTGGATGCTTGCTGGGAAACCCGGGTTGTCGGTTAACGGGGTCATAGGTCCGGGGGCGTTTAGTATCTTGGCTTGTCTACCGGCGAGGCGGGAGCATTGTATTGTTGCACCTATGAATGGATGGCGCGTGACATGCTTTGGAACGTGGGATGGATGTAGCCATGGCAGATGTGAGAGGGGGGTCGGAGCAAAGGATTGTTCCAGTTGAACCCAGTCCTTGTGTGCTTTGTGTACGTGCCAGTCAACCACTCTGGTTAAGTGGCAAGCCCAGTGGTACTTGGTAATGTCCGGCAATCCCAGACCTCCTTTCAATTTAGGAAGAGTTAGGCGGGACCAGCTCAGTCTCGGAGCTCGGTAGGCCCAAATAAATTTCCTACAAATGCGCTTGAAGGAGGAGAGGAAAGATGGGGGGAGATTAATCGGAATGGCTTGGAGCAAATAGAGGAGTCTGGGTAATATGTTCATTTTTATAATTGCAAGTCTGCCAAACCAAGAAAAGGGGCCATGGTGCCATTTAAGAAGGTCAGATTGGATGGTTTGCAATATGGGTTGAAAGTTAGAGGCGAACAGGTCAGAAAGTTTCAGAGGAATTTTAATACCAAGGTAGGTGATTGCATGTTGTTCCCATGAGATCGGGAAGTTGCGTTTGCATTGCGTTACCAAATTCGGAGGGAGGGATATGTTTAGGGCGTGAGATTTGCTGAAGTTGATTTGGAGATTGGATAAAGATTTGAAGAGGGCAAATTCCTTGAGGAGGTTGGGGATGGTGGTTACTGGGTCTGTCAGGAACAGCAGGACGTCGTCTGCGTACGCTGCTACTTTATACGTTTTCTGATCAATTTGCAGGCCTTTAACATCTGGGTCACTCCTGAGTTTGCGAAGGAGGGGTTCCATAGTCAGCAGGAATAATAGCGGGGACAGGGGACATCCCTGACGGGTGCCGTTAGTCACCGAGAAGGCGTCTGACAGGCAGCCATTAACTCTGATTTTAGCGGATGGCGAGGAGTATAGAAACATGATCATCTTGATGAGAGAAGGAGGTATTCCCACCGTACGTAGGGTCGCCTCCATGAAGTCCCAGGCCACCCTGTCAAACGCCTTCTCCGCATCGAGGGATAGGAAAAATCCTTTATTGGAGGTTGTGGTAAGCCAGTGGTGGATGTGGCAAATCCCTGTTTTAACAGTGAAGTACACAGAGATCTTCTGTTCCTAGTAATCAGGAACAGCGATCTCTGTATTCTTACTGTCACTCCATCCCCCACTAGTAAGTAAGTACTAGGGAACACATTTAACTCTTTGATCACCCCTGATGTTAACCCCTTCCCTACCAGTGTCATTTATACAGTGACAGTGCATTTTTTAGCACTGATCACTGTATTGGTGTCACTTGTCCCCAAAAAGTTTCACTTAGGGTCTGATTTGTCCGCCGCAATCCCACTAAAAATCGCAGATTGCCATCATTACCAGTAAAAACAATAAAAAAAATTAAAAGTCCCTAAATCAATCCTATAGTTTGCAGTTGCGATAACTTTTGCGCAAACAAATCAATATACGCTTATTGGGATTTTTTTTACCAAAAATATGTAGCAGAATACATATTGGCCTAAAATGATGAGGACATTTTTTTTTTTTTTTTGGATATGTTTTATTGCAGAAAGTAAAAAATATAATTTTTTTTTTTTTTTTCAAAATTTTCGCTCTTTTTTTGTTTGTAGTGCAAAAAGTTAAAACCGCAGAGGTGATCAAATACCACCAAAAGAAAGTTCTATTTGTGGGGGGGAAAAAAGGACACAGTTTGCAGTACATGAACTTTCACTGAATGTGGACTGTTTAATTAGTTTATAGCACAGATCACTTTATTGCATTGTATATTTATTTAATCCATATTTATATTTGATTGGTAGCTTGCCACACGCACATGATTACAAAAGTAATAGTAATTGATTTTACCTTCTGTTGTCCTAGCCGCCGCCTGGGGGTTCCTGTCGTCTTCCTCCCTCTCTCTCTCTCTACCCTCCTATCTTCACAGACAGTCCCCACCCCGGACCGGGGAGAAGATGCAAAGGAAGGACACCGCATGGAGGAGGGTAGGCGGAGTCTGGCCTGGCCAGTGGCTCCCCCACCCGGCCAAGTACACTACACTAATGCCTGCTATGACATTAGGAAGTGCCGCGCTATAGCAAGCCGAGGTTGTATCTGTGCGGGAGGTGGCTGTGGGAGCCGGGAGGACGGGTCTGGGTGGGGGGGGGCTTCTTTTTTGCCGCCCCCCTCCCCCACAACGTGCCACCCTAGGCCTGGGCCTTGTTGGCCTAGGCCAAAACACAGCACTACTCAGGGGCCCCTTCAACTGGACTTTGCTGCAACATTCTTCTGGAGCTATCTCTGTTAATAACTATATATACCCAGGTATATGTGCCTAATTCCACAAGGACTCCCATTGGGCCCTTTCCTGATAATACCTGTTTGTACATTGGATGTATGTACTATTATTAATCTTTGCTTATATAAAGCTAATATTAATTCCATTCTGGTGTGCTATATATATATTGTTAATGTTATATGCTGGTTGGAGTAGTTCCTCTGTTCCCAATTACTTTGTTTAGATCACTGCAAAATCCCCTCTGTTTACAGAGGCCCTGTCCTGGGTGGAGGCACTGCCAACTTTATTAACAAACCCACTCTTCCACTTAGTGAAGGTTCTGATTCTCTTATTAACCTACAGGTTTAGCACGCCATCCTGTTTGGGAAGGGTAAATTCTCATAACCCCCCCCAAATAGAGGACTACACTATTTATATTGAATATTAGTTGGAGAGAGCCTTTGCATCGTACAGTGCATTTAGTGTATAATGTGCGTAAATACACCACTGTGTATTTACAATAAGCTCTATTGTCCTTGGTAGAGGTTAGAACATTTTTATAGCCTTTTATAATATTTACTGCTTAACTGGTTTCTTCCTGTCGGAGATCTGAAATGATCAGATTTGATATCAAATAGATGAAGTCAGTGTTCAGTTTAGATTAAGACAGAGTACGACTGCTAGTGATGGGATGGAGGATGTAATCAGAACTGATACAATCCAGAGAATTCTGGGCAAAGACAATAGCCGATAGGCTCAATTCATACAGCTTATAAACCAGCATAAACATAATAAAAGTTGTTTTCTGTTGAGTCCAATAAAACTTAAAAATCACAGCCACCTGACTGAAATTTGCAGCAAATTCTGTGTGGACTCCGCACCACATCCAAATCGCACACCATTCATGCGAACCGCTGCATGTGTGTATGTTAATGTGAACACCCATGCAATCCAATTATGGTGCGGCCAAAAAAAGGGTCCTGCACAATTTTGGTGCAGATTCAGTGTGGATTCTACACTTTCTCCAGACACAAGGAACAGTCTTTGAGCTTGTGTTTTGTTGTTTAATTAGTGGATAATAACTTGGAGGAGGAATAGGAATTATGAGATGCCCAGCTTGGTTGCAACAAAACAGGGACAACTTCCGCCATATGTACACTCTCCAGAACTGTGCTCCTGAACACTGACAGTCTCTGATAATAAAAAATGCAAAACCCTCTTAAGGACTAGAAACTCTCAGTCCCTTAGAAAGTAGCAAAAAGTGTTGTAGGCTGCATTCTGGAGTGTCTCCAACTCCCCTGTAGACACTGACCCCAGCTCTACTGACTGCAGGAAATACCAGCCCAAATGGCTGTTTCTTCACCAGCCCACCCAGCTGCTCCGAAGATCTCCCAGGGCAAGGGAAAGGAAAGATTATGCACAACGCTGTCTTACAGAAAGGCTTGGTACATGTGGCAGTCTCTCCCCCTTGTCCCCGAGTGTGATGATGTACTACTCACACATTCCTCCTTGCTCCTGCTGCTTCTTAAGTAGGATTTTTTTCAAACTGCACTGCTGTCAGGATCCTCCTAAGCCAGCCCGAGCTCCAGCCCAAAGCTGAGCCCCCCCCCCCCCCCCTCCCCAGACCAGGGGCTCTCCTCCAAGGCCACTGACAGTCTCCTCAGCACTCCATCTTCCACCCGACTCCCCTGCTGGTATAACTCATCCATGTTTAAGGGCTGACTCAGCCACCCTGCCAGGCCCACTGCCTGGGGATTGGCCAAGCTCCCCTAAGTATGCAGATGAGCCCTCCTGGCTTCTGCCCTCTAGCTTCTAGAAATTTCTCCAAACTTCCATAACCAGGGGGAGGCACCAGAGACCTGCCTGTACGAGTCATCCAGAATGACTTGCAGTAATCCCATAACTATAAGCCAAAACATATATTTGCCTACACTCAAACCAGTAGCACACTAGAGAGTGATACAGGTATAAGGATCTGGGATCTGGAAAAAAGCATTGCATAAACAGGATATTATACCATATATGTCATTCACTTATCTTATGTGCATTCATCCAGTCAGGGAGTGAAGCGCCGTTTGGGGCATAGCAAGGCATATGGTTATAATTGGCTGCAGAATGATGTTTGGCTCATCTGCCTGGCACTTCTATTTCCACACTGGTTATCTTTGTTGCATTTACTTGATTTCATTGCCATCCAATTTTTTTTGCTGATTCTTCCTTAGAACCACATTCTCCTTTAGTGCTCACATTTGTATGCCATTATCTTCTTTAGGCCATGGGTGCCACTCCTTTTGTATTTTTAAGGTTTTCATTAATTGGTAAACTTACTTATGCTGAACGTCACCTTTTCTGATCCCTGCTGTTCTCCTCACTTCAGTTTTGATGTTTGTTTTGCTTACATCTGCCAATGACCAAAACTAAGCTTTTTTCTCTCTTTTAAGCTTTGCATGATTGCATACGAACCTTGTCTGCTAGTCTGCTTTAGCCTGTCTAATTCCAGTTAACGTGGTCGGTACCCTGAGTCATGAAATATGAACAAAGCATATCCCTCTATAGTGTGTATTTGTCTCAATTAAGAACACCGGGGGGGGGGGGGGTATTTACTAAAGGCAAATCCACTTTGCACTGCAAATGCACTTGGAACTGCAGGAAAGTAGGAAACAGCATTTTTGCTTGTACATGGTTGGATGATAAAGTTAGCAGAGCGTCCCCTGATTTAAGATCTTCCCCTCAGATTTACAGCAACTGTACTTCCAAGTGCACTTGCAGTACACTTGTAGTGCACTTGTAGTGCAGAGTGGATTTGCCTTTAGTAAATCAACCCCTAAGTGTACTTTCTGTCTGCTGTTTCCTTCCTCTGCTATCAGTATAAATCACATCTGACAAGTTTTCCTGACACCAAGAGAAAAAAGGTGACAGGGGGAGGAGCTCCAGCTGATTGACAGCCTCAGCTCTGTTCCTGTGTGCTGTGTGGAGGGGTGTGTATCCCTTCCCTCCTACCAGCTGTCAGAGCTCTCCTCACTAAGCTCTGTGGAATGTAATTGTAGCGCTCCTGTCACATTTTTTCAAACAGCTCAACAAGCTTTATAAATTCTGGACTTTAAATGGATGTAGAGAAGAGAAGACTACATATAAACAGATACAATATATGTATACCGTATATACTCGAATATAAGCCGAGATTTTCAGCCCATTTTTTAGGGCTGAAAGTCCCCCCCTCGGCTTATATTCGAGTCACCGCCGTCTGCCTACATGAACAGCTTGTCATGCAGACAGACGGCAGTTTTAAAAAGCTGCGCCGCCTCCTCCCGCCCGTCCGTGATAGGCGGACACTAATTTTCCCAGCAGTACAGTGTTCCGCCTATCACGGATGCCCTGTCATTCTCATCTCATGGACGAGGATGGGAGGGCGTCCGTGATAGGCGGAACACTGCACACTGACTGCTGGGAAAACAGCGTTCCTCCTATCACGGACGAGGACGAGGAGGAGGCGCGGCTTTTTAACTTTACAATGGCGCCGTACACGCTGACAGAGCGGGGACAGAGCGGAGAGCGGAGAGCGGGGACCGAAGACCGAAGACCGAAGACCGATGGCAGAGGGCACAGGACGGATGGCACAGGACCCGCAGATCGGCACAGGTAGGCTGCAATGGGGACACGGGGGGGTCTGTACAGGGGACAGGCAGCTGCAGATGGGCATTGCTGGCCCTCTTTTCCACTTACAGTAGCTGCTGCATTTTGTACCCTCGGCTTATACACGGGTCAATGCAGTTTTCCCATTTTTTTGTGGTGAATTAGGGGCCTCGGCTTATACTCGGGATGGCCTATAGTCGAGTATATACGGTAATTAATTGTTTCATGCCAGTGTATCATCTGGGGCCAATCACTTTACTGGGTATATGTAAGGGTTTGCAAATACGTTAAGCCTTTAGCCTGTTGTAACCTGTATTCACAGCCAACTTTGATGGCTTGTTGGTAGAACTAAGTATCTTTGTTCTTTGTGAGAACCCCTCCTCTGGGATCCATACAGTAAACAGTATATCATTCTTTTGTTTAGAATTTGCTATGTAAGCATGGCCAAATCTAGCCCCCCCCCCCAGATTTCAGTTATCCCCCCCCAGGCCGGTCCCTCCATGGATATTGTGCCCAGTCCACTGAGCTCATTTTACCATCCCCGCACTCAGGGCCAGGACCCAGGGGAGTGAACTCCTAAAGTGAGCAGTAAAGTCCGGACAAAAGTGACAGAAGCAGAAATGAGACAGCTAAGAAGAGACACGGGCTGTGCTGATGACACAGAATTGCTCTGACATCAGACTGTACAAGCTTTGACTCCCCACCCCCTATCCACAGTCCCTGCTGCCGATAGATGAGCAGTCCTTGGAGGAGATAGAGGGCGGGTAATCAAACCCTGAATGGTCTGATGAAAGAGTGATGTTGTGTCATCTGCTTTATGGACTGGAGAAGCGCTGTTCTGACAGGGGGGGCCATATTCCCACATGTATTTTTTTTGGAGGGGGGGGGGTGAAATGTACAGGCGGTGTAATTGTACTGGAAAAACAATGAGGGGGGGGCACAATGATTTGTGTATGGGATGAGGGGTTTGTGAAGGAGGGGGATGGGGGACTATTTGTGCTAGGAAGGTATCATGTACCTGGTGAAGACTGAATCCTCCTGCCTAACATTACTGATGGTGGACACAGAGAGTGTGAGGGCATGGAGTGGCATGAGTACTAGAGTGGTTGGCTGGTGATGTCCGCTGTTTAGATGGGTAGAGCTGGTAGTCGCAGTCCTAAGGACAGTATGCTTGGCACCAGAGCAGAAAATGGAGGCAGGACCAAGAGACTGGCAGTGATCAGCGACAGCCGGACAGCGAGGGACCAAGACGGCAGGCAGAGCAAGTCCAGGAAGCAGGCCAGGGTCGGTAACAGCCGGGCAAGAAACAGCAGGCAAAGACAAGTCCAGTAAACAAGATAGGGTCAGAGAAATCAGATGAAAAGGTTGGAGGCAAGAGCAGAAGCGGAGACCAAGGAGAAGCCGGATCACACACAGGTAAGCAGGTACAGTGGATCAGGTCTCAGGAACAAGCTGAGAACCTTTCGGTGACTATTCATAGCGACAGACCAGTTTAAATAAGCCACTGAGTGGCAAGTGCGCACGCTAATTGGTATGCGCACATGCACGTGTGTGCATGCGTACTTGTGTGTGAATGTGAGCACGACAAACTGGAATAGTATGTCTAACATTGCCGTTTAGCTTAGAAGAATGGGCATGTGTGTAATGCGTGTATTGGTTTTCTGGTGCTGGGAATCTGGTTTACCGTACAGAAGGGTAATTTAGGGAGGGGATTTGTGCTAGGAGGAGGAATAGGGGGATATATGCCAGGATGGGGGGGGGGGGGGGGTTGTGTTAGGAGGAGGATTGGGGGGATGTTTGTTAGGAGGGGGTGGAGGAATGTGGGCTAAAAAGGTAATTTGGAGGGGGCTAGGAGGAGGGATTTGGGGGAATTTGTGCTAAGATGGGGGATGGGGGGATTTGTGCTAAGTGAAGGATTTTGGAGGGGGGATTTGTGTTAGGAGGGGGGACTGGGGGATTTGTGCTAGGAGGGGGAGTTTGGGGCGGAGACTTCTGCTAGGAAGGGTAATTTCAAGGTGGTTGTGCCAGGAGGAGGGATTTGGGGGTTTGTGCTGGGGGGACGATTTAGCAGAGATGATTTGTGCGAGGATGGAAAAATTATAAGGGAAAGAGGATGTGTGCTAGGAGCAATGCTGTATCCTTTGTAAAAAAAAATATTTGTGAAATATCACTTTGAGTGATTCACTGGTCACCATATAGGCATATTATTATGAACTATATTTGAAGTGGACTTTTTTTTGGTCATCTGAATTGGACACTTTATTATATATTTTTATTTTTATTTTTTATCTTTATTTTTACAGTCATTTTTATATATATATTTTTTTTGTTTACTCATTTATTCATTGTTTTCAATCACTTATGTCACAGGGTGGTTTTGTTTTCAATTTAAGCTGTTATATTGCACAGAAGTTTGTTATCTTTATCACTTTATTAATGGATTTTGATACACCAAATTTCACTTCATTGTATAGTTTGACTATACATATTTGCTACTCAGCGCCGCTCATTCCATACTATATACTAGGAATACTGTACACAATGCTGTATTCTGGCCTAGGCCAACAAGGCCCAGGCCTAGGGCAGCACTTTACAGGTGGGCAGCACTGAGTCCCCGCCGGCTTGCGCTACACTGTTAGTGTAGCACCAGTCTTATGGGGCGGACTGGGCGGAGAGGCAAATTAGTCTAGCGCCCCCATAAAGCAGCCTCACTGCTTCCGGTATGCGGGAAGTGAGAGGAAATCTATGCAAATTAAGGGAATCCATTGCCCACCCCCCTGGCCCTCAGAACTAGTGTCCCCACTCGAAAATTTCAGGGCGGGTCTTAAACAGCAAGGGGTGTGGCCTTGACAGAAAGGTGTGGGTCATGTTTAAATTAGGGGGTACACGAGTTTAGTCAGGCCTAGGGCAGCACAAAACCTAAATACACTACTGGATGTGACCATGCTGATTGGTGGTGTTTTTTTTTGTTATGGGGGAGGGATTATGACATGATGTGTGAACTGCCAGCACTGCATACAGGGCACAGGGTACTCAATATATCTCCTCCTCTCCACACAGCACCTAGCTAAGGTCATATCCTCTTACTGACATATCCTCGATCTGCACAATGTGTAGCTGGCTGCTGTGTTGCAGTTCTGACCTGTGAAACTCCCAGATCAGAATGGCAGTGTGGCTGCAGTGGCCAGCTACACACTGTGAAGCTACTGTATATGCTGTGTGAGGAGGAGATTTGTTGAGATCTGCTGAGTGTCAAGGCTGTGTGCAGTGTGGGGATGGGAGGAGGAGATCTGCAAAGTGCTCCACCAGCAGTGAACCTGTCCTCTTCTCTGTCTGCAGTGACCCTGTCAGCTTCTGTCCTGTTGACCCCTGCACTCTGCCCTACTGATCTCTGTCTTCTACCTTGCTGACCCCTGTCCTCCATCCTGCTGACTTCTGTACGCTGCCCTTCTGACCATTGTACACTGCTCTCTTGACCACTGTTCTCTGCCCTAATGATCCCCTTTATTCTACCCTGCTGACCCCCTTTCCTCTGCCCTGCTGATCCCTGTTCTCTACACTTATGACCCATTTTTGCCATACTGACCCTGTCTTCTGCCCTAGTGACCCCTGTCCGAGCGGATGGGAGTGCTTTGCCAGCAGTGAACCTGTCCTCTTCTCTGTCAGCAATGAATCTGTCCTCTTTTGCCCTGCTTACCCATGTACACTGCTTTACTGACCACTGTCCTCTGCCCTGCTGACCCCCTTTCCTCTGCCCTTATGACCCCTATTCTCTGCCATACTTACTCCTGTCATTTGCCCTGCCCTGCCCTGACCCCTGTCCTCCCTCCTGCTGACCCCTGTCCTTTGTCCTGCTGACTCCTGTGCTCTGTCTTGCTGACCCTTGTACACTGCCCCGCAGACCCTTGTACTCTGCCATGCTGAGCCCCTTTCCACTGACCTGCTGATCCCTGTTTTCTGCCCTTGTCACCCCTGTCCTCTACCCTGCTGACCCATGTCATCTGCTCAGTTGACCCCATTACCTCTGCCTTACAGACCTGTATCCTCTGCCCTTCTGACCCCTGTGCACTGCCCTAGTGACTCTTGTACACTCCCCTGCTGACCTTCCATCCTCTTTCCTGCTGAACCCCTGCACACTGCCCTGCTGACACTGGCCTGCCTCCTCTGCCCTCCCTAACATTTCTTACTGCACCCCCGCATCAGACAGGCTAGATCTGGCCCTGTATGTAAGACTGTAGTAGAGTAAATCTGTGTCATAGCAGTATACATGGGTCAGTTATATCAGAATGGCCACATATTGCTGCATTAAATAAATGTATGAAGTAGGGATGAGCTTGATGTTCGGGTTGAACATACCTTTGACTCGAACATCAGGTGTTCGCCTGTTCGCTGAAGAGTGAACATTATGGGGCGTTCGCAGCAAATTCAAGCCTTTGGCCAAGTCCACGCCCCACACTATATAAGGCTGCCTACATGGCGACCCTGTGTAGTGTTGTTGGTGGTGTACACAGTACACAATACAGTGCAGCCATAGTACAGTTGTTAATACAGTGCAGGTGGTGTACACAGTATCTAATACAGTGTATACAGTTTCTACTACACTTTTGGTGGTGTACACAGTACACAATAAAGTGCAACCGTAGTACAGTTTCTATTACTTTTCTGGTGGTGTACACAGTATCTAATACAGTGTGTACATTTTCTACTACACTTCTGGTGGTGTACACAGTACACAATACAGTGCAGCCGCAGTACAGTTGTTAATACAGTGCAGGCGGTGTACACAGTATCTAATACAATGTGTACAGTGTCTACTACATTTCTGGTGGTGTACACAGTATAAAATACAGTGCAGCCGTAGTACAGTTTCTACTACTTTTCTGGTGATGTACACATTATCTAATACAGTGCGTATAGTTTCTACTACACTTCTGGTGGTATACACAATATAAAATACAGTGCAGCCATAGTACAGTTGCTAATACAGTGCAGGCGGTGTACACAGTATCTAATAGAGTGTGTACAGTGTCTACTACACTTCTGGTGGTATACACAGTATAAAATACAGTGCAGCCGTAGTACAGTTGCTAATACAGTGCAGGCGGTGTACACAGTATCTAATAGAGTGTGTACAGTGTCTACTACACTTCTGGTGGTGTACACAGTATCTAATACAGTGTAGTGTGGTGTTGCAAAACAAAATATACATCATGTCTGGAAGGCCACCAAGGAGAGGCAGACGCTCACAGGCCACTAAAAGAGGGCAAGCAGCCTCTGTGTCTATAGTCAACAGTTCTGGTCGTGGACATGGTGCATCCTCTGCAGGTGGCCGTGGGGCACGCTTGTCCTTTTTTTCTGCTGCTGGCCTTGCAGAAGAGTTGGTGGAGTGGATAACAAAGCTGTCCTCATCCTCTGTCACCCAGGCTCAGAGTAGTTTGCCTTCCAATGCATCTGCCAAAGCGGCCTATTCCACCGGCTCCTTGTCCACAGTCACTCCTTCCATAGCCCCACCATCATGCACAGAAGAGTCCCCAGAACTATTCAACCAGTGTCGGGTACATGCTGCTGGAGGATGCGCAGCGATTTGAAGGCCCCGATGTTGGTTCCCAGGTTGGGGAAGGGAGTAACATGAACATAGAGAGAGGGGATGCCCAAGAAAGACAAGAAACGGTCAGTCATGTTCCCCCAGCTGCAGCATACTACCAAGTCTTCTCCAGTGACGAGGAGGGAGGGGATGATGAGGTCACTGATTCTTCTTGGGTGCCTGAGAGGAGCAGAAGGAGGCACAACTCTAATGAGGGGGGCAGCTTAAGGGCAGCCACCCAATTGCTCCGCAGGTGCAGGGTGCTGCTGGCTCCCTGGTGACTGGGCCTTTTTCAACATGTGTGCAGCAGATCACACCGCTGCTGTTTGCAACCTATGTCTGCCTATGTAAGTGGATCAAGCATGGCTTGGGCACCACATGCTTGACCAAACATATGACAACCTGCCATGCAGTCCGTTGGCAACAGCACTTGAAAAACCCACATCAAAGAAAAAGGTGGACTTCTCTTTGCTCCTCATCTGGGATCTCCAACTCCGCTATACATCTAGTCCTCTCAAAAACCTGCACTGAGAGGAATGAAGGTATAGAAATACGTGTCCCAAGTACTTGCAGACAATCTGCTAGCAGTACACCACCAATTGATTTTAGCAGGCAAATTTCCCTACCCCAGTTGCTGAACCATAAAAAGAAATTCAGTCCCAGCCATCCACATGCTCAGGGTCTGAATGCTAGCTTGGCCAAATTGCTAGCACTGCAGCTGCTGCCTTTTCAGCTGGTAGACTCTGCCCCCTGAATTTGTGTGTAATGTGCTGTACCTCAGTGGCAAAAACGTAATTTGTTTTCACGGAAGGCCATTCCGGCTCTCTACTGGCATGTGGAAGGCAATGTTTTGGCCTCCTTGGACAGGGCGGTCAGCAGTAAGGTGCATATTACCTCTGACTCATTGTCCAGCAGGCATGGACAGGGACATTACCTTTTCTTCATGGTGCACTGGGTAACTCTACTGGCAGCTGGGAAGGATGCAGGACAGGGTTCAGTATTGTTGGAGCTTGTTCCACCACCACGCCTCCAATAGAGGTGATTCTGCCACAGCTCTCTCTAACCCCCTCATCTTTTTCTACCTCTATGGCCTCTTCTGCAGATTTCGATTCTGAACCAGCGGTGCTCCGTAAGCTTTCAAGGGGCTACGCAAGCAGTGAGGCAAAAAGATACCATGCAGTGCTTGAGTCGTTCTGCTTAGGGGACAGAAGCCACACTGGGACAGAGATTCTGTCAGCTCTGCAGGGGCAGGCTCAGAGGTGATTGACACCACGCCAGCTTCAGCCAGGAATGGTTGTATGCGACAATGGCACCAACCTTCTCTCTGCCCTCCGACAGGGACACTTGACCCATGTTCCATGTTTGGCACACGTCCTGAATTTGGTGGTGTAGTGGTTCTTGAGCAGGTACCCAGGCTTACAGGATCTCCTGAGGCAGGCCAGAATATTCTGTGGTCATTTCCGTCATACAATGCTATTGCTCGGCTGGCTGACATTCAAAGGGAATGCAACCTGCCCACCAACCACTTCAGTTGTGACATGCCCACCAGGTGGAACTCAATGTTGGCAATGCTGCAGCGGCTGCACATGCAGCAGAGGGCCATCAATGAGTACCTGTGCAAGTATGGCACCAGGACATGGTCAGGGGAGCTTGGCTTCTTTTTGCCACACCAGTGGTACTGACCAAGGATGCATGCACTATCCAGTCACCATTTGAGGAGGCCACAAGGATGGTGAGCAGCGATAATGCATACCTCGGTGACACTGTCCCTCTGCCAGCATGGACGTGGAGGATAACACTCAGCAGCAGTCTTCAAGGGATGGTTTTCAGTCCCCAGAGTCATACGTGGCTGGGAGGAGGTTGTTACTTAGTGACCCAGATGACTCAAAATCGAATGCCTCTGCAAACTTACGCTGCATTGCCTCCCTGATTCTGAAAAGCCTGTAAAAGGACCCTAGATTCGTGGTATCAAGGAGAGGGATCATTACTGGCTGGCAACCCTTCTTGATCCACGTTACAAGGGTAAGGTTGTAGAACTCATCCTGCCTTCACAGAGGGAGCAGAGGATGAAACATCTTCAGGAGGCCTTGAAGAAAGGTTTGTGCAATGCATTTCCAGACCCTGGGAGGACAATTTCCTGGTGCTGAACAACGTGTTGCCGAGGCTTCGTTCAGTCAGAGGAAGAGCGGTGGAGAAGGCCGATGCCTTTGAACAATTTTTCAGTCCTCAGTGCCAAGGTCTGATCCGTTTAAGCAACCATCGCCAGCATCTGCATTACATGGTGCAGGGATATCTAGGGGCAAGTGCAGACTTGGAGACCTTTTCAACTGAGGGTTTCACAGCAGGGCCCATTCCTGCGCCCAACAAGATTATCTGTGAGGGCTTACAGTGTTCTGGTACCACCACCAACAAAGGCCCAATTTTTCTGCTCCTGTTTAACAGGAGGATGTAATTCAAAATCTTGATAAATTACTTCAACGCAGAGCCCGTTCCTGCGCCCAACAAGAGTATCTGTGAGGGGTTACAGTGTTGTGGCACCACCACTGCCACCCAAGGCCCTGTTCAACAGGGGCATGTAATTACAATTCTTGATATAATATTTCATAGCAGGGCCCGTTCCTGCACCCAACAAGCGTAACTGTGAGGGCTTACGGTGTTGTTGCACCACCACCAAAGGCCCAATTTTTCTGCCCCTGTTTAACAGGAGTATGTAATTCCAAATCTTGATATAATATTTCACAGCAGGGCCTGTTCCTGCATCCAACAAGATTAACTGTGAGGGCTTATAGTATTCTGGTATCACCACCACCAAAGGCCCAATTTTTCTGCCCTTGATTAACAGGGGCTTGTAATTCCAAATCTTGATATAATATTTCACAGCAGGCCCTGTTCCTGCATCCAATAAGATTAACTGTGAGGGGTTACAGTGTTCTGGTACCACCACCAAAGGCCCAATTTTTCTGCCACTGTTTATCAGGGGCATGTAATTACAATTTTTAATATAGTATTTCACAGCAGGGCCTGTTCCTGCGCTCACCAATTGTAACTGTGAGGGCTTACAGTGTTCTGGTACCACCAACACCTAAGGTCCTATTTTCTGCAGAGTATATAGAGCAGGCCGTATAGTATATATACTGCTGTTCAGAGTATGTAGTGCATGGGGGCCTGGGGACCTCCATGTCATTTTTTTAAAAAATTTGGGAGCGGGGTTCCTCTCAATATGCATGGACTGGGGGGAACCCATGCCGTTTTTTTTTTCAATGATTTTCATCTATATTACCGGGACCTGACAATACATTACAGCCCCAAGCAGTTTTAAATTACTTTTATTTCCTTTACAAATTTAATTTTGCTGTGGTATTGTTCTAAACATGGCAAAACTGTGCCACTTTACAGGCATACTATAGACACTCCCCAGGCACGATAATTAAAGGAATATTTCATTTTTATAGTTTCACTTTAAGCAAAAAATCACTGCTCCCGAAAAAACACTGTTATCAAAACTTTTTTTTTGCATTGATACATGTCCCCTGGGGCAGGACCCGGGTCCCCAAACACTTTTTATGGCAATAACTTGCATATAAGCTGTTAAAATTAGAACTTTTGATTTTTCACGTTCGTGTCCTATAGACTTTAACTGTGTTTGCGCGTTCGAATACATTTTTGCCTGTTCGCATGTTCTGCTGCGAACCAAACTGGAGGGTGTTCTGCTCATCCCTAGTATGAAGCACTGGGAGAGGCTGTCTCACCTTTTCGGTTCCAGTTTTCAGTTCATGAATGGGATTGGGTCATTGCTTCTTAATCTGGCCATACAATAGTAGATTTTCAAACAAAAGTTCAGACAAATATTCGTAGAGACATTGGTATGAAAATTCTCATCAGTACAATTGATGACATGACGAATAGAGTTGAGCGGACACCTGGATGTTCGGGTTCGGCGGGTTTGGCCGAACTTCGGAAAAAAGTCCGGGTTCGGGACCGAACTTGACCCGAACTTGACCCCGAACTCCGAACCCCATTGAAGTCAATGGAACCCGGACTTTTGAACACTAAAATGGCTGTAAAAAAGTCATGGAAAGGGCTAGAGGGCTGCAAATGGCAACAAAATGTTGTTAAGAGCATGGCAAGTGATCTGCAAACAAATGTGGATAGGGAAATAACTTAAAATAACATAAAAAAATAAAAAATAAAATGCTGGAGGCCCCCTTCTCAGCAGAAGAGGTACAGGAAGTCATTAAGAACCTCAGAAACTCAACGGCACGATGCTGCACATATGGTGGGAATACCCCAGAATACGCACTTTCTGGAAAAAAATATTAAATGTAATGGATAAGATAGTGGGAAAATAAAATACTAGGAAATTAAAAAAAATTAAAAAATTATAATCTTGACCTAGGAGGACGAAATTCAAATGGAGTAGGAGGTTGAGGTGGTGGTGGATGTGGCGGTGTAGGTGGAAGCGGCGGTGGAGGAGGACGAGGTAGCCAACACTGGTTCAAAAATACAACAATGGCTGGGTAAGGCTAGTGGTGAATGATGTGTCGAATTCTGTCCCCCGTCGCATAGTGTCCACCCTGTACTGCGCTTGCTCAGTACGTAGGACAAGGGGATTTTGAAACTCTCCGAAGACGATGCGCGGTGACTCCAGGTTCAAGCCACATCATCCGAGGTTGAAGCCTAGCCAAGCGAGCCCGTGAGGGGCCCTGTTACTATGTTCTACCGTATGTCCACTTGGATGGTCGGGCTTGAACCTGCACTCACTGCGCAGGCGACGTTCATCTTTGGAGATTTTGTGAATCTCCTTGTCCTCCGTACTGCGCAAGCACTGCACCTGCGCAGTAAGTGGCCGGACACTATCCGATAGCAAGACAGTTTTCGTCAGAACACCGGTATATATGTCTATTCTGCACAAGGTACGGCCAAGTCCTGTGGGATCCATGCCTGGTTCATTTTAATGAACGTGAGCTTGTCCACATTGGCTCTGGACAGGCGGCTGCGCTTGTCTGTGATAACGCCCCCTGCCGTGCTAAATACACGTTCAGATAATACACTGGCGGCAGGGCAGGCCAGCACCTCCAAGGCGTAAAGGGCAAGCTCAGGCCATGTGCCCAATTTGGAGACCCAGAAGTTGAAGGGGGCAGACCCGTCATGCAGTACGTGTAGGCGTGTGCACACATACTGCTCCACCATGTTGGTGAAATGCTGCCTCCTGCTAAGACGTTCCATCTCAGCTGGTGGTGCCTGTTGTTGTGGCGTGCTGACAAAGCTTTTCCACATTCCGTCTATGCTAACCCTGCCTTCCGAGGTGCTGGTGGTGCCCCGGCTGCGTTGGCGACCTCTTCCTCCTCCTCCGCCTTCGCCTTGTGCTTGCACCGTACCCCCGCTTCCAAGTGGGAATGCCACCAGCAGCGCGTCTACCAGCGTGCGCTTGTACTCGCGCATCTTACGATCACGCTCCAGTGAGGTAATTAAGGACGGCACGTTGTCCTTGTAACGGGGATCCAGCAGGGTGGCCACCCAATAATCAGCACCAGTTAAAATGTGGGCAACTCGGCGGTCGTTGCGGAGACACTGCAGCATGTAATCGCTCATGTGTGCCAGGCTGCCCAGAGGCAAGGAAAAGCTGTCCTCTGTGGGAGGTGTATCGTCTGTGTCCTCTGTATCCCCCCCAGCCACGCACCAGTGATGGAAATGAGCTGGTCTGGGTGCCACCCTGCTGTGAACATGGTTCCTCCTCCTCCATCTCCTCCTCATCCTCCACCTTGTCATCCTCCAGAACTGTGCCCTTGCTGCCAGACAATTGTGTACCTGGCGCTTGTTGGTGCAGGAACCCACTCTCGTAGCCACTTGTAAATGACTGCCCTGAAAGCCTTGGAAATGAACCCTCTTCCTCCTCCTCCTCCTCATCCTGTGCCACATCCTCTTCAATCATCGCCTGAAGAGTTTTTTCAAGGAGGCATAGAACTGGGATAGTAACGCTGAGAACGGCGTCATCGGCACTGGCCATGTTGGTGGAGTACTCAAAACAGCGCAACAAGGCACACAGATCTCGCATGGAGGCCCAGTTATTGGCGGTGAAGTGGTGCTGTTCCGCAGAGCGACTCACGCGTGCGTGCTGCAGCTGACACTCCACTATCGCCTGCTGCTGCTCGCACAGTCTGGCAAGCATGTGCAAGGTGGAGTTCCACCTTGTGGGCACGTCACATATGAGACGGTGAGCGGGAAGGCCGAAGTTACGCTGCAGCGCTGACAGGCGAGCAGCAGCAGGGTGAGAATGCCGAAAGTGCGCACAGACGGCCCGCACTTTCTGCAGCAGCTCTGGCATATCGGGGTAATTCTTAAGGAACCTCTGGACCACCAAGTTCAGCACATGCGCCAGGCAAGGGATGTGCGTCAAACCGGCAAGGCCCAGAGCTGCTACGAGATTTCACCCATTATCGCACACCACCAGGCCGGGCTTGAGGCTCACTGCCACCAACCACTCATCGATCTGTTGTTCCATGTCCCTCCACAACTCCTGCGCGGTGTGGGGTTTTTCCCCCAAACAGGAAAGTTTTAAAACTGCCTGCTGTTGTTTAGCCCTGGCTGTGCTGAAGTTGGTGGTGAAGGTGTTACGCCGACCGGATGAGGAGGCGGTAGAGGATGAGGAGGCGGAGTAGGAGGAGTTAGCAACAGGAGGCAAACTGAAGTGCCCTGCAATCCTCGGTGGTGGAAGGACATGCGCCAAACTGCTATCCGCCTCAGGTCCAGCCACCACTACATTTACCCAGTGTGCTGTTAGGGAGATATAACGTCCCTGACCGTGCTTACTGGTCCACGCATCCGTAGTTAGGTGGACCTTGCCACAGATGGCGTTGTGCAGTGCACACCTGATTTTGTCCCCCACTTGGTTGTGCAGGGAAGGGATAGCTCGCCTGGAAAAGTAGTGGCGGCTTGGCACGACGTACTGTGGGACAGCCAATGACATCAGCCTTTTAAAACTCTGCGTCTCCACCAGACGGAATGACAGCATTTCAAAGGCGAGGAATTTTGAAATGCTGGCATTCAGGGCCAGGGATCGTGGGTGGCTAGGGGGGTACTTCCTCTTCCGCTCCAGTGTTTGGGAAATAGAGAGCTGAAAGCTTCCATGGGACATTGTGGAGATGGTTGGTGACCCAGGTGGTAGTGTTGCTGGCAGATCCTCTGTTTGCGGGTTGGCAGGTGTCACTGTCACTACAGAGGTGGATGAAGAGGCCGAGACTGCAGCAGAAGAGGAAGCAGGAGGAGCCAGAGAGCTTTCTTGGTTTTTGCGGTGTCTACTCCACTGCATCTCATGCTTTGCACTTAGATGCCTGGTCATGCAGGTTGTGCTCAGGTTGAGAACGTTTATGCCTCGCTTCAAGCTCTGATTGCACAGCGTGCAAACCACTCGTGTCTTGTCATCAGGACATTGTCTGAAGAACTGCCATGCTAGGGAAGTCCTTGGACCTGGCTTTGGTGTGCTCGGTCCCTTGCTGCGTTGGGCAGTAGCAGACGTACTGTCTAGGGGACGGACGCTCCGCTTTTGCACCCTGCTCCCTCTTCTGCTGTGCTGGTGGCTCTGTGCGACCACCACCTCTTCCTCTGAACTACACTGGTCACCTGCATGACGTTGATTCCATGTGGGGTCAAGGACCTCATCGTCCTCCACATCATCTTCCACCCAAAATTCACCCCTGCCCTCCTTGTCGGTCTGCACAATGGCGAAAGCAGCGGCAGTTGGCACCTGTGTTTCGTCATCATCCGAGACGTGCTGCGATGGTCCTCCCATGTACTCATCATGAAACATAAGTGGTTGGGCATCGGTGCACACAATCTCTTCCACTTCTGGGGCAGGGCTAGGTGGATGTCCCTGGGAAACCCTGCTAACAGAGTCATCAAAAAGCAGAAGAGACTGCTGCATGATTTGGGGCTCAGACTGATTGGCTGATTTGCAAGAGGGTGAGGTGAAAGACTGATGGACATTGGCTGCAGGTGCCAACTCTGAACTTTCATCAGGAGACTGGGTGGGAGGCACTGTCAGCAGCAACCCAATCTACTATCGCCTGTACTTGTCTTGGCCTCAACATTCGTACAGCCTCATTAGGCGCGCCAAAATACTGCTGCAGGCTCTGTCGCCTACTCGCACCTGAGGAAGGTGTTTCACTAGTGCGTGTAGCTGGCACAGATCGACCACGTCCTCTCCCTGCAACAGGAGCGCCACCAGCAGCACCACGACCTGGGCCACGTCCCCTTTTTGATGATCTCCTCATATTTTCAAAATGTATGATCTCGCCCTAAATGGGTGTTTTTGTATATAGCAGAATACACTTACAGTGTCTAAAGCGTTTATGAACACGCAGAAAATGCTAAATTTTTTTGCAATGTTTTTCCAATATCAGAATAAACGGATAGTGTCTAAAGCGTTTATGAAAACGCAGAAAATGCTATTGGGAAGAAAAAAAACACAGCAAAATTAAATTTTTTTGCAATGTTTTTCCAATATCAGATTACACGGATAGTGTCTACAGCGTGTATGTATGAACATGCAGAAAATGCTATTGGGAAAAAAAAAACACAGCAAAATTAAATTTTTTTGCAATGTTTTTCCAATATCAGAACACACGGACAGTATCTAAAGCGTTTATGAAAACGCAGAAAATGCTATTGGGGAAAAAAACCACTGCAAAATTAAATTTTTTTGCAATGTTTTTCCAATATCAGAATAAACGGATAGTGTCTAAAGCGTTTATGAAAACGCAGAAAATGCTATTGGGAAGAAAAAAAACACAGCAAAATTAAATTTTTTTGCAATGTTTTTCCAATATCAGAAAACACGGATAGTGTCTACAGCGTGTATGTATGAACACGCAGAAAATGCTATTGGGAAAAAAAAACACAGAAAAATTAAATTTTTTTGCAATGTTTTTCCAATATCAGAATACACGGACAGTATCTACAGCGTGTATGTGTGAACACGCAGAAAATGCTATTGGGAAAAAAAAAAAACACAGCAAAATTAAATTTTTTGCAATTTTTTTGCAATGTTTTTCCAATATCAGAATACACGGACAGTATGTAAAGCGTGTATGAACACGCAGAAAATGCTATTGGGGAAAAAAAAAACACAGCAAAATTTAAATTTTTTGCAATGGTTTTCCAATAGCAGAATACACACAGACTATGGTGTATCTCTTACTATATGTAGTGTTGGTCCTAATGGTGCACTGAGCTTGCAGGTAAAACTTTTATATTTTGTCTGGCACTGGCCTCATGGCACTGTTAAAAGACTGTGCACTGCACCCCAGCCAGGGTACAATTGATTTAGGAATCTCTTCAATAATTCTCTCTGCCTCTTTCTTTTGCTTAATAAAGAAACTCCCTACTCTAGCTATCTAGATAGCTCACTGATCTAACTAATTAGAAGAAAATTCAAGGAATGTGGACTGACTGACTGACTGACTTTATCAAACTAACTCCTAAAAATCCTCTCTCTCAGCAGCACAGGAACCTGTCTATAGCAGAATGACGCTGTGTGCTGTGTGTGTGTACTATATATAGAGGCTGGGTCACATGCTGCACTGGCCAATCACAGCCATGCCATTAGTAGGCATGGCTGTGATGGCTTCTAACGGCACACTAGTGAAACTAGCGTAGATTGGCTGCCCTGCAGCTTGTAAAAGGCGCCAATACATCGCCGAACACCGGACCCGAACCCGAACTTACAGCCAATAGTTCGGGTTCAGGTCTGGGTCCCGGACACCCAAAAGTCTGGTATGGACCCGAACTTTACAGTTCGGGTTCGCTCAACCCTAATGACGAATGTTGTGCTTCAATAAATGTCTGCTTTTTATTTTGGAGTGATTGTACTTTCCTGAATGGAAACCTCATTTTCCATTCCACTCCTTTCAATGTTCTCATCCCTGTGGTCAAAAACACACAGAGATTTGACCCAGCTAACAATTAGAAAATGGAATCAGTGTTTTTAAAATGAAATTTTTTAAACAAATTGCTACTAGTGTATGGATAGCTTTACTTCCTCCCTATCCTCTGCTGAGTGTCAGCTAGGTGGGCTTTTGGAAACAGAACTGCTGTTTTAGGGGGATAAAAATGTGGCCATGGGCTACAGGTCAACCTAGGAGACTTGGGGTAAATACCTATGCATTATATAGTCTGCTGACTGCTGACCTATGCATAGGTATTTACCCTCTTGTCATGTGTCTTCAAGCATTCAGCATAAATATTTTCTCCGCAAGCATTTTTCACTCATATAGTTTTAGGCACACATTTTTTACCCATACATGCTCATAGACACATGTATAAAGTAACAGCTGTTCCTGATTCAACAGGATAAGGGAATGATTCAAGAAATGTCTTGTGGTTTGTGTTCGTTAGTTAATCTGGTAACCGTTGACATAATATCTGATCATTTGTAGTAATCTGATAATGTTGCATTTATACACAGCAGATGTGAATAATTCAGGGTGATGTGGTAGGCAGATAATTCAGTAGTATTATGAACAAGTAATTGTAATTCATTTAATTCATATGAACACAGTTCAGCAGATTACAATTTTTGCTAAATAATAAAAGATGTATATTTTTCTTACATTTATAGGCATACAGAAACAAAATTCATCAGTATTTGCATAAGAAGAACTGCCTGCAAACAACTATTATACCAAGTCATCTATGTCATGATTAGGGTTGAGGTTGAGGTTCACCACTTCCATAGGATTGAGGCAAATCCTGTGTTTTAAGGTTTGCAGTCCTAGAAAATGAATGTGGAAATTTTGCAGACCAAATAGAGACCCAACAGTCTTTTTTAGGATTATCTTGTGTGTGTGTCAGCAACAGTTGGCTTCTGCAACCTCTCCTGGCCAATTCTGGTGCTCTGCCAATGTAAAGATGCCATACAATGTTTCCACAGCTGGACCTGAGCTGCCATATTTCTAACATTTTCTCCAGGACAAATCCTACATTGCGCCTCAAAGTTTGCAACCTATTTTCTTCATTTAGACAGCAGCTGCAATAGTGCGCCTCCGAGTTTTCAGACTGTAATTTCTATTTTAGGTTAAAACCTGCTTTTCTTTCATTGTTATATTGAAACCTAACCAAATTGCTTATATACTGTACAGCAATTGAACAAAATGTGTGGCTACTGTCTCTCAGATAATACACTCTAATTTGTATTGCTATAAAAAAACTGTCTCATCTCAACCCTCTTATACTGCAGCCTTACTAAGCTGCTTGCATACTATCCAGCTACTGTGCAATATTTGTGGCTATTGTCTCTTTTTATTTCAAAATGAAACCTCAACCTGTCTATCTCTCCATCTTCGTTTGCAGACTAACCAAGCTGCTTACATAATGTACAGCTGCTGAACAACAATATTTGTGGCTATTCTCTCTCAGATATTACACTCTATTGTATATCACAAGATAAAACCTGCCTTGGCTTTTTCTATTTGCTGCCACTTCAAGTATTTGTATGCTGTCATGTCTGTTATAACCACATTCTATCAAGCACATACCTGAAGTCTTCATTTAAAAGTTTTTGGAAAAATTCGGGATACAGAGATTGGAGAGGGTTTGGGAAATGTGAGGTTTTAATTTTGAAATATTTTTGTGCACTCTGTTTTGACAATATTAAGGCAATGCAAGGGAAGCAGAAGCTCACAAACTATACTATTACTGTTGTGCTATTAGCCAGTTTGTACAAAGCTGAGGACCATATTTTTATTTTTTTAAGAGTATACTTTCTTATAGCATGTACATCTGTTATGGCTTCTGTATATGCTGGTCAATTCATGTCTTGTACTGCTTGCTAAATAAATGCAGGTGTTGCCGCCAAAACTACCTTAAATTGTATCAGATCGGTGTGCTGCTGCTTTATTTAGGCCAAGCTAAACATTAAAAAAATAAATTACAATAAGTTCATAAAAATGTAACTGTTCTATAACACTATATACAGCTTAAAAGGTATTGCCACTTTCATGGAAAAAATATAGCAAATAAAAAAAATGATATAGCATATACAATTGCTACACAAGCAAATTTGAAATGTAATGTTATTTAACCACTTAAGGACCGGAAGATTTGCCCCCTTAATGACCAGGCCATTTTTTGCGATACGGCACTGCGTCGCTTTAACTGACAATTGCGTAGTCGTGCAACACTGTACCCAAACAAAATTTACATCCTTTTTTCCCACAAATAGAGCTTTCTTTTGGTGGTATTTGGTCACCTATTCGGTTTTTTGCGCTATAAACAAAAAAAAAGAGGGACAATTTTGAAAGAAAACTATATTTTTTACTTTTTGCTATAATAAATATTCAAAAAAAATCTTCAGTTTAGGCCAATATGTATTCTTCTACATATTTTTAGTAAAAAATAAGCAATAAGCGCATATTGATTGGTTTGCGCAAAAGTTATAGCAGTGATCAGCTATTTTTAGTGGGACTGCGACATTGTGGCGGACAGATCGGACACTTTTGACACTTTTTTGGGACCATTGACATTTATACAGCAATCAGAGCTAAAAATAGCCACTGATTACTGTATAAATGTCACTGGCAGGGAGGGGGTTAACACTAGGGGGCCATCAAGGGGTTAAATGTTCCCTAGGGAGGTGTTTCTAACTGTGGGGGGAGTGTACTGACAGGGAGTAAAACGGAGAAAAATCACTGTTCCTGATCACTAGCAGCAACAGACCTTTATACTTCCCTGACAGAACGGGAATCTGTCTGTTTACATTGACAGATCCCCATTCTGCCTCTCTGAGGAGCGATCACGGGTCGCTATGCGCCCCCTCTAGAGCCCTAAAAGCGGCCGCCGTACAGCTACAGCGATTTGTGCAAGGTAGCTAACCTGCCATCGTATAATGACGGCGGCTGGTCGGCAAGTAGTTAAAAGACTTTCCATTTTAGTCTGCAACACTGTAATTTTCTGTAATATTTAATGCAATATGGCATTCTAGAGGCAATCTGTACCCTACTGGTGTGCAAGACACCTCCAAAACTGTAATTTTCTGCTTGTGTGATTGGCTTACTGATTTGCCCAGAAGTCTGCGCTAAGATACAAGTCAGATTTTAGGCATCCTCCGCCAACTGAAGTTTTATTTTTGGTGAGATACTGTGTAAGTGTTAATTACTTCAAAAGGGATGCAGCTCATGCAACGATTCTCATCAGAACACAGAGAGTGCACCAGGTGATCATAATGAACCAGTCATTCCTATTCAAAATAAGTTTGCACAGGATATTGTCAAGCAAACAGTTAATTCTTCTGAACAGAAACAGGTAGGAATCTGCAGCAAAGTTTGTTCAAATCCTTACGTTGATTACCCAGAGGAGATTGTCTTTCTGCTCAAAAGTGGTTACTTTTACAAGCAAAGGCATTTTTCAAGCATATCATTTAAAGAAATTGGTGTTTTAAAGTCACATTAAAAGGGCACTCTCCCTGCTGTACAGTATTTTTTTCTGCTTTGTTTCGTGTTCCCCATGATGGTGTCCAGCCCCCCATGTCGTTTTGGACAAAAATGTACCTATAAGGCCACTTTCACACTGAAGCGCCTCTAAACTGCCAGTAAAAACACTGAGCGCTTTTGAAGAGCTTTTCAGGCGCTTTTGAAGAGCTTTCCATTCATTTCAATGGGGAGGGGAGTTTTTCACAGCCTTGCCAGCACACTGCCCCAGTGTGAAAGCGTTCATTGATTTTAATGGAAATAAGTTTTTGTGAGCTTTTTAGGCGCTGTTTTTAGCGTGAAAGCGCCTGAAAAGCACCTCAGTGTGAAAGTGGTCTTAGTCTTAAAAATGGCCAAAGACAGATAGAACTTAGTATCAAGATTTAAAGGAAATTGTAATAAAAGTAGGTGTGGCGCTGTTTCTATTCTGTTAAAAGTGGTTATTTGTGATTGGAAAATATAAATCGTCTTAGTGAAATTTAGTGTGATAAACTTTCATGAAATATAAATTATCATGGAATATAAATTGATAAAATTAATAAAATAATAGGCTGATGAAATACATATAATATACCTTCATGAAATTTGATGATATATAAATATAAAAATAAATATGTGCAAACCGCAAAATTAAAACGTTCAAACTGCAAAATTAATGAATCCTAAATATATCCCAAATATGTTCATAAATCCCCAACATGGGATGTGTGTTAATTACGCAAATATACTCATGCAATTATAATCAAAGATATAAAAATATGCTCCTGTGCAAAAAAGTGCTGCTGTGCAAAAATCCAAAAATCCAAAAAATTTTTAAATATCCCCGACGTGCATAAACGTAATTAAATCAGAATAATTAATCCAGTAATAAAGTTCATTGACCCAATCAAAAATTAAAGTTCATGATCCCAAAAAATGTAAAATATTAATAGTGGATGGAAGTGTTTTGTGCTGGTGAAAAAGAAAAAAAAATCCCACGATGATATATAAATATTTTTATATTTATATATATCATCAAATTTCATGAAGGTATATTATATGTATTTCATCAGCCTATTATTCTATTAATTTTATCAATTTATATCCCATGATAATTTATATTTCATAAAAGTTTATCACACTAAATTTCATTAAGATTTATATTTTCCAATCACAAATAACCACTTTTAACAGAATAGAAACAGCGCCACACCTACTTTTATTACAATTTCCTTTATCCATTTACCCCACTTAGGTGGGAGTAACCAGTAGGGGCAGGAGTTTTTTTTTTCTTTAAGCATTTTCTTTTTACTGCTGGTATTAATTAATTCCATAGCGCGGAATCAAACACTTTCTTATTTAGTATCAAGATTTGCCCACCAAACAAAGCAAAATTAAAAAAAAAATACTGTACAGCAGGGAGAGTGCCCTTTTAATGTGAGTTCGGGTTGTATGAATTCCACAAATTCGAGTTGAACCAGACAGATTGGCCAGCCCCTGGTTATGATGTAGGATTGTGCTAACTTTTATATTCATTTCATGTTTCAATCACAAAGATTACGTTGGGATAGCCAGCTCTTAGTTCAGCCAGAGTTCATGGACATTTCATAGGCATTTAAAAATGCAGCGTGAGTTGCCAAAGATGGAACTGTTTGATAATGAACAATGAACTAGCCACAGAATAGTTAGATACAGAAATTATTTATTTTATAAATGTATGTTTGCGTTATTTTTACTTGGTGTGTTGAAAACATTTGAATTGATTTAATAAAGGAGTAGGATTAGAAGAAAAAGTGAAGCTATTCTCCTCTTGAATAGCCAGTCACGTGTACGAGAAATTTAGAAATCTTAAATTTTTGTTTGCGAATAGCTGCATAATTGAAGATAATTGAGAATATCCTGAACTGTACCATATAAAATGTGTAGTGTGATGTGGTGACTTCAGGGGCCGGTCTATGACACCCTGTACTCACAGGATATCCTTAAGCCCACCATATATGGATCACAATTCAGCAGGTTCAGCAGGGACCGGACAAATTTTAGATCCATGTATTGGCAAGTTGTCCTGTCATTTGACTTGTGTACAACTAGCCCAACAGGGTTTTTCCCGAACTATCAGTGCCGACAGCTTTAGCCAGCAACACTGATCATTGTATTCTGACGCCAGGGAAGGCTCCTCGCTGTCAGAATACAATACTACACCAAGAAAGATTTCCCCATCCACATCAAATGTGTTGATGTGGGAATCCAGATAATTTGTTTTAGTTCAACCCGCTGGTTGAACAAAAAATTGACAAAGTATCATTTTTGTTTTTGCCCAGAGTTGGATGCGGGAAAGATTCCCCCATCCATACATGCGATGCTTCGATTGGATGGATGAATTTTTCCCACTGTGGTTTTGTATTCCTGCTGGTTGACCAATAGAAAAAAAAAAAAGATCAATGCTGCATTAAGCCAGCCATACATGGATTGGAATTCAGCCACTGGTTGAACAAAAAAATTATCCATGTATAATTTTTGTCCTTGCCCAGAGTTGGACTATTATTGATTTATTTTGTGGCAGAATTCTATTATCTACTCACTTTATAAAACTATATCTGTTAACCACATGCCAACCAGCGCACGACGATATACGTCGGCACAATGGCATGGCTGGGCAAATGGGCGTACAGGTACGTCCCCTTTAAATCACGGCATTGTGTGCGCGTGCCCGCCCGCCGCGTACTACGTGACTGTGCCCGCGGGTCCTGCAGACTCGATGTCCGCCGTGGGGCCAGCGATCGTGACACAGAGTGGCAGAATGGGGAGATGCCTATGTAAACAAGGCATTTCCCTGTTCTGCCTAGAAACATGACAGAGATCTACTGCTCCCTGTCATCGGGAGCAGTGATCTCTGTCATGTTCTAGTGAGGCAATTCCCCCACACAGTTAGAATCTCTCCCTAGGACACACTTAACCCTTTGATCGCCCCCTGGTGTTTAACCCCCTTCCCTGCTAGTGTCATTTACACAGTAATCCGTGCATTCTTATAGCACCGATCGCTGTATAAATGACAATGGTCCCAAAATATTGTCCGATGTGTCTGCCATAATGTCGCAGTTATGATAATAATTGCAGATCACCGCCATTACTAATAAAAATAATTAATACAATTAATAATAAAAATGACGTAAATCTATCCCCTATTTTGTAGATGCTATAAATTTTGCACAAACCAATCAATATAAGTTTATTCCGATTTTTTACCAAAAATATGTCGAAGAATACATATCAGCCTAAACTGAGAAAGACATTTTTTTTTTTTATATATATTTTTTTGGGGATATTTATTATAGCAAAAAGTAAAATATATTGCTTTTCTTTCAAAATGGTCGCTCTTTTTTGTTTATAGCGCAAAAAATAAAAACGGACGTCAATTTTGTTTGGGTGCAACGTTGCACGACCGCGCAATTGTGAGTTAAAGCGACACAGTGCCTTTTCGCAAAAAGGGCTCTGGTCAGGAAGGGGGTAAATCCTTCTGGGGCTGAAGTGGTTAAAATATCCATTTTATCACCCAAAGCATGCCATGTAGACAGTAAAGTAGGTGATTTCTAATGTAACTTTGCTAATTGCAGGTGTGCGTGTGTGTATGTGTGCCATGCACAGTGTATGTAAAACTGTATGAATCAGTTTTTAGTTTACACTCATTCTTTCTCACACAACTCTTACATAGTACATAGTAGGTGAGGCTGAAAAAAGACACAAGTCTATCAAGTCCACCCTATGTGTGTGATTTTATGTCAGTATTACATTGTATATCCCTGTATTTTGTGGTCGTTCAGGTGCTTATCTAATAGTTTTTTTAAACCATTGATGCTCATCGCTGAAACCACGACCTGTGGAAGGGAATTCCACATCCTTGCAGCTCTTACAGTAAAGAACCCTCAGTTTAAGGTTAAACCACTTTTCTTCTAATTTTAATGAGTGGCCACGTTTCTTATTAAACTCCCTTCCTTTACATATGCATACATGAACATCCTTTTCAATATATACATGGAATAACAACTCTTCTTTAGTCTCCAAATATCAGGGGCTGCAAGAAAAGTCCAGCTGTGCCCAGGATGCAGACCAGTACAAAAACCCAGAGGAAGATACGATCCATCACCATAGCGACATATTTCCAGTCATTCTGAATCTGGAGAGATGAGAATAAATATATACATAAATATTACAATTTTTACATTATATGGAAGCACTGAAGAAAAAATCCACTTACAGCACAGCAGCTCTGTATTCTGTCAAATGTCTGTCACAGACCCCCAACACTATCAGATAAGCATTCTGAGGGCTCCCGCTCATAAATTTAACAAATTATATATTTAACAAATGATAGTACATATTATATTAGGAATGTTGGCTTTAGCCATATATAGGCTTTCAAAAGGCTTTGCGGTTTAGGAGTTAGGACCTCAGAGCTCTCATATGCTAGGAGATGCTAACATACAGTACATAATGCCCCATACACACAGTCGGACATTCCGACCACAAAATCCGTCTGATTTTTCCGACGGATTTTGGCCAAAACTTGTCTTGCATACACACGGTCGCACAAAGTTGTTGGAAAATCCGATCGTTCAGAACGCACTGACGTAAAACACGTACGACGGGACTACGAAGAGACAAGTAGCCAATAGCTTTCGTCCCCAAATTTATTCTGAGCATGCGTAGCACTTTGTGCGTTGGAATTCTATACACACGATCGGAAAAAGTCCGATCGGATTTGTTGTTGGAAAATTTTAGGTCCTGCTCTCAAACTTTTTCCGTCGGAATTCAGACGGAAAAAGTCCGCTAGAGCCCACACACGATCGGATTTTCCAACAACATAATGCGATCGGAATCTTTCCATCGGAATGTCCGACCGTGTGTACGGGGCATTAGACATTTACCTGGTCTAACCATTTAGATCAAACCAAGGAATGTTCATATGTTTATAGGCCCTGCTTAATCATGGAAGACATCCCATGCACAAGTTTTCTCAATCTGTTTGGGTGCTAAACAGTGCTTGTACTTTACTGTTCCTTTAATTCAATGCAAATTTACTTATCTATTTAAACTGATTAAATACCATAGGTCTCTTTGTGGCTTATCCTAAATTAATTGCAGTTGTTCTTCCATGATGCTGACTACACTGTATGACACACAGAGAGCAACTAGAGAAAGAATTTACAAACATGTATATTGAATTAAAAATATAACAAGGTAATAGCAAAGCATGGAAAACCTGGCAATCATTTCAAAATGTTTTCAGATAAAAGTAAGTCATTTAAAGTACATAATAGTTTTGCTATCAAGACACACATGCTTAAAGCTGAACTCTGGGATCTCAGACAGTTTCTAAAATGTGCTGGCTTACTATGGGTTAAGTTCAACGAGTTGCATGCCATGTCATGGATTTATCTCTTTTTTTTACCACTGACAGTTTTACTGAGTACCAAGAGCACAGCTAATACTAAATTCCTGGCGCTCTTTATAAAAAAATACAACAAGAAGAATGTGTGCAATTTTAATGGAGCTGAAACCTCTCCACAGATAAGAGTTTATTATATTTATAAAAACATTAATTTTATTACAGCAAATTCATAAAAGAATAACACTGGGGAAACATTGCCCTAAAAATGCATATAGCATAAACATAATAGCTATACGGCTTAGTCACCCTCAACATCTATCTCCCTTAGATGTTGATCAAAAAAAGTGTATACAAAGTACTGTACATGAAATACACAAACAAGGAGGGAAGGTGATGACATATACTGACGCATTTCACAGTTATGGCTTCCTCGGGGTTGGCGGGTGTTGTTGCATATAGTAACTGTGAGAGAAAATAAGATATAAACAATAATCTTCCATATAAAAATTGTACAAAAATGCATATAACTCTCAATAATACAAAAGTGTACATGGATCACTTACAATGAATGAAATATGCATTCTGAGCTGGTAAAGACCTCAAGATCCCGGCTGTGGGGTGGAGGGAAAACTGCAAGAGGAGGAGTTGGTTTCAAAGATGGCCTGCATACAACCATACTGGAGGGTTAAAAGGTATGTAGCATCCAATCGATGGCTGTTACTAGTTTTTGGTCTCTGTCTAAGGATCTGTGTAAGGGTCCTCCCTCCCTCCCTTCAAGCATTTTTATTATACCATACTTTTTTTTAGAAGGTGGACTTTGTGTGTCCTCTCGTCATTTCCCTTCTCCCCCACTGTGGATGAGGCTAGAATGTTGTCACGGTTCATTCCCCTTTCTCAAATTGATATCTTCCCTTGGAAGGTAGTGATTGCTATCTTACTTTTTTACCAACTGGATTGGTTAAAGTATATACCATATATGAATTCTATTTTATTATCCTGACAGGTATTCGCATATTATATTTTTTCCATTTAGGCCATTTTAGGTTTGAGTCCTCCTCTCGCAGTTTGCCATCCACCCCACAACCAGGATCTTGAGTTCTTAAGCAGCTCAGAATACATATTTTATTCAATCCATTGTAAGTGATCCATGTATATTTTTGTATTAATGAGAGTTATATGTCTTATTATTTTCTCTCCCTTCTCAGTTACTATATGCAACAAGACCCTCCACCCCTGAGGAAGCCATAACTGTAAAACACGTCTGAATTATATCATCACCTTCCCTCCTAGTTTGTGTATTTCATGTACAGTACTTTGTATACACTTTTCTTGATCAACATATAAGGTAGATAAATGTTGAGGGTGACTAAGTTTTATATCTATTATGCTTATGCTATATGCATTTTTAGGCTATGATTCCCCTGTGTTATTTCTTAATGAATTTGCTGTAAGAAAATTTATGTTTTTATAAATATGCTTGTCTAAAGTCTTATCTGTGGGGAGGTTTCAGCTCAACTAAAATCCCACACCTTCTTGTATTTTTTTGGTCACAATCCTGGGATGCGGAGCTGTATAGCACAGTTGGACCTTACTGTTCAGGTGTTAATATAGCTCTTTGTTTTTTGTAAATAGGTTGATGTAATACAAAGCACTCTGATTGGGCAGGAGGCGGCGAGGGCTAGGCAGAGCGGCTGGAGGCAACTCCGGAGCTACTGGAGCTGAGACAAGAAGGTCCAGCGTCAAAGTGCCAGAAATATAGCAATAGCTGTACTCTCAGCTTTCAGTAAAAATGTAAATTGTAAATTGAAGAGATAAGTTCTTGAGGTGGTATGGACTTCATTGGACTTAACCCATAGTAATCTGGTGCATTTTGGAAAGTGGCTGAATTTATGGAGCTCAGCTTTAAGACTTATCATAACAGATTGGCATTATTAGTGCCTATTAAAAAACGTTTTAATCAGTTTGGGACACAGTAAAATAAGTAATGGAATGGAGTCAGATTATAGCAGCGGCAAACTCTAGTCAACACAGACATGAAGATACACTCTATCATATCTCACTTGTAGGGTGTTGTATTGCATCTTATTTATGTTTGCCATATGCCATGGTAGCTAGAGTTAAGAAACATGATTCAATTTTCATCAAATATAAGCCCAACTCTAGGCTAAAATGTTTTTGGTTTTAGATAGAATTAGAAAGAAATTAAACCTTAATTTCTGTCCCAGGAAATGTTCTCCAATATTGACTCATTAGTGGAATGGGAAGGATTGAACTGTGACTTTCTGTTGAGTTACCGGAGTCCCTAATTTCTAGTCCTAGTGTCAGATTGACAGAAATAGAAGGGAAACCTTTCCAGGAGAGTGAGACTAATAACTGGCAGACGTTCTGTATCTGAATTTTAACATACAGAAATTACCTTACCTCTTTATCTTCGTTTTGCATCCTCATGTTCTCCGCAATAAAATGTACATTTTCAAATGCTTCTCTTATTTCTAGGGATAACAAGGATTTTGTCAGCAGATTGTCGACAGACTCTAGGCTGGATCCTCGAGTAAGGTTACATCCAGTGTCTGAGGTATACAATCGCTTCATCTGTCCACATGGACACGAACTGTCCTGACAAAACACTTGGTCATTGCAGCTTCTATTCTCAGAGCTACAGATGCTGGTCACGTTGAAGATGTCCTCATTCATGAGTGACTTTAGCGCACTTCTGTCTTCTCTAGATGGTCTTGTCATGAACATTATTTTGGGGAGTTGTTCCAAGAATATTTTCTTGACCCAGCTAGGCATTGTATGTGTTTTGGGAGTTCTGTAGTGAACATTTAACACAAACACAGTTATAACAATAGAGAGTGTTACAAATATCATTGTGAAAAGTAGGTATTCTCCAATCAGAGGGATCACCAGGGATGTTGAAGGGATGATTTCAGTAATTACCAAGAGAAATACAGTCAGTGATAAAAGAACAGACATACACAGTGTGACTTTCTCTCCGCAGTCTGAGGGTAAGTAGAAAACTAGGATGGTCAAACAAGAGATGAGAAGACAAGGGATAATAATATAAATAGTGTAGAACAATGGGAGACGTCTGATATATAAGTAGTATGTGATATCCTGGTAAATTTCTATACAACAGTTGTATTTGATTTCATGCTTGTATCCTGGGGCACTAATAATTACCCATTCTCCACTCTCCCAAGTGTCTTTCAGGTTCATTTCAGAGCCAATCATAACTAGATCAATTTTGGCTTTATCATATGTCCAGGAACCAAACTTCATGGTGCAGTTCTGGTAGTCAAAGGGGAAGTATGTCACATCTATCCAGCAAGAACTCTTGAATATAGATGGAGGGATCCATGTTATATCTCCTGTATACTTTAATATGGCCTTGGCTTTGTCATCGACTTGAAAGATTCCAACCGCACTATAAACACAAACATTAATGAAAATAGGTATGCTTGCAAGTGAAATTTCATTTAAACTGACCACATTATTAATTATTATTAGATTTTATTTGTCCTAAAAGGACAGTCACCCACTACTTATTTCTCTCAAGATTTGGTGGCTATTTCCCCCTACTTAACAGCTACAGCTAGGTACTATGGAGAACCACACAAACCATGCCAGTGTGCAGAGCCATTTCTTCCATGCATAGGCATGCGCACAGGTTGTGCCTGGGCACACCCTAATGCTCAGGCACATCCTGCACACCCCAGGGCTTTTGTGCTGGCAGAATGTGCAGGATCTCTATTTCGGCATCTCTGCGGATTGACAATGGCAGCGCTGTGAGTGAGACTATTTTTCATTTAGCTATGTAACTCCTGTGAGTGCAAGCCACGGGCCATGGAGTAAGCAGGCAGGCAGCCTCATTTTCCGATGCTACCTCTATAGTTTCGGCTACAGCATCCCTAAAAGCTGAATATCACTCCGCCGTCTGCTGTCAGGGATGCTGTAGCCAGAACAATAGAGGTAGCATCAGGGCTGGATTAATCCCACTGTTTGTATCATCTGAACAAGTGCTGCCCCCTGCCACCGTGGGGCCGCTGCAGCCCACCACTGCCCTGTGTCCACCGCCAAGAAAATGATTGGTTGCCAGGACCACTCTCGACAGAAGAGGAGGATGTAACTTTCTCCTCCTTGCCCCGCCTCCGAGTGCTCGTGGCTTCTGCCCTGCAGACAATGGAACCAACTGAGGTGAGGGGGACCCGCCAGCACTTTGGACTCAGGGGATGTCACTGGTAGGGGGGAGTGGGGGCACAGACTCTGGCAGTGTCTGTGCAGAACTGCAGCAGGCAGGGAGTGTGTAGTGCAGTCATTCTCATTCACACTGTGTGTGGGGCACTGGGGAGCAGCTGAGAAACAGGAGCCCAGCCTGCTACGCTGGGATTTGTAGTCCCATGGATGGGAGGACAATGCTCACATACTGGGGAAAGCATACTGGGTGGTCCTATAAAGTCATGGGCTCGGTGCTGTGAGGGGGCTGCTATGGCTGACCTGACCCCCCTTCTAGAAATACTTATTGTCTGGCACACTGGTTTAAAGGGGAACTTTGGAGGTCAGTCCTTTCTGTTATGCATGTTACACACGTTCGGACTTTCCGGCTGGAAATGTGCGATCGGAGCTTGTTGTCGGAAATTCCAACCGCGTGTAGGCTCCATCGGACAGTTTCCATCGGAAATTTCCATTGCACAAAATTTGAGATCTGGTTCTCTTTTCCAGCAAAAAAATCTGTTTGCGTAAATTCTGATCGTGTGTAGACAATTCCGACGCACAAAGTGCCACGCATGCTCGGAATTAAGCAGAAGAGCAACCATGGCTATTAAACCTAATTTTTCTCGGCTTGTTGTACATGTTGTATGTCACCTCATTCTTGACGTTCGGAATTTCTGACCAACTTTGTGCGACCGTGTGTATGCAAGACAAGTTTGAGCTAACATCCGTCGGAAAAACACCATTGGATTTTGTTGTCGGAATGTCCGATCGTGTGTACAAGGCATAAGTGTTCTATTAGGTGGAGGGCACAGTGTTGAGTGGCAGAGTGTAGAGATTATGAAGGATGGATAGGTTTTCAGTTTGCACAATATATGGGAAGAATGGATATTTTAATACATTATATTGGACATGGTTGGGAACTATCACACTTAAAGGATTTTTCCCTTTCTTTTGGACTCTAACCATCTCTTGTAGCATGTCCGCAGTCTCTGACCATCTCTTGTAGCATGTCCATAGTCTCTGACCATCACTTGTAGCATGTCCGTAGTCTCTGACCATCTCTTGTATCATGCCCATGGGTGAAGCTTGAGGGATCACAGGAGTCACAATTACGATCCCACCTATGCTCCCAGGTATTTAAAAGAATTGGGGACAGCTTCTCCAAAATCTTTTGAATTACCCTCTCAGTATATAAATAAAGTATCTTATCGGGCAGTGGAAGTATCTTGGCGTACGGTTGAAGCAGCTGGTGGTTGTGGGGGGAAAAGCTCAACTTTTACATCAGGGCCCACAAGCTTCAAGCTATGCCTCTGGTCCTATTTATTACCTTACATTGCTCCTGATCTATGGGGTACTGTTATTTCAATTTCAATTTTTGCGACACAAAAAGTGACTTTCCACCGTCTATTAAAAGTGAACCTGTGCCCTAACTATTGACATATAGACAACATAGACAAAGTAATTACATATTATCAATAAAGAGAAAACAAGCTTCAAAACAAGTCATCTGTAACCTCTCTAGCCACATGTACTGTGAATTAATTCATCCCCAAAGATTACAAAAAAACTTTAGTCTAGGTTCACATCTATGCGGTTGAGGTTGATGCGGTTTTTAGGCACGTTTTATGGTGCATTTTGCATTTTAAAACCCGCATTTTCATGCATTTTGCAGCTTTTTTTTCTCTTTAACCACTTACGGACCGCCCGCTGTTATACGTCGGCACTTTGAAGAGGGACATTGTTGTTATGGCAGCAACCATCCTCTTCTTCAGCGGGCGGTACGCTTTCAGATAAAAGTGGTCTCTGCGGCGGATTCACCACAAGATCACTTTTATAGGTGGCGGGAGAGGGCCCCCCTCCCCCCGCTTACCGGTGCCCTCCGTCGCTTAGCGGAGCCGCCGTCAGCGGCGGAGGCGATCGGGTCCTCTTCCCTGTTAGGTATGGGGGTTCTAAGTAATTTTATATTAAAAAAAAAGGTAAACAACAAGTTTGAAAAATAGGCCTGGTCCTTAAGGGGTTAAACACCCTGTGTATAGCTGGTTGCTAAGGTGCAGGCCAGGAAGACGGCCGCCGGGTCCTTAATAACCGATAAGTCATCAGCTGTTAGTGGGGTTACCAAATTTGCAAATTGCAAAATGCACTAAAAAGTGCCCTCCACAATGTCTAGCAATAGAAGTGAATAATTATACCTTGTACTAGGGCTGTGCCCGCACTGCAGGGATTAATAGCTTGTTTAGTCTGGGGGAAAAAAGAAACAGTTTTACTTACCTGATCCTCCGCTTCCCCGGCAGGCGGCATTCCTCCACAATCCAGCGGATAACTGTTCCTCGTTGTCCTCACGTCCAGAGCAGGGATATGAATCCTACTCTGAACTTGATGATGTCAGGACTCTAGACCAAAGGAGCATGAGGGGGAAGAAGCTGTGGGGACTAGTCTAACTGAGGAGTGGAGGATTTTTTCCCTAGACATAAACAAGCAATTAACACTTGCAGCATGAGCACAGCCCAACTGCAAGGGATAATTTATTTATTTGCCCGGAGTTGGACTTTAATGTGCATAGTCTGGGCATAGGTTCACTTTAAAAGATCACTGCAAAAATATAAGGATCATGTGACATTCACCATATATATGAAGCTGCTGCTAACAAAGCAAACAGAATATTGCCATGCATTTAAAGGGGATTAACTCCAGGGATAAAGTGATAATTCTCCCACTCTACAACTCTGGTCCGGCCGCACCTAGAGTATGCTGTCCAGTTCTGGACACCCGTCCTCAAGAAGGATGTATTTGAAATGGAGCGAGTACAAAGAAGGGCAACAAAGCTAATAAAGGGTCTGGAGGACATTAGTTTTCATGAAAGGTTGGGAGCACTGAACTTATTCTCTCTGGAGAAGAGACACTTGAGAGGGGATATGATTTAAATTTACAAATACCATACTGGTGATCCCATAATAGGGATAAAACTTTTTTTGCGGAAGGGAGTTTAATAAGACTCGTGGCCACTCACTAAAATTAGCAAAAAAGAGGTTTAACCTTAAACTACGCAGAGGGTTCTTTACGGTAAGAGTGGCAAGGATGTGGAATTCCCTTCCACAGGCAGTGGTCTCAGCGGGGAGCACCAATAATTTAAAAAAACTATTAGATAAGCACCTGAACGACCACAACATACAGGGATATACAGGGTAATACTGACATATAATCACACACATAGGCTGGACTTGATGGTCTTTTTTCAACCTCACCTACTATGAAACTATAAAATATTTACATAATTATGTGAGTTAATAATTTGCACATAACTTACTTGTTATACAAAACTATATCTGGCCTCCATATTTGTGAAGATGGTATTCGTATAAACTCAATTCCTCCATACCGACTTGGCTCCCATTTCAGCTTGTAGTCATTCCATATCTGCAAAATAAAAACAAATGTAAAGCTATGTGTTTTATAAACACCTCCAAAAGCTGAAGTTTATTCGGCTTTTATTTTGCCAACCAGCCCCCTGTTAATATGCTAATGAGGTTTTTAAAAAACCTTTCTATTTTCAATACATACTCCATTGACACAGACAGCAGGACTCGGCCCCCACCCCCCAGCTCTCACGTCATTGGATTTGATTGACAGCAGCGGGAGCCAATGGCTCCCGCTGCTGTCAATCTATCCAATGAGGACCCAAGACACTGGCTGGAGCTGCTGTGCTCATCCCTGTCACTGGAACGACCGGGCTCAGGTAAAAAAAAGGGGGGCTCTGGGGGGCAGCTGCAGCACTGGAGGTTTTTCACCTTAATGGATAGAATGCATTAAGGTAAAAAACTTTGAGGGTTTACAACTTCTTTAATGCATTCTATGCAGTATGGTAAAAACATCCCACTATCTTTACTAGACCCCTCTATCCTTAAACACTTACCTGGCTCCAAGTCAACACTCCAGCATTGTCTGGACTACAGCACCGCTACCCCCGGTTCCTGGTCTCACAGCAGACACTGAGGGCAGGGGAAGCCATGGGCTCCTGATGCTATCAGTCAAACTTCTCACAGGTATGGCTTACTGGTGCTGTGTGTGTCTAAGGACTCACACAGCCCAGCTCTGGAGCACACACTTACTGGTGCCTCCTTTGCACCAGGCTTGCTAAGAAGGCACCTGGAGCAGGTAGAAGCTGACAGCGCAGTCAGTGGACTGCCAGAAGAAAAGCAGACAGTCCTTTCTGTGCAATATAGTTTCACAAGCAGGAAAGTATGACCTCCTTTTTTTTTTTTAATTATCATTTAGTATCACTTTAATGTGCATCTGGTAGGTGTAAAATAATCCCACCAAATCAGTGGCGGCCGGTGGTCACAGCAAGTTCCGTAAGCATTATATTAAAAAGAAAATGTATGTAAAAACTTGCGGTAGCCTTACAGGTGCGTGTGCCTGTAACGCCGCCGCCCTTTCGTCCATCTTTACAGCGGGTTCCAGGTCCAGTGAGTGGTTGCTCCATCTGGTGTGTTCTGGCCTCTGTGAGCGGTTGCTCAGTCTGGTGTGCCCATACACTGCGGGTCCCGGCTCCGGTCTGCGGCCGCTCAGCCTGGTGAGTCTTTTACACTGTCCCGGCAGTTAAATTCCAGGGTTTGCTGACACCAGCACTCCTGGCCATCTTCCCCAGCAGGTCCGGGCCCTGCACTTAGCCCATCTCGCAGGCAGTGCTTCGGGCAGCAGCGGCTCCTCTTTGGGCTTGCTTCCCTGCGTCACCTCCCTCCTAGTGGCCAATCCGATCGGCTCGCCTTTCGGCCAATTGGGGAATGGGTTTAGAAATCGCTTCATGATTGGCCGGGAGGAGATTCAGTGTTACAATAGCGAATGTTCATTTGCTTTTGTCCCACAATTGGGTGAGCTCAATGCGCACGAGCCCACCCTTTTTTGAAGCCTATTAGAGCCTCTGGCTTTAAAAAAATAAAAAACTATTGGAATCCATGGTCCAGCGCCCTGCATGTAGATCAGGGGGCTGGACATATGGACAGGGGGGGTGGTGCCCATGCCCCCTATGGACGGGGCCGCCACTGCACCAAATACAATACAATATTATGAGAAAAGACACTTGCTATTTCAGGGTGTAGTACAATTGGTTACTATCTTGTTACTTTGGAAAGGATATTGTTATTATATATTGTGCAGCCTCAATTCAGACTTATGAGCTCATGAGACTTATGTCTCTTAGCTCCCCTGTCAGAACGGGGATATGTTTGTTTACACTGTTTTGCGAAGGGGTCAAATACTTATTTAACACATTCAAATGCAAATCAATTTATAACTTTTTTGAAATGTGTTTTTCTTGATATTTTTGTTGTTATTATTCTGTGTCTCACTGTTAAAATAAACCTACCATTAAAATTACAGACTGATTTCTTTGTCAGTGGGCAAACGTACAAAATCAGCAGGGGATCAAATACTTTTTCCCCTCACTGAAGGAAGCTAGGTTCACACTTTTGCAAGCCAGGAAAGGTCACAAAATTGCACTTGTTTCCAACCTGCAAGCGAAAGGTGCTGTTCTTTAGCAGACGTGTGGTGGTGCCATTACTGTATTACTGTATTTGTTAATGGCACCTCACACATTGGCAAAACACCCGCGCTATCTTAAAAAAGGTTCTGGGACTTCTTTACCCATGTTTTTCACAAGTACAGCAGCAAATTTAAATAAATTAGATGCTGTACTAATGAAGTGTGTGCGCAAAAATGCCACACAAGTGGGAACACCTTCCTTCCCCATCCTGCTCTGTGATGGCGGGTAGGGATCCATTGGGGTCTTTGCAGGCTGTAGTGTAAAAAAATAATAAATGCACCTTTTTTTTACCTGCAAAATCATGTACATTTATTATTATTATTTTAATTTTTTTTTTTTAAAAAGCTTGACCAGCATTTAAGCTGACCTACTGATTAATTTTGCAGATTACAATAGTCGGTGAAAGGTCAGCATGATGACCAGGTAGCTAACATTTTTGCATGGAGAATTGATTAATGACAGTTCCCATATTTCTCTTATGACATTTCCTTTAAGGCCCCAGCAATGTGTCTGCTGTAAAAGAAGATTGTAGTATCAGAAAGGAAATGTCTTTGGACAGCTGTCTTCCTGTAGAGGGAGCTCTAGTACCATTGTTCATCTTTCTAAAATATCAGCTTTCCCATAAATTGAGCTGATAATGTAATAATAACATAAATGGAACCCGCTATAAGAACATTTAACAAATTTGAAAGCAAATTTTTAAAGCCCATGAATAGCTGGATAAATTTCCCTTAATTTCCCAGAGATGCACATAAAGTAGAACTATAGGCATTTTTTCTTTTTTTTGGATAGAGAAAGGGAGAATTATAACCCCTGTCAGTTGATGTTTTTGTCGCCATCTGTGTCCCATTGAGGGGATTTAACATTACTTCCTGTCCCATAGCTAAAGCAGGACGTGAGAAGAAATCCCTGCCAATTAAGGGAATTCATCAGGGTCACCAGAACTAATGTCCCCATTGGAAGATTCCCCCCTATTACTATTGTAGGGACGACCCAAAATTTGTGATTTTCTATTAATTTCACTTTTGATAGTATTGGTAAACAGGACATATTGAGAGGGCGAATCTCCCCAATGGAGGCAGACTTCAAATCACCTGCCCCCCTTCAAATCACCTCCCCCACAGTCATGTCTTCTGCCCCCCTTCACATCACCCCTCTCACAGTCAAGTATTTTGCCCCTCTTTACATCACTCCCCACAGCCTTGTTTTCTGCCCCCTTTACATCACCCCCCAAAGCTGTGTCCTAGCCCCCCTTTACAACCCCCCCCCCCCAGTCATGTCTTCTACTCCCTTCACATAACACCTCCCCCACAGTCATTTATTCTGCCCCCCTTTACATCACCCCTTCATAGCCATGTCCACTGCCACCTTCACATCACCTCCCCCCTCCACAGCAGTGTCCTGGCCCCCCCTTCACATCACATTTCCTTTAAGCCAGATCCTCTGCTCCCCTTTACATCACCCCGCCCATCCACAGCCATGTACTCTGCCCACCCACAACCATGTACTCTGCCCTCCTTCACTTTCCTACCTTACACAGTTATCAAGGACAGTGGTCAGGAGGCACAGCAACACTGGATGGAGAGCGGGAGTGAGAGCTGTCAGAGTTATTACTTTAAGTTAACCAGCAGGTTGGTTGCTAGGATGCAGGGTGGTCCTAGCAACCAATCACCTGCTGATTAATAAGAAAAGTTAACTCCGGCAGCTCCCGCCCTCCGTCCAGAACTGTACTTCCTCCTACTCTATTGTGAGAATGACAGTGGTGGAGGCTTGGTGAAAGAAGTGGTTCCTTAACCAGTTTGGCTCCAGAGCAATTTTTTTTATTTTTCGCAAAAATCTTAATTTTTGGCAATAAAATTAATTAAACCCCCCAGAACATTATATATTTTCTGAAAGCAGAGGCCCTGTAGAATAAAAAGTTGATAATTGCAAATTTTTTTCCCCAACTGGCAAATGTGTTCCTGGGCTTCCGGCGAGTGTAGGGAACCACGGGAGGATGAGGCACCAACGAGAGGGGGCACTGCACTGCTGGCTGTGTGAAAGTAATCGGCAGCTATGGAGCTGTTGCATCACTTTCACTTTGAAGCTGGTCGCACCGGCTCTGCAGCCACCAGCATGTGATTAAGGGTTCAGTCTTTGGGCATACATAGTACGTCCAAAGAGCTTGATTGGTTAAGTGGCATGACGGCAGCTGTCCAGCTGGGACAGTGACTCGTCCAGATCCGAACTGCGGTCCTCCATTTAATGATGCCTGGTCTATAGATTGTGATTTGGACTCTGGACTCTGGACTGTCATCTCTGTGTTTGTTAGTTGTTAACTGATAAACATTGTTCAATATGTTTACACATCATAATTCCACATAAAAGACCACAGAAAAACCTAAAGTAAAGAGACATAAATGGGCTGCCATTGCAGATGTCTTTTGAAGACGATAGTTGCCTGGCTGTCATACTGATCAGATGGCGTCAGTCTTTTATAAATCACAGACCTTGAACAAGTATCCAAGTAGGTAAGTTCTGATTTTGCTCATCTGCTGCATGCTTGTTTTTAGGGGCAGGACTAATTCCTCTCACTCAAATGTGCTGCATGGAGTGAGCTCTGAATGCTCTCTCTGCTTGTATCTGTCAGATCTAATTACTGTGTAGCTCTTACCTGTACCAGCACTAGACTGAGAAAGAAAGTGTCAGTTCTCAGACTAAAGACAGACGTCGTGCATTAACCTGTGCAGTGCCATGCCGAATGCCTCCTGTTTTAATACAATCCAAAAACTGCTGCACGGGAATGTGAAGATTTACTGTATTATAAACTGTGAGTACAGGGCAACAAATGACATTGACAAAATAAAACTATATGTTCAATGCATATATTATGAAGGTGCAAAACACAAGGTGCAGGCAGGAATGTTTAGAATGTCTTTAACCACTTGTCTTGTCTACCAGTGCAGTTTACAAATGATGACTGGTAGACCAGGATATTACCACTCTCCGCACCAGTCTACCAGTGCAGTTGTCTTGTCTACCAGTGCAGTTTACAAACGATGGCTGGTAGACCAGGATATTACCACTCTCCGCTCACCCACAGTAGTCTTATTGCAGACGGATGGCAGCTGCCCAGATAGCAAGTCTGTTAAGTCAGTTAATTGTAATTGTAAGTTGTACGCTTGCAGAGCACTTGAAGCACAAGTTCTAGTTGACGCTTTTCCAATCTGTAGCAAATTTGCATGCCAAGTAGGGATGAGCCGAACACCCCCGGGTTCGGTTCGCACCAGAACCTGCGAACGGACCTAAAGTTCGCGCGAACATTCAAACCCTATTAATTACAATGGACGCAAACGTTCGAAATCAAAAGTGCTAATTTTAAAGGCTAATATGCATGTTATTGTCATAAAAAGTGTTTGGGGACCTGGGTCCTGCCCCAGGGGACATGTATCAATGCAATTTTTTTTTTTTTATAACGGCCGTTTTTTCAGGAGCAGTGATTTTAATAATGCTTAATGTGAAACAATAAAAGTGTAATATTCCTTTAAATTTCGTACCTGGGGGGTATGTATAGTATGCCTGTGAAGGCCCGCATGTTTCCCATGCTTAGAACTGTCCCTGCACAAAGTGTATTTTTGCAGGAAAAAAAGCTATTTAAAATCACTCGCCGCTAATGAATTGCTGGCTCCCGTAACACAGAGAACAGTCATTCATTGAAAGTCATTGATAAAAAAAAAGTCATTGATAAAAAAATAAAAATAAAATAAAAAAAACGTGTGGGGTTTCCCCCAAATTCAATTACCAGGCACTTCAGGTCTGCTATGGATATTAAGGGGAACCCCGCTTCAAATTAAAAAAAATTACGTAGGGGTCCCCCCTTATTATCCATACCAGACCCTTCAGGTCTGGGATGGATTTTAAGGGGAACCTCGGCCAAAAAAAAAATGGCATGGGGTCCCCCTCAAAATCCATACCAGACCCTTATCCGAGCACGCAACCTGGCAGGCCGCAGGAAAAGAGGGGGGGACAAGAGCGGCCCCCCTCCCTCCTGAACCGTACCAGGCCACATGCCCTCAACATTGGGAGGGTGCTTTGGGGGTCTGTGACCCCTCAAAGCACCATGTCCCCATGTTGATGGGGACAAGGGCCTCGTCCCCACAACCCTGGCCATTAGTTGTGGGGGTCTGCGGGCAGGGGGCTTATCGGAATCTGGAAGCCCCCTTTAACAAGGGGACCCCCATATCCCCCCCCCCCTGTGTGAAATGGTAAGGGGGTACAAAAGTACCCCTACCATTTCACCAAAAAAGTGACAAAAATTGTAAAAATGACAGTAGACGGTCTTTGACAATTCCTTTATTAAAATCTTCTTTCTTCTGGTCTTCCTTTCTTCATCCTTCGGTTTCTTCATCTTCTTCTTCTTCCATCTTCTAGCATCTTCTTCCATCTTCTTCTTCCATCTTCTTCTTCCTCCGATCCGCTTCTTCTTGCTCTGGTCTTCTCGTCTGGCATCTTCTTCCACGGCGTCGGTGTCTCTTCTTGGGCCGCGCAATGGGAGGCTCCCGCTGTGTGAGGCTTCGCTGTGTCTGACAGGTCTTTTATAACGGAGGGCGGGGCCACCTGGTGACCCCGCCCCCTCTGACGTCATGGGGAAAGCCATAGTGAAGTCCCCATGATGTCCCTGTACGTCAGAGGGGGCGGGGTCACCAGGTGGCCCCGCCCTCCGTTATAAAAGACCTGTCAGACGCAGCGAAGCCTCACACAGCGGGAGCCTCCCATTGCGCGTAGCGGCCCAAGAAGAGACACCGACGCCGTGGAAGAAGATGCGGACGAGAAGACCAGAGCAAGAAGAAGCGGATCGGAGGAAGAAGACGATGGAAGAAGAAGATGGAAGAAGATGGTAGAAGATGGAAGAAGAAGAAGATGAAGAAACCCGAAGGATGAAGAAAGGTAGAAGGAAGACCAGAAAGAAGATTTTAATAAAGGAATTGTCAAAGACTGTAATTTTTTACATTTTCGTCACTTTTTTGGTGAAATGGTAGGGGTACCCCCCTTACCATTTCAAACAGGGGGGGGGGGCGGAATCTGGGGGTCCACTTGTTAAAGGGGGCTTCCAGATTCCGATAAGCCCCCAGCCAGCAGACCCCCAAAACCAATGACCAGGGTTGTGGGGACGAGGCCTTTGTCCCCATCAACATGGGGACATAGTGCTTTGAGGGGTCACAGACCCCCAAAGCACCCTCCCAATGTTGAGGGCAAGTGGCCTGGTACGGTTCAGGAGGGAGGGGGCCGCTCTCGTCCCCCCTCTTTTCCTGCGGCCTGCTAGGTTGCGTGCTCGGATAAGAGTCTGGTATGGATTTTGAGGGGGACCCCACGCCATTTTTTTTTTGCCCGGGTTCCCCTTAAAATCCATCCCAGACCTGAAGGGTCTGGGATGGATATTTAGGGGGACCCCTACGTCATTTTTTAAATTTGAAGCGGGGTTCCCCTTAATATCCATAGCAGACCTGAAGGGCCTGGTAATTAAATTTGGGGGAAACCCCACGCTTTTTTTATTTTTTATCAATGACTTCTTTTTTATCAATGACTTTCAATGAATGACTGTTCTCTGTGTTACGGGAACCGGCAATTCATTATCCGCAGATGGCTGCCTTAGATGACACAACAGGCCAGAAGGGTAAAGGTGGTTTAATGTGCTACTGCAGTGCTATACTAACACAGCACGCACACACACTAACTACTCCTGCAGGTGGCTGGATTGGTAGAGATTGAGATTTGAGAACAGCTCTGAGAAGAATAAACTAACCTGCCTATTTTTTCTCTTTCCCTACACTAATCCCCAGAATCCACAAGCAGATAATGTAAATGAATCAAAACAGCAGATAATTTACAAGCAGACACTGTACAGAACAGTACAGTCTCTCAATGTTGCTAACGCCAGAACACACTACACGAAGCCGCCGCCGCGGTGGCCTTATATAGTGTGGGGCGTGTACTAAACACCCTGAGCTATATTTGGCCACAGGCATCCTGCCTGTGGCCAATTATTGCTCTCCTAGCCGCTGGCTCTATGATTGGCCAAGCATGCGGGTCACAGTGCATGCTTGGCCAATCATCAGCCAGCAATGCACTGCGACTGGCGCAGTGCATTGTGGACCGTTCGCATCACACAAATTTGATGCGAGCGGCCCACATAGTTTTGGGCTCGACGAGCGGACGAACGGCCGATGTTCAATTCGAACATGGGTTCGAATCGAACACCGGGCCCATCCCTAATGCCAAGTCTCTAGCAAAAGCAACGTTGCAGTGGTGAGTCTACAGCAAGAACTCTGCAAGTCTACAGCATGGAAATTCAGCCACAGTGACCCCTATGGTGGGATAACTATTGCACAACATGACTGAACCAGAACTTGCAGCAGACTTGCAGAATGTTTGCAAAGAAAGTTGATCTGGAGTCATGCAATGCAGACTTGCTGCAATTATGCAACAAACTTGTGAAGCCTGGCAAGTCTAGTAATAGTTTAGCAAGTCATATTCAAACTTGCAGCCCAATTGCTTGCTATCTGAGTGTAGACCAGGTGGTGTACCTGTATGTCGCCTGGGACATTCGCACTGGCGCACCCCCTGGGGAGCACAGCACGCCACTTCTGGGACCACTGTGTCCACCACAGTGGAATACATTTTGGCCTAAATTTATAAATAAATTTGATTTTATTGGATATGTTTTATAACAGAAAGTAGAAAAACTAGTTTTTTTTTTTTTAATCTTTGGACTTTTTTTGTTTATTTAGCAAAAAATGAAAAACCCAGTGTGATCAAATACCACCAAAAGAAAGCTCTATTTGTGTGCAAAAAATGTGCGTGTAGTGTTGCATGACCACAACATTTCCAGTTAAAATAGCTCAGTGCTGAATAGCAAAAAATGGTCTGGTCATGAAGGGGATAAAACCATCTGGAGGTCAAGTGGTTAAACATACTCCTGTCTGCTGCAGAAGCCAGGAGTGTGTTTAAATTTGTTCAGTGGGTGATGGGTTTCGTGTGTACAGGGCATTAGACTTCACCACAACTGCCAAATCCAATCTAAATATTTTGAAACTTGAGCTACTGAACTCTGTAACCAAAAGGATTTGTCAGTGAGTAGCCTGGTAAAGATGTTAAAGGTGGTCCTGTGATTCACAGGAGAAGTACAATGAGCTTTGGCTGTACTTCTCCTTTAAGAAATATTTGCATTTTTTTCATATTTTCCTGACATTAAAATGAAAAGGTGTTTTTTGTGTTTTTACTGTTTTTAACATAGTTAAAATATACACAAACCTTATACTTCCCTAAACACAAACCCACGCTTGCAATTTTCTGCACCCTCCCCGTTCAAACGTATAGTACTCGAAGGCCGTTCATGCAAAGGACTGATTTCAGACATATACCAAATCCTAAAGGAGTACTCCATACAAGACCAGGGCAAGCATGCATACATGCTTCGCTGGGAGAGGGAGCTGGGACAGGAGATCCCGGAGGAGGCATGGCAAGCGATCTGGAGTCAGTCTGCTAAGAGCTCCTTGTGTACCATCTACAAAGAAAATGCTTATAAGATTCTCTTTTTTTGGTACCTGACTTCAGGCGTACTCCACAGAGTCTACCCCTTGACTACCGATTGCTGCTGGTGTTGCCAGCAGGCCAGGGGCACTCTTTTCCATATTTATTGGACTTGCCCCTTGATAGTCCCATTCTGGACCTCGACACAGAGACTACTGACCCGCCTCTTTGAGACACCCATACCCCTGACCCTGAAACTCTTCCTCCTAGGTCTCTCTCAACCAAAAATAACTAAACCCTATAAAAAACTACTTTGGCATGTTCTTACAGCAGCAAGGTGCTTAATAGCCCTTCACTGGAAGAAAACAGTGCCCCCCTCTCAGGAGGCCATTTACGCCAGGGTCAAAGACGTGGATTTATCGGAAAAAATTACGGACAGGATACGGGACAGACTGGATGACCACAACGGTGACCACACATCATGAGCCGGTGACAGAGTCATCGAGGTACCTTGGTGTTCTACCCTATCTGGTTTCCCCCTCCCTCTCTCCCCCATCTTTTCTTTCTTTTCTCTCTTTCTTGTTTACTTTTGGCTGTTTTGTGTGTACAGTTAAACTGGATATCAGTATTAAAGTACTGCATACTACATAGTTTATCTGAGATTTTTCTATTAGGCCCCCTTTCACACCGGGGCGTTTTTTCATGCGGTACAGCGCTAAAAATAGCGCCTGTTCACCGCATGAAAAAATCCGGCCCCTTTAACTCCAGTGTGAAAGCCGGCGGGCTTTCACACTGGAGCGGTGCGCTAGCAGGACGGCAAAAAAATTCCTGCTAGCAGCATCTTTGGAGCGGTATAGGTGCGGTGTGTTCACCGCTCCTATACCGCTCCTTCCCATTGATTAGAATGGGACACCGCGGTGAAACCGCGGCAATACCGCCGCAAAGCGCCGCTACGGCGGCGCTCTGCGGGGGGTCTTTAACCCTTTTTCGGCCCGCTCGCGGGGGGTAAAACCGCACCGCGAGTGGCCGAAAACCGCGGTTAAAATGACGGTAAAGCAGCGCTAAATATAGCGCTGCTTTACCGTCACCGCGGCTCCCCGCCCCAGTGTGAAAGGGGCCTTACTGCTGGAATGTGTAATGCTGAAAATTGGAGGTTGGTTTCCTTCGCTCCACATGCACTATGTATACATTAGGCACGTTCATATTATTATTTCTATTTCTGCATGTTTACTACATCTGTACATGTGTACTGCTGTTTTGTTTTTCTTGACATACAATAAAAAAATGCTATTTAAAAAAAAAAAAAAAAAAACACAGCATATCTGGTATGGACTGTACTCATTGGTGAGCATTAAACTTGAGCAACCCCCCCCCCCCCCCCAACAGAACACAATATGTATAGCATGTGCCTAAGTTATAAATGCTTTGCACCTAAGTGAGCAAGTTATTTTCTAAGAATCAGGGGAGTAGTCTAGCTTAGGCAGACAAATGGTGGATATATAGGTTGAAGTCCCTCATACCAGTCAGACTCAACACTGAGCTGAATCTCCAGGTATTCCTGGAAAATGTAAATGATTGCCTCCAGTGCTACTATATCCTCCTGCCTTAATCCTTCCACTTGAAGATGCCCAATATGCATTAACTACTGATTTCTTGATCTATCTTGTACTGTATAATTAATATATAGATAGTTTGTCTTTACTCCCCCCCCCCCCTTGCTCATATCCATTCCATCAGATATAAGAAACCAAAATGAATATATGAGAAATTCTCAGGACGGACAATGAAGACAATATACAATAGACAATGAACAAAAATGTATAGTTTTTTAGATGGGCGGTACCATCGGAAAGAGAACACTGTTTATAAGGGCCGCTGGTTACCGTCCAATGTCCAGATGAAGCTACACTACTTCCACAGTGAAACGTGTTCACACTGTCAAAGCCCGTGACTCTGCTTGCAGTATCCTCATTTGTGTTGGCCTTGTTGGTGGATCGCAAGCAGAAGGAACATAGTGCCGCACTGCGAGCGATTCAGCGGGAACCGATCAGGAGCCAGCCATCCATACCAATAACTTGGAAAGCCAAAATATGGTGACAACATACAGTGTCAGATGCAGAGAAGATATGGGAATCAGGATAGACCAGAGTGAAGCGTCTAGTGGGAAAGTACCCTAGCCATGCTCAACAATAACATGCAATAGACTGCTTACATGGTGACGGCCTCAGCCTTCCTCTCAATGTCATTTCACCCTGTTTTCCCTGTATAGTCATTGGTTGCTGGTATCCTGCTGACTAAACACTGTTTTTACTACCTCCATTGAGGTGGCGGATACTACTACATCTTTTAACGTATAACACTCTTTTGTTTTGGAAGTGCATCAATTAAACATCCTCTGGTTAGAGGAAGCTGTTTCACTCTCTGCCATTTGCCTTAATGGGAATATGATCTTTATTACAATAACAGGATGTCCAAGCGATTTTAGTGACATTCATTATGCTTTTTATTATCCATCTATAGAGGCATATTTCCACGAGGCCTCACTGCAGCTGTTACTCTGCCATATGGATAAAGGAGTACCTCTATATTTTGCACCAGATTTTTTCACCCTTTTTGGATGTTGTGGCATTATTTTTATTTTCATCCAGCATCCAGGATAGAGCGGCACTATTATTCTTCCATCCACCCCGGGGTAATGCACAGACTAGATGCCCTATTATTATACACACTGATTGAACAAATGAACAATATATGCGATAATTATCGCCAGACATCTTAAATGTGCATTATGATCAGGTTTCCGGATGTTCCTTGTTTTGAAAGTTTATGTACTGTTATGTTATGTGTATGTCCTTGTCTGTTGCCTCTTGATGTAGCACCTTATCTGGGTGCGGTTACAATACAGGTGACACTGTGAAGCTGTACTCTTAGCAGAGTGTAGCATATTGATGTTTTCTACTGCTTGCCAATAAATATATTTTTTGTTTAGACAATTCTCCGGAACTACCCTTTGTTACCATTAGTAACCGCTATGCTTTCCCAACCCAATGGCTGTCATTGGGATACTGCCCCCCCCTTTTTTGTTATCTTAGGCAGAAGCATGTATGATAGTCTTCACCTGTGACTGGTTGTGTACATTTGTATTGGCAGAAATAATATTTGTAATGAGGAAATTTACTTGGAACTTACGTGTTTCAGCCAAAGGTTGGTTTCCATGATCTGATTAACTTCATCCTGTGGACATTCACAAAGAAACAGTTACACTATTTGACCACAGCAATGGGTTTCAATAGCTTTAATGTACAATACAGATTGTTAAAGAAGAATTCATGGCTATATTATAAATACAGTAGTTACATTGGTGCAGTTTGGATTAGTGTAACTATGTATAGTATCTCACAAAAGTGAGTAAACCCTTCACATTTTTGTAAATATTTTATTATATCTTTTTATGTGACAACACTAAAGAAATTACACTTTGCTACAATGTAAAGTAGTGAGTGTACAGATTGTATAACAGTGTAAATTTGCTGTCAACTCAAAATAACTCAACACACAGCCATTATTGTCTAAACTGCTGGCAACAAAAGTGAGTACACCTCTAAGTGAAAATGTCCAAATTGGGCCCAATTATCCATTTTCCCTCCCCGGTGTGTTATATGACTCATTAGTGTTACATGGTCTCAGGTGTTAATGGAGAGCAGGTGTGTTAAATTTTGTGTTATTGCTCTCACTCTCTCATACTGGTCACTGGAAGTTCAACATGGCACCTCATGGCAAAGAACTCTCTGAGGATCTGAAAAAAATAATTGTTGCTCTACATTAAGATGGTCTAGGCTACAAGAAGATTGCCAAGACACTGAAACCGAGCTGCAGCATGGTGGCCAAGACGATACAGCTGTTTAACAGGACAGGTTCCACTCAGAACAGGGCCTCGCCACGGTCGACCAAAGAAGTTGAGTGCACGTGCGCAGCATGATTTTCAGAGGTTGTCTTTGGGAAATAGACATATGAGTGCTGCCAGCACCTGCAGAGGTTGAAGGGGTGGGGGGCCAGCCTGTCAGTGCTCAGACCATACACTGCATCACATTGGTCTGCATGGCTGTCATCCCAGAAGGTAGACATGTGCGATTCGTTTCGTACAAAACGAAAATTCGTACGTACGAATTTCCGTTAATTCGTACGAATCCGAAATACAAATTTTTATGCATACGAATTCCGTACGAAATATGAAATTTCGTTTACGAATTTCGGATCCAAATTCATAACGAAAATTCGTAATTGTTACGAAAAGTTAACGAACCTAAAAGTTAAAAACTCAGGAAGTCAGCACAGCACAGGGATGGTGGGAACCCCTCATAATGATAAATTCATCATAACGAAAATTTGTAATTGTTACGAAAAGTTAACGAACCTAAAAGTTAAAACCCCAGGAAGTCAGCACAGGGATAGTGGGAACCCTATGGGAATTTCTATGCTTACGAATTTTATACGAAATACAAAATTTTGTTAACGAATTTCGGAATTTCGGATCCAAATTAACAGAAACATGACTGGTGTTTTGTTCACCAATCAGAGGAAGTCAGAACAGCACAGGGATGCTGGGACGCCTCATAATGGGCACAGCGGGTGTACACTAAGACCCAGAAACTCAGCACAGGGATGGTGGGAACCCCTCATAATGGACACACAGCAGGTGTACAGACCTGGGAACCCAGCACAGGGATGGTGGGGAACCCTCATAATGATAAATTCATCATAACGAACATTCGTAATTATTACGAAAAGTTAACAAACCTAACCTAACCTAAGTTAAAAACCCAGGAAGTCAGCACAGCAAAGGGATGGTGGGAACCCCTCATAATGATAAATTATGAATACAATTATTGTTGGATAAATTATAAGACAGTTACAAAGGATTTTGTCAGGGTGCAGCTTAAGACAAACAAAGAGTACATATCAGACTACATTACAAATTTGAGAACTCATTAACCACTTTCAGACCGGACCAATTTGCAGCCAAAGGACCAGGCCCCTTTTTGCGATTCGGCACTGCGTCGCTTTAACTAACAATTGCGCGGTCGTGCGACATGGCTCCCAAACAAAATTGACGTCCTTTTTTTCCCACAAATGGAGCTTTCTTTTGGTGGTATTTGATCACCCCTGCGGTTTTTATTTTTTGCGCTATAAACAAAAATAGAGCGACAATTTTGAAAAAAATGCATTATTTTTTACTTTTTGCTATAATAAATATCCCCAAAAAATATATAAAAAACGTTTTTTTCCTCAGTTTAGGCCGATACGTATTCTTCTACATATTTTTGGTAAAAAAAATTGCAATAAGCGATTATTGATCGGTTTGTGCAGATATTATAGCGTTTTCAAGATAGGGGATAGTTTTATAGCATTTTTATTAATAATTTTTTTTTTATTGGTAATGGCGGAGATCTGCGATTTTTTTGTGACTGCGACATTATGGCGGACACATCGGACATTTTTGACACATTTTTGGGACCATTGTCATTTTTACAGCAATTAATGCTATTTAAATGCATTAATTCCTGTATAAATGACACTGGCAGTGAAGGGGTTAACCACAAGGGGGCAGTGTAAGGGTTAAGTATGCCTAGGGGTGTGTTTCTTACTGTGGGGGGGGGCGTGGCTGTCAGCTAGTGAATGCTGATCTCTGCTCCAATCACAGGGAGCAGAGATTGGCGTCACTAGTTGCTAGGCAGAGCGGGAAGATGCTGTTTATCTCGGCATCAGCCTTCCCGTGAGACGATCGCGGGGGTCCCAGCGGCGATCGAGTCCGCGGGGACCACGATCGGACTCACGGGGGTCCCGACCAGCACGGGAGTGCGCCGCTCCCGGCGCGCTCCCGATGGCACGGACAGGCTAAAGGAGGGACTTATATATACGACCTCCTGCCTGTATGTGCAAGTGGTTAAGGAACATCTCAGGCATTAAGAGTAGTCATATAAAAGCATGTGACAACTGTTAAAAATACCATGTCTTAAGATTCATCAAAAGGTAGATAAATAAAGATAAATTCATCATAACGAACTTTTGTTATTTTAACGAAAAGTTTACGAATCTAATAAATTCGTATTTCGTACAAATCCGAATTGAATTTACGAAATACAATTTTTTTCATACGAAACGAAAACGGAACGAAACGAAACAAATTGTTTGACAGCGCCCATGTCTACAAGAAGGAAGCTTCTTCTAAAGATGATGCACAAGAAAGTCCGCAAACAGTTTGCTGAAGACAAGCAGACTTAGGACATGGATTACTGGAACAATGTCCTGTAGTCTGATGAGACCAAGATAAACGTATTTGATTCAGAAGGTGTCAAGCGTGTGTGGCGGCAACCAGGTGAGGAGTACAAAGAGAAGTGTATCTTGCATACAGTCAAGCATGGTGGTGGGAGTGTCATGGTCTGGGGCTGCATGAGTACTGCCGGTGTCCAGTACGAAGGACTAGGCATTTTCCCGAAAATTTCCGAAGCTAAACAGCTGCGAGTGAAGTGTACACCGCGCACGCGCAGTTAACATGTCGGTGTATGAGAGACGATGCCGCACGCTCCCGATGCTCGCGCTACTCTGCAAGGGGCGGGTCTGTAACCAAGGGCGACATTTGTTATTATTATTACTGTAACCAAGGGCCAGATTTTTAAGTATTGCAAAACCCGCCTTTCTTTTATTTAAACACGCCTTTGTCCCTTGCTTAAAGTAATAATAGACCCGCCCCTTAGTTAGACTCCCCTTGCAGAGTAGCGTGAGCATCGGGAGCGTGCGACATCGTCTCATACACCGCCTGCACTGCACGGTGTACAGTTCACTCCCACTTGCTTACCTTCGGCAATTTTCGGAAGATCCCTAGTCCTTCATACTGCGCAAGCGCTGTGCTTGCGCAGTACAGAGGGGTCCTTATCCGCCGAGGGGAACCATCTCGGCAGAACACCGGCACTGGGGAGCTACAGTTCATTGCGGGAACCATGAATGCCAACATGTACTGTGACATACTGAAACAGAACATGATCCCCTCCCTTTGGAGACTGCACCACAGGGCAGTATTCCAACATAACGACCCCAAACACACCTCCAAGACAACCACTGCCTTGCTAAAGAAGCTGAGGGTAAAGGTGATGGACTGGCCAAGCATGTCTCCAGACCTTAACCCTATTGCGCATATGTGGGGCATCCTCAAATGGAAGGTGGAGGAGCGCAAGGTCTCTAACATCCACCAGCTCCATAATGTTGTCATGGAGGAGTGGAAGAGGACTCCAGTGGCAACCTGTGAAGCTCTGGTGAACTCCAGGCCCAAGAGGGTTAAGGCAGTGCTGGAAAATATTGGTGGCCACACAAAATATTGATACTTTGGGCACAATTTGGACATTTTCACTTAGGGGTGTACTCACTTTTGTTGCCTTTGGTTTAGACATTAAAGTGGAGTTCCACCCACTTTTACAACTCTTCAGCATCCCTCACTAAACTGTGCACTGTAAACAAATTGGATATTTTTTTTATTTTTTTTCAGCACAGACTGTATATCTGTTGTATTCATTTTTCACTTCCTCCTCCCTGGCCGCGGCCCATCGCATCATTTCCTGTTTGCAATGCCTCCTGGGAAGGGGCAGCAACTTCCTCTCAAACTGCCGCTGCTATGGAAACCTGACCTGAAACCTATTACACTGCTTATGCTGCACTGAGCATGTACGAGATCTGCAAGGATGAGATCCAGGAAGAAATACAGTCTGGCTTCAGATGCCCACACTTAAGATGGCCACGGCCTGCTGCAAGTTTATAAAATAACAAACTACTGCTAAAAACTAACAAAACAGACCTTAGTTTACAGACTAACTTTACTAGAATACATTAAGCTTGTGTATTATAGGGGTATTGTTATTTAAAAAGTATAATTTCGGCCGGAACACCGCTTTAATGGCTGTGCGTTGAGTTATTTTGAGGGGACAGCAAATTTACACTGTTATACAAGCTGTACACTCACTACTTTACATTGTAGCAAAGTGTAATTTCTTCAGTGTTGTCACATGAAAAGATATATTAAAATATATACAAAAATGTGAGGGGTGTACTCACTTTTGTGAGATACTGTATATACCATACCTGGCCGATGCCCCTGAAATGTGGAAATCACTGAAATAAACGCTACTCCAGTGATCTCCACTTGCTTTCAGGTCCTGCTCTGAGCGGCTGGCCTGATGGCATTCACAGAATGCTTTGCATTTTTTGAATTAATGTAAAGCATTGGATGAGGTGGAGAGGTGACGTCATGCTCTCCACCTCGTCCAATCAGAAAATGTCTTTGCATTCATTCAGAAAATGCAAAGCATTCTCCGAATGGTGCCTGTGCCAAGCATACCAAGCTGAACCAATGTAACTATATAAAACCATACAATGCCTGGAATTCATCTTTAAAGTGGAACTACAGGCAAAACATTTTTCTGTTATTGTGTAGAGTAGGGAAGTATGGGTACCTCTCTAGGTTTTTTTTCTCTGCCTGTGTTTCCAATTGGGAGGATAATTAAAATTTTCTGTAACTATCAAGGGACAGAAAGTAAGAAGAAATCGAAATGTTACAGCCATAACTGGAACAGGAGGTGAGGGAAAATTTCCAATGGGGACACGTGTCAAATGTTGAATCCCCCCTCCCTGAATGTGGATATTTTATTCCTATTTCTGTTGTGTCTTCATGACAGAAACAAGGTCAATGAAAATAACAATTTCCTGTTTTTCATTTTTCAGTGTATAGTTACAAGTTACAACCATCCCAAGACACACACAAATATGGCCAACATTAAAAATATTCTTGTATAATTCAGAGCATTTCTGAAAATCCTCCCCAGGTTTCCTATCCCTTAGCCATACAATCAAGTATTCCTACAGAATTCCTAAAAAATATATCTGTGTTAGAGAAACAGCTACTCCAAGATGCCATGGCCAATTTAACGTTGATACTCCCCTCCAGAAGACATCACATTGACAAATTGAGAGGAATAGTGATGGGCCGAACACCCCCCGGTTCAGTACCTCGAACATGGAAAGAGGTCAGGACCTGAGCCGAGAAATCTATTAATGTCTATGCAAACTTGAAAAATCAAAAGTCCCCATTTTGAAGGCTTATATGCAGGCTATTGGCCATAAAAAGGTATGGGGGCCCGGGTACTGCCCTGGGGACATGTATCAATGCAAAAATTTTTACAGGAGAAGTGATTTTAATGATGCTTAAAAACAATAAAACTTGAAAAAAAACTTTAAATATAGTGCCTGGGGGGGTCCCCTTAGTCTGCCTGTAAAGGGGCGCATCTGTACTATGTATACAACCTGCTGTAGCAAAACTGACATATATAAAGGAAAAAAAAATGACATTTTTTCAGCTGCAAGCCATTGCTAGCCCTTTTGGTCTGGTATGGATTTTAAGGGGAACCTCACTCCAATTTTTTTTTCCATCTGTATGGACATCATGCATCTATGTAAGCCGGATGCGTTTCGTTGGGGTATACCAACTCTTCAGGGGCAAATGCAATGGTCCATGTTGTGCAGGACTTGTTTTTAATTAATGATATGCCAAGTACCATGGAGTCAATATTTATATGCGGTTTTCAGCATGCCCTGCGTGTATGCGATTCTGTGTATGCATTTTTGTGTTATTCAGTATGTTATACATGATCTCACAGGGTATAATGAAATGTTCTTTGCTAAGACTGCTTTTTGGTATACATCTCTCATTCAAAAACTCCCCCTTTTTGTTGGAACCCATAAAAGCAACACTGTGTTTTATATCCCACATGTTTACTTTATATAGTGATTGGCCTCATTTAAAGTCCCACTGACCACTTTCCCTTTTGTTTGTCTAAAATTTGGGATGGAGGCCAATTACTTTTGGTGCCCTGGACCACATCCTTCTTTAACGCACACAATGCCCCTATTAAAAAACAAAAACAAAACATTGTCACCTGATATAGATCCATCGTCAATCACGATGGCCTCCGAACCGCTGGACCCAAAAAAAGTGATTGGCCTCATTTAAAGTCCCGCTGACCACTTTCCCTTTACAACAGTGTGTGTGTTTTTTTTTTTCTTTTTTGACACTTTTTTTGGTGAATGAGTAGGGCCCTTTTTTTATGGGTCTGGTATAGATTTTGGGGAGGACCCCATGTCGTTTTTTAAAAAAAAAATTGCGTGGAATCAATACCAGACCCAAATGGCCTGGTAGGGATTGGGGGGGGACCCCACACCATTTTTTTCTCATTTTTCTATTGTCAGCAATGTTCTTTTTTCATTCAGCTGTCAGCGGGCAAGCGCGTTGACAGCTGATGACTCATCCGTTGTTAAGGATGCGGCGGTTGGCTTCCCGGCTTGCTTCTTTACATCCAGCAATTCACTGTGCCCTGATTGGGCAAAGGATGTCACATGCATTGCTTCAGCCAATCTGGGCTTAGAATGCACTGAGCAGCGTGCAGTGCATTGTGGGGTGCTCAACGGGTGAATGTCCCACTGAGCGCCCTGCAAATTTGGGTGTTCACGCAACAGGCGATGTCCGGGACAAATTTATGCTCGGTCAACACTAGTGAGGAATTTGCATTGTGAGCAACCAATGGGCGATCCAGAAGGCAGGTGCGGTGGTACATTTCAGTCCCATTTAATCAAAAGCAATAAAAAAAAAAAAAAAACATAACAAATCAAATACTCACCACTTTGACAAGCTGGGACATTGACACCTCAAACTGCACGATGACAGGATCGGATACGTTCTCCACTGGTCGAATGTATGGGTTGTACTTTTTAAACAAGGATGTATATAACTCGTGCTCAGCATTAGAACAAGCACACACTGAAAATGAAACAAAGTGTTAAAGTTATACAGTGTTCAGTAAGAGAATATAAATAGGAGGAAATAAGCTAGGAAGCAGGTAGGAACACCTTAATGTGCCCTGTCCTACAATTAGCTAAAAGCACAAAGTAGAAGAAATCCGGGCATTACCTAACTAGTCTTAAAAACGCTTTCAGGGTCATTACTCACAAGCAGGGGCGGACTGACAACTCATGGGGCCCCCGGGCAATAGGAGATTATGGGGCCCCCAGGCAATCAAAGATTATGGGGCCACACAGTATACAATCACACAGTATACACATAAATGTACACACAGTATACACAGACATGTTTCTATTGGCTGAGAAGGTACTGGAGAGGTGGGGCAGCTATAATCTCTGGATTTTTAGACCAAAAGGATGCCGGTAAGGGACATTTTAGAAAGATGTAAAAAACCACAGATTTGTACATACTGTCCCTGGTTTTACTGAGGCTGGCAACCCTGATGGGGTCCCCTAGTGGCCCGGGGCCCTCGGGAAGTGCCCGAGTGGCCGAATGGTCAGTCCGCCCCTGCTCACAAGTTCCCAGGACAGCTTACAGCTTCCTCTGGACACAATCTAGTGAATAAGACAGTTCCCAGATCCCTTTGCTGAAGTCCTGCAGTCAGTTCCAGATCACTTCCAAGTCCCAGATCTGCCACTACTGAGACCTCACGCTACAGCAACACAGTCCACAGACGGCCTCAGGCAATAGCTCCTGAAGATTGGAACTCTCTTGTGAGAAAGAGACCCATCTCTCCAGTGCTTCAGACTATTTATCCTCTTTCCAGCCCCATTCTTGACACTCCTCTCCAGGAGTTGGATATTTGAATTTTTCCTCCTTCAGCTCTAGAAGCTTCTTTCAGAGACAGGGAACGTAATCAAACTCCCAGCCTGAGAAACCATGAACAGACCAGGACAAACAATCACTGCTCCCTTAATTGTTGAAGGAACCAAAAACGAAATTAACCTAGCATCATACACTAGGAATTGCTACATATCTTAAAGTAAAACTGTGGCCTGTCTGTGGACATACAAGTGTAGCGATACCCCAGAAGGAGCTGCTTAAGTTACTCTGCCTCTCAACCCTAATAACAGCCTCAGCCCCCTCTGGCACACCTGGCAATAGTGTAGTGTGCAATGACCAATGAGAAACACACAATATTTCTGTGGAAGACTAACAAACAGTAACAGCATATAGTCAAGTAACCAACTAGAAATCAATAACTGAGATTTAAGAACAATAGAGCTCGCAATCCTATATTCAAGCTGCTTTCAGGAGATTCCAAACCTGAGAATGTCCCCAAGAGTAGAGGCACACTTTAAAGGAGAAGTCCAGCCTAAGCTTTTTACGCTGGGCTTCTCCTAAGGGTCACAGGAGTGCAATTAGTTTTGTACTCCTGTGATCCGTTTTCAGCGGAGTGCGGTCTGATGTCCGCTCTCCGCTGACGATACTGACATCAGTTGAGGCAGCGAATCATCCTGACTTCCCAAGTCTGGATTCGCCAGCTGCCTTGATTGATGACAATCTCAGCGAGCCACTGAGATGGCCTCTCCCCGCCCCTCCACAGCTCATCGCTCCAATGAGCGTGGAGAAGCAGAACAGGAGCAATGCTGACTAACAGTCAGCATCGCTCTGCTCGGGGAGGAGTGAGAACCGAGCCATCAGCGGTGTTCGGTGGCTTAGTTCTCACTGCAGAGATGCCAGGGGACAGCTGCAGCAGCGGTCTGATGCTCCATCCCCGAGGCAAGTATGATTAGCAAAAAAAAAAACATACTTTTCTTTTAATGGTAAATAAAGCACAATATGGCACTTCAAATTCAATTGGTTACCTTTTCTCAGATTGGCTCTGTGAGTCCAGGCAGGAGGAATTAATAGATAATTAATAAATAAACTGTCCCACACACCCAATACATATGCAGAATCCTGAATATGTGTGGATCCGTATGGCACTAACAGCTTCAGTTCTTTTTGAAGAAAATATAAGCTTTGGTGTCTTCAGCTAGCCACTTTCGTTGGTGCACTTTAACTCCTGGGTAGCAGGGCAAACAATATAACTGGCCCAGATTATCAAGTGAAACAGACAAGGTGAGAGGACAATGATGTCTGTATACAATGTCCCAGAAATGGATAGCCTTATCCTTTATCCCTGTAGTACTACAAGTGTCAGCAAGATGAATACCAGTAATGATGTTTGTATACAGTGTTCACATAACTCCTTCTGTAGTGCAGTGTCTCTGTTCCCTGCAGATGGGCAGAAATGCCCTCTCACCAAATCCTGCAATCAGGGCCCAAGCGAACGTCCTGGAACAGGCAGGCTTTCATGATGACCCGACCGGTCCCCTCACACTGGAACAGTTCACCGTTGGTGGAGATGCGCCTCAATATTCACCTGACATCCCCCTCTCTCAGGCTGAACATCCCAACTCGTGGTGGAGGCCTGAATCGCACTGGGAGATCATTTGAGAGACAGCAGCTCTCCCTCCGGTCTGGTCTCTTTACTCCCTCATGGCTGACTGAGCATTACCTCAGAACACAAAATGGAGTCTTTTTCTTTCCTGTCAGCAAAACCCGTTGGGATTTGTATTTCTCCCTGTATACCAGTCTATGGGGCCATTTTGTGTGGGAACTGCATGTCCCAGAATCCATTGCTGCTCTCCCTGCAGTTCAGTACAATCTCCCCCATTGGCTGTTGTAACTGTGCCTTTAATTGGTTTTCCTCTTCCGGCCAATAGGGGCACAGGAGAGGCTGCTAAATGCACAGATCTGTGTGTGTCAGCTCACATTACATTATTCAGTAGGTGAAAACAGGAAGAAGGGGGGGGTGAAAAATCCCCCTTACAGCTGCTAGCAGGCAGCTCTCCCTAACTCAAGCTGCAAAGCCTATGTACATTGTTCCGGCCAGCTTGGTGGGATTGTGTGTTATAAAGTGAGACAGCCGCTACACAAGTATTTACATATTCTTAACCAGCAGTAAATAAGCTTGCAAATATCCTTCATTGACCTTCGTAGCTGCTATAAATTTATCCTTAGAGTTCACACCAGAAGCGGCAGAGGTCCTTAAACGGGGTTGTAAACCCTTGTTTAAAAAAAAATAATAATAACAAACATGCCTATACAGTACTTACCTGCTCATTTTGCACAGAGCTGCCCCGATTTTCTTCTTCTGGGGTGCCCCGTCGGCGCTTCAGACCCCTCCTCTTCATTGCCCCCATGGAATGCCACTTTCCCTAGGAGCACCCATGCGGGCTCCTTCCCAAGTCCCACTGCTGCATCCATTGACACCCCCCGCTCCCGTGACACTGGATTTGATTGACAGAAGCGGGGGCCAATGTCTCCTGCTGCTATCAATCTGTCCAATGAGGAGAGAGACAGTGGCTGCAGCCGCTGCACTCATGCACACTGCTGGATCGGGCTCAAGTAATAAAGAGGGGGGTATGGGGGGAGCTGCAGCACAAAAGGTTTCTTACCTTATTGCATAGAATGCATTGACCTTGAGGCTTTACAACCACTAACTCTCTGCAGGTTGGATCATCCTGTCCCCCTTCCCAAAGCACCTGCTCTTTGTTTATATTGGAGATGTAAAGGCTGGAGGGCTGTCAAGTCACTGCTGGGAACCAAATTCAATGCTTCTCCTGGAAAATGTGAGAATTAATTGATTCACAGCGCATGCAGCTACATGAGGGGTTATTTTGAAATTCTCCCCCTACCCCACAGACGATAAAGAATCTAATGCTTTTTCCAGGGACTACCTTAATCCAGAGACCCATGGTCTTCCTCCTTGCCAAGTCCATTTGGGGTAACTGGTCCCCTGAAGTCACTCTTCTGGCCAGTCTCCAACCTGTTTTTACTGTCTTTTTCACAAAAAAGTGTTAACTTTGAGGATGAAATGTTCCACACATGCAGCTACAGAGGTCAGTGGGGGCTTATTTTAAAGCCCAACTCTGGGTGTTAACAAAATCAATAAAATTGCCCCCCTACCTCCATAGATGTCAAAGGATCTAATACTCTTTCAAGGGGGTGAAATAACAGAGTAATAATTAAAATGACTTTGAAATAACTGAAGTGGTTCCAAAGGCATTCTATGCATTAAGATAAAAAACCTTCTGTGTGGAGCAGCCCCCCTTCCCCCAGCCCCCCTAATACTTGCCTGAGCGATCGATCCAGCGATGTTGCACAAGAGCCTCGGTTGTCCAGGACTCTCCCTCCTCATTGGTTGGGACAGAAGCAGGTGCCATTGGCTCCCACTGCTGTCAATCAAAGTCAGTGAGCCAATGAGGGGAGAGAGCTGCTTGCTGTGGGGGCACTTGGCAGGAGGAAGGGGCCAGGAGTGCTGGCGAGGGAACCGAGAAGAGGAGGATCTAGGCTGCTCTGTGCAAAACCACTGCACAAAGCAGGTAAGTATAACATGTTTGTTATTTAACAAAAAAAAAAAAAACAGACTTTAATATCACTTTAAACCAAGGTCACTTGGTTCCTCCCTGCCAAGCCCAATTGAGGAAACTCGCCCCCAAAGTCACTTTTCTTGCTGGTCTCCAACCAGTCGTGTCACCCTATCTCTTGCCAACATCATCACATAGAACAGTGCAGTGCAGGTCCTCCTCATCAGGATCTTCATGCAAGGCCTGCTTCAAGTATTATTTGCCTATTAATATTGTTATTATTAATAATAATAATAATAATAATAATAATATTGTTACCTCTATTTTAAAGTGATTGTAAAGCCTGTAAAGATGTCATACTTACCTGCTCTGTGAAATGGTTTTGCACAGAGCAGCCCAGATCCTCCTCTTCTCAAGCCCCTCCCTCCTGTTGAGTGCCCCCACAGCAAGCAGCTTGCTATGGGGGACCCCCAGCCGAGCCACAGCTCTCTGTAGCCATTCAGACACGGAGTCCTGATTCGGCCACACCCCCTCTCTGTTCCGATTGACTAACTCCCAGTCGATCAGGAGGGAGAGTCCCGGATGGCTGAGGCACTCATGGACATTGTTGGATAGAGAGGGGGCTCCGATGGTATTAGGGTAGGCTGACGGCGGCTCCTGCACACAGAAGGCTTTTTATCTTAATGCATAGAATGTATTAAGATAAAAAACCTTCTGACTTTACAACCCCTTTAAGTGCCAAGATTTGCAGAGAACTTTACAAAAGCAAAATGCAGGACCAAGTAAATTTTAGAATCAATGTAGCATCACAATATAATATTATATAAATATATAAAGATAAGGCCCCCTTTTCAATCTAAGTATTAAACCTTACTGAATTGAACGGAATACCAATCATTGTTATAGGGATGTACAGGCAAGGTGTGGCTCTTTTGATTTAAGCACCAGGTAAGCAATAGTTATGTGCTTTAAAATTACTGCCCCCATACATATTTTACCTCCTGGTCCTTCAGGAGCAGTTGATTGCACTATTCAATGTGTAAAAAAAATGTAGATAGAAAAAAAGTGCAAGAGCTGTGTCTTGTCTAAGGTGTGTGATCATCTATTTTAGACCACCTAATAAAACCTTTATCTCCTTAATGTTTATCAAGTTTATATTCACTAACCCTGTATGGGAGGTGCAGTAAAAGTTAGGGATGGTGCAGATTTTGATGCATTTTACATGCGCTTGAAAATCTTTTCTATCCATTCCGAATGAAGGTGCATTTTATTTAGAAACCACAGCAGAAACATCACTGCTTGGAAAAAAGATGTCAATAATATCCATAATCATATCAGACAAGGACTGCATTTTGTAAAGTGTGTTAAAATTACTGAATTCCATTCTATCCAATGAAAAAGACTTCACGAGAATATGTAGGACCAACACCCAGTAAATAAAGGACACTGTTCCTATAATGAAATTGACTTGAATACATGTTCATAACACATTTATGGTTTCATCTCATAATTTATTGAACATTACAGAACAGGTCAGTTTATGAAAACCAGATAGCTGTAGGTAGTATTAATTGTAGACATGTAAATTATTACAACTCACAACTTGCAAATATCATATACTGAAGATTGTAAATGTGCAATTAAAAACAAGTTCTAGGTATATTTCAACTTTTATACAGTATTTCAACTTTATTTAGGTATACTGACACAACAATTTCCTGTTCAGTGAATAAGTGCATATACTGTACCTTGCCAATTCAAATACCCCTCTAATTTCTAGTACTGCATTTCTCAGGTATGCATGCACCTAGCCATATTTCTGACATTTAAAATAAACCATAAAAATAGCAGTTTATCATTTTTAGAAAGGTGCAGTTTAATTAATAAATTTGTATTTTGATGTAAGTAAAGATAAAATTATTAAATACAAATAAAATATAGACATAATTCAGGGTTAGTTATTTGAAACTGCCACATATCAAAGGGAACTGATAAACATTTTCAGATATAAAGGGATATACATAATAATCATTAAGATTACGAAACAATATAATAAACAACAGAGACACCAAATAAAGCAAAGTTTTATACAAGGAGATATTGCACATATTTAACTTCATCTTGGAATGTACTTTACCTCTCAATATCACATTTAGTATATAGGTATAATAATAATAAATCACACTGTATGTAAGGTGATTTTAATGTATGCTTGAATCAGTGCAACACATTTTTTTACATGCATAAATATCCCCTTCCCAGGTCACTGTGTGTCACAACCTGTTATAAAGAATGAACACAAATGGTGATTATGGATACTACTCACCCTTACTTAATGCCAGAATTATTGTGCATACATACAGCCACTTCATTGTCTCCAACATACGGAAAATACACAAATGCAGATCCATAGGGGTGTAGTCAGACACTAGCAGATGCTGTATAACAAGGGTCTGCACTACACTATCTGATAAACTTATGAGCAATAAAGCAGCTTTGTCCTCCTCCCCCAGCACAACCTCTCCCTTGTATAAGCATGAACAAACCACAAATGAACAGCAAACAACGGCTTCAAATATGCAATGTGTAACGCAATTAGGTTTGAATTATTTTTAAAAACAATATTTATAACAGCCTTTGTCATATTATTTTAAAAAGATATTGTCATGTTTGTGAAAATTAAAATGATATTAAACCAAAACATTTAATATATTGCAATTTACCACTCCTTAGATGTGATGGCTGCATTTCTATTTTTAGGCTTTTTTTTTCTCTTTATTTTTACCTGGTGATTTGGCAAGTAACACGCTTCCTGTCTTAGGTCCACTGGAGGAGGAACGCAGACACCTTTGGACAGCAGCATTGTCAGTCTGGGCAGATGGAAGTGTTAGATTACATTAAAATCACCTTACATAACGTGTGATTTATTCTTATTATGCCCTGTACACACGATCGGAAATTCCGCCAGCAAAAGTCAGATGAGAGCTTTTGGCCGGAAATTCCGACCGTGTGTATGCTCCATTGGACTTTTGCTGGTGGAATTCCCGCCAGCAAAAGTTTGAGAGCATGTTCTCTATTTTTCAGTCGGAAAAAGTTCTGATCCGAAATTCCGACCGTTTGTACAAATTCCAACGCGCAAAATTCCTACCCATGCTCGGAAACAATTTGACGCATGCTTAGAAGCATTAAACTTCATTTTCTTGGCTCGTCGTAGTGTTGTACGTCACCGCGTTCTTGATGGTCGAAAGCCAAGCTTGAGCGGAATTCCGTCGGAAAAAACATCCAAGTTTTTTCCGACAGAAAATTTGCTTGTGTGTACGGGGCATAATACCTGTATACTAAATGTAATATTCAGAGGTAAAGTACATTACGAGATGAAGTTAAATATGTGCAATATCTCCTTGTATAAAACTTTGCTTTATTTGGTGTCTCTGTTGTTTATTATATTGTTTCGTAATCTTAATAATTATTATGTGTATCCCTTTATATCTGTAAATGTTTATCAGTTCCCTTTGACATGTGGCAGTTTCAAATAACTAGCCCTGAATTATGTCTATATACTACCATAAACACCTTAGCGATAGCATGTATTTAATAATTTTAATCTAGTGGCAGTTAGCTTCCTTGCCCTCGGATGGCTCTGTTCCCATTGTATTATGGTAAGGGAAAAGTTGTAATTAGGTGTTAGCTCTGCTTTTAGAAAAGGCCCTTCTTTAGTGATGTCATTTATGTAGTTAGTGCCCATTTAAAAGCCAGAGTGGGTGGGTTTTAGGTACATAGTTACATAGTTAGTCAGGTTGAAAAAAGACACAAGTCCATCTAGTTCAACCATAAAAATAAATAAATAAATAAAAAATAAAATCATACAATCCCATATACACAATCCTATACCCGCAGTTGATCCAGAGGAAGGCGAAAAACCCCAGCAAAGCATTATCCAATTTTCTACAGCAGGGGAAAAAATTCCTTCCTGATCCCCCCAGAGGCAATCTGATTTTCTTCGGATCAACTTTACCTATAAATGTTAGTACCCAGTTATATTATGTACATTATATATTATGTGCTGCTGACTGTACTCACTGTGAATGCTTTACAATAAATACGCTTGATGTTACGGAGTTGCTGGCTGCTTCTTTTTCTTGATGACCATTGACTGGCCAGAAACACCTCTGGAGGGAGTCTATTCCACATTTTCACAGCTCTTACTGTGAAGAAACCTTTCTGTATTTTGAGATGAAATCTCTTTTCCTCTAGGCATAACGAGTGCCCCCTTGTCCTCTGTGTTGATCATAAAGTGAATAACTCAACACCAAGTTCACTATATGGTCCCCTTATATATTTGTACATGTTGATCATATCCCCCTAAATCTCCTCTTCTCAAGAGAGAATAAATTCAGTTCCTCTAATCTTTCCTCATAGCTTAGATCCTCCATGCCTCTTCCTCATCAGTTTGGTTGCCCTTCCCTGCACTTTGTCCAGTACCCTGATATCCTTTTTTTTTTTTATCCATCATTTTTTTATTTTATCAAAAGAGAACATAACAATTAAGATTGTTGCAAATGGTACATTTCATTGTATTGAAAAAAACATTGTAAAGGCATATAAAATAGGCTTCGTTCCCCTGATATCCTTTTTGAGAACCGGTGCCCAAAACTGAACTGCATATTACAGATGAGGTCTTACTAATGATTTGTACAGGGGCAAAATTATCTCTCTCTGTCTCTGGAGTCCATACTTCTCTTAATACAAGAAAGGACTTTGCTCGCTTTGGCATGGCATGTTATTATTGAGCTTATGATCCACCAAAACCCCCTGATCCTTCTTCACCATGGATCCCCCCAGTTGTACTCCCCCTAGTATGTATGATGCATGCATATTCTTAGTCCCCAAGTGCATAACTTTACATTTATCAACATTAAACCTCATCTGCCACATAGTCGCCCAATTAGTGCATTAAGGTTGGCTTGTAAATTGGAGGCATCCTGCATAGCTTGGTGTCGTATACAAAGACTGAAATGGTACTTTTAATCCCAGACCCTATATCATTTATAAATATATTAAAAAGTAAGGGTCCCAGCACTGAAGCTTGGGGTACACCACTGATAACCTTAGACCATTCAGAGTAAGAATCATTAACCACTACTCTCTGATATCTGTCTTTTAGCCAATTTTCGATCCATTTACAAACTGATATTTCCAAGCCTGTAGACTTTACCTTACACATTAGCTGTGTGTGGGGAACTGTATCGAACGATTTTGCAAAATCCAAGTATACCACGTCCACCGCCACCCCTCTGTCCAAGGTTTTACTTACCTCCTCATAAAAAGAAATCAGATTTGTCCGACAACTTCGGTCTTTCATTAATCCGTGCTGTCTGTTGCTTAAAATATTTTTTCCAGCAAGAACTCGTCTATGTGGTCTTTTATTAAACTCTCCAGTATCTTCCCAACTATAGAAGTTAAACTAACAGGTCTATAGTTACTTGGTAAAGTCTTTGTTCCCTTTTTAAATATGGGCACCACATTGGCCCTATGCCAATCCAGTGGTACTATTCCTGTCATTAATGAGTCTCTAAAAATTAGATACAATGGTTTTAAAATGACAGAGCTTAATTCTTTTAGGATCCATGGGTGGATGCCATCTGGTCCAGGTGCTTTATTCACCTTTATTCTGTCTAAATATTTCTGGACCATATCACTTTTGATAGGTCAGACAGGGCATGGGAGTGAGAGACCCCAGAGCTGCTAAGATGTAGTCTCCTGCAGTGCTGATCTAAAGGGCCCTTTGTAGGGCTCAAGCCCCAGGCGAAGTGGTACAGAACATTGAAGAAATTGCTGTTGTTGCCCTGTTTCCCCCAACCTTTTTTTTTCAGTCATGTAGCGTTCTGCAGGTCTGGTAGGTGCATAAGGCCTGGACAGCTTTCTCTATGTGAGTAGTGGTGAATAGGGATGAGCCGAACCCCCCCCCCCCCCCCCCGGTTCGGTTCGCACCAGAACTTGCGAACAGGCAAAAAATGTGTACAAACACACGGACACTTTAAAGTCTATGGGACACGAACATGAAAAATTAAAAGTGCTAATTTTGAAGGCTTATATTTATAAAGGACAAAATGTAACTTTAAACTGCTTGCGGCTGTAATGTATTGTCGGATCCCGGCAATATAGATACAAAATCATTGAAAAAAACTGCATGGGGACCTGGGTCCTGCCCCAGGGGACATGTATCAATGCAAAAAAAAAGGTTTAAAAATGGCAATTTTTTTAGGAGCAGTGATTTTAATAATGCTTAAAGTGAAACAATAAAAATTAAATATTACTTTAAATATCGTGCCTTGGGTGTCCTTAGTATGCCTGTAAAGTAGAGCATCTTTCTCGTGTTTAGAACAGTACCACAGGCCCTTCAGGTCTGGTATGGGTTTTAAGGGGAACCCTGTACCAAAATAAAAAAAATGGCGTAGGCCCCCCCCCCAAAATCCATACTAGACCCTTATCCAAGCACGCAACCTGGCAGGCCGAAGGAAAGGGGGGACCAGAGAGCGCCCCCCCCCTCCTGAACTGTACCAGGCCACTTGTCCTCAACATGGAGAGGGTGTTTTGGGGTCCCCCCCCCAAAACACCTTGCTCCTGAAAAAACGTCAGTTTTTAAAACCTTTTGATTGCATTGATATATGTCCCCTGGGGCAGGACCCAGGTCCCCATGCAGTTTTTTTCAATGACGTTTATCTATATTGTCCAGATCCAACAATACATTACAGCCGCAAGCAGCTTTAAATTAAATTTTTTCCTTTAGAAATGTAATTTTGCTGCGGTATTGTTCTAAACATGGGAAAGATGCGCTACTTTACAGGCATACTAAGGACACCCCCAGACACCATATTAAAATAAATATTTCACCTTAAGCATTATTAAAATCACTGCTCCTTAAAAAACTGCTGTTTTTAAAACTTTTTTTTGCATTGATACATGTCCCCTGGGGCAGTACCAGGGTCCCAATACACGTTTTATGGCAATAACTTGCATATAAGCCTTTAAAATTAGAACTTTTCGTTTTTCATGTTAGTGTCACATAGACTTTAACAGCGTTACGCAGCTTTCGAATTTCCCACGAACGTGGCATAATGTGATTCGATCATCGGGCTCATCCCTAGTGGTGAAGCTTTGGGGTGAGTGTGCCATCTGGAAGTGTGCCTGGCTGGGCAGAGCTAAAGGATTAGGAAGAGAATGGAATACTAAAGAAAGCACCTTGATCCCCCCAACCTTCAGCTGCGGGTCCTGTGACTTGGTGATGGAAGCTAAATGCTTTGGACTTAGTATATATGGGGAAGGGGTCCTAAGGAGAGGGATGGAGGTGTAAAGGAAAAGTGGGCTAAAGATGTGTGCCTGCGCTCTGCTCTGAAGTGACTGTTACAAAATGTCTAACCTTGCATATGGCGTTCTGCACCGCAGACTCTGCTAGTATGTCAATGTGATATGTCACGAAAACGTTACAATAAAGTGTGAAAAACGCATTTGTGTGGGGACATTCTTTTATTCTCAAATATTAAGGTCTCGTGCTAGGGATGTTGTGAGCAGGTCTCAGTCCAGGGGAACGGCACAAGATGATGGAAAGTTTAACTCAACAAGTGTTGGCAGGGCCGGTACAAGGGGCCCTGCTCTTACAACCTATTAGAGACATACATTAATTGATAATTAAAATGTTAATCCTTCAAAGCATTAGGTATGTATATCTGCATAATGCACACAGCACTGCTTTCCCAATTCTCAGCTACTTAAAAAAAAAAAACAACACATAAAGTAAAGCCTAAACCACAGGATGCTCTCATGCAATGAATGGCTATAAAAGCAGCTTGTTTTCAGGAATTTCTAATATATGCTTATATGTATAGCATGTATTATAGATTAGGTATGGCTTGTTTTATAAATTAGAAAAGGAAATGTGGAGTGGATGTGACGCTGCTTCAGTGAGTTATAGTGCAATGCTCCTCCTTGTAGGGCCAAAAGTGAACAAATGTAGTCAATCCAATAAGATGTTTCTGGTAATGAAGCCCTTATAGACTAGCTAAATAATAACAACCCAGTGGTTACATAAGTGATAAAGTGCGAAATTAATAAAATTTGTATATGTATATATATATATATATATATATATATATATATATATATATATATACACACACACACAGTTTTAACGATACAGAAAATAAATTTAATTCTTAATTCATATAGAAGTGCACAATGAAATGTAGTGTCATGCAATTAGTATATACGCAATTCTAACAATATAATGAATATATCCATATGCACAATGACATAAAAAGGCCAAATGCATGTGACAATCCCTAACACCCAATTGATATTAATGAATAAACAATATTTTGAGTCCATAATAAAGTGTTGTTAGAGCTTCAATACCTTGTGAGTTTCTAAAATGCCAGTGTCTCCATTCGCACTCCCCCATCTTGACCGCACTCAGCAGAAAGCTCTCCCCACCCTGGGGGTAAACAGCATTCACAGCTCCCAGTACCTGTAAAAAGAGTCCCAAATTCAGGTATCATGTTTCCCATTCTCCGTATGGTCCTCTAAGCCTGCGGTCTCATACATACGGTGAATGGAAAGAAACAAACCCCATAGTGTAATTCCGTTACTTAATTTATTTTAAAAAGTTTAAAATCTACTTGTGATAAAACGATAATGCATGCGAGAATCAGGAAGTCCGGGACGCAATGCGTTCCACAGACTGGAAGTGACGCAATAACGCTGGAAGCTCAGTTATTGAAGTCAGTGTTGAAGTCTCCAAATTCTTACATATGATGTAATCGGTTCAGTTGAGAGGCAAATCTTTGGGTGGTCTCAGTAGAGGCATCTCAACATAATGAGGATATAAAACACTGGATGTGAAGCATGGGGAAGCTAATTTTACTGGGTGTGGTAATGCATGCTATAGGCTTTACACGATAAACAATAGCATATAACAACCTCTGAAATAACCATCTAATTTGACAGTATAGGGATGTATACTTCAATGCCAGGGGTATAAAATAAAGGAATTTACTATCACATCCTGATAGTATTAAATAGCAACATGTCCCTCAGGTGTGGGATTTGTGAGGTGTATTATCTAATAATCAATACATAAACATAGAAATTAAATAAAATACAGTCTGCACTAATGGAAAAAAATATACAGGAGAGAGATAGAGAGCAGCTAGCAGAGAACCAATATACAATATACTGTATATCAAATTCAAACAAATCACAAAATATATGCAGTGCCTACCAATTAAATAAATTATGTAATACATAAACCTAAAATAAAAGTGCTTAATAAAAATTCAAAACATCATGTGTCATAAATAAAGTGTAATAAATACCAAAACATTCATAAATCAGTTTGTTAAGGTGCAACATATCATCCACCGATATATATATAAAGAGTGAAAAATAATGTGACCAAAGATGTATCTAGTGAAAATGGCGCCTATGGCAAGTACTGAAACTGTGCCCCTGTCAAAAAATTTGAAACCCATCTTTCAGATAACCTTAACAAATAAGGCACTGATGAGCTGCACTGATGGGCACTAATAGGTGACACTTGCACTGACAGTTGGCACTGATAAGCTGCACTGATAGGTGACACTGGCACTGATAGGTGGCACTAATAGGTATAGACATGTGTGATTAGTTTCGTACGAATCAGAAATTCGTACAAATTTACGGAAATTCGTACGAATCCAAAATACAAATTTTTATGCATACGAATTTTGTACGTCATACGAAATTTCTTATACGCACTTCGGATCCAAATTCCGTTGCAACAGAATCGGAACAGAATGTTCGTTAACTACAATTATTAGTTATGATGAAGTTAAAAGCCCCAGGAAGTCAGCACAGGGACGGTGGGAGCCCCTTATAATGATAAAATTCATCATAATGAACATTCGCAATTGTTACGAAAAGTTTACGGATCTAATGAAAATTTCGGACATGAATTACGAAATACTAATCAATTTTAATACGGAATGGAACGAAACAAAACAAATTTATTGACAGCGCACATGTCTAAGGTGACACTGGCACTGACAGGTGGCACTGATGAGCTGCACTTATAGGGAGCACTTATAGGTGACACTGGCACTGACAGGTGGCACTGATGAGCGGCACTGATAGGGTGCACTGATAGGTGACACTGGTACTGATTAGCTGCACTAATGAGCACTTGTAGTAATAGGCCTAGGAGGCACTGACAGCCCCCCGCCCGCCCTCTCTCCCAAACAGTTAACCCACTTCAGCCAGTACACTGAGCTGCATTTATCTGCCCGACTTCCCTAGCCCCATGCAGAGGCAGAGCTAACTTGTTCTTGTACTTGTACGGTGCTTCCTCCTCCTTGCTTGCAGCAGCACTGCCCACACTCCTTTCCCACCAGCCTCTCGGGCCGGCCTCTGGATGACGTCAAGCCAACCGGGACGTCAAGGGGGGTGCGCGCCCAGCCTCACCGCACTAGTACAGGGGCTATGCAGCGCAGCGTTCTCTGCAAGGCAATGTATGTAGCCGCCACCGCCATGGGCCGGCTCACTGTCTTGGGCCTATAATTCGGCTGTCTGGTGAGACTGCAAGGCAATATAGTGGCTGGCGGCCGGCCGGTAATTGTGTGTAGAATCTCTGTATTGGTCCGATAATATGGTAGGGGCCTGGAGCTGCAGCTCCAATAGCCCCTTCGTTAATCCGGCCCTGGGAAGAAGAGGTAAGTCAGGGCCTTGCTGCCCAGCCACTCACGAGTCATATGTGCCATACCCTGAATACGCCACTGAATGTGACATCCAAATCCTGGATCCGCAATGCCCAATTTCCACTGTTTGCGGATCCAGGACTTGAATGTCAGATTGTTTTCACTATTTATATATTTGTGGATGATTGCACCTTAATTAACTGATGTTTTTATATTTAAAACACGTTTTTTAATTTTTTAAGCACTTTTAAATTAAGTTTATGTATTACAAAATGTATTTATTTGATAGGTGCTGCATATACTGTATTTTGTAATATATAAACAAATCCAATTTTTATTGTTACAACTTAACCAGTAATTAAGTTGGTTATGTTAAAAAAGGAACAAGAAAATACCATATTATAGTAAAAAAAGGCCATCCACAGCATAATATGATATAGTTCATCCAACTCAGGAATGACTATAATAATAACCTCCCAAATTCCAAACAATTACATACGATGCATGTCATATAGTGAACAAAAAATGTTGGATGTGGAGGAGCTCTTTATCTCATTGTGTTTTGCTTAATTCTTCTTCAGGATGGGGGAATTCTATAGTGAAAGGTAAAGTACAGGGTTAAACAAATTGTATATGTGTAGGGATGTAATATTTTTGCTACATACCCTTTTTTTTGTTTATGACTCTGTAGGAAGCAATGGGCTGCACTCAGCTTATCGGTACCTAAGCCAAAGTAATCTCTAAGCATAAAATGAATTGCTGTATGCATCCATGGTCATGTAAACATCAATGGCTTCTGCATCAGCGTTTACTGTGCACATGCAAATAAGGCACTTCTTCATGAACGTGACACTTTTGCTTTCGTGGAGAAGCATCATATGCACATGCATGGGTAAAACAGTGGTGTAGAAGCCATCTGTTGACTGCCCTTCACTTGCTTTGGAGGCTGTGTGCCTCCCCAGGCACCAGAAAGCATTGGGAATTTTGTATCTCAGCACACAGAAGCTGCTAAGAATTCTAGTTAATGAGGCCTATTTTTTTTTTGCAACTTGTTGTTTAAGTCCAGCAAGGTGTGCTAGAGAGTTCTTTTCCTGTGTTATGAATGTTTATTTACCTAGCCAATCAGTAGGTCAATCAGTGGTAAAGCATGCTGAGAGATTTGTTAAATATTTGGGACTCTTCCTGTTCGTGAAAGATCTGTCTTTCTCCCTAGGTCCAGACGCCTAGGGTTTGAAAAGAAGCATGCGTCTCCCGGTCTGGAAGGGATTCCTGAACATGCTAGGTGCTGGAGTCTAAAGTGTTTCTGGCCTAGAGAAAATAAGCTGCTACTGTCCCCCACAAGAAAAGTCAATTTTGTCCAGCTTTGGAGCATAAAGATTGAGATAACTCTTGAACCCCAATAGCCAAGGAGTCATAACTCTGTACGTGTCCATCCAGCATAGTCTGTGTGTAGGAGATGCAGAGAGAGATGAGAGATTAAGAAGAAATTAAAACCTTGTCTGGTGCTTAAGACCATCCATGTTCTGGGGATATCCTGATCATGTACCCCACCCTCTTTCCCATATTGCAATCTGCAATAAACCTGTTTTGTTCATGTATTGAGCTCACTAAAGTAACTGGCACCCAAGGTAAAGAACCCCACCTGATATTAAATGTACTTGGAATCCTGTTTCCATGTAAGAGTGCTTAGGACATTTGAAATATGGCTCTTCGTCATCTGGAAGTCAACATTTATTAAAGATCAGTACTAATAGCACTACAGCTGTATAACACTTCCCACATTGATGTCAACCTGAAAGAGTAGCTTATACAGCAATGTATGCATGCTTCACTGCACCAACAATCAGCATTATACCATGCTCCAAAATCTCTAGTAAATGCTAAATGTTGGTGCCCATTACTTGCCTGAACATGTGGCTGGCTGGCTGGCTCCTTCAGGCTGTTTGTGGAGTGGGATCAAAAAGGCTGGCAGGATGAGAACCAGAGTAAGGTAGAGGCTTTTTCTGTATTAACGAGAAAGGGAAGTTATGCTTAAGGCTCTCCACTTTTCCTCTAATCCGGGGGTCAGCAACCAGTAGATCGTGATCTATTAGTTGATCACAGCCAGGTGACTGGTAGATCTCAGTCTGGGCTTGCTGACCCGCCATCCCAGAGCATCAAACAGTGTGCAATGCAGAGGGACTACTTGTAAAGATGCCGCTATAGTAGGGAGCAAAAGCAACAGTAAGGGACAGAGTTAACTAGAATATCAGGAGTTGCTTATAAACTCTATTGGTAACTATGCACAGCTGCACCAGATTCTGTGTGCACCAGTTTTAGTAAATCTCCCCAAGTATGTCTGTCACACATTCAATAGGCTGTAGGCAGCTGCAGTTAAACTCTTAGAATCATAAGAATGCTTGCCTAATAGTCTCTGCTTCTGGTCTGGGTGAAATACAGTAGCAGCAGCTCCTGTGTGTGCAAGGCCGATGCGGCTTAGTTCTGTGTCTACTTCCTGGAAACTCCCCTTTATATAAGATATCACAGTCCTCCAATTTGGGTTTCTGACTCAGCTATCAGTAACAGGAAGTACCTGTCTATAACCAATTAACTCTGTGGTAATTAAGAAACAACAACAAATTTAGAAAGTAGAATACAGAAGATCCCTACACTTATTTTGCATTTCTGTTGGAGCATTGACAATCAAATAGTCCCACATTTGCAGCTAAAACACACTCAAACGGTTGCAGAAATTGGATAAATGCCATGACATTCTGTAGTGGACAGCGGGCACTGTAAAAAAGCATACCCCATGTAGAGTGGTAAACTGCTCTGGTGGAACAAGAGCATATTGTATCTGTTAGTACAAGAAGACCCAGCTTGTGAAAGAGAATGTTCATCCACTGCATAAGTGCAATTTGTACCATGACAGGGAGAAAGAGCAATGTAAAAACTATGCCATACAACACCACGATATTTGGTGGCATTTTGGCAAGAGACCTTCCAATTGTCTTAATAGGCATCCAACCCGTTTTATTTATTTTTTATGTGGCCATCTGCAGTTTATGTTCACTAATGAAGCTAATCAGATGTTCTGGGAAAATAGGAAGTGGTACTTATAGTTTTCCTGTACCTCATAGGTAAATATACTGTAGACATTAAATTGATGATTGCAATACTCAAGCAATTCAAATCACTTACAAACCAATTAACATCACTTACAGATCTCTCACACACACACACTGCAGAGTCAGCAAAGCATAACTTTAAATCTGTTTTCATAATTACACATACTGTATGTAGTGAGACTACTGCTCTTACAACCTATTAGAGACATACAATAATTGATAGTTAAAAAGTGAATCCTTAAAGCATTAGGTATGTATAGCTGCATAGTGCACACAGCACTGTTCTCTCTCTTTGAAAAACCACAACACATACACATAAAGTAAAGCCTAAACCACGGGATGCTCTCAGGCACTAACTCAAATGAATAACTATAAAAGTAGCACATGTTTTCAGGAATTTATAATCTATGCTTTTACGTATAGCATGTATTATAGAGATACAGAACTTATCAGTTTAAATTACTTATTGCAGTCAGTGATGAAGTCCCCAAATTCTTACATATGATATAATCTGTTACGTTCAGTTGAGAGGACACCAATGGAAATGTGTGGGAATTTTGGATGTGTATTATCTCTCAATGAATCATCAAAACACAAACATAGAAAACAAATAAAACACAGTCTGCACTAATGTAAAAAAATATACTGTATATATATACAGTGGTGTGAAAAAGTGTTTGCCCCCTTCCTCATTTCCTGTTCCTTTGCATGTTTGTCACACTTAAGTGTTTCGGAACATCAAACCAATTTAAACAATAGTCAAGGACAACACAAGTAAACACAAAATGCAATTCGTAAATGAAGGTGTTTATTATTAAAGGTGAAAAAAAATCCAAACCATCATGGCCCTGTGTGAAAAAGTGATTGCCCCCCTTGTTAAAACATACTATAACTGTGGTTGTCCACACCTTCCCAGGAGTGGCCGGCCGCCCAAAATTACCCCAAGAGCGCAGCGACGACTCATCCAAGAGGTCACAAAAGACCCCACAACAACGTCCAAGGAACTGCAGGCCTCACTTGCCTCAGTTAAGGTCAGCGTTCATGCCTCCACCATCAGGAAAAGACTGGGCAAAAATGGCCTGCATGGCAGAGTTCCAAGGAGAAAACCACTGCTGAGCAAAAAGAACATCAAAGCTCGTCTCAATTTCTCCACAACACATCTTGATGATCCCCAAGACTTTTGGGACAACATTCTGTGGACCGATGAGACAAAAGTGGAACTCTTTGGAAGGTGTGTGTCCAAGTATATCTGGCGTAGAAGGAACACTGCATTTCAGAAAAAGAACATTATACCAACAGTAAAATATGGTGGTGGTAGTGTGATGGTCTGGGGCTGTTTTGCTGCTTCAGGACCTGGAAGACTTGCCGTGATAAAAGGAACTATGAATTCTGCTGTCTACCAAGAGATCCTGAAGGAGAATGTCCGACCATCTGTTCGTGTACTCAAGCTGAAACGAACTTGGGTTCTGCAGCAGGACAATGATCCTAAACACACCAGCAAGTCCACCACCGAATGGCTGAAGAAAAACAAAATGAAGACTTTGGAGTGGCCTAGCCAAAGTCCAGACCTGAATCCTATTGAGATGTTGTGGTATGACCTTAACCACTTCAGCCCCGGACCAATTGTCAGCTTAAGGACCAGAGGTCTTTTTTCAATTTCGCACTGCACTACTTTAACTGGTAATTGTGCGGTCATGCAATTTTGTAACGAAACGAAATTTGCGTCCTTTTCTTCCCACAAATAGAGCTTTCTTTTGATGGTATTTGATTGCCTCTGTGATTTTTATTTTTTGCGATATAAACGGAAAAAGAGCGAAAATTTTGAAAAAAAAAGAGATTTTCTACTTTTTGTTATAAAAAAAATCTAATAAACTCAATTTTAGTCAAACATTTGGGCCAAAATGTATTCAGCCACATGTCTTTAGTAAAAAAAATGCCAATAAGCGTATATTTATTGGTTTGCGCAAAAGTTATAGCGTCTACAAACTAGAGTACATTTTCTGGAATTTACACCGCTTTTAATTTATGACTGCCTATTTCATTTCTTGAGGTGCTAAAATGGCAGAGAAGTACAAAACCCCCCCAAATGACCCCATTTTGGAAAGTAGACACCCCAAGCTATTTGCTGAGAGGCATGTTGAGCCCATTGAATATTTTTTTTTTTAGTCCCAAGTGATTGAATAAAGACAAAAATAAAAAATAATTTTTTTTTTCTTCAAAAAGTTGTCACTAAATTATATATTGCTCACACATGCCATAGTTATATGTGGAATTGCACCCCAAAATACATTTTGCTGCTTCTCCTGAGTATGGGGATACCACATGTGTGGGACTTTTTGGGAGCCTAGCCGCGTACGGGGCCCCGAAACCCAAGCACCGCCTTCAGGATTTCTAAGGGTGCAAATTTTTGATTTCACTCCTCACTACCTATCACAGTTTCGAAGGCCATAAAATGCCAAAATAGCACAAAACCCCCCCAAATGACCCCATTTTGGAAAGTAGACACCCCAAGCTATTTGTTGAGAGGCATGGTGAGTATTTTACAGCTCTCATTTGTTTTTGAAAATGAAGAAAGTAAAGAAAAAAATTTTTTTTTTTTTTTTTTTTTTTTTTTTTCAATTTTCAAAACTTTGTGACAAAAAGCGACATCTGCAAAATACTCACAATACCTCTCAGCAAATAGCTTGGGGTGTCTACTTTCCAAAATGGGGTCATTTTGGGGGGTTTTTATGCCATCTGGGCATTCCATGGCCTCCGAAACTGTGATTGGCAGTGAGAAGTGAAATAAAAAAATTACTCCCTTAGAAAGCCTGAAGGCGGTGCTTGGTTTTTGGGGTTCCGTACGCAGCTAGGCTCCCAAAAAGTCCCACACATGTGGTATCCCCGTACTCAGGAGAAGCAACAGAATGTATTTTGGGGTGTATTTCCACATATGCCCATGACATGTTTGAGCAATATATCATTTAGTGACAACTTTTTGTAAAAAAAATATATATATTTTTTTTTTTCATTATTCAATCTCTTGGGACAAAAAAAAAAAAATATTTAATGGGCTCAACATTGCTCTCAGCAAATAGCTTGGGGTGTCTACTTTCCAAAATGGGGTCATTTGGGGGGGGTTTGAACTGTCCTGGCATTTTATGCACAACATTTAGAAGCCTATGTCACACGTCACCCACTCTTCTAACCACTTGAAGACAAAGCCCTTTCTGACACTTTTTGTTTACATGAAAACATATTTTTTTTTTGCAAGAAAATTACGTTGAACCCCCAAACACTATATATATTGTTAAAGCAAAGGCCCTACAGATTAAAATGGTGGGTGTTGCATTTTTTTTTTTCCACACAGTATTTGCGCAGCGATTTTTCAAACGCATTTTTTGTGGAAAAAATACACTTTTTTTTATTTTAATGCACTAAAACACACTATATTGCTCAAATTTTTGATGAAATAAAAAATATGATCTTAGGCCGAGTACATGGATACCAAACACGACATGCTTTAAAATTGCGCACAAACACGCAGTGGCGACAAACTACATACATTTTTAAAAGCCTTTAAAAGCCTTTACATGATACCACATTAGATTCACGGAGGAGGTCTACTGCTAAAATTACTGCCCTCGATCTGACCTTCGCGGTGATACCTCACATGCATGCTGCAATTGCTGTTTACATATGACGCCAGACCAACGCTTGTGTACGCCTTTGCGCAAGAGAAGGGGGGGCAGGGGTGCTTTTTTTTTTTTTTTTTTTTTTAGTTTTTTTTTTATTTATTTAGCTTTTTTATTCTATTTTTAAACTGTTCCTTCCATTTTTTTTCTTTGTTATGATTTTTATTGTTATCTCAGGGAATGTAAATATCCCCTATGATAGCAATAGGCAGTGACAGGTACTCTTTTTTTGAAAAAATTGGGGTCTATTAGACCCTAGATCTTTCCTCTGCCCTCAAAGCATCTGACCACACCAAGATTGGTGTGATAAAATGCTTTCCCAATTTCCCAATGGCGCGGTTTATATCCGGGAGGGGGGACATTCCCTCCTACTGCTTGTAAAAGCAGTCTAGAGGCTAATTACCCGCTAGAATTGCTTTTACATGAAAGCCGATCACTGGCTGAAAAGAATGATACCAAGATGATACCTAAACCTGCAGGCATCATTCTGGTATAACCATTCAAAGTCCAGCAACATACTGGACATATATTGTAATCTTTTTCCGCGCTGCAACTGAATGGCGCACCTGAAAACAAAAAAATGCTTAACACTAAAACACAGTAAACAAAATTACATACCTGAAAAGCAAGCATGATAAAACATGATAAAACATAATAAAACATTGCAGAATAGAATGGAGTAAAAAAAGAGCAACAATAGAGAGAGAGAGAGAACAATAAAACGACAACTATTTTTGTTTTTTTTATTTTTTTGAGAGTCACAGGTAAAAAAAGCTCCTGACTGTTAGCGACTGAATCAAAACGCTACCACAAAAAAAAAATGTTAGCGATCGCAGGGATCAGGCCTGACTCTGCGAACGCTGCAGTTATGTGTGCTTAGTGTTTTGTAAGTGACAGTGATCGATCGATACTGCACTTGGGTGGGTGGGCTGGGCGGAGGGGGAAAACGCAGGTGCTAGCAGGTATCTGGGCTGATCCCGCTAACAATGCGTTTTTTTGGAACCCTAAACTGCTGGGACGCTAGTATAGATCTGATCAGATCAGATATTGATCTGTTCAGATACTGTACCACTAAGGGAGGTGTATGCTTTGCGCGTGGGTGTTTGCGGTACTGGCACTAACCTGGGGCGACGCAGACCTTATTTGACCCTAAAACCTAATTGATATCACCCGCCGGGCGATCAGGGGGTTAAACCGTTATTGGGTAATAAATGGCGGGTGCCCTGACAGTATAAAAAAACAAGCTAACTAACCAGCGTCACCCGTAACAGTAATACAAAAAAAAACTGGTTACCTAGCGACACTAATGCAGGGATCAGAAAAACGATCGCTTAGTGACACTGGCAAAAGGGGGTGAAAGGGTTAACTAGGGGCAATCAGGGGGTTAAACCTTTATTAGGTAATATATGGGGGTACCTGACGCTATATAAAAACCTGACGGGGAACCTAAATAACGAAATAACTAACTGGCTAACCAGCGTCACCAGTGACAGTTATACAGTGATCACTGGTGAAAGGGTTAACTCTAGGGGCAATCAGGGGGTTAAAACCTTTAGGTTGTAATATGGGGGTACCTGACCTATAAACCTATTTATGAACCTATATAAACATGGCGGTTAACCTAAAAAAAAACTGGTTACCTAGCGACACTAATGCAGCGATCAGAAAAACGATCGCTTAGTGACACTGGCAAAAGGGGGTGAAAGGGTTAACTAGGGGCAATCAGGGGGTTAAACCTTTATTAGGTAATATATGGGGGTACCTGACGCTATATAAAAACCTGACGGGGAACCTAAATAACGAAATAACTAACTGGCTAACCAGCGTCACCAGTGACAGTTATACGGTGATTACTGGTGAAAGGGTTAACTCTAGGGGCAATCAGGGGGTTAAAACCTTTATTTAGGTTGTAATATGGGGGTACCTGACCTATAAAACTATTTATGAACCTATATAAAACATGGCGGTTAAAATAAAAAAAAAATGGTTACCTAGCGACACAATGCAGCGATCAGAAAAACGATCGCTTAGTGACACTGGCAAAAGGGGGTTGAAGGGGTTAACTAGGGGCAATCAGGGGGTTAAACCTTTATTAGGGGGGGGTAGGGGGCTACCTAGGACCTAAAACTAACTGCCCTGACAGTTATTACAGTCACACTGACACTAAATGCAGTGATCAGTAAATAAATGATCACTGCAATTAGTGACACTGTGACTGGGGGGGGAGGGGGTGATCTGGGGGGTGATCAGGGGGTGACAGGGGGGTGTTTTGTGTGCCTAACTGTACTGGTGTCAGTGTAGTGTTGTGCACTAACCTTAACATGTTCGCCGCTCGGCGTCTCCGGTCACATAGACCGGCGCACCGAGCGTGACATCACTTCCGCCTTCCTGTCTATACAATAGACAGGAAGGGGAAGCTTTTCATTCGCCAGGAGCGATCGCGAGGGGGTGGCCAGAAACCACTGGCCGTCCCCTCGTCCCGGATCGCTCCTGAAGCGATGCCGACCGTCCCCGCCGGCGGAGGGGGGTCCGATCGGACCCCCCAACCGCCTAAAGAATGGCACGTACAGGTACGTGGTTCTGCCTGTACGTGCCATTCTGCCGACGTATATCTACATGGGGCGGTCGGCAAGTGGTTAAAAAGGCCGTTCATGCTCGAAAACCCTCTAATGTAACTGAATTAGGACAATTCTGCAAAGATGAGTGGGCCAAAATTCCTCCAGGACGCTGTAAAAGCCTCATTGCACGTTATCGCAAACGCTTGGTTGCAGTTGTTGCTGCTAAAGGTGGCCCAACCAGTTATTAGGTTTAGGGGGCAATCACTTTTTCACACAGGGCCATGATGGTTTGGATTTTTTTTCACCTTTAATAATAAACACCTTCATTTACAAATTGCATTTTGTGTTTACTTGTGTTGTCCTTGACTATTGTTTAAATTGGTTTGATGTTCCAAAACACTTAAGTGTGACAAACATGCAAAGGACCAGGAAATGAGGAAGGGGGCAAACACTTTTTCACACCACTGTATATATATATATATATATATATATATATATATATATATATATATATATATATATATATATAGAGCGAGAGAGAGAGAGAGAGAGAGAGAGCAGCTAGCAAAGAACCAATATACAATACACAACATATGTCAATTTCAAACAAATTACAATATATATGCAGCGCCTACCAAATAAATACTTTATGTAATACATAAAGCTAATAAAAAAGTGCTTAATAAAAATTCTAAAAAATCATGTGCCATAAATAAAGTGTAATAAATAAATACCAAAACATCCATAAATCAGTTTGTTAAGATGCAACAAATCATCCAACAATATATAAAGAGTGAAAAACAATGTGACAACCAAATCCTGGATCCGCAATGCCCAATTCCCACTGTTTGTGGATCCAGGACTTGAATGTCACATTGTTTTCACTATTTACAGTGGTGTGAAAAAGTGTTTGCCCCCTTCCTCATTTCCTGTTCCTTTGCATGTTTGTCACACTTAAGTGTTTCGGAACATCAAACCAATTTAAACAATAGTCAAGGACAACACAAGTAAACACAAAATGCAATTTGTAAATGAAGGTGTTTATTATTAAAGGTGAAAAAAAATCCAAACCATCATGGCCCTGTGTGAAAAAGTGATTGCCCCCTAAACCTAATAACTGGTTGGGCCACCCTTAGCAGCAACAACTGCAACCAAGCGTTTGCGATAACGTGCAATGAGGCTTTTACAGCGTCCTGGAGGAATTTTGGCCCACTCATCTTTGCAGAATTGTCCTAATTCAGTTACATTAGAGGGTTTTCGAGCATGAACGGCCTTTTTAAGGTCATACCACAACATCTCAATAGGATTCAGGTCAGGACTTTGGCTAGGCCACTCCAAAGTCTTCATTTTGTTTTTCTTCAGCCATTCGGTGGTGGACTTGCTGGTGTGTTTAGGATCATTGTCCTGCTGCAGAACCCAAGTTCGTTTCAGCTTGAGTACACGAACAGATGGTCGGACATTCTCCTTCAGGATCTCTTGGTAGACAGCAGAATTCATAGTTCCTTTTATCACGGCAAGTCTTCCAGGTCCTGAAGCAGCAAAACAGCCCCAGACCATCACACTACCACCACCATATTTTACTGTTGGTATAATGTTCTTTTTCTGAAATGCAGTGTTCCTTCTACGCCAGATATACTTGGACACACACCTTCCAAAGAGTTCCACTTTTGTCTCATCGGTCCACAGAATGTTGTCCCAAAAGTCTTGGGGATCATCAAGATGTGTTGTGGAGAAATTGAGACGAGCTTTGATGTTCTTTTTGCTCAGCAGTGGTTTTCTCCTTGGAACTCTGCCATGCAGGCCATTTTTGCCCAGTCTTTTCCTGATGGTGGAGGCATGAACGCTGACCTTAACTGAGGCAAGTGAGGCCTGCAGTTCCTTGGACGTTGTTGTGGGGTCTTTTGTGACCTCTTGGATGAGTCGTCGCTGCGCTCTTGGGGTAATTTTGGGCGGCCGGCCACTCCTGGGAAGGTTCACCACTGTTCCATGTCTTCGCCATTTGTGGATAATGGCTCTCACTGTGGTTCGCTGGATTCCCAAAGCTTTGGAAATGGCTTTATAAACCCTTTCCAGACTGATAGATCTCAATTACTTTCTTTCTCAATTGTTCCTGAATTTCTTTGGGTCTCGGCATGATGTGTAGCTTTTAAGGATCTTCTGGTGGACCTTACTGTGTCAAGCAGCTCCTATTTAAGTGATGCCTTGATTGTGAACAGGTGTGGCAATAATCAGGCCTGGGTGTGGCTAGAGAAATTGAACTCAGGTGTGGACAACCACAGTTATAGTATGTTTTATCAAGGGGTTCAATCACTTTTTCACACAGGGCCATGATGGTTTGGATTTTTTTTCACCTTTAATAATAAACACCTTCATTTACAAATTGCATTTTGTGTTTACTTGTGTTGTCCTTGACTATTGTTTAAATTGGTTTGATGTTCCGAAACACTTAAGTGTGACAAACATGCAAAGGAACAGGAAATGAGGAAGGGGGCAAACACTTTTTCACACCACTGTATATATTTGTGGATGATTTGTTGCACCTTAACCACTTGCCGAATGCCGCATGTACATTAACGTTGGCAGAATGGCACGGCTGCGCAAATGCAGCACCCTCTCCTGGTTAACCCCTTCACTGACAGTCACATTTACACAGTAATCAGTGCATTTTTAATTGTAAATGGTCCCAAAATAGCGCCAAAAGTGTCCGATCTGTCTGCCATAATGTCGCAGTCACAATAAAAATCGACGATCACCACCATTACTAGTAAAAAAAAAAATTATTAATAAAAATGCCATTAAACTATCCCCTATTTTGTAGACGCTATAACGTTTGCGCAAAGCAATCAATAAAGCTTATTGCGATTTTTTTTACCAAAAATATGTAAAAGAATAAGTATCGGCCTAAACTGAAGAAAAAATATTTTGTTTTATATATTTTCTGGGGATATTTATTATAGCAAAAAGTAAAAAATATAGTTTTTTTTTTTTTAAATTGGCGCTCTTTGTTTGTTTATAGCACAAAAAATAAAAACCGCAGAGTTGATCAAATACCACCAAAAGAAAGCTCTATTTGGGGGAAAAAAAGGACGTAAATTTTGTTTGGGAGCCACGTCGCACAACCGCGCAATTGTCAGTTAAAATGACGCAGTGGTGAATCGCAAAAAGTGCTCTGGTCTTTGGCTAGCCAAATGGTCCGGGCTTAATTGGTTAATTAACTGCTTTATGGATGTTTTTATATTTAAGAAACAGGATTTTTTAGATTTTTATTAGGCACTTTTATATTAAGTTTATGTATTACAAAGTGTATTTATTTGATAAGCTCTGCATATATTTTATAATTTTTTAAACATATTTAAATCCAGCTTTTATTGTTACAACTTAACCAGTAATTAAGTTGGTCATGTTAAAAAAGGAACAAGAAAATACCACATTATAGTAAAAAATAAAAGGACATCCACAGCAAAATACGACATAGTTCCTCCAACCCAGGAACGACTATAATCATAACCTCCCAAATTCCAAACAATAACATACGATGCACATCATATAGTGAACAAAAAATGTTGGTTAAGGAGGAGCTCTTTATCTTATTGTGTTTCGCTTAATGCTTTTAAGGAGAGGGATGTTCTATAGTGAAAGGTAAAGTACAGGGGTAAACAGAGTGTATATGTGTAGGGATGTAATATTTTTGCTACATCCTCTTTTTTTTTTTATGTTTCTGTAGGAAGCAATAGGCTGCACTCAGCTTATCGGTACCTATGCAAGTAATCACTATGCATAGAATGAATGACTATATTGATCCATGGTCGTGTAAACATCAATGGCTTCTGCATCAGTGTTTACTGTGCACATGCAATTAAGGCACTTCTTCACGAACGTGACACTTTTGCGTTTGTGAAGCAGCATCGTATGCACATGCATGGGTAAAACAGTGGTGTAGAAGCCATCAGTACACAGCCCTTCACTTGCATTGGAGGCTAGACATGGGAACTGTCAAAAAATTTGTTTTGTTTCGTTTCGTTCCGTTTCGTATATAAAAAAATTTGTAATTCGTAATTCGTGTACGAAATTCCGTTCGAATTCGTAGGAAATACGAATTTCGTACGAATCGAAAAAAAAATTCGAATTAGTAAAGTTACGAATCGTTAACGCGGCTAATGAATTGTCGGTTCCCATAACACAGAGAACAATTTGAATCGTTAGTAAAGTTACGAATTGTTACCAATCGTTGCGAATCGTTACGAATCGTTAAAGCGGCTAATGAATTGTCGGTTCCCGTAACACAGAGAACAATTCGAATCCAACTACAAATATCGAATTTCAACTAATACAAAAGAAATTATTATAGCGGATATAACGAATGCTTCGAATGAATTCGAGATTCAGTATATCTAATATAGAGAACTGTTCCTGCACAAAGTGTCATTTTTGCAGGAAAAAAAGCTATTTAAAATCACTCGCGGCTAATGAATTGTCGGCTCTGTAACAGTCATTCATTGATAAAAAAAATCAGATCTGGTATGGATATTAAGGGGAACCCCAGCCAAAAAATAAATAAAAAATGGCGTGGGGTCCCCCCTAAATATTCATACCAGACCCTTCAGGTCTGGGATGGATTTTAAGGGGAACCCCGGCCAAAAAAAAAATGGCGTGGGGTCCCCCTCAAAATCCATACCAGACCCTTATCCGAGCACGCAACCTGGCAGGCCACAGGAAAAGAGGGGGGGTGAGAGAGGCCCCCCTCCCTCCTGAACCGTACCAGGCCACATGCGCTCAACATTGGGAGGGTGCTTTGGGGTCCCCCCAAAGCACCTTGTCCCCATGTTGATGAGGACAAGGGCCTCATCCCCACAACCCTGGCCATTGGTTGTGGGGGTCTGCGGGCGGGGGGCTTATCGGAATCCGGAAGCCCCCTTTAACAAGGGGACCCCCAGATCCCGACCCCCCTGTGGGAAATGGTAAGGGGGTACAAAAGTACCCCTACCATTTCACCAAAAAAGGTGACAAAAATGGTAAAAATGACAGGAGACGGTCTTTGACAATTCCTTTATTAAAATCTTCTTTCTTCTTTCTTCTGGTCTTCCTTCTTCCTTTCTTCATCCTTCGGTTTCTTCATCTTCTCCTTCCGGCATTTTCTTCCATCTTCTTCTTCCTCCGATCTGCTTCTTCTTCCTCCGGTCTTCTCGTCCTTCTCGTCCGGCATCTTCTTCCATGGCGTCGGCGTCTCTTCTCGGGCCGCTCCTCGCAATGGGAGGCTCCTGCTGTGTGAGGCTTCGCTCCGGCTGACAGGTCTTCTATAACGGAAAGCACCTGGTGACCCCGCCCCCCTCCCTATGGCTTTCCCCATGATGTCAGAGGTGGGCGGGGTCACCAGGTGCCCTCCGTTATAAAAGACCTGTCAGCCGGAGCGAAGCCTCACACAGCGGGAGCATCCCATTGCGAGGAGCGGCCCGACAGAAGAACAGACGCCGACGCCATGGAAGAAGATGCCGGACGAGAAGGACTAGAAGACCAGAGGAAGAAGAAGCGGATCGGAGGAAGAAGAAGATGGAAGAAGATGCCGGAAGGAGAAGATGAAGAAACCGAAGGATGAAGAAAGGAAGACCAGAAGAAAGAAGATTTTAATAAAGGAATTGTCAAAGACCGTCTCCTGTAATTTTTACCATTTTTGTCACCTTTTTTGGTGAAATGTACCCCCTTACCATTTCACACAGGGGGGGGGCGGGATCTGGGGGCCCCCTTTGTTAAAGGGGGCTTCCAGATTCCGATAAGCCCCCCGCCCGCAGACCCCCACAACCAATGGCCAGGGTTGTGGGGATGAGGCCCTTGTCCTCATCAACATGGGGACAAGGTGCTTTGGGGGGACCCCAAAGCACCCTCCCAATGTTGAGGGCATGTGGCCTGGTACGGTTCAGGAGGGGGGGCGCTCTCGTCCCCCCCTCTTTTCCTGTCAGGTTGCGTGCTCGGATAAAGGGTCTGGTATGGATTTTGAGGGGGACCCCATGCCATTTTTTTTTGGCTGGGGTCCCCCTTAATATCCATAGCAGACCTGAAGGGCCTGGTTATTGAATTTGGGGGGACCCCCACGCTTTTTTTTATCAATGACTTTAATGAATGACTGTTCTCTGTGTTACGGATCCGACAATTCTTTAGCTGCGAGTGATTTTAAATAGCTTTTTTTGCTGCAAAAATGACATTGTGCAGGAACAGTTCTCGATATTAGATATACTGAATCTCAAATTCATTTGAATCATTTGTTATATCCGCTATAATAATTTCTTTCATATTAGTTGAAATTAGATATTTGGTAGTAGTTGGATTCGAATTGTTCTCTGTGTGTTACGGGAACCGGCAATTAGCCGCGAGTGATTTTAAATAGCTTTTTTTCCTGCAAATATTACACCTTGTACAGAGACAGTTCTAAGCACGGGAAACATGCGCCTCTTCACAGGCATACAACTCTATAGTACGTCTGTGAAGGGGCGCATGTTTCCAGTGCTTAGAACTGTCTCTGTACAAGGTGTCATTTTTGCAGGAAAAAAAGCTATTTAAAATCACTCGCGGCTAATTGTCGGTTCCCGTAACACAGAAAACAGTTCGAATCCAACTACTACCAAATATCTAATTTCAACTAATATGAAAGAAATTATTATAGCGGATATAACGAATGATTCGAATGAATTTGAGATTCAGTATATCTAATATCGAGAACTGTTCCTGCACAATGTCATTTTTGCAGGAAAAAAAGCTATTTAAAATCACTCGCGGCTAATGAATTGTCGGCTCCGTAACACAGAGAACAGTCATTCATTGAAGTCATTGATAAAAAAAAAAGCGTGGGGGTCCCCCCAAATTCAATAACCAGGCCCTTCAGGTCTGCTATGGATATTAAGGGGGACCCCAGCCAAAAAAAAAAGAGCGCCCCCCCTCCCTCCTGAACCGTACCAGGCCACATGCCCTCAACATTGGGAGAATGCTTTGGGGGTCTGAGACCCCCAAAGCACCTTGTCCCCATGTTGATGAGGACAAGGGCCTCTTCCCCACAACCCTGGTCATTGGTTGTGGGGGTCTGCGGGCGGGGGGCTTATTGGAATCTGGAAGCCCCCTTTAACAAGGGGACCCCCAGATCCCGCCCCCCCCTGTGTGAAATGGTAAGGGGTACAAGAGTACCCCTACCATTTCACCAAAAAAGGTGACAAAAATGGTAAAAATGACAGGAGACGGTCTTTGACAATTCCTTTATTAAAATCTTCTTACTTCTGGTCTTCTTTTATTCATCCTTCGGTTTCTTCATCTTCTCCTTCCGGCATCTTCTTCCATCTTCTTCTTCCTCCGATCCGCTTCTTCTTGCGCTGGTCTTCTCGTCCTTCTCGTCCGGCATCTTCTTCCATGGCGTCGGCATCTGTTCTTCTGTCGGGCCGCTCCTCGCAATGGGAGGCTCCCGCTGTGTGAGGCTTCGCTCCAGCTGACAGGTCTTTTATAACGGAGGGCGGGGCCACCTGGTGACCCCTCCCCCCTCTGACGTCATGCGGAAAGCCATAGGGAAGTCCCCATGACGTCCCCGTGCGTCAGAGGGGGGCGGGGTCACCAGGTGCCCTCCGTTATAAAAGACCTGTCAGCCGGAGCGAAGCCTCACACAGCGGGAGCCTCCCATTGCAAGGAGCGGCCCGAGAAGAGACGCCGACGCCATGGAAGAAGATGCCGGACGAGAAGGACGAGAAGACCGGAGGAAGAAGAAGCGTATCCGAGGAAGAAGAAGATGGAAGAAGATGCCGGAAGGAGAAGATGAAGAAACCGAAGGATGAAGAAAGGAAGACCAGAAGAAAGAAGAAAGAAGATTTTAATAAAGGAATTGTCAAAGACCGTCTCCTGTCATTTTTACCATTTTTGTCACCTTTTTTGGTGAAATGGTAGGGGTTCTTTTGTACCCCCTTACCATTTCACACAGGGAGGGGGCGGGATCTGGGGGCCCCCTTTGTTAAAGGGGGCTTCCAGATTCCGATAAGCCCCCTGCCCGCAGGACCCCAAAGCACCCTCCCAATGTTGAGGGCATGTGGCCTGGTACGGTTCAGGAGGGGGGGCGCTCTTTTCCCCCTCTCTTTTCCTGCGGCCTGCCAGGTTGCGTGCTCGGATGAAGGGTCTGGTATGGATTTTGAGGGGGACCCCACGCCATTTTTTTTTTTTTTTGGCCGGGGTTCCCCTTAAAATCCATCCCAGACCTGAAGGGTCTGGTATGGATATTTAGGGGGGACCCCACGCCATTTTTTTTTTTGACTGGGGTTCCCCTTAATATCCATACCAGACCTGAAGGGACTGGTTTATGAATTTGGGGGGACCCCCACGCTTTTTTTTTTTTTATCAACGAATGACTGTTCTCTGTGTTACGGAGCCAACAATTCATTAGCCGGCAATAGCCGCGAGTGATTTTAAATAGCTTTTTTACTGCAAAAATTACACTTTGTCATTCGAATCATTCGAATTCATTTGAATTCATTCGAATCATTCGTTATATCCGCTATAATAATTTCTTTCGAATTAGTTGAAATTCGATATTGGTAGTTTGAATCGAATACTTTGGAGCTGAAATTTGTAAACTGAATTTTTCCTGCAAAAATGACACTTTGTCATTCGAATTCATTCGAATCATTCGAATTCATTCAAATCATTCGTTATATCCGCTATAATAATTTCTTTCATATTAGTTGAAATTCGAAATTTGGTAGTCGGATTCGAATAATTTGGCAACGAAATTCGTAAACGGAATTTCGTATTCCGTACGGAATTCGTATTCGAAAAAATTCGTACTACGGATTCGTAGATTCGTACGAATTTCGAAAAATTCGTACGAATTACGAGTTCGTACGAAACTAATCGCACATGTCTATTGGAGGCCATGTGGCTCCCCAGGAGCCAAAAAGCATTGGGGATTTTATACCTCAGCACACAGAAGCTGCTAACATGGGCGTCCGCAGAACTTTTTTTTGGGGGGAGGGGGGCTCATTTTAACATCACCCATGTTCTGACCCTTTTCGACAATGTCATTATTACATTATCATGGTCAGAGACTGCAGACATAGTACAGGAGATGGTCAGAGACTGCAGACATAGTACAGACATGACCCAAGAGACTGTCAGAGACTGCATACATGACCCAAGAGACTGTCAGTGACTGCATACATGGCTCAAGAGACTGTAAGAGACTGCGGACATGGCACATGAGATGACCACAGACTGCATACATGGCCCAAGAGACTGTCAGAAACTGCATACATGGCTCAATAGACTATAAGAGACTGTGGATATGGCACAGGAGACTCTAAGAGACTGCATACATGTGGGGGTGACAGAGAGAAAGGGGGTGACAGAAAGAGACAGAGGGAGTGACAGAGGGGGTGACAGAGAGAGAGGAGTGTGACAGAGCGAGACAGAGGGGGTGACAGAGAGAGAGAGGGGTGAAAAAGACAGAGGGGTGACAGAGAGAGAGGGTGATGGGGGGTTAGAGACCCCCTAGCCCTGTCTGCAGTCCCTCAATTGCCCCTATGTCCCAGTGGTGTGTGTAATGCTCAGTACAGTACCTTGCATGCCAGTAGGATGTCCATGATGGGCATCAGCTGGCAAAACCCGATTTCATTCTGGGTGAGGATCTATGATGTGACATGGAGCGGTCCCTGACTGCTTGCATTTCTTGCCTGTCCTTGTTATATGAACCCCCCGTATGTCCTTCAGGCCTGGGAGCAGTGAGAAGGTTTAAGGAGTCCATGGGTTCCAGGCTCTGGGAGGCGTTATCCCCGCTGTTCCTGGCGTTTTGCTACTCTTCTTTCCCCAGCTTCCATCTCCTGGGCCGCTCACTCGCACTATGTAGACCGGGTGAATCATCCTGCCCACCACTTGAGGCCTTCACTGTCCAGGGCAGAGCCGGCGCTAGGATAAAGACAGAGTGGGGAACTCCTGATGCGATCCCTTATTGCGGGGGGGGGGGCACTTGCTAGCCCATGGCTGCTAAGAATCCTAATGAATGAGGCCTATTTTCTTTGCCACTTGTGGTTTGAGTCCTGAGTTGTGAATGTTTATTTACCTAGCCAATCAGTGGCTTGGGAAGGAGGGGGGTGGTGATGCATGCTGGGAGATCTGTTAAATATTTGGGACATTTCCTGCTCCTGAAAGATCTGTCTTTCTCCCTAGTCCAAATGTCTAGGGTTGGAAAGGAAGCTTGAGTCTCCCCTCCTGGGAGGTAATCCTGAAGATGTTAGGTGCTGGAGTCTAAAGCGTTTTTGGCCCAGAGGAAATAAGCTGCTACTGTTCCCCACAAGAAAAGTAAATTTTGTCCAGCCTTGGAACATAAAGATTTAGATACCTCTTGAACCCCAATAGCCTAGGAGCCATAGCTGTGTAAGAGTCCAGCAAGCATAGTTTGTGTGTAGGAGCTACAGATAGAGATGAGAGATTAAGAAGAAATTAGAGCCTAATCTGGTGTTTGAGACATTCGTATTATGGGGTAGACATGTGCATTCATTTTCGTCCGAATTTCGGGTATTTTCGCTATCGTTTTAACAAACGATAACAAACGTGCAGAATCTGAAAACCGAAAGATCCGACCTAAACAAATGCTTTATTTCCGTTTTCGTTGTGACAACAGTTCGATATAGATAGGAGATTCGACATGATGCTGACAATAGTGATCTGGGTCCATCGAACCTGTGGTTGAATGTGCCTAACTTTATTTAGCTCTATTAGTCCAAGATTATTCTACATAGAGAGAAAAGATTCGACATAGAGAGAAAATATTCGACATTATAGAGACAATAGCAAAAAAGGTTGAATGTGCCTAACCTAACTCTATTAGTCCAAGATAATTCGACATAGAGAAAAAATTTGACATGAAGATTCGACATAAAGATTCCATGAAGCAGTCGGCGCGAGTGGACATTTATGGTCAAATGCTCTGCCCATAGGCTATAGAAGAATTCTAATGTTGGTTGACTAGTAATAATAATTAATAAATATAATTATTACTAGTGTCATACAACATTCGAATTCTACTATAGCTTGTAGGCGGAACATTCGACCGGAAATCTACGATTGTGGCGTCGTACAGTTTAGCTGCTCCGTCAAATCTTCTTAGAACATTCGACAGACACCATAAGCCTTCAATGACAGATTTGACATTAATTATTTCGGATTTTCGGACGAAAGCATTTTTTAACAAAACAACATAAATAAAAACGAATTTCGGGAGTAACTAAATAAATACATTTTTCGGACGAAAATGAAATTTCGAAACGAAATATTTCAGTGTGCACATGTCTATTATGGGGATATCCTGATTCTGTACCCCACCCTCCTTCCCATATTGCAATCTGCAATAAACCTGTTCATGTATTCAGCTTACTAAAGTTACTGGCACCTGTGACGGAAGGAGGGTTGCTACCTCATCCCTTTAAACCAGAACAGATATGAATTACTCAGGTTCTGAGACTAATTTAGTGCAGATAAGGCACCAAGTGAGTTTAATTACCACCTTAATCAACCACAGAACCTGTGTAATTAATATGTGTTCGGGTTTAAAGGGATGAGGTGGCAACTCTAGATGGGAGTCACTTTGGGCGGGGGGCTTGGGGAACCCAGGTTACCTTGGAGAGCACTGGAAGCTCCTTGTCCAGCTCCCCCAGCCCCTCCTATGTGTAAGTAACCCTATGTCTATTAGGGGCACAGGGTGACCGAGAACCCCAGTCTGACCTCAAGACTATGTGAAGATAAAGTCCACCATTCATCAAGGTAAAGAACCCAACCTGAAATGGAATGTGCTTGGGATCTTGTTCCCATGTAAGAGTGCTTAGGACATTCGCAATAGGGCTCTTTGTCATCTGGAAGTCAAAATGTATTAAAGATCAGTACTAATAGCACTACAGCTGTATAACAGTTCTCACAGAGATGTCAACGTGAAAGAGTAGCTTATACAGCAATGTATGTATGCTATACGGTGCCAACAATCAGCATTATACCATGCTCCAAAATCTGCAGTAAATTCTAATTGTTGGTGCCCATTACTTACCTTAACATGTGACTGGCTCCTTCAGGCTATTTGTGGAGTGGGATCAAAAAGGCTGACATGATGAGAAACAGAGTGAGGTAGAGGCTTTTTCTGTATTAACAAGAATGGGATATTATGCTTAAGGGTAAGCTCTCCACTTTTCCTCTAATCCGGGGGTCAGCAACCAGTTGATCATGATGTACCAGTAGATAGTAGCCAGGTGACTGGTAGATCGCGGTCTGGGCTTACTGACCCGCCATCCCAGAGCATCAAACAGAGTGCATGCAGAGGGACTACTTGTAAAGTTGGAGCTGTAGTAGGGAGCAAGAGCCACAGTAAGGGACAGGGTTAACTAGAATATCGGGAGTTGCATATAAACTCTCTTGCATTTAATAGGTTCACTTACTAATATACTGAAAGGTGATCACTACACACATACAGTAGCACAGACCTAGCTATGTGGCACTGTGCATGTCATGTGAGATAATACCAAAGACAGAGATACTGTGGGGGAGATTTACTAAAACTGGTGCACACAAAATCTGGTGCAGCTATGCAGAGTAATCATTCTGGTTCTAACTTCTGCTTGTTCAATTAGGCTTTAACAATAACACCTAGAAGCTGATTGGTTACTATGACTAGATTCTGTGTGCACCAGTTTTAATAAATCTCCCCATGTATGTCTGTCACAGGGATTCTGATACACATTCAAGAAGCTGTGGGCAGCTGCAGTTAAACTAACTAGAATGCTTGCCTAATAGTCTCTGCTTGGTCTGGGTTAAATACAGTAGCAGCAGCTCCTGTGTGTGCTGGGGGGGACACTCTTATGCAAGGGGACTCTATGATGCAAGGGGGCTCTCTGATGCAAGGGGGGACACTCTGGTGCAAGGTGGACTCTCTGATGCAAGGGGGGAGACTTTGATGAAAAGGGGGCTCTCTGATTCAAGGGGGCTCTCTGATGCAAGGGGAGCTCTCTGATGCAAGGGGGGGCACTCTGATGCAAGGGGGGACACTCTGATGCAAGGGGGCTCTCTGATGCAAGAGGGGACACTCTGATGCAAGGGGGGTTCTCTGATGCAAGGGGGGTTCTCTGATGCAAGGGGGACTCTCTGATGCAAAGGGGGACACTCTGATGCAAGGGGGACTCTCTGATGCAAGGTGGACTCCCTGATGCAAGTGGGGGGCACTTTGATGCAAGGGGACTCTCTGATTCAAGGGGGGCTCTCTGATGCAAGGGGGGCACTCTGATGCAAGGGGGACTCTCTGATGCAATGGGGACTCTATGATGCAAGGTGGGCTCTCTGATGCAAGGGGGGACACTCTGATGGGGGGCTCTCTGATGCAAGGGGAGACACTGTAATGCAAGGGAGACTCTCTGCACAGGGGGTTCTCTGATGCAAGGGGGGACACTCTGATGCAAGGGGGACTCTCTGATGGGGGACACTCTGATGCAAGGGAGACACTCACAATTAAAGTGGACTGGTCTGGATGAAGTCCAGGGCCAAATTTTTGTCCCAGTCCAGCCCTGTCCATAGACCTCAAGTTTACACAGGCATTCCCTGAAATCGCGTGACAATTGCATGTAAATCACGACTGCGAAATCGTGCGACTTTCAACAAATTCAGAAAGTAGAATACAGAAGATCCCTATATGTATTTTGTTCTTTCTGTTGGAGCATTGACAATCAAATAGTCCCACATTTTCAGCTAAAACACACTCAAACTGTTGCAGAAATTGGCTAAATGCCATGACATTCTGTAGTGGACAGTGGGTACTGTAACAAATCATACCCCATGTAGAGTGGTAAACTGCTATGGTGGAACAAGCGCATATTGTATCTATTAGTCCAAGATGGGACCCAGCTTGTAAAAGAGAATGATCATCCACTGCAAAAGTGCAATGTGTACCATGACAGGGAGAAAGAGCAAAAAAATATATAACATACAACACCATTATATTTGGTGGCATTTTGAATTGTCTTAATAGGCGTCCAACACGTTTTCTTTCATGTGGCCATCTGCAGTTTATGTTTACTAATGAAGCTAATCAGATGTTCTAGGAAAATAGGAAGTGGTACAGTTTTCCTGTACCTCATAGGTAAATATACCGTAGACATTAAATTGATGTTTGTAATACTCAAGCAATTAAAATCACTTACAGATCTCACATACACACACTGCAGAGTCAGCAAAACATAACTTTAAATCTGTTATAATTTCATAATTGCACATACTGTATGTGGTGAGACTACTGCTCTTACAACCTATTAGAGACATACAATAATTGATAGTTAACAAGTAAATCCTTAAAGCATTAGGTATGTATAGCTGCATAATGCACACAGCACTGCTTTCTTAATTCTCAAATGCTTTGAAAAAACACAACACATACACATAAAGAAAACCCTAAACCACAGGATGCTCTCAGGCACTAACTCAAATGAATAACTATAAAAACAGCTTGTTTTCAGGAATTTATAATCTATGCTTACGTATAGCATGTATTATAGAGCTACAGAACCGGTTTAAATTAGGTATTGCAGTCAGTGTTGAAGTCCCCAAATTCTTACATATGATATAATCTGTTACGCTCAGTTAAGAGGCAAATCTTTGGGTGGTCTCAGTAGCGGCATCTCAACATAATGAGGGTACAAGGAGGATATAAAACGCTGGATGTGAAGCATGGGGGAGCTAATTTTACTGGGTGTGGTAATGCATGCTATAGGCTTTACATGCTAAACAACAGCGTAACAACCTCTGAAATAACTGTCTAATTTGACAGTCCAGGGATGTTTACTTCAATGCCAGGGGATAAAATAAAGGAATTTACCACCACATCCTGACAGTATTAAACAGCAACAATTGTTCCTCACTAGCAGGGTTGCCAATCTCCCACAGCATTTTTTACTGACAAAACATGGTAAATTTACTGACATTTTTTTTAATGGCAACCTGAGAAATTACAGAACTCCTATTGAAAACTAACACAGTGAATATTTGAACAGTATAAACATGATATGGAAACACTGACAACACCTATAACAAAGTAATTTGCTTGATTTACACTTAAAAAGTCAACACAGCAAGAAATTATCAGCCCCTGATATTTACTGGCAGCTGTAAAAAAAAATCACAGATTTTTACAAACTGTCAGTAAATTTACTGGCAGTTGGCAACCCTGCTCACTAGGTATGGTCCCGATGTTCGACTCAAACATCGGGTGTTCGCCCTTTCAGCGAATACCGAACATTATAGGGCGTTCGCAGCAAATTCGAGTGCCGTGGAATGCCCCATAATGCACTGCGAGATCGCAGTGCATTGATGTCTGATGATTGGCCAAAGCATGCACCTAACCTGCATGCTTTGGCCAATCACAGCGCACTTTGCTGTGAGAGCCATGATTGGCCAAAGGCAGGGTGCCTTTAGCCAATCATGGCTCAGGGGGCTAAGTCCACGCCCCACACTATATAAGGCTGCTTACATGGTGGCCGTATATAGGCAGTTTAATATATATATATTGTCAGTGTAGTGTAGACTAAATATACAGTGCAGGCAGTGTATTAATATACATATATACCATGTAGTATATATGTATACTCTGCATTCAGTGTGGACTATACATACAGTCCAGGCAGTCTAGTATATATATATATATATATATATATATATATATATATATAAATATGATGCTGTCAGTGTAGCATATATATACAGTGCAGTCAGCGTACAGTATATAATACAGTGTATTGAAGTGGTTAAGGGGAACCCTATGACAGAAGTATGAAAAAAAAGGGCATGGGCATCATGGGTCCCCCCCCCCCAGTCTATACCAGCCCCCCCCCCCAAAGTGTCAAAAAGTAAAAACCCCAAAACACAGTTTTTGACAATTCCTTTATTAAAAAAAGGAAATAAAGTGTCCCACGATGTCCATCTATCTTCAATCACGCCGCCCAACGAACCCGAAAAATGTGAAAATAAAAAGCTCTGCCTCGATGGGAGCCATCCTGCTGACTGCTGTCTCGCCCTAACCCTTGATTTAACAGCTGTCACAGTAAAAAGACAGGAGTCGGCGGGACGCCCCCCATGGGGGCGGAATATTTTCAATTTTTTTTTCTATTTTTCAGGTCCATCGGGCAGCGTGATTGACGATAGATTTACATTGCGGGACACTTTTTTTCTTTTTTAACCACTTGCCACCTGCCATATAGCACACAACACAGCCGGTGCGCACCTGCGAGGGCACGCCGCACGGCGATCGGAGGTGTTGTGTATCATTCTGACAGAGGCTTCTTACCACATTATCAGTTGTGAACAATCCCAGCTGATCATCGCGTGAACCAGGAAGTGCCGATAAACGACTTTCCTCGGTTCACACTGACAGGGAGAGCCGATCGGCAGCTCTCCCTGTCAGAGGAGGGGTCTGTGCTGATAATCAGCACATTGATTATCAGCACCGCCCCCATCAAAAGGTGCCCATCAGCTGCCAATCAGTGCCCAACACCTGACAGCCTGTCCCCATAATAAACGCCTGTCAGTGCCCATAACAGTGCTGATCAGTGCCCACAACAGTGCCAATCAGTACCCCATCAGTTATGTCTGTCAGTAGCTCCAAATCAGTGCTGCCTATCCAGTGCCACCTACCAGTGCCCATCAGTGTCCATTAGTGCCAACTATCAGAGCTGTCAGTGTCGCCTATCAGTGCTGTCAGTGCCGCCTATCAGTGCCGCCTATCAATGCCCATCAATTTTTTTTTTCAATTGTCAGTCTTTTTTCGTTTATAGCGCAAAAATAAAAAAACTGCAGAGGTGATCAAATACCATCAAAAGAAAGCTCTATTTGTGGGAAGAAAATTATAAAAATTGAGTTTGTTTACAGTGTTGCACGCGCAATTGTCATTCAAAGTGCGACAGCGCTAAAAGCTAAAAATTGTCCTGGGCAGGAAGGGGGAAAGTGCCTGGTATGGGAGTGGTTAATAAAGTAATTGTCAAAAACTGTCTTTTGTGATTTTTACTTTTTGACACTTTTTTGGTGAATGGGTAGGGTACCCATTCACATGGGGGTTGATTTTTTCCTTGAATTTTTTTCCTTTAGAAATTTAATTTTGCTGCGGCACTGTAAAACACATCAGACAGATGTGCCACTTTACATGCAAATCAAGGGGACCCCCCCAGACACGATATTTAAAGGACAATTTCATTTTTATTGTTTCACTTAAGGAATTATTAAAATCACTGTTCTTGAAAAAACGGTTGTTTTAAAAAAAAAATTTTTGCGTTGATACATGTCCCCTGGGGAAGTACCCAGGTCCCCATACACTTTTTATGGCAATAACTCACATATAAGCCTTTAAAATGAGCACTTTTGATTTTTCATGTTCGTGTCCCATAGACTTTAATAGGGTTTGCATGTTGGCACAAATTTTTGGTCATGTGTTCTGGTGCGAACCGAACTGGAGGGTATTCGGACCATCCCTATTCCTCACCAAAGGAAATATGTGGGATTTTTGATGTGTATTATCTCTCAATTTAAGAATCATCAATACACTAACATAGAAAACAAATAAAGTTCAGTCGCTAAATGAAAAAGATATACAGTATGTATATATATAGAGCAGCTAGCAAAGAATCAATATACAACATATGTCAGTTTCAAACAAATTACCAAAAATATGCAGCTCCTACAAAATAAATACATTATGTAATACATAAACCTAATATAAAAGTGCTTAATAAAAATAAAAAAAAATCATGTGCCATAAATAAAGTGTAATAAATAAATATGAAAACATCCATAAATCAGTTTGTAAGGTGCTACAAATCATCCACCAATATAATTAGAGTAAAAAAACAAAAACAAAAAACCCTGGATCCGCAATGCCCCATTTCCACTGTTTGTGGATCAAAGACTTGGATGTCACATTGTTTTCAATATTTATATATTTGTGGATGATTTGTTTCACTTTAAAGTGGTTGTACACCCTGTACAACACTTTTACCTACAGGTAAGCCTATATTAAGGCTTACCTGTAGGTGCTTGAAATATCTCCTAAACCTCAACGGTTTAGGAGATACTTACTAAAAAGCCGAGCACCGATGACTACAGCACATGCGCCGATGACACATCGAGTCGTATCTAATAGGGGTCGTGCCGTGACTGGCGGCTCCCGCACGCAATGGGGACATTGTGGGCTTCGGTTTCAGGTAAATGACACATAATGGGCTACTATGCGATGCATAGTAGCCCATTATGCTTTACCTTTGCAGGGAAATAAAGAGGAAGTAAAACCCACCAGGGTTTACTTCCTCTTTAATGAACTGATTTATGGATGTTTTTATATTTTAGACACATGTTTTTTTTTTTATTAAGCACTTTTATATTAAGTTTATGAATTACAAAATGTATTTATTTGATAGGCACTGCATATATTTTGTAATATATAAACATATTTCAATCCAATTTCTATTGTTAAAACTTAACCATTAATTAAGTTGGACATGTTAAAAAAGGAACAAGAAAATACTGCATAATAGTAAAAAAATACAGAGTGTATGACCCCTATGAAAACCCAATATGATATAGTTCATTCAACCCAGGAAGGGCTATAATCATAACCTCCCAAATTCCAAACAATAACATATGATACATGTCATATAGTGAACAAAAAATGTTGGCTGTGGCGGAGCGCTTTATTTCAACATGTTTCGCTTAATGCTTCTTCAGGAGAGGGGTGTTCTATAGTGAAAGGTAAAGTAATAATAATAATAATACATTTTATTTTTAATGCCCTTTTCATCAAAGATCTCAAAGTGCTACAGGTTAGAAACAGTTCATACAACGAAGTGAACATCTAAAAAGAACAAAAAGCTTTGCTAAAAATGTACAGGGGTAAACAGTCTTTATATGTGTAGGGATGTAATATTTTTGCTACATTCCCTTTGTTTTTTTATGATTTTGTAGGAAGCAGGGGGCTGCACTCAGCTTATCGGTACCTGAGCAGAGGTAATCTCTAAGCATAGAATGAATGACTGTATACATCCATGGTCATGTAAACATTGATGGCTTCTGCATCAGCGTTTACTGTGCACATGCAATTAAGGCACTTCTTCATGAACGTAACACTTTAGCTTTTGTGAAGAAGCGTCGTAAGCACATGCATGTGTAAAACAGTGGTGTAGAAGCAATCACTGTATTGGAGACTGTGTGGCTCCCTGGGCATGAGAAAGCATCTGGGCTTTTACGCCTCAGCACACAGAAGCTGCTACGAATCCTAGGGAATTAAGCCTTTTTTCTTTGCCACTTGTTGTTTAAGTCTAGCAAGGTGTGCTAAAGAGTTCTTTTCAAAGTATTCCTGAAGATGCTAGGTGCTGGAGTCTAAAGAGTTTCTGGCCCAGAGGAAATAAGTTGCTACTGTCCCCCATAAGAAAAGTAAATTTTGTCCAGCCTTGGAACACAAAGATTGAGATACCTCTTGAACCCCAATAGCCAAGGAGCCACAGCTCTGCAAGTGTCCAGCCATCATAGTCTGTGTTTAGGAGATACAGACAGAGATGAGAGATTAAGAAGAAATTAGAGCCTTGTCTGGTGTTTGAGGCATCCATGTTTTGGGGATATCCTGATTCTGTGTCCCATATTGCAATCTGAAATAAACCTGTTCATGTGCTGACCTTACTAAAGTGACTGGAGCCCATCCTTTTACAAGGTAAAGAACTCCACCTGAGGTTAAATGTGCTTGGTATCTTGTTTCCATGTAAGAGTGCTTAGGACATTCGCAACATGCAATATGCTCCAAAATCTGCAGTAAATGCTAATTGTTGGTGCCTATTACTTACCTGAACATGTGACTGGCTCCTTCAGGCTGTTTGTGGAGTGGGATCAGAAAGGCTGGTAGGATGGGAACCAGCGTTAGGTAGAGGTTTTTCAGTATTAACGAGGTAGGGATGTTGTACTCAAGGATAAGCCCTCTACTTTTCCTCTAATCTGGGGGTCAGCAACCAGTAGATCGCAGCCAGGTGACTGGTAGATCACGGTTTGGGCTTTTTGACCCACCATCCCAGAGCACCAAACAGAGTGCAATGCAGAGCGACTACTTGTAATGTTGGAGCTATAGTAGGGAGCAAAAGCCACAGTAAGGGACAGGGTTAACTAGAATTTCAGGAGTTGCATATAAACGATCTTGCAATTGACAGGTTCACTTACTAATATACTAAAAGGTGACCACTACACACATACAGTAGCACAGAAATAGCTATGTGGCACTGTGCATGTCATGTGAAATATTAATAATAGGATGAAATATTAATAATAGGACAGAGATACTGTAGGGGAGATTTACTAAAACTGATGCACACAGAATCTGGTGCAGCTATGCATAGTAACTAATCAGCTTCTAACTTCAGCTTGTTCAATTAGGCTTTGACAATAAAACCTATACGTTGTAAGGTTGATGTGGCTCAGTTCTGTGTCTAATTCCTGGAAACTCCCCTTTATGTAAAATATCACAATCCTCCAACTTGGTTTTCTGACCCAGCTAGCAAGGACAGGAAGTACCTGTCTATAACCAATTAACTCTGTGGTAATTAACAAACAACAACAAATTCAAAGAGTAGAATATGTTCCATACCATTTTTTGCATTTTTGTTGGAGCATTGAACAATCAAATAGTCCCACATCTGCAGATAAAACACACTCAAACTGTTGCAGAACTTGGCTAAATGCTATGATATTCTGTTGTGGACAAAGTGTAAAAAATCATATCCCATCTAGAGGGGTCAGCTGCTCTGGTGGAAGAAGCGCATATCTGTTAGTACAAGAAGGGACCCAGCTAGTAAAATAGAATGTTCATCCACTGCATAAGTACACCCACAACAGGGAGAAAGTGCAATGTTAAAAAAAAACTATGCCATACAACACCACGATATTTGGTGGCATTTTGGCAAGAGACCCTCCAATAGGCATCCAACCCGTTTTTTTTTTTTTTTTTTCATGTGGCCATCTGCAGTTTATGTTCACTAATGAAGCTAATCAGATGTTCTGGGAAAATAGGAAGTGGTACTTATAGTATTCCTGTACCTCATAGGTAAATATACTGTGGACAATAAATTGGTGATTGCAATACTCAAGCAATTAAAATCACTTATAAACCAATTAAAATCACTTACAGATCTCTCATACACACACACTGCAGTCAGCAAAACATAACTTTAAATCTGTTATAATTTCATAATTACACATACTGTATGTGGTGAGAATGCTGCTCCTACAACCTATTAGAGACATACAATAATTAATAGTTAAAAAAGTTAATTCCTAAAGCATAAGTAATGTATAGCTGCATAATGCACACAGCACTGCTTTCTCAATTCTCAAATGCTTTGAAAAACCACAACACATAAAGTAAAGCCTAAACCATAGGATGCTCTCAGGCACTAACTCAAATGAATTACTATAAAAGTAGCACATGTTTTCAGGAATTTATAATCTATGCTTTTACGTATAGCATGTATTATAGAGCTACAGAACCTATCTGTTTAAATTAGGAATTGCAGTCAGTGTTGAAGTCCCCAAATTCTTACATATGATGTAATCTGTTACATTCAGTTGAGATTGATAGTGTAAAGGTGTGCTGATTCTATGTAAGGGGTGGGAAAACCCACAGTAATATAAAATATAATGCACAATAATGTTGCCCAATGTGTACACAATGGGTAAATTGGAAATAGAGTGACCTGTAACACATATGGATAAGCAAAATTTCTTAAAATTGTCAGTGCTTCCCTTCACCTACACCTTCAGTTGAGAGGCAAATCAAATGGGTGGTCTCAGTAGAGGCATCACCATATAATGAGGGTCCCAAGGATGATATAAAACACTGGATGTAAAGCATGGGAGAGCTAATTTTACTGGGTGTGGTAATGCATGCTAAACAACAGCAAATCAAAAATCAAAAACAACAGCAAAGCAATGTGGTAGCTTTACATGCTAAACAACAGCAAATAAACCCCTGAAATAAGCATCTAAATTGACAGTATAGGGATGTATACTTCAATGCCAGGGGTATAAAATAAAGAAATTTACCACCACATCCTGATAGTATAAACAACAACACCAAAGGAAATGTGTGGGATTTTTGATGTGTATTATCTCTCAAAGAATCCTCAATACTTAATATATTAAGTTTGTGTATTACAAAATGTAGTTATTTGATAGGTGCCACATTTGTTTTGTAATATATAAACATTTTAACATTATTTAAATCCAATTTTTATTGTTACAACTTAAACAGTAATTAAGTTGGTCATGTTAAAAAAGGAACAAAAAATACCATATAATAGTAAAAAAATACAAAGTGTATGATCCCTATGAATGAACCCGTAAGAAGTCCATCTCCAGCATAATATTATATAGTTGATCCTACCCAGGAACGACTATAATCATAACCTCCCAAATTCCAAAAATAACATACGATGCACGTCATATAGTGAGCAAAAAATGTTGGTCTAAATGTTAGCTCTTTATCTCATTGTGTTTCGCTTAATGCTTCTTCGGGAGAGAGGTGTTCTATAGTGAAAGGTAAAGTACAGGTTGTAGCGGAGCATCCCAGAGAGAGCCAGGAAAAGTCCTGTTCAGGGTTTATACGTCTCCCAGGCTCCTCTCATACACATTCAGGGATCTCTGATCCACAATCCAATTTGAATATTGGTCCTCTCCCCCAGGCCAATTTAAACTAACCTGTGACAGACAGCCTTTGCTCTCTGCCTGGGAAACACAGACAACACTGGTCTGTGAGAGCAAAAGGTGGGTAAAAAGCTGTTAAGCTGTATCTGTGGAAGCTGACAAGTTGTAGGCTTGCTCAGCCTGGTAGTTAGGGCCTGTATAAAATGTGTAGTTAGTGCGGAGACACGGCTAGGTTTTTGTTTGACTATTTTTGTTCTGTTTGTTTTCTGAAACACTGTACAGCACCTGTATATAGAGTAGACTTGTATATACAGTATCTCACAAAAGTGAGTACACCCCTCACATTTTTAACAAATAGTGGAGCGTGTGGTCGTGGAACGCTTCCTGAGGTCGCTGCCAATTCCCTTGCAGAAGTGGGTGAGTCAAGGAGACCCCAAGTCGCCAGACAACCTGGTGAAGCTCATTGAGAGATACTTTGCTGCAGAAAACCTGGTCACCACCCCTACAGCTGCAAGGACTTTCCACCCAAAGCCACGGTCTCCCCAGGCAACCGGTAAGACTGTTCCAGGGGAAGTGGGTGGTAAGCATGGCAAGGAGATAGGGTGGAGGATTTTTGGTACCAGGACTGAAGTTTGGTGTCCCAAACAAGGGAAGCTACTGCTTGTCATCAAACCAAACTGGGGCAACATCAGGTGTTTCCGTTGCCAAGAACTGGGACATGTTACAGAAAACTGTCCATTGACAGATGAACCCATGCAGTGTGACGTATCTATTAGAAGACAGTCTATGTTTGCTGCTGTTTCATGCACCTCAGCCTCAAATGTAGGAAAACACATGTGCCAAATGACTGTTAATAATAAGCCTATTATGGCCTTGCTTGACTCTGGAAGTCTAGTGACTTTGGTTAAAGCTGAGATGGTTGAAACTGTGAATTTTCATGCTAAAAAAGTTGCTGTGATCTGTGTACATGGGGATACCCGGGCCTATCCTATAACCACTGTTCACTTTAAAACTTACTTAGGTACAGTGACCCATCCGGTCGGACTTGTGCCCCACTTGGTGCACGAGGCAATCATTATTATGGATTTCCCTAAGTTTTGGAAACTGTGAGATTGTCCCCAACTCGGTTACAGTAACTTACTCAGTGGCAGAGCCAGAACTCTTGGCCAGCACCAACAATGTGGGTTCAGGAGACTTCTCTCAGGGTTCCCCGGGTTTTCCTTTCTCAGTTATGGCAGGAGAACTGGAGTAGCCTGAGGAAGTCCCAACAACCAGTAAAGGTGGACAGCCATCTGCTGACTCTGAGGCTACATTAGAGTTTGCTGACCTTAATGTGCACAAAGAAAACTTTGGTACCGAGCAGAGAAAAGACCCTACTCTTGCCAGGGCCTGGGAAAATGTAATAATGATTAACGATGTACCTGTCAAACCAGGGGATAGGCCTTGTTTTCCTTATTTCAGCAGCAATGAGGATTTACTATATCATGTCTATAAAAAGAATGATGAAATTGTTGAACAGTTGGTGGTCCCAAAGCCATACAGATGGGTGGTGTTGGAACTTGCCCATGGTCATTTAGGGGTGGAGAAAACCCACTGAAAGGGTGTTACACAGGTTTCACTGGCCCGGGATACAGAAAGATATTGAGAATTATTGTCAATCATGTCCTGTGTGTCAGATGTCAGCCCCACTACCCCACTCCCGATTTCTTTTAGTGCCCTTGCCCATTATTGAAGTGCCCTTTGAGAGGATTGTCATGGACCTTGTGGGTCCACTCCTTAAGTCTGCCCGGGTTCACCAACATATCCTTGTAATCATGGATTATGCTACCCGTTACTCAGAGGCAGTTCTCTTACGCACTGCATATGCTAAGAACATTACCAAAGAGCTGTCCATGGTGTTCAGTCATGTTGGCATCTCTAAGGAGGTCCTTACGGACCAGGGCACCCCATTCATGTCACGAATAACTAGGGAGCTGTGCAAGTTATTTAAGGTGACGTAGTTGCTAACCTCTGTATACCACCCTCAAACTGATGGCTTGGTGGAACGCTTCAAAAAAACATTAAAGCGCATGTTAAAAAAGGTTGTTGACAAGGATGGGAAAAACTGGGACTTCCTGATTCCATACTTGATGTTTGCCATCAGGGAGGTTCCTCAGTCCTCTATGGGGTACTCCCCATTTGAGTTGCTTTATTGGAGACACCCTCTGGGACTCTTAGATATAGCCAAGGAAACCTGGAAGGGGGAGCAGACACCTCACAAAAGTGTCATTAAGCATATCGTTCAAATGCAGGACAGGATTGCAGAAATCATGCCTATGGTAAAAAAAACACTTACTGCAGGCCCAAGCAGCCCAACAGAGAATATACAACAGGGGGGCCTAACTCCATGTTTTCTCACCTGGTGACAGGGTCCTAGTGTTGGTTCCTACTTTTGAAAGCAAGTTCCTGGCTATGTGGCAGGGTCCCTTCGAAGTAATTGAAAGAGTTGGGGAGGTCAATTACAAAGTATATCAACCAGGTAAAAGGAAGCCTGAACAGATTTACCACATTAACCTGTTAAAGCCCTGGAAGGATAGACTGGCATTAACTGTGAGGTCCCTCCCGGTAACACCTAAGGGTACAGAGTCTCCCCTGATCCCTGAGGTCACGATTCCAGACACCCTATTGTATTCCCAAAAACAGGAAGCTAAAGAATTCCTGATAAGGAATAGAAATTTTCAGTTATCTGGCACGACTTCACACAGCAGTTTAGCATGGTATAGTTACTGAACCTGGGGTCCGTGTCAAGCTCAAACCCTACTGAAGCTGACTTTGGGCCTCCTGAACTTCCTGTTCCTGAAAGAACTGTCTTTCTCCCTAGGTCTAAATGTCCAGGGTTTGAAAGGAAGCATGGGTCTCCCCTCTTGGAAGGTATTCCTGCAGTTGCTAGGTGCTGGAGTCTAAAGAGTTTCTGGCCCAGAGAAAATAAGCTGCTCCTGTCCCCCAAGAAAAGTCAATTTGGTCTGGCATTGGAACATGAAGATTGAAACACCTCTTAAACCCCAAATGCCAAGGAGCCATAGCTCTGTAAGTGTCCAGCCAGCAGAGTAGGAGATACAGAGAGAGATGAGAGATTAAGAAGAAATTAGAGCCTCCTCTGGTGTTTTAGACTATCCATGTTTTGGGGATATCCTGATTCTCTACCCCACCTTCCTTCCCATATTGCAATCCACAAAAAACCTGTTCATATATTGAAATTAATTTATTAAAATATAAACCCAAAAAGGAACTGCACCAATGTGTGTACTAGCCAGGGAAAATGTATATCTAGTATCACCACCAAGTTCCCTGCCAAAAATTCAGCCGTATCACTTATATAAAACCACATCATTTTATTTAAGCATAATAAAAACAACAGATCAATTGTAACCCTTAAAACCATTTTTAATCCCCACAAAAATAAAAAAGCGAGTCTTCCAAGGTGACAGAATCTTAATATGTACTGTATTGTGTATGGAAAAAAATATATTCATTTGTAAATGTAACAATTCCTGATGAAATAGTAATACAGTCACATTCAAATGAACATATAGACAAAGACCTAACCTTATACCTACAATGAAGCATTGTGGTGGTGGTGGTGGAAGTGGTATGGTTTGCTTCAGGGCCTGGGCAGATTTAGGGGCTGGGCACCTTGCAACTATAAAATCTGCATCATATCAAGGTGTTGAACCGGAAGTGGATCTTTCAATATGACAAGGATACAAAGCACACTGGCTCAAAAAAAAAAGAAAAAAAGAATGGAATTGAAGGTTATGGATGAACCTGATCAAAGCCCTGATTTGAATTTCCGCCCCCAACACACACACACAGTAAAATAAGTTTGACCAAATCAAATGAAGGAAGTTTACCCCTTTGGAGTGAGTGTTGACAGTGATGACTGGTGGACAGTTATCCAAAATTCCTAAAAGTAATTTCTGCTAAACCGGGCAATACCAACTTCTAAAGGTCAGGGATCCATTTACTTTTTCCACAGTACACCGTTAGAATTATTGATATTTTTGCTGAATAAATGGTTGAAAGTAAAAATCTGCTTGTGTTTTTCTTCGATTCTATCACCTTTAGGAACTGTTTGAATAAAATGTAATGTTTGCCTGTTCAAATATGCTGAAAAGGACAACAATTTCAATGGGACACACTTGTATTTTCACATGAATAGGAACATGAACAGGACCACGGAACAAAAATAATGTCTGCCAGAAAATTAAAACCTTGCCCATTCTACCAAAACCAGAAGAAATATGTTTTAGCTGGAGTTCTGACACAACTGGGAAGCATAAAGTTTATTTAGTGCATACTTATAGTAGCATTTATATCCAGATGCCACACAGACCACGACATACAGAGAAAAAATGCATTTTACATGAAGGAGGGACACAGTTTCAATGGCTACAGGATCTTTCTGACCTTTTATTTAATGAAGGTAATAAAGCACACGCCATCCGTGATCCAGCCCAAGGATAAATTTCCCAGCTTTTCTACGAGAATAACAGTCATACAACAACAAATACGCAGGGCTTGCTCTCACAAAGGTCAGCATAATTAATCTGCCTTTACTGTAAATCACCGCAGATTGCACTGAAAGGGTGGATTATACACACGGGCTAATTACCATTAGTCTACTGGTGAGTGCAATGTTATGGAGGATTTGCAACATTGGATATGGATTGAACATGCACTTTTTCTACTGTACAAAAGCACTTTGTGGTTGAGAGTGGGAATACTCACCTGCTCTTTGGAATCTTAGTGTGGACTATTTGAATGGACTTGCACATTTGGATGATGTAATTGAACACTATTTATTATAACACTTTATATGTTGATATATCGATTTTGACATTCATTTTTTGTGAACATATGTGATTCAATATTTTCCGCAGTTTATATCTTTTTAGGCAACAGTTATATGAATTCGTTTTTTGGCGCTGCACTGGTTGGGTTTGTTTACAGTTTTATTAGGGTGGTTACCTATTGAGTGCTAGCTGCTTTCCTTTTCACTTGCATATTGAGCGCTCACTGTTTTATTTTTTATTTTTTTTTTACAAACACTACAGAGGGATTACTGAAACAAATCTCTGGTTAGTCAGAAATAAAAAAAAAAAGAAAGAAAATAAGAAAGAAAGAAAGAGATTTGGAAAGATTTTGTGGACCAATAGAATTTATGATTGGCCATCTTGTAAAACAAGATGAATATATTGATAGTAATGGGGAACACAAATGCCAAACTGCCACTGGTGGCAGATATCTAAATTAAAGTCACAAAGACCCTATCTTCTATTTCTGTTAAAAGGTGATGGAAATTGTGCAACAAACAATAGATAACTTTTACCATCAGTAGAAGAACAGAACAAGCCTACAAAACAGAAGGAGAGTCAATAGTCTGTAGCAGGAAGTCTCTGATATCTTTACACCCCCATGTGTGAGTGAGAGTGGCACCTCTGCCACAGTGGAGGAGTATTTGGGGTTTTCCACACTCCGAGCCTTGGAAGCTGATCATCAAAGCCTGAGAAAGTCTCAGGGAATTCCTGTGAGTCATCTGGCTAATAGAAATGCGCATGCGTGCATACATCTCCACAGCATGACAATCAGGCCTGGCCGCGCGCACAGTGCATGTTGGCGCCAGACAGACTATTTAAGGATGCTCCTGCCTATGCTCAAGTGCTGACTCGTCTACAGCTATTCCCTGTGTCCTGTGTACTTCCAGTGTGTTCCCTTCGTTGCTGACATGGCTTAGTCCTGACCTCATTTCGAATACTGCTTTTGTCTTGTTACCTGTTCCTGACCTGGCTTGTTCCTAACTTTGCTCTGCTCTTGATTTGGTACCCCGCTGCCCGCCTGCTGATGACTAATCCTGTGACCATGCTTCTTTCTCTGATTCTGGCTTCCCGATCCGTTTGAGTGTCTGCTTGGCTGTATACGGTTGCAGTTCTGCACCCTGCTGAGTGTTCCTGCTGCAAGTCTGCTGGGGGCTCTGACCAGCCACAAGTCCCGGCCCTGCAGCGCAAGTAGAGTGCGTCATTAACCTCAGCTGGACTACTGTGCACAGCTACTGTTCCTGACCTGATGTTTCTCCTATTCCCTTGGAACCGCATCTCCTGCTGTAAGTCCCTCAATCTACATCTGCAGGCACTCTCCTGTCCTGCACTCTCTTTTTTTTCACTTTCAGTTGGGCCTGGGCTGGAGATAAAAGAGAGGCCAACCTCATCATTTCAGCCTCTTCTCATTTACGTGACATTAAGAATTTTAAAGCAGAAAACATAGACTACATCTTCCCAGAGGTTCTAATGGCCAGCCCTTTATTGATTGCTTCTCTCCTTAATTAATTTTAGGAAAATAAAATGGATTCTAATAGATTTTTTTTTCAGTTTTAGATAAAGCAGGAAAGGGTTGCGTGTTAGATAAAATAGGGAAGGGTGTTTGAACATTGGTCAACTTTTTATTGTTGTCTGCGTCCTGCTGGAGAGATTTATCCCTCTTTTTGTCCTGGTAACCATTGTCACCAAGACAGAAAGTGACAAAAAATAAAAAATTGTAGAATTGTAGAACAAGAGGTGATGGAAAATCCTCAAATGGAGATACCTGCACCTGTGACAATTGTCATAAATAGGAACTTGGTTTACTTTAAAGCAGGGGTGCCCAACCAGTGGCCCGTGGAGCCCTCTGATGTGGCCCTCGACCTCCTGCTCCAAGATGGCAGGTTGTCAAGCCCAGATCATAGGTTGCCGACCCGCCATCCCAGAGCAGCAGTTTTGTGAATGAAGCCGCTGGTAGTGGAAGCAAGTGGCTGCGGAGCAGAGCCACATTAGCCAATGCTTCCTGTATAGCGCCCGCTCCTGTCACAGGCAGAGTGATACCAAATGCACTCTGCCTGGGAAAGCAACAGCCAGCAATACCAGAATTGAAGACAGTTATTAAAGGTAAGTTTACTACTAAATTCACAGTATATATGGATATATCTGTTTTGCAGTGGTTACTGGGCTGCTTTCAAAATGATCCGCAGGTGCAGAGCAGCTGCGGGTTACCTGCATTGAGCCATAGACTTCTGTTATTACCTGCGGGTTTGTTGCGCCTTCAGAAAGTGCGCCACACCTGCAGGATATAATAGACGTTTACGACAAAGTGCAGCTAACCCGCAGAAAATCCACAGGTTCACTGCGCTGCACCCGCGATTTGAGCAAATCGCAGCGCATCAGTGTGAAAGCAGCCTTAGGCCCCTTTCACATGACTGGTCCGACCCAATCAGACCTACTATTCACCTCTATGGAGCAGCAGATGTAAACAGACTTGTGTCTGTTTACACACGCCTACCTAAAAAAATTAGAAAGGGATCTGCCCCTTCCGTCTGGGCAAATCGGATTGGATCAGAGGGCCCATAGAGTAGAGTGGGCTGTGTCCGTGGACACGGACCTGTCATCCTCCCGCTCCGCTCGTTGTGGCCCGCGACCAGTTACCAATTTGCTTAAGTGGCCCTCGATCTTCAAAAGGTTGGGCACCCCTGCTTTAAAGATTACCTTTAATTTCTTTTGCGTCATTGGGTCTCCAGAACAGGGAGTAAAAAGCCAGCTGAGCACAGGCAGCCAAATTATATTTTTACATTCATGTTGCTCCTCATTGGCTCAGACACAGCAGCGGGAGCCATTGGCTCCCATTGCTGTCAATCACAGCCAGTGAGGAGGAAGCAAGGGGTGGGGCTGAGCAGTGCTCTGTGTATCAATCGGACACACAGACTGCGGCTCTATAGCAAGCCAACACAAGTACCCCGTAGCTTGCTATGAGTGCACTTGTCAGGAGTCGCCGGCAAGGAACACCAGAAGAGGAAGATCATGATGTCTCTGTGCAAAACCATTATACAGATGACATGTTTGTTATTTAAAAAAAAAAATGAAACTTTACAATCACTTTAGGTTAAAATTGTATGAACTACAAACTCTGTGTATATGTGAAGGTAATACATATCCATCACTGTATATTTTAAGGATTGCAGAGGTTGCTGTTGACACTGACATTGATATTTCCAATTAGGAAGAGCTGATGTCAGACCAGTGAGGCTGGTGCTAAACTTTTTTTTGGGGGAGGGTGGCAAAGGAGAAGCCTGAAGACACAAATATTAATTCACTAGGGTCACAAGTGTGTGGGTTCCAATCCCAACCTTTTTCAAGCTAATTAGAGCCTCCGGCTCTAATTATGTGGCTTGAAAAATAAAAACCTCATAGATACCTATGAGTCTGGTGCCCGGCATGCATCCCCGTATGCAAACTAGGGGGGCGGCGCCCCTTATGGACTGGCTGCCCCTACTTCAGACATACAGGAGACTTCAGATTCATTGTCACCAGCCACAGATTCCCCTTTACAGGCTATGCAGTAAGAAGAATTAGTTTATCTGTCTTAGTTGTGTAAATTCTAAGCTTCTGTTTATCCTGGTCAGCCCTCTATGCTTAAGGCAGTTTTCCTAAGTCTGTAAAAATCCCAAAATGACTTTTCAGCTAAAAACCAACAGCAATCTTTTTTTTTTTTAAAGGAAGTAAAGGAGTAATTGTGCGCAGTTTTTTTCAGCACTTGCATTCTGTGGTAGTGAAATGAGTGGAGGGCTTTGAATTTACACTGAAGCTCTGAGAGATCTGAGATACTGAAAAAGATAGATGAGTACTGGGGAATGAGTAGTTATAAATGAAGAAATCAGGAAACTGAATGTTAAAAATGAGTACCTTGCACTGATGCCACCATCCTCCATAGTGGGCTATGCTGATAGCTGCCTTGCTACCTGCCCCTGATTTAGACATACTTACATACTTTATGTCTCAAGAAGGCTTCAGATATACTAGGATAAAGGATTCAAAGGGACTTTGCCCAGAGCTAACTGCAGGACCACACTACAAAAGGGATCGGGTACTGGGAGGAGCCATCTTATTCACTGGGTTGTTTAGGAAACTGGAAGGAGGCAGCTGCCATGGGGACTTGTGAATAGTGACTTTATGTCTATCCTTGAGGCTGAGTGCTGGACTGGGTATAGAACATTGCGCACTGACGCAGGGTAACTAAATGCACAATTTCTTGCCCTTTGGTATACAGCGGTGGGGTCTCAGACTGTTCATTATTAGCCATTACTGCTACTAGACTGTCCTTTGATTACTGGTTACTGCTCCTACCCCTCTCTTGTTAAAATGTTTTATTTTAATCCTAATAATATTTGTAACCAAACGTCCCACACTCCACTTGAGTGCTTTCGTCATATACTGCTTCCTCCCAGTCTGAATATAGATATCAGATATTCCGACCACTAACAACCACAGTCAAGACAATACTCGTTTGTTTGCTGAACATGGACTGTTTATTGAAAACACAGCTACACAGATAATACTCGGGACAATCCCCCCCCCCTTTGCATTCCGGGTGGGGTAGGCTGTCCAATCAGCAGGGAGAGCTGTTGGAGGAATTCACCCCCACCAATCTCATACACATCCCATAATATCCAAGGCAGACAGACACAATAGAACATCGGAATACAGCCCCACCCCAAACGACCCAGCAAAGAGTACACAACAAAATGATACAATAAACTATTGGGTGAAAGATCTCATTAATCGGCATTCCTTTCACATACATCTGTCCACTGAGTCCCAAGCTGGCAGAGACCATCATGGCCTCCTTAACCCCTTCAATACCCGCCCATAGTCATATGACGCCCACAAGGTGGATCTCCCATCCTGGGTGGGCGTCATATGACGTCCTCCCATTCCCGGCCGCCTGGGGGGCGCGCGCGCCCGCGGCGTCGCTCGTGACCCGGTGCGGGTGCCCGGCGGCCTCGATGTCCACCGGGCACCCGCGATTTCCCGTTAAAACAACGGGACCGTGCGGGACCGTGGAGCTGTGTGTGTAAACACACAGCTCCACGTCCTGTCAGCGAGCAGGAGACCGATCATGTGATCCCAGTACGGAGGAACACATGATCGGTCTCCTCCCCTTGAGTCCCCTCCCCCCACAGTTAGAATCACACATATAGGGAATACATTAACCCCTGCAGCGCCCCCTAGTGTTAACCCCTTCCCTGCCAGTCACATTTACACAGTAATCAATGCAATTTTATAGCAACGATCGCTGTGTAAATGTGAATGGTCCCAAAAATGTGTCAAAAGTGTCCGAAGTGTCCGCCGCAATGTCGCAGTCACGAAAAAAAATCGCAGATCGCCGCCATTACTAGTAAAAAAAAAAAAATGCAATAAATCTATCCCCTATTTTGTAGACGCTATAACTTTTGCGCAAACCGATCAATATATGCTTTTTGCGATTTTTTTTACCAAAAATATGTAGAAGAATACGTATCGGCCTAAACTGAGTAAAAAAATTGTTTTTTTTTTAAAAAATGTGATATTTATTATAGCAAAAAGTAAAAAATATTGTGTTTTTTTTCAAAATTGTCGCTCTTCTTTTGTTTATAGCGCAAAAAATAAAAATCGCAGGGGTGATCAAATACCACCAAAAGAAAGCTCTATTTGTGGGAAAAAAAGGACGTCAATTTTGTTTGGGTGTAATGTCGCACGGCCGCGCAATTGTCAGTTAAAGCGACGCAGTGCCGAATCGCAAAAAGTGCTCTGGTAAGGAAGGGTGAAAAATGGCCCGGTGCTGAAGCGGTTAATAATGTCCTTTTGCATTACACAACAGAATATCTTCCTAAATGCTTGTAGCTCTCTCAAATGCCAGGGCCCATAGTTGGTAGGCAAGAGGCTAGCATTCAGTCCCCTCCAAAAGCCTCCGTCCTGGGTGAGTCTATCACAATATTTTTATTATTTTAATAATAATAAAAATGTAATCAGCAATAAGTCACAAAAAAAGACAACGTCTAGACTGCTTATTGGAGACAGAATGAATGGACTGTTGTTGGGGGGCTGCCAGCCCTTGGAACTTGTTGGGGAAGAACCAAAAATACTAATGGCCCCTTTGGGGGAAGCGCTACATATTTATGTAAAACCTGTATACCAAATGAAAAAAAACTCTTGCTAACTACAGTGTGAGCTGGACTTCAGCTTCAATTTGGTAATATATCTAAATCTGCTAATACATCTAAAACAACCCCCCCCCCTCCCCAACGACTGAGAATGCTGCTGTCTAAAGGTGCCCCTGTGCTCCTTCATCCAAAGTGAAGGCACTCAAATACTGGAGGTGTGTTACTGGCCAGATGAGCAGGCGACAACAAAGGGAAAAAAACTGCGCAAAAAAAGAAAACTAAGGCATCCACTAATGCAGGACATGTTTGCATTATGTAAAGTTTATGAATTTTTTTGATACATGTATTGGTTGTTAAATGGGTGACAGTAATATCACAGTGTAGACATTTGCACATTTTTATGTAAAATCATATGGTTTGTACGAGCTATTTGTTTACACTATACTATTGGATTACATTTTTATAACAGCGATGCACGTTTTTATAGTACATACGGCTGTGAAATTAAAACTCATACTTAGGGCACTTTCACACTGGGGCATCTGTACCGTCCTTTTAGCGGGGCTTTTTGGCTGCTAGCGGGGCACATTTAACCGAAAAAGGGTTGAAAGCGCACACAAAGCGCCGCTGCCGAATCGCTTTGCAGGTGGTTCAGCAGCGCTGGCCATTGATTTCAATGGCAAGGTAATTTTAGGAGCAGTGTATTGACCGCTCCCGAAACGCCCTAAAGATACTGCTCGCAGGACTTTTTTTCCCGTGCAGCAAACACACCGCTCCAGTGTGAAGCCACTCGGGCTTTTACACTGGGAGGCGTTTTTCAGGCGCTTTACAGGTGCTATTTTTAGCCCTTTAGCACCTCAAAAATGCCTCAGTGTGAAAGTGGCCTTAAACCACACAGCTGGACATTTCCAAAATGGTTTCTTGGAATTCTTTTTTTTAACAAGAAAAAGGTTTCTTGTAATTCTTAAACAAGAAACTAATGAAGACATCAGAGATTTCCCAAACCGAGGAAACATTTTAGGGGGAGTCTTTTAGAAATGAATGTTATACGTTTTCATAGCTTCTCTGGTTTTTACCTCTATATGACTCTGAAAGTGAATATATATTTCTTCACTACTAAGGTATTAGGGTTTATTTACTAAAGGCGAATAGACTGTGCACTTTGCAAAGTGCATCTGCACTCTGTAAGAACAGTTGCTGCAGAGCTTAGTAAATGAGCAGAAGCTCTGCTGACTTCCATTATCCAATCATGTGCAAGCAAAAATAATTTTTTTTTAAATTTTCCTTGCACCCGATTAGGTAGCAGGGGCGGACTGACAATTTATGGGGTGTTGGATTCAATATGAACTCATGTAGTCTCACATCGGTTCCTTCACAGTGCCTTTTTGGAGAGTAGGATACACTCCCTGGATCGGAATGTAGCCAGTTAAACAACTATGTTATATCTATGAGAGCTGATCTGCATTACAATGCTTGCTCTGATCTGTCTATAAGATAAGCAAGCTTCAAGGGAGACTGTTACTACTAAGATGGCTATGGATACCTATTGGATGGAAGGCAAGTGGGGGGTGGCTATGAGTGGGTGTGTAGGTTTGAATGAAGAGTTCGCACACACAGGAAGTCAGTCTCTGTTTGCTGGGACGCCCTGACATGAGAATGTGTCCCTGACCACCTCATGGTCTGGCGGCCATCTTGAGGCCTTCCCTTATGGATCATGGCGACGGCCCTCTCTCGGTCATCTGAGTCTAGCCGGTGCTACAAGCCTCACGGAGGGCCCTGTGATTCTTTGATATTCTTGTATTATATGATTTGATTGTAAGCTTTGTGATATTGTAATGTCTTTTAATACTTTATGTTAGCGTTCCTGATTCTTGGGAAATAAATAAGATAGTGTGTTACTAGCAGCAGTGTGTGTATCTTCATAATTAACTTTATATCAGTGTGCCTAGCAGGATTTAATAGACCTGCTAACTATGTGAATAGACATGTTAATAGTAGTTGTATACTGCAGCGATTTCTACATGGGGCCCCCGGGCAATAGGAGATTATGGGGCCCCCAGGCAATCAGAGATTATGGGGCCACACAGTATACACACGCACAGTTTACAATCACACAGTATACACGTACATGTACACACAGTATACACAGACATGTTTCTATTGGCTGAGAAGGTACTGGAGAGGTGGGGCAGCTATAATCTCTGGATTTTTAGACCAAAAAGGATGTCTGTAAGGGACATTTCAGAGACAGATGTAAAAAAAACACAGATTTTTACATACTGTCCCTGGTTTTACTAAACCGAGTGCCCGAGTGGCCGAATGGTCAGTCCGCCCCTGTTAGGTAGTCTTTGCAAAGTGAAGCTTTACCTCATTTACTAAGCTCTGGAGCAACTGCATCTGCAAAGTGTACAGTGTTTTTGCCTTTATCTACCTCATGTCTTCTTTTAGCTTCTTGCTTTTGAAATCATAAAGTGCATGTAGCTATGCTGTCCTTATATGTTTAGAAAAAATGTAGCAGCGCTGACAAATAGTACCAGTGTATTAACCCAATAGTAAAATGTATGTGTTTAAAGGTATATTAATTACCACATGCATAAACTATTCATAAGGAAAAAAATTATAAGAGCAATGCCATCAATACCTATATGGTCAATGGTACTGATTCAGTGCCAACAAGGTGTGTGACAAACAAGTGTATAGCAAGCAAATAATGTGCTATAAAAATAAATCATATGAGTCAATCAATTGAATGAATCATAAATTAATAAAACTATAAAAAATGTCCAAATATTTCAATCCCTCTGTAACATAAATCCCGAATAAATGGATCAAATATTCATAGAAGAAAAACAAAATTGATTTTGAAATGGTGAAAAGAATAAAGGTAATGATATTCTATAATAAATCCACCACCAATGTGATCACTGTATAAATTGAAGGCTTACCAGCTACCGTAGCAAGCTTTTAGGGCTTTTGACCTAAACCCGGTCGGGGCCTTTACATTTGGAAGGTATAACGAGTGCCTCCTGTTCTAGACTCCTCTTTCTGGTACAAGATGGATACCACCAGAATTTTTTTCCTTATGAATAGTTTATGCATGTGGTAATTAATATACCTTTAAACACATTAATTTTACTATTGGGTTAATACACTGGTACTATTTGTCAGCGCTGCTACATTTTTTCTATATTTTTCTATATTTACTTCTGTGTGTATCTCATATCTAGCAGCTGCTTGTTTTGTTTTTTTGTTATTTTTGCTTTATTTAGCGCCGGATTCACTTCTTTTTATATATTGTCCTTATATGTTATTTGTTGCAAAATCCATTTAAAAATGGCTTAAAAATCAGGAAGAACTCCGGACAGCCGCACACCAGGAAGAGATAAAATTCAATGAATTTATTTAAAAAGCAGGAATCACATCAATCCAAAACACGGCAAAGCAGAATTGGGGGGGGGGCACAAAAACTGACGCGTTTCGCACTATGCCTATGCCTAGTGCTTACTCAGCTATGAGTAAGCACTAGGCATAGTGCGAAACGCGTCATTTTGTACGCGTTTCGCACTATGCCTATGCCTATGCCTAGTGCTTACTCAGCTATGAGTAAGCACTAGGCATAGTGCGAAATGCGTCATTTTGTGCCCCCCCTATTCTGCTTTGCCATGTTTTGGATTGATGTGATTCCTGCTTTTTAAATAAATTCATTGAATTTTATCTCTTCCTGGTGTGCGGCTGTCCGGAGTTCTTCCTGATTTTTAATCTACTGTGTCATTAGCCAGCACCTGGGGCTCCCAAACAGGAGTAGGAGCATTCGCTTTGAAGGACTGTCCTTGAGCGGTGGTTATCTTTTCCCATTTAAAAATGGCGACAGTGTTTATCTGCTTATGTGACATTCATATAACTTTTATGTAATTTAATTTTGACAAAACAAAATTAGATAAGTACCCAGGCATAATTTTTGACACTTAAAGCAGAGTTCCACCCAAAAGTGGAACTTCCGCTCATTTGTCTCCCCCCCCCCCCCCACAGGTACCCTATGCCCACCTCTGGGAGACCGGGCCAGGGAGAATTACATCAGCAGCTCGGCTCCCTCCTCCTCCCTTCTCCTTCCCCCCCGCCGCCGGGCCAGTAGGAGAGGGCATCGGTGCCTCGCGCATGCGCAGTAGGGACCCGGCATGAAGCCATAATGCTACACCGCAGGATTCCCTTACCAGCAATGGCGGCGGCAGCAACCGACAGCTGAGGAAAACATCAGCTGCGGTGCCGACACCGCTGGGCTCCAGGACAGGTAAGTGTCCTATTATTAAAAGTCAGCAACTGCAGTATGTGTAGCTTCTGGCTTTTAATTTTTGCAGGGTTGGGCAGACCTCCGCTTTAAGTTAATAAGATGTTCCTGGGAAAGGACTAGACAATGGAATGCAGGAGCTAAAAACAGCAAGTAAATGTTCCACTGTATAAACAGATATTTTTTGTTGCATTGTTGGCTCATCAATGACAGTTAAAAATAATTCTGAAATTAAGAAGGATCTACTGTACTTTCAGATGTAGTGTTTTGCTTTATAACATAAAACTTTTTATGGAATCTGTAATTATTCAACAGATGTATTCAAATGTCTCCTGTGGGAGCTGTTTAGTATCATATACCAATTCCACAGATTACACCTATATATTATGCAGACCCACCCCATCTGTTCCATGACAGTAACTTAAAGCAGCCAAGGGAAAAATGGTAAATTCAAATTAGTTGCAGAGTCACCCTGGAAACACGAAAAGATGAATCTAACTACATTTCGGGTATATTAGTATACTTTTATATAGCTATAATATAGCTTATCACAATTAAAACAAAAATAATAATTGAATCAAACAAATATGAACTGTGTGACAAAACAATAAAGCTGTTGACAGGGGTCGTAAACATTCCTCAGAGATTTTGAGATATTGACATGGTAGCATCACGCAGTTGCTACAAATTTTTAAGTGTTATGCCTCGTACACACGATCGGATTTTCCGACGGGAAATGTGTGATGACAGGCTGTTGGCGGAAAATCCGACCGTTTGTATGCTCCATTGGACAATTGTTGACAGATTTCCCATGGACAAATGTTGGATGGCAGGTTTCAAAAATTTTTGCGGACAAATGTCTGTTGTCGGATTTTCCGAGCGTTTGTACACAAGTCCGTTGGACAAAAGTCCAAAGTACAAACACGCATGCTCAAGGACGAGCCATAAGCGGTCGGTCTTGTAAACTAGCATTCGTAATGGAGAATTAACATTCGTGACATGGCAAATTATGAAATCTCGAAATGCAGCGCACATTCTCTTCTTCTTTAATAGGATAATAATGAAGCTGCTTTGCTGGTTTGCAAATTAATTTTAAATAAAGGCTTTTTTTTTCCTAGTGATATCAAGAATAATATTATTATGCTTTTTCTTTTCTTTTTTATTTGGGCAAATTACCACAACACCATTATCCCGTAGTGTTTAAGATAAAAGATACAACTATGTTGGTGTCCCTTATCAATTTTACATTGTATTTTTTTTTTTTTTTATGTAACTGTCTACTCCCAAACTGTCATTTGAAGTAAAACACATAGCCAAGTATTATTCTACACAATTTTTTTTATTGTGCATTAAAAAAAAGAAAACAAATACAATTAGACATGCTATCTGCCAATATAACTTAACCAAAAAGTGGATTCTATGCATCCAAAAATATAGAAAATATACCAAATCAAATCATTGTTATTCAACCAAGAAATAAAATAAAAGCCTCATGCATATGTCCTGCTTCTTAATATAGGGGGTCAACAATGCCAAGAGTTGGTGAAAGCAGGGGTCCGTCATCTGGAGATAATTCTGAAAATCATCTGGATTATTCTCCTGGAGCTCCTGCAGCAAAGGCATATGACATAATTGGTCACAATTAATAAAGCAACCAATTTTTGGTCCAGTGCTATCCTCCATATGTGAACCATCAATAAAATCTCATACAATTCAAAAAATTTTATAAAAATAGCAATCTACAGAGTCCATAAAGAAAGAAGTACAGGCAGTCCTCTGGTAACAAACAAGATAGGGTCTGTTGGTTTGTTTCTTAAATTTAATTTGTTTGTAAGTCAGAAAAGGTAAATTTTGAAGTGTAGCTTCAGCCAAAAAAATTATTTAAATACATTTTTTGGATAGCATAGGGAAGGGTTAACACTCCTGTATCATTTGTTTTGCTCTCTTTGCCCCTGTTCAGAAGATTTCACCTCAATTTCTGTCCCTGTGAAAATTGGATTTTGAAAGTTTTTTGGGTTGTGGAAACAAGGATTGGTGATAAAGCTTCAGTGGAGACACCTTTTTCCATGATAACTCTTCCAGGAGTCAATTTCCCTTCCTAGGTGTAGATTTCCTTTCACCTCCTGTTGTCTCCCTCCGTTTGTAAGTAGGAGTTGTTTGTAACCCAGGGACCGCCTGTATACAATTTCAGTGAATGTGCAATCCCGTACACCATAGATGACATCACTTATCTACCACAGTGCCCTTCACCCCACCTTTGAGTGTCCTCTCACATGCTTGGTTAGACCTCTCTGATTAAGGGAGGTTAGTATGCACTTTAACAGTCTAATAATGGCACTGCTCCACCAGCTAAACAGTCACGATCCTCAACCCTCAGCGTGGTGTCACTCATATAGAAAGCAAGAGGAAGATACCATAGTGCAGATCGCTTGTAACAATATTTTATTTAAATATCCGATACACTTAAATTTCAGAAGTGAACAGACAGCATATCTAAACAAAAATCTCAGTGTCCACAGCTATGCTCAGCTCTGCCCAGGGTGATTACGTCACCTCCAATATCACGGGTTGCATCCAATGGGCTTTCTCAAAGGTTTAGGCTCACATTTCAGAAGTAAACAGACATAAGCAAAAATCTTGGCGTCCACTGCTCCGCCCAGCGTGATTACGTGCCCCCTTACCTTACGTGTTGCGCCCAATGGGCTTTTTCAAAGGTTTAGGCTCAGGTTTAGGCTAAAGGTTTAGAGCCTAAACCAGAGTAGTTCATACACATACTGTTTATTGAAGGATTGAACTGCACTATTCAGAGTTTGGTTTGTCAATTTGCATTTGCATAGGTGGATGTATGCATTTTTGTGTCGGCAGCTTCTGTTATTTTGAGTGTTTTTTCTACTTTTGTGGTAACTGAATGAGCACATAAGATATACAGTATCTCACAAAAGAGAGTACACCCCTCACATTTTTGTAAATATTTTATAACATCTTTTCATGTGACAACACTGAAGAAATGACACTTTGCTACAATCAAACATCATAACAACCCCAAACACTCCTCCAAGACGACCACTGCCTTGCTAAAGAAGCTGAGGGTAAAGGTGATGGACTGGCCAAGCCTTTCTCCAGGACCTAAACCCTATTAGCATCTGTGGGGCACCCTCAAATGGAAGGGGGAAGTGCTCAAGGTCTCTAACATCCACCAGCTTTGTGATGTCGTCATGGAGGAGAGGAAGAGGACTCTAGTGGCAACTTGTGAAGCTCTGGGGAACTCCATGCCCAACAGGGTTAAGGCAGTGCTGTAAAATAATGGTGGCCACACAAAATATTGACACTTTGGGCCCAATTTGGACATTTTCACTTAGGGGTGTACTCACTTTGTTGCCAGCGGTTTCGACATTACTGGCTATGTGTTGAGTAATTTTGAGGGGACAGAAAATTAACACTGTTATACAAGCTGTACACTCACTACTTTACATGGTAGCATAGTGTAATTTCTTCAGTGTTGTCACATGAAAAGATAAATAAATAAAATATTTACAAAAATGTGAGGGGTGTACTCGATGTGAGATACTGTACATGTATATTTTTGGTTTAGTGAGGTGCTGTGGACAGAATTTTTGAAAAGTGCGGAAGGTTTTACACATAATTATCACTTTAAACACTTACTGTTATGTAAAATAAAAATGTACCTCTAATGATGTGTATCCCACTGCTCATTCTTGTAAATTTACATGTTTATTCAGCAGAATATCACAGCCCACACTAATCTTCCACCTCCTGGAAGCCACAATTTAATTTATGTTCCCCTATTCTCCCCTTAAAGTGGTGTTTTCCGGCAACAAAAAAAGAAAATATTAAAAGCCAGCAGCTACACATACTGCAGATGCTGGCTTTTAACAATGGGACATTAACCTGTCCTAGAGTCCCATGATGTCGGAACCGCAGCTGATGTTTTAATCAGCTGTCGGGTGCTGCCGCCGCCATTGCGGGTAAGGGTACCTGGCAGGGTAGCCTCACGGCTTCATGCCGGGAACCCTACTGTACATGCGCAAGGCCCCGCTCCTCTCTCCTACTGGCCTGGCCACAGGGAGAGTAGGAGGGAGGAGGAGGGAGCCCCGCGGTGATGTCATGCAGCCCAGACTCCCGGAAGTGGGAACAGGATCCCTTTCTAAGATGGGTGGAACTTCACTTTAACTATTCACAGAATGCCTTGTGCTTTGTGAATTGTTAACTGACCTTTTTTTTTGTTTAACCTGTGGTGGTGTGCAAAAAGAAGGTGAAAAAAAAAGTGCATATAAAAAACACACAAAAACAAGTGCACTTAAAGCGGAGCTCCACCCTAAAGTGGAACTTCCGCTTATCGGATTCCTCCCCCCTTCCGGTTTCACAATTGGCACCTTTTAGGGGGGAGGGGGTGCAGATACCTGTATAATACAGGTATCTGCACCCACTTTCGGGACTAGCTAGCCGAAGCTGGCCCGCCCATATCCGAAGATGCCCCGTTGTGTCTTGGGAAACACAGTTCACAGGATACAACGGGGACCAATAAAGACGCGCAGCGCGACTCATGCATGCGCAGTAGGGAACCGGACAGTAAAGCCACAAGCTTCACTTCCTGATTCCCTGACAGAGGATGGCGGCGGGGGCAGCCGAGAGACGAGCGATTGTTCGTCATCTTCTGCCGACATCGCTGGAACGGGTAAGTGTCTATTTATTAAAAGTCAGCAGCTGACAGAAGCACAGTGCGGAAAACACAAGTGGTGAAGTTACCATGTGCTCATTCACACGGTGGGTTTTCCAGGCCCATAGTGCTACTAAGAGTATCCTTGGGGTGATCAACTCCCAGGATACACAGATACCACAGGTTCTCTACCTCCCTAGCCCATGACCAGACCAAGGTGCATGCTCATTCAGTTTCCTTGCCTATCTGGAAGGTACAGTGGGTGCCGCCGATATTGTGTCAACAGCGGCGAGATTGACACCCGTGAGCCCAGTCGCGGGAGCCAGCGCCGAGCTATGTTGCATCTCCAGCTCGCCACCCCCAATACATTCCTATGGATGTGCGGCATCTCGTGGGGGCGGGGAGCACGAGAAGCACAGCTCGCAGCAGTGATTTCCAGCGTGATCCCATCACAATAAACACAATATCGGTGGCAACTACTGTACCTCTGGACCCCATCATACCAGCAGAGAAACTATACAGTTAGACATTCCTACTAAAAGGACAGAATCATAGCGGAGTGATTGGAAATGGATAAGAACAGATACTTCACTTGATCTTAGCCAAAAGGCAGGGAAATTAATTATTCACTGAACTATTCCCACCAAAACTGAATAGAATTGTTAGGCTTTTTTTGCCATCTGTGTCCTGTTATAGAGTTTTCCCTTTATTTCTGAGGTAATCTCTCCAAAGTGAGGGAAGGGTGGCAGCTGTTACTGGAACAAGTGTATCCTCATTCCAAAGTTTCTCCTCTATTGTTGTCCTGGTAACAGGCAGCTCAAAATTTCGTACCTTCTCCCACATTCAGTCCTGGTGATCCTAGTAACAGTATTTTTAAGGTGCCTATTTTCCTTTTCATTTTACAATCACAAAATTAAACTGTTGTACACTAGCAGTTAGGGATCTATTTATGTATTCCCACATTTTTACACACAGGAGTTTAGTGACTACAGGCAATTCCTCACATCATCTCTATATCAGGAACCTTCCAGTGAGAAAAATGACAGTTCATACAAAAAGTTGGTGGCTGGATCTCTGAAGAGTCAGGAAGAGAGTCCAAATTCAACTAGTTCATCCATGGACCAAAATGTTTATGGATTTAGCAGGACTTAAAGTGTTTGTTACCCCAAACACTTCATATGCCTGATATGTGCCTGCTGTACCATGTACTTGTATGTAAGAATATCCTGTTCTCTTTGTATTGCTTCCTTTGTGTGAAATCGCTGGTGTTCCTGCTAGTCCCCTTGCTTTCCTATTAAAAACTAACCACACGAAGCAGGATAACGCACCATAGTCAGTTCTGTAGCTATGCTAAGAACTCATTGTACTCTCCTCCAATGACCAAACTTGTCCTGACATGCCTCTGCTGCACATCCATTCACTGGGAAGCTCCTTGTGCTGCTGCTGCTTCTCCTCCCCTCTGGTCTTATGTAGCTGAGAACAGAGGGAATGTGATCACTTGTAAGGGAAAAAAGGTATTTATCATTTTTTTTATTTATTCTAGTCTATTATGTTAATTTGCACATTAGTAGAACTACATTTTCTAATCAAAAAAGGAAGAACTCCGGACAGCCGCACACCGAGAAAATAAAATCCAAAAAGTTTATTTAAAAGCAAAAAACACTGCACTCCATACACAGCAAAAAAGGGGGGTACAGAGCTGACGCGTTTCGCACCACAACTAGTGCTTACTCATAACTACATTTACTAGGTTGAAACAAGTGGCTCTGGAGGGGGGATTGGAGTCCCTCCACTGGAGTAAAATTACTAGCATAAAAGTATACAGTTAAATGCATGTTCTAGCAGCAGAGGTGATGATAAATTTAGTAATATATCCCAAGAGAAATATCTCCAGGTGGTAACATTCCTAGACAGGCCGACAATTTTGTGAGTGTCAGCCCAGTAATGTTCCAACATGGGGCATGACCAGAGGAAATGGAACATATTATCTAAGATGATAGAGATGAGATCTTAGGCATTCTGAGTGAGGAAATAAGCCTTATTTATGGAGGTGATGAAAAGTATAATATAAGCAGTGGATCAATCTAAATTGAATCAATGTATTGGTTGTATTGATGATATCACTTAACCAACAGCCAGCGATTTCATACAACATGTCTGAGGATAGTGTAGGAATATAGCAAATCCACTTCTTGAAGGAGTTGTCAGAAGGTTGAGAGCTAACTCTTTGCAGGAGACTGTAGATATCGGTAACTTTCAGCTGAGTAGAGTCATGGAGAAAATCATCCAAACAATACTTTGAGTGAACCAAATTGCATCTTTACAGCATTTCTAAGCAAAAAATATTTTAAAAACATTTTCCTCAATTTAAGCATCTGGAAATCCATAAGCATGCCATTGTAATAAATGTTCTGTCAAGCACTTTATCTCATTGGCAGCCCACCAGCTGGTATTAGGGTGATTATGTAATGCATGTAAAATTGGGATTGAATCCCATAAGGGATCTGAATAAGACATGGTCTAAATTTCCAACCGGCAGTAACTTGGCTTTGTGCCAAGAGAAGACTGAAACATCTACTGGGAAGGTTTGTTTATGTATGAAGGGAAGTACGATAGATGAGGTTGTGCATCAGTTCAAGTGAACCCGATACTGTGGCTGTAGCCTGAGTAGCAGCATTATCTGAATAAACGACATAGTTGTGCATTAACGTGAGCTGAGAAGAAAGTAGTTTAATTCATTGGGAAAAGCTAGGTCACCCATATCAACTGCATGTTTGCAAAGCAGATTTAGAAAGTGTGGGTTGGTGCCTTGCCAGATTAAAGAAAATACATTGGTTTCTATTCTATCTAAAGTTCTAAACGCTTCTTAGGGAGGAAAGGGGAATGCCTTTTTAAGAAGTAAATATATTTGGGCAGGAAAATCATTCTGGAGAGATAATTCTTCTAACTAAATTTAAAGGAATAGCGCGCCCTAATTGTCAATTAATTTCCCTGGTGACAGTGGTTAACAGTGGTTAACAAGACAACTAGAAAAAGTGAATTTTCTCTAATGGGGACAAAGACAAAAAAAAAAATACTGGCAGGCATTTGAATCCCTCATGGAGCCAACCTATCTGTTTAGCTCTCCAGTCTTAAACTCCAGAATTGCTATGGTGCACCCATCCAGCTTAATGCCTTTAATGGAAATCTGGTGATCTTGGAACACAATTTTCTATCTCTCCCAGAAGAATTAATCTAACAAAAAATAATACTAACATATTTCTCAAAGCGAACAGTAAGCCTCAAACCTCACCTGTAAGTTTGAATGGGGCCATTGACGATGAAACGGAGAGAGAGATAGTTACACAGCACAGGATTTGGGAAGCACATTTCTACTGTCATCCTACTGACCCTGTGAAGTGGTATATGTGATGTGGATACCAAGAATTACAGAGTATTCCGATTATGCTGATTGTGAGTAATATCTGATATTTAGTTAGTATGGTTTTAACTTTCCTATAAACCCTCAATGCTAAGTCACATCCTCTAACCTATTGTTAGACTGCAAATATTCTGTTGATTGAGGGTAACATCTAATTTTATATGTAGGCATGTTCTGGTTGTTCACTCGTTGGTTTTGGATACTGTTTGCAATTTCTCTTTAAAGCCCAACATAATATGATATTGTCTCTTGCATTTAATAACCCGGAAATCTTTGCATGTGGCTGATGCAGGGGTGACTCTGTTAGTATGGTTTCAACTGACTGGGGATAAGCTATACCCTCAAAGCTATGCCACAACCACCAACTTAGTGGTGGACTGTAAATATTTAAAATAATATTGCACAGAGATAAAAACTTCTACCAATTTATAAAACCTTGTGCAATAACAATTTTAATTGGTAGTAGTTTTTTTTAGGGGCATACACTATTTCTTTAATATTTACCATATATAAATTGAAATATAGCACAGTAGCTTAGTGTGAATTTCTGGTGTTTTTTTTAGTTTAATTTTTAGTGCAGAGCAACTTTGTATATACCAGGAGTTGACTTGCCTGGTCCAGTATGAATATGATGTGTTGGGCTGGTGGCCCAGAATGTAGATGTTTTTTTATGTAGATATCGAAAATGAGAACACTGACTTCCTTTGTGGCTCTGGGATTTCATGTCACTGAAGGCCAAGAGCCACAAAGGAAGCTGATGCTGAAAGATGTGAAAAGGTGTGTTACGATAAACCATGTTCTTTAGGAACGCCAGCCTTTCTTTAAGCCCACCAATCATTGTTTCACCATGGCACATTTGTGTGGGGTACACTTCATTTAGCCTATAGATATCATTACCATGGAAGGGCCAGAGATTCCAAATCAGTTGATATTAAGGGATTCGTCATTGGGTAGGTGACCTAAGTCAGGAAGGTTTAGTTATTTCTAGCAGAGAGAAACCTGATTGGTACAGGAGCACAGCAAAAGGTTTTATTGAAGATAATAGCAGAAACTTTGTGATACCTATTCTGTAGCATAACCTGCTATAAGAGAACTACCAGCTGCCTGTCATGATCAAGTCACTGTTAAATACAACTACACAGATCTTTAGTTCCAACTTAAATCTGATTTTACTTGAGGTACAGTCCCCTCATACACTCTTTCGGACAACCCTATGCTCCCTTATTGTAAAAGTGTTACTGATCCTGTTGCCTTGAATAGAGTGTACATTAAGATGCTCAATTACCTTTTTCTGGCAGGTGAGGAATATGCAACTAAGGCATATACAGTATCTCACAAATGTACACCCCTCACATTTTTGTAAATATTTTATTATATCTTTTCATGTGACAACACTGAAGAAATTACACTTTGCTACAATGTAAAGTAGTGAGTGTACAGCTTGTATAACAGTGTAAATTTGCTGTTCCCTCAAAATAACTCAACACAGAGCCATTAATATGTAAACCACTGGCAACAAAAGTGAGTACACCGCTAAGTGAAAATGTCCAAATTGTCAATATTTTGTGTGGACGTTATTATTTTCCAGCACTGCCTTAACCCTCTCTTAACCTTCTTGGGCATGGAGTTCATCAGAGCTTCACAGGTTGCCACTGGAGTCCTCTTCCACTCCTCCATGACGACATCACAGAGCTGGTAGATGTTCGATAACTTGCACCCCTCCACCTACTGTTTGAGGATGCCCCACAGATGCTCAATAGGGTTTAGGTCTGGAGACATACTTGGCTAGTCCATCACCTTTACCCTCAGCATCTTTAGCAAAGCAGTGGTCATCTTGGAGATGTGTTTGGGGTCGCTATCATGTTGGAATACTAACCTGCAGCCCAGGCTCCGAAGAGAGGTGATCATGCTCTGGTTCAGTATGTCACAGTACATGTTGGCATTCATGGTTCCCTCAATGAACTGTAACTCCCAGTGCAGGCAGCACTCATGCAGCCCCAGACCATGACAATCCCACCACCATGCTTGACTGTAGGCAAGACACACTAGTCTTTATACTTCTCACCTGGTTGCCGCCACACACGCTTGACACCATCTGAACAAAATAAGTTTACCTTGGTCTTATCAGACCACAGGACATGGTTCCAGTAATCCAAGTCCTTAGTCTGCTTGCCTTCAGCAAACTGTTTGGGGGCTTTCTTGTGCATCATCTTTAGAAGAGGCTTCCTTCTGGGAGGACAGCCATGCAGACCAATTTGAATCAGTGACAGGAGCTGAGCACAGAGAGGCTGACCCTCCCATCCTTTCAACCTCTGCAGCAATGCTGGCATCACTCATATGTCTATTTCCCAAAGACAACCTCTGGACATAGGTGTGCGCAGCCTCTTGCATTAGGGTGTGCATCCCAAAGCTCCAACACATATGCGATTGACATATTTACTGGCCTCTTTCCTGCTCTCCATCCTGAAATAATGGAAGGAAGGGGAGCAAGGGAGCACATGGGGGACCTGGGCAACAGAAGGAAGCGGAACAGGGAAAGGAGGGGTGGCATATATAAGTACCAATCCCCTATATTTTCCTCCTGTGGCATCTGAATGTTGACAAAAGGGAGAGGAGGAGAAGTCTACTTTCAGCTGCTGCAGGAGGAAAACACAGATCGGATACACTAAATTCCACCCCCGCCACCTCTCCTGTCCAGGTTCTGAGGGTCGGCAAGGAAGGATTGTGGTTTACCTGTCACCTGCCAAACATTGACAGGTTGCCAACCCCAGGATTACCCCAGCATTAGGGTGTGCCCAGGCACACCTGGCACACCCCTTGTGCACGCCTATGCCTCTGGATATGACACTGAGCACCTGCACTCCACTTCTTTGGTCAACCATGGCGAGGCCTGTTCTGAGTGGAACCTGTCCTTTAAAAACGCTATATGGTCTTGGTCACAATGCTGCAGCTCAGTTTCAGGGTCTTGGCATTCTTCTTATAGCCTAGGCCATCTTTATGTAGAGCAACAATTCTTTTTTTTCAGATCTGTTGAGAGTTCTTCGCCATGAGGTGCCATGTTGAACTTCCAGTGACCAGTATGAGAGAGTAAGAGCGATAACACCAAATTTAACACACCTGCTTCCCATTCACACGTGAGACCTTGTAACACTAATGAGTCACATGGCACCAGGGAGCAAAAATGGCTAATTGGGCCCAATTTGGACATTTTTACTTAGGGGTGTACTCACTTTTGCCAGCGGTTTACACATTAAAGAATGTGTGTTGAGCTATTTTGTGGGGACAGCAAATTTACACTCTTATACAAGCTTTACATTGTAGCAAAGTGTAATTTCTTCAGTGTTGTCACATGAACAGATATAATACATTGTTACAAAAATGTGAGGGGTGTACTCACTTTTGTGAGATACAGTATATGTGAATTGGATGCATTTTATACTGCATCAATGAGACCGGCTCTCAATGGAGCTGGTTCACACATGTCCGGGGCAGCCGCCGTGCAGTTTCAAAATGGGTCCTGTACGTTTTTGGGTCCGGTCCAGGTGTGAAATCAGGCAAAAATTTGCACCCAAACTCCACCTGAACCTGTGAACAGAATCACACTGGACCCTGGACTGCAAACCGCAGCCGCACACTTGTGAACCCGGCCTTAGGCATTGTATTAGGGCCCAGTTTCCCCAGAAACCCACCCTTCAGCAATATCCTTTAGATCCTCTATTGAGAGCTTCTGACCTAAACCCCTCTGTTCGCTTTACACCCATTTTATAACTTATCACGGATCTAAGACCTCTTCTTTGTTGCAGAAGTAGAAGAACAATATCCCTATTCTTTCACAAGACAAATAGGAAGATGTGGTGGCCCACTATGCTAAACTCATGGTTTTTGCAAAGGACAAACTTACCCAACTGAATTTTTATATAGAATCTATTATACACTCCAACAGTTGCATTGCATTTACCCAACTCTCTCCCCGCTTTGCCACAAATGCCAGAGTGCCACTGGCACCTTTAATCATATGGTATGGAGTTGTCCAGCAGTTCTTGCTTATTGGATTTAAATCATGAATAGAATGCAAAAAGAACTTAATTTACTGTACCTCTATTACATGATCTCCTTGTTCTATTGCTGGGCCTTTATGATGCTCTTCCTATTCAAAAACATTCTAAATTACTACTCTCTTATGCATCTTACTATGCTAGAAGTTCTCCTTAAGTGCAAACTCTCCTATCCGCCATCCTATAATATTTAGTGCTTGGTGATTAACTCCCCACTCTTTATGTACAAGTTAACACATATGATTAGAGGCTACCCTGCCAAATATCACAAAATTTGGTCAGCATGGATCGATTTCCACTTGACCATCTCCCTTCCTTCTCCCTCCCCTCCCTTCTCATTTCTCCCGTCTCCTTTCTTTCTCAAAGGTTTGATATGTTTAGACTGCTGCTGTTGTAAACTAAAACAAAATTCAACCTGCGTGATTTTTTTTAACAGTCTGCGAGGCTTGTACAGGTAATATATCTCTTTGTATGACATTCTTTGTACACTGTGTATGATTTGTGATACGATCTTTTGACGATTTGTCTTTTTGTTTCACTGTAACTCTCAATAGAACTTTTCTACAGTCAAAAAATATAAATCTGATTTTACTAGCCACATGTTTGCTCTGTGTCAGTGACTTAGAAGCCACTCATGCAAGCAATAGCATGTCTGGGATGACAACCTACAGGTATGTACGGATACATACTGATGTATGTAATGATAGTGTACTGTACACAAGACATTTAGATACCTAATGTAAAATAAATGTGTGCAAGATTGACTTTAATTTTATAATAACCACACTTCCATGACATGGCTCTTCAGAATGTGCAGGCTCCAAACAATGTGTATAAAAGGCATAAAGCTTCTTTATTTCGCTATAGTTCATCTTCAACTCATAAAATTTACATTTTACTAAAAAACTGTTTTTTTTATTTAGTTTACTGAGCTAGTTATTATACTTTACCATAAAAAGTTGGATATTGGCTAAAAATGCAAAGTAAGTCCAAGCATTCCAGAATAAGCTGTGCGGAAAAGCAGTTCCCTGACCTTTCCATAAATGCACTTATAAAACAAAATATATAAAAAAAAAATCTTTTATCCTTTGGACTTCAGTAAAGATACAAATTAGGAAGCATTGTCAAAATTACAGTAATGTTCTGCAGCTTTCTTTTCACTAATGACTTCCAGATGGAATATGGTTTTGTAGCAGTGGCTGCATGAAGAGTCCAACTGTTCCCACAACGCAAACAATGATAAATATCCATAGAAAGAGTCTGTCCACAACCATGGCAACGTACTTCCAATCTTCAATTATCTGGAAAGAAATAATATGATACAAGTGACATTCACCATTGGTCAAAATAATAATACATAATTGTATAATATTCGTTTTAGTTACAGTTTTTGTCTTTCCGGGTACTATAGAGTTGTTTTTATTTAATATTATCAGAACTAGCAGATACAATTTCTTGTAGACAGGCAAGAGTGAACCATTGCATATTTTGTATTTTAATTTCTAGAAAGCCAAACTCTAGGTCCCTTTTTACAAATGTACCTGACTATTCTAAGCTGCATCATTTGAAAAAAAATCCAAATGTTACTAAGCTCAGTAGCTCAAACTTCACTTCTCTTTAATAATTGGAACTGTGAAGTAACCTAACCAATAAGCATTCACTTTCAAGGTTATCATTTAAACTTAAATCACATTGTATTCCTCCCGGAATAAACTGAATCAGCCCAGCAAAGAAGCTCATGCTACCCTGTCACAAGTGTAGGAATGGCAATTACAGAAGAGGACTGTGCTTGGAGGACATTTTCTACCCAGGTCAGTGCAAATACTGTAGTAGATATTGTGCTGGTGATCCTGAGTGGACATACTGCCACATTCAGAACAGGACCTGCAGATAGGTACAGTGGCCAGACATTATACAGGGGGTCCCTGGGTTACAAACAAGATAGGGACTGTAGGTTTGTTCTTAAGTTGGATCTGTTTGTAAATCGGAACAGGTACATTTTTTAAGTGTAGCTCCAGCCAAAAAAACGGAAGGGCTAACACCACTGTAACATTTGTTTTGCTGTCTGTGTCCATGTTCAGAAGATTTCACCTCACTTTCTGTCCCAATGGCAATTGGATTTTGAAAATGTTGGGTTTTTGTGGAAACAAGTCTTGGTGATAAAGCATCAGTGGAGGTACCTTTTTCCCCATAACTTTTACAGAAGCGGATTTCCCTTCTTAGGGGTAGATTTCCTCTCACTTCCTCTTGTCTCCCGCCGTTTGTAAGTAGGAGTTGTTTGTAAGTCGGATGTTTGTAACTAGCGGACTGCCTGTATAGCTACATCATGGGCCATGTTCAGACTTGTGATCACAAAGGTAAATTTACCATCATCAAAGTCTTTCTACTTTGTGGCTCTGAAATGATATGCAACTGAATCCAGTGTGCTACAAGCAAGTCAATGCTGTAAGAATGCACAACTGTGAAACGTGTCCTGCTCATGTCTTTATGGAAGTTGAAGTATATGGATTATTTGCATTATAGCATGGTATGTTATCTGGTATTTACAGTGAGACCATATACTTTGTTACAGAACAGTATGCTACAATAAATGTGCTTTTTAAGACAACACCCACCTTTTACCATGTCTACCAATCACAGTGGTACCATGGTTCACTTTGTGTGCCCTTTCTTTAGTTCCCAGGAAACTGTGCCTACCATAGGGCCAGTTGGTTGTGTTCACCTCCCAGACCAAATTTCCCAGATCTCCCCTTGCCAATTAGCTCCCAAACATGCAGATAGATCCTTGTTCTCCATATTTATGTGACAAAAGAAGACTAACCAAAATGAATAACATGCTAGGCTAATGCAGTAGAGTACCTTTCCACTTTCCTGTAGTAAAAAGCATGCACGCTGCTCTCTCGTGCCTCCCGCGCACATGCACAGGAGTTACATCATTGTGGCTCGGCCAGTCAAACAGCCTCAGCCCGCGAACACGGAAGGAAGACTGGGTGAAGATGAAAGCCCTGTCATCAGTGACAATGTGCCGCTGAAGGGCAGGTAAGTCTTTCATAATGCACATTATGACATAGATTTGCAGGGAGAAGATTTTTTTGTGTGGTTTATTACTGCTTTAAGTAGCTCAGTTGCATAACAATAAAATCCTCCATCCAATGTAGCCCTAAGACTTGGCATCAAGTCACTAGGAAATGTAAAACGCCTTTCTAAATCTAGAATATGCACATATTGGAAAACGTTTTGTGGATCTATAAAATGTATTTAAATGCTACACAGGGAGTACTAATAATTTACATTAATAATAATAACAGCTGCAATAGCTGTGCAGTAAAGTAGGAGAAGGGTAAGGGAGGGTAGCCCTGTTCCCCACTAAAGAAAGGATGTATGTACTATTTCAGGCTAGTCTTCACAAGCTTTCTTTATTGCGTACACCCCTGACTGAGCGCGCCTACTTTAAGTTGCCCCAGGACCAGTGATGTACATAACTCAGTTAAAATAAACAGAGTTACTTTAGAGGGTAACGAGTAAACTAACTGATTACTCTTCCCCTCATGGTAACGCAGTTCCCATTACTTGGGCGGCGTTACCGCAATTACATCTACCGCCCGGGAGGCCCGCCGTGGCCGCGCTGCCTGGCTGTTCGTTCCGCCGCGGGGAGGGGGGCTTTTGCCCGCTGAGCTGAGAAGAGGCCGAGACTCAGAGAGACTGTCTGGATTGCCCCATCCCGCCCCGCCTATCCAGAGAGAGAGAATGTAGGGAGGCAGGGCGGACACTGAAAAATTAAGTCAGCTGACCAGCTGACACCCATCGAGTGAAGGGGAGGGTCTCTCTCTCTCCCCATGAGGAAAGGCATCCCTGGAGGCATTCAAGCAAGTGACTGTCTGACGATTCGAATTGCAGTGCAATCGATCCATCCCAAGTCCTCCACCACCTCTGCTTCTTACTGATCCCATCCCTACCCACCCACCATCACTTCTACAACAGAGGTGATGGGGGGATAGGGTAGGGATGAGATCAGTGGTGGTGGGGAGTGGGATCAGTAAGAGGCAGAGGTGGTGGTGGGAGAGGATGGCACCACCACCGCTGCCACCCCCCCAAGTACACCACCACTGCCACCCAAGTACCACTGCTGCCACCCCCCCCCAAGTACTGTACACCACCACCACTGCCACCCCCCCACCACCACCACTGCCACCAAGTACCACCGCTGCCACCCCTCAAATACCACCGCTGCCACCACTCAAGTACCACTGCTGCCACCCCCTCAAGTACCACCGCTGCCACCCCTGTCACAGTTACTTTGCCGAGTAACTAATTACTTTTCCAATGTAGTAACCGAGTTACTAACGCAATTACTTTTTGGAAGAAGTAATTTGTAACTTAACTAATTACTTTTTTAAAGTAAGATGACCAACACTGCCCTGGACACACATTGGTCGATGTGTGCCCATAGAGAGATTTTCACTGTGGTTAACACAGATGTCAAAATTATTAAATACATTTCTGACCAATGAGAAAATAATAGCAATGCATAGTCTCTTCAAAGCGTTTTAGTTTAGAAAAGTAAATGATCAGTAAGTGGTAAAAAAACAAGTATCAATATGTGATCATAAAAAAAAAAATACATTTTCTATGAATAATTTTCTCATTTGATAAGTACATTTGCAGGCTCTGCTTTTGGCTTTGCAATGCTACATAAAGGTTGTTGATTTACTAAAGGCACTTTGCAAGGGAATTTGTACTTCTCAGTGGAATGCGCCCTTAGCTTAGTAAATGAGGTGAAGCTATGTTGCCTTCCATCATCCAGCCATTTGCAAGCAAAATTTTTTTTTTTTTTTTCATTTGATTTTGTATGATTGGGTGCTCTTTGTGAAGTGAATTGTCAGCGTATTTGCTAAACTAAGGGAAAATTCCCTTAAAAAAATGCAAATTATCTTGCAAAGTGACCAGTCCATTTGTTTTTAGCAAATCAATCTCTATTGGTCAGATGGCTCAGTGAAAACAATGCACTCCCTCGGTAGCCAATATCATATCTCAACAGTTAAAAGACAGTCAGAGTAAATGCACTGAGCTACCGAGAGCACTTTATTAAAACTCTGTTATAACAAATTAAATTCAAAATACTAACAATAACTTACAAAGCCATCCACAACTCTGCCTCCAGCTACATCACTAACCTAGTCTCCAAATACCAACCAAATCGCTCCCTTTGTTCCTCCCCTGACCTCCTTCTTTCTAGTTACCTTGTCACCTCCTCCCATGCTCGCCTCCAGGACTTCTCCTGAGCCTCTCTCATCCTATGGAATTCCCTATTCCAATCTGTCCGACTATCTCATAACCTGTCCACTTTTAGGCAATCCCTGAAAACCTTTCTTTGCAGAGAAGCCTATGCCGCCTCCACCTGGCAACTGTACTTTTATTTTCTCCATCAGCTCATTCCCCACAGTTATTACCTTTTATATCACATGACCCTCCCTTTTAGATTGTAAGCTCTAACAAGCAGGGTCCTCTGATTCCTCTAGTATTGAATTGTATTGTAACTGTACTGTCTGCACACATGTTGTAGAGTGCTGCACAAACTGTTGGCGTTATATAAATCCTGTATAATAATAATGTTTGCTCAAAGAAAATGCACTATACTTTTCCTTTAAGGTGTATCACCCTCCTAGATAGGCTGCTAGGAAAGCTAGGCAAAATGACTTCATTTTGGCTCCACTGTAATTAGTGGAGCAGTGTGTGATTGCTGTGTGCAGGCTGCAGGTTTGATTGCTCACCCCTGTCTTCTGGTGGATTCCAGAATGTAGTGGGATGGGACAATGCAAATTAGCAGTCGGAAGATTTATGTGGTCTCAGTCAATCCTTTGGGGAGGGTGCCCAGTAGGTGGCTGCAGAGTGCATAAATAGTATGGGGCTTGAGGCAGCTTGGTCCTTGGTCCTTGCAGAAGTTCCCAGCCAGAAGGGCTGCTGCCTTTCTGGGCATCCCAGCTGAAAGTTCTACCTGTGCTCATTGAGGTCCCAGCTGTGGCAGAGCTGAAGGGGGGCTGTTTCTGCTAAAAAAAATTGCTGAGGATCCAGTCTAGAAAATCCATGGGGAACTGTCTGTCATTAAAGGGAGGCATCCAAGTATCCAGGGACATTGTGAGTACAGACCTAAATGAGGAGATCCTAGTGAATGTTGCTACTGTTAGTCCTGGCATCTCAATACTAGTGCTTGCCTAGCCTGGGACATTTCTAAAGATGTCTAAGGTGCTTTCCATTTACTGAGCCTTTGCTAAAGTAAATGTCCTGAGAAGTAGTATTACAGTGACGAGTGACCAACATTTATTACTCACCATTAAGTATCCCACAGCTCTCTATGCCTTATCTAAGTTATTCAGCAATAAACCTTACAAAGGCAACCCCTAGACTGTTTATTGAGCCAGAAGAGTGTATGTTGCTGTGTGCTTGGCTGTTACTGCACCAATATGGAAAAGGAACATGGGGCAAATCAGTGGGTCCTTTTGGGTGAGCACTACAAAGGTGATAAGATATTTTGCCTCTTTGGACGTGTGTGATGAATCCAAAGAGTGAACTGTTTAAAATAAAACTCATGGGTGCAGTAGCAGCCATGAGCCTGTTTTATTTTTTATCAGCAGTCTCTGGGCTTTTAGGTAAAAGATATCTGGGTGGTGGTGGAGCCGCCCAATCACTTGTACCTGACCAGCGAGTGCTGACCGCCCCTTGCCCAGTCCCAGTGGTTCCTGAGCTTTCCCACTACTCCTAGGACCCCAAGACCACAATAGTTAATGTCAGGTTGGCGAGTGGTAGGAGACCGAGGAACATCTGTTAACCGTTCCCTTTTGCAGTTCTATGAACTGGAAGTGCTCAGCTCTGAGCACTTCTGGTTCAAAACTTACATAGTTAGATACCCGTAGTTTGTCAGGTTGAAAAAAGACACAATTAAATCTAGTTCAACCAATAAAATCATACAATCCCATATACACAATCCTATAACCACAGTTGATTCAGAGGAGAGAGAATAAATTCAGTTCCCCTAATCTTTCCTCATAGCTGAGTTCCTCCATGCCTCTTATCAGTTTGGTTGCCCTTCTCTGCACTTTCTCCAGTTCCCCAATATCCTTTTTGAGAACTGGTGCCAAAAACTGAACTGCATATTTCAGATGAGGTCTTACTAATGATTTGTACAGGGGCAAAATGATATCTCTCTCTCTGCAGTCCATACCTCTCCTAATACAAGAAAGGACTTTGCTCGCTTTGGAAACCGCAGCTTGGCATTGCATGCTATTGTTAAGCTTATGATCTACCAAAACCCCCAGATCCTCCTCCACTATGGATGCCCCCAGTTGTACTCCCCCTAGTATGTATGATGCATGCATATTCTTAGCCCCCAAGTGCATAACTTTACATTTATCAACATTAAACCCCCTTTGCCACATAGTCGCCCAATTAGACAGTGTATTTAGGTCGACTTGTAAGTTGGAGACATCCTGTAAGGACGTTATTCCACTGCATAGCTGTACAGCTAAATAAGCACAATCCCCTGCTTGGTTGGAAGGAGCAGAGGGCAGGGGAGACATTGGAGGTTATTTACGAAAGGCAAATCCACTTTGCACTGAAAGTGCACTTGGAAGTTCAGTCGCTGTAGATCTAAGGGGGACATGCAAGGAAAATAAAAAACACCATTTTGCACATGATTGGATGATAAAATCATCAGAGCTTCCCCTCATTTCATATCTTCCCCTTAGATCTACAGCGACTGCACTTCCAAGTGCACTTGTAGTGCAAAGTCGATTTACCTTTCGTAAATAACCCTCATTATGTCTCCATAAAGAGTACCTGTCACCTGCCCAATGCTATCACATAGGGCTTGTTAGCACTAATGTTATAGCAATAAAGTTAGGTGAAAAATAAAAAAAATTTAAAAATATAATTTTCATAAAATTAAATTAAAATAGTAAAAAATATGAAAAGCAGCTCTGTCACCCTGCAAATGCAAATGTGAACATGTGTTAGCATGTTATGTACCGGCACACATATCAGAGTCAGAGCAATCATTATAAGGCCATCATTTACTGTTTACGCTAAACTGAGTTGTAAAGGCCTCTAAGGGTTTATTCACTTGGACACACACATATTTTCTGCATGAAAGAAATGCTCTTGCTGGTAGAGCTAGAAGATCCTGCGTAAAATACATGCCTAGAAAACTGGCGTTTATGTGCATTTATACGCGTTTATGTGAATATGTGCATAAAATCTGAAGATCTACTCATGTAAAATCTACAACTGTGCCCTACTTTTATCTGTCCGTGGCTAGACGCAGCGCACATTTTTGTATGTAGACACAGCTGTGTTTATGATCTCATTGATTACTATAGTGCTGCATTTAGATACATACAAAACTATCTGCTGTACATATCCAAATGGCGCGTATTTTCTGCTCATGTAAATGAACTCTAAAGCTTCACCTATTACTAATTAGAGTGCCATCATTTTTCACCATTTAACAGGTGCACACAGTTTTGAGGTGTGACATATTTGGTATATATTACTCTAATCTTCTTTATCTTTTATTTTGTAAAAAAAAAAAAGGAGGGGGGGGATTAAATTGTGTTTGTGTGCAATAAAAGTCATTTTATTTAGTCATCTTTTAATTCTACAGGGCCTCTGTTTTCAGAATATATCTATATATAATGTTCTGGGGGTTTTATAGCTAAAACTGCAGATTTTACCATGAGTGCAAAAAAAAAAAAAAAAAGCAATAATGACACTAGAGGCAAAGTGGTTAAAGTGAAAAAGGTACTTAAGGTATAATTACTGTGCTGTCTGTATCCATCAGTATAATGTTAATGGTATCCTCAATAACCACAAAGAGAAACAGGTCTATGTTGTTAGATGTCAGCCCTAAAAGTGCCTAAAAGTAGAAAAGCTTGCATAGGTTCAGAAACAGTATGTAATGCCTGCTATGAACTCACAGGTAGCTAATTTAGCGTACGATTTATTAATGAGTGAGGTCTAATGATCTAGGGTATACTTTGCTACAGTGGAAACATTAGTGATGTGCACATGTGTGCACTTTAAAAATCGAATTGTGTACATGGTAATGTGAAATTAAAACAGGTTTCTCACATGTCTGGATATTTAAAATTAAAGTGATTGTAAAGCTTGGCTTTTTTAAATTAAAATAACAAACATGTCATACTTACCTGCAATGGTATTGCACAGAGCAGCCCCAATCCTCCTTTTCTTGGGTACCCAGTTGGCACTCTGGGCTTTATCCCCATGCCTAGTGCCTCCAAAGCAAGCCACTTGCAATGGGGGCACTCGTGCATGCTCGCTCCCGGGCCCTGCTCTGCTCTGTGTGTCCATGACGCACTCGCTCCTTGTCACTGGGTCTGATTGACAACAGCGGGAGCAACTAACTCCTGCTGCTGTATCTGAGCCAATAAGGAGCGAGAGAACCAAGAGAGCCTCAGCTCTCAAGCACATCGCTGGATCGAGATTGGGCTCAGGTATGTATTTAGGGGGGGGGGCTGCATGCAGAAGGTAAAAAACTTTCTGCCTTTACAACCACTTTAATATAGGTCTTTGATTTCAGAAGTAACTCCTGCCCAACTACCATTCCCCTATCCTATAAGAACAGATGGGTGCTCTGGCTTGAAGGGACACTAACCACTTGCCGACCGGCGCACGACGATATACGTCGACAGAATGGCACGTACAGGCAGGAGGGCGTATATATAAGTCCCTCCTTTAGCCTGTCCGTGCCATCGGGAGCGCGCCGGGAGCAGCGCGCTCCCGCGCCGGTCGGGACCCCCGTGAGTCCGATCGCGGTCCCCGCGGACTCGATTGCCGCAGGGACCCCCGCGATCGTCTCACGGGGCGGCTGAACAGGGAGATGCCGAGATAAACAGCATCTCCCCGTTCTGCCTAGCAACTAGTGACGCCGATCTCTGCTCCCTGTGATTGGAGCAGAGATCAGCATTCACTAGCTGACAGCCACGCCCCCCCACAGTAAAAAACACACCCCTAGACATAGTTAACTCTTACACTGCCCCCTTGTGGTTAACCCCTTCACTGCCAGTGTCATTTATACAGAAATCAATGCATTTAAATGCATTAATTGCTGTAAAAATGACAATGGTCCCAAAAATGTGTCAAAAATGTCCGATGTGTCCGCCATAATGTCGCAGTCACAAAAAAAATCGCAGATCTCCGCCATTACTAATAAAAAAAAAATTATTAATAAAAATGCTATAAAACTATCCCCTATCTTGTAAACGCTATAACTTCTGCGCAAACTGATCAATAATCGCTTATTGCGATTTTTTTTACCAAAAATATGTAGAAGAATACGTATCGGCCTAAACTGAGGAAAAAAAAATGTTTTTTTATATATTTTTTGGGGATATTTATTATAGCAAAAAATAAAAAATAATGCATTTTTTTCAAAATTGTCGCTCTATTTTTGTTTATAGCGCAAAAAATAAAAACCGCAGGGGCGATCAAATACCACCAAAAGAAAGCTCTATTTGTGGGAAAAAAAGGACGTCAATTTTGTTTGGGAGCCACGTCGCACGACCGCGCAATTGTCAGTTAAAGCGACGCAGTGCCGAATCGCAAAAAAGGGCCTGGTCCTTTGGCTGCAAATTGGTCCGGTCTGAAAGTGGCGAAACGATAAACGATATCCTCATCCTCCAAAAATAATTCATACACATCCACCGAATAATGGCCCTGTAATTTATTTTTTATGAAATGGTTTCTAGTGATTTTCTGGCCTTGTTGTTACATTCTAGGCTAGCTCCTTTTCCCCCCTCACTTCTATTTGTTTAAAACAAACAACGCATGTTAGTTGTGGTCATGTTTACTACTCTATGCACACTACAAATCCCACAGTCCATAGTCTATCTATAGTGAGCAAGATAGGGTGGCTACATTCCTATATACAGACACACTATGGATAAAGAATGCATCCACACTCTAACAGAAAGTCTTGAGGTAAAGAGCGCTGACTGTCCCACCTTACAGCTGGGTGGATCCTGACAGTATGGTTGGGATCCTTCCATAGCCTGGAACAGCTCTCTGATGTCAGCCAACAGTGAGCTTTAGCCTCCTGTCGGCTGTTTCTGGGTCACAGGAGAGCAAAAGTAAGTGCACTCCTGTGACCCAGAAGAGAATTATGAACAAAAAATCTATGGCCATACTTCTATTTTAAAGATCATGTTACCCCAGCATTTCATATTGATTGATATGTGTCTGTTGTATCAAGTACTTGTATTAACCACTTGCCAACCAGCCGCCGCAGTTTTACTGCAGCAGAATGGCACGGTTGGGCGAAGCGAACTTATGTTACGTCGCTTCGCCCTGTGGCTACTAGGGGCACATGCGCCCGCTGCTCTCCCCCGGAGCTGATGTGAGTGCCCGGCAGTCACGCATAGAATGCATGAAGGTAAAAAAACATCAGCCTTTAGAACCACTTTAATAGTGTCTGTTCTAGGTTCTGATAGTGCAGGCTCAGGTATTTCCCCTGCATATCACTGAGCTATGGGATATAGTGGGTGGAAGAATATATAGAGGATATATTTAGTACAGTGCAATCATCAGTAAAGTGATAATATAAAATACATAAAACACAATATGAGTGTACCAAAAAGAAAAAGTCTCTTAATATCCAAGTATAGCAACACAATTCAATCTTCTTCCAAAAAAAGGTGAACAATAAAAACATTCAAAAATTAAAATAAACAAATAAATCCTTAGATCAAATATTCTTGCCACCTCTGTGTTCAACGTGGAAGAACATAGACCCTGGCCTGCATATTCATGCCTCCTAAGCCAAGCCCTGGTCAGGGGAATGCATGACCAGCAGGGGGCTGAGAGGGGTATAAATAGGGGAGGACCCAGAACAGAGGCCTCTTGTTCCTGGGGGAGTAAGACCCAGCCTGAGGGCTGTGGCATCCCTGGAGTTTACCTGCAGCTGCAAGAATCCTTCTTTGGGGTCCCAGCTTCTGCTTTGGCTGGGGGACCTCTGGCCTAGCCTTTTGAATATTTGCAGAAAACTCTGCTAAGGATCCTGGACACAGGCAATTCACAGAAACCAATCGGCTTTCTAGGTTATATTGTCAAAGCTTAACTGAACACTCTGAAGTTAGAAGCTAATTGGCTATTAGGCACAGCTGCACCAGATTCCGCACGTTCCAGTTTTGGTAAGTCAACCCCAATGAGTACCAGCCTCTTGGACTTGGGGACTTTCTTTTGCTGCATTTAGGAGTGCTTTTTTCAGTAGATCCAGGACTATATCCCTGTTGGGGAGTCCCCTTTTAGTACCAGTCACTTTAAGGGGGGTGCCCTCACGCTTAAGGATGAGCCCGGTGTTCGATTCGAACCCATGTTCGAATCGAGCACCGGGTGTTCGCTCGCTCGGCGAGCCCAGAACTATTGGGACCGCTCGCATCAAATTCGTGTGATGCGAGCGGCCCCGCAATGCATTGCGGCCCGCGCAGTGCAATGCTGGCTGATGATTGGCCAAGCATGCACTGTGACCCCGCATGCTTGGCCAATCACAGCGCCGGCAGCGAGGAGAGCCATAATTGGCTACAGGCAGGATGCCTGTAGCCAATTATAGCTCAGGGGCTTTAATACACGCCCCACGGTATAAGAGGCCGCCGCTGCGGCGGCCTCGCATATTATGTTTCACTCACAGTGTCAGCGTGTCAGTGTGCTGCTGACTGCTGACAACAATATGTTCTTTATTTCTGGGGATATGTGTGTGCATGCTGTTAGAACAGCATTGCAGTATCACATCTGGGGGGTGTCTATAGGTAGCCTGTGAAGGAGGGCAGGTTTCCTGTGCTTAGAACTTTCCCTGCAAAAAAGTGTCATTTTTGCAGGAAGAAAGCTATTTAAATCACTCGCGGCTAATGAATTGATGGCTCCTGTAACACAGAGAGCTGTCATTCATTAATAAAAAACAAAAAAAAAAGCGTAGGGGTCCCCCCAAATTCAATAACCAGGCCCTTCAGGTCTGGGATGGATATTAAGGGGGATCCCAGCCAAAAAAAAAAAAAAAAAAAAAATGGCGTAGGGTCCCCCTCAAAATCCATACCAGACCCTTGAGGTCTGGTATGGATTTTAAGGGGAACCCTAGCCAAAAAAAATGGCGTGGGGTCCCCCTCAAAATCCATACCAGACCCTTATCCGAGCACGCAACCTGGCAGGCCGCAGGAAAAGAGGGGGGGACGAGAGCGGCCCCCCCTCTCGCCTGAACCGTACCAGGCCACATGCCCTCAACATTGGGAGGATGCTTTGGGGGTCTAAGACCCCAAAAGCACCTTGTCCCCATGTTGATTAGGACAAGGGCCTCTTCCCCACAACCCTGGCCGGTGGTTGTGGGGGTCTGCGGGCGGGGGGCTTATCGGAATCTGGAAGCCCCCTTTAACAAGGGGACCCCCAGATCCCGGCCCCCCCCCTGTGTGAAATGGTAAGGGGGTACAAAAGTACCCCTACCATTTCACCAAAAAAGTGGCAAAAATGGTAAAAAGGACAGGAGACAGTCTTTGACAATTCCTTTATTAAAATCTTCTTTCTTCTTTCTTCATCCTTCGGTTTCTTCATCTTCTCCTTCCTTCATCTTCTTCCATCTTCTTCTTCCATTTTCTTCTTCCTCCGATCCGCTTCTTCTTGCGCTGGTCTTCTCGTCCTTCTCGTCCGGCATCTTCTTCCGTCGGCGTCGGCGTCTCTGTCTCTTCTTGGGCCGCTCCGCGCAATGGGAGGCTCCCGCTGTGTGAGGCTCCGCTCCGTCTGACAGGTCTTTTATAATGGAGGGCACCTGGTGACCCCGCCCCCTCTGACGCACAGGGACGTCATGGGGAATTCCATGATGGCTTTCCCCATGATGTCAGAGGGGGGCGGGGTCACCAGGTGCCCTCCGTTTTAAAAGACCTGTCAGATGGAGCGGAGCCTCACACAGCGGGAGCCTCCCATTGCGCGGAGCGGCCCAAGAAGACACCGACACCGACGCCGACGCCGACGGAAGAAGATGCCGGACGAGAAGGACGAGAAGACCAGCGCAAGAAGAAGCGGATCGGAGGAAGAAGAAAATGGAAGAAGAAGATGGAAGAAGATGAAGGAAGGAGAAGATGAAGAATCCGAAGGATGAAGAAAGAAGAAAGAAGATTTTAATAAAGGAATTGTCAAAGACTGTCTCCTGTCCTTTTTACCATTTTTGCCACTTTTTTGGTGAAATGGTAGGGGTACTTTTGTACCCCCTTACCATTTCACACAGGGGGGGGGCCGGGATCTGGGGGTCCCCTTGTTAAAGGGGGCTTCCAGATTCCGATAAGCCCCCCGCCCGCAGACCCCCACAACCACCGGCCAGGGTTGTGGGGAAGAGGCCCTTGTCCTAATCAACATGGGGACAAGGTGCTTTTGGGGTCTTAGACCCCCAAAGCATCCTCCCAATGTTGAGGGCATGTGGCCTGGTACGGTTCAGGCGAGAGGGGGGGCCGCTCTCGTCCCCCCCTCTTTTCCTGCGGCCTGCCAGGTTGCGTGCTCGGATAAGGGTCTGGTATGGATTTTGAGGGGGACCCCACGCCATTTTTTTGGCTAGGGTTCCCCTTAAAATCCATACCAGACCTCAAGGGTCTGGTATGGATTTTGTGGGGGACCCTACGCCATTTTTTTTTTTTTTTTTTTGGCTGGGATCCCCCTTAATATCCATCCCAGACCTGAAGGGCCTGGTTATTGAATTTGGGGGGACCCCTACGCTTTTTTTTTTTCATTTTTTTTTTTTTTTTATCAATGACTTTTTTTTATGAATGAGTTTCAATGAATCACTGTTCTCTGTGTTACGGGAGCCGTGAATTAACATTAGCCGCGAGTGATTTTAAATAGCTTTTTTACTTTCAAAAATGACACTTTGCGCAGAGACAGTTCTAAACACGGGAAACATGCGCCCCTTTACAGGCATACTATAGACACCCCCCAGGTACGAAATTTAAAGGAATATTACACTTTTATTGTTTCAATTTAAGCATTATTAAAATCACTGCTCCTGAAAAAACGGCCGTTTTTAAAAAAAAATTTTGCATTGATACATGTCCCCTGGGGCAGGACCCAGGTCCCCAAACACTTTTTATGACATTAACATGCATATTAGCCTTTAAAATGAGCACTTTTAATTTCGAACGTTCGCATCCATTATAACTAATAGGGTTCTAAAGCTCGCACGGACTTTAGGTCCGTTCGCGGGTTCTGGTGCGAGCCGAACGGGGGGGTGTTCGGCTCATCCTTACTCACGCTGAAGGAGTAGGTCAGTCCTAGCGTCCTCTACTACTTTTTTGTTTGAAGTTTATTGGAGTATCCCAAGGCGTACCCTCACCCTATCCCAAATCTTTTAGGCAAATAAATGCAAAAAGACATATACAGCCTGTTCTCTGACTCAAGTGACTGTGAACTACAGAGTGCCTGGCTGACGTGTGCCTATCAAGAAATGGAACCTGGGACCTAACAGCCAGACAAGTCTTGGGTCTGTGCTACATATACACTATATTACCAAAAGTATTGTGATGCCTGCCTTTACACGCACATGAACTTTAAAGTGATTGTAAACGTTAGTATTTTTAGTTTTTTAAACATGTTATACTTACCTGCTCTGTACAAGGGTTTTGCACAGAGTAGCCCTGGCTCTTCCTCTTTATTGGGTGCCCCCACAGAGATCTGCTTTCCATGGGGACACCCGTGTGGGCTTGCGAGTCCCGCTGCTGCGTCCATTGACTCCCCTGGCTCCCATGTCACTGGATTTGATTGACAACCATTGACAACCCATTTAATGGCACCACAGTCTTAGTCTGTAGGGTTCAATATTGAATTGGCCCACCCTTTGCAGCTATAACGGCTTCAATTTTTCTGGGAAGACTGTTTACAAGGTTTAGGAGTGTGTCTATGGGAATGTTTGACCATTCTTCCAGAAGTGCATATGTGAGGTCAGGCACAAACCTTCACTGGAACTAAGGGGCCAAACCCAACCCCTGAAAATCAACTCCACACCATAATCCTCCTTCCACCAAATGATTTTGGCCAATGCACAAAGCAAGGTCAATAAAGACATGGATGAGCGTGTTTGGGGTGGAGGAACTTGACTGGCCTGCACAGAGTCCTGACCTCAACCTAATAGAACACCTTTGGGATGAGTTAGAGAGGAGACTAAAAGCCAGGCCTTCTTGTCCAACATCAATGCCTGACCTCACGAATGCGCTTCTGGAAGAATGGTCAAACATGCTCATAGACACACTCCCAAACCTTGTGGACAGCCTTCCCAGAATAATTTAAACTGTTAAAGCTGCAAAGGGTGAGCCAACTCAATATTGAAGTCTGGGATGCCATTAAAGTTCATGTGCATGTAAAAAGCAGTCGTCCTTTGGTAATATAGTGTATATGCAGGGCCGTAAATATTTTTTTGCTCTGGGGAGGGGTTCAGCAGCAGGTACTAAGTAAAAGTATTTTTAAACAAAAAAAATTGTGCCACATTGATAAAGACTGGAAAAAGGAAAAGCTATATGTTGCTCATAGTAAGCAATCACATCCTTTATTCTATATTCTCAGACCCTTTTGAAAATTGAACCGGATTTCAGTTTTGCCTTCTTCCAGTTTTTATGAACATTGTCCGGTGAGGTTGGCTATTGTCCAGTCTAAGACGGATCAGTGCTCTCTGCCATTGGACTGCCTATCACAAGGTGGTGCACTGTAATAGCCAATCTTACTGGGCAGGTGCAAAGGGCACCATCTTGTGGAAGGCAGCACACTCACTGATTTTTTGTTAACCCAGGATACTAGACAAGAGAAGTGGTACTGTGCAGAGTCCACACATACAGAACGCAACTATAAACTTTTGAGCTTGAGAATGAGGCGCATGACAGGGAAGCAGTGTGCTGCGGCGCTTGCAGCGCGCCGCTGTAAAAAAGCGGGTGTGACCAAACATGCTAGTGGGAGGGTCTTAAGGGACACAGTTAAACAAAACCAGGGCTTCCTTGTACCTATAAAATATGCTGAGGCTGAGTCTTCCATAAATGTTGTTGTGTTAGCCTGTTAGGCCCTGACTGTTCACATGTAGCGATTTGGGATCATGGGCAGAATCGCTGTGATTCTGTCCGCAATTCCAAATCACACTTCAATGTTGGCAAAACGCAGCATATGTGTTTTGTGTTCCATACATTTTTAGTGGTACCAAAACACAGTGTGGGTTTTGGATGCTTATTGTGGTATAAATCGCTCAACGATCATTGTGGTGTCAGTAAAAATGAATGGACCACAAACACATGGGCTGTGTTTTGCCAGCATTGCAGTGTGATTTGGAATCAGGGTGTGGTGGCGGGCAGAATCACAGCAATATTCTGCTCACTATCCCAAATCGCTACATGTCCCTAACAGGCTAACACAACAGCAATTATGGAAGACTCAGTCCAGCGCCTCAATCACCAACTTTGCCAGCAGTTTCCACAATCTAAGATACCAGTAGAATAACTGGAATAAATTCTGCAGAACTGCAGTTCTAAGCTAGCCTGACTGAGGAGGACACAAGGGAAAGAGGGACACACCTAGTAACTCGGGGTGGACTGGGTCAACGGACAGCAGCAGCAGCCAGCAACACTTCAGAACATCATCCACATCTATGTTCATGTGGCAGGCTGGTGGCTAACAGCACCCTTGGGGGTCCAGCTCCTCACGCAAGCGACAGTCAAAGGTGGGAAGCGGCACTGCAAGGAGGCAGATCCAATATAAATAGAGAGGACCGGTGGGCGGGTAGGTGCCAGTCACTCCCACTCTTATCAGTGCCGCCTTCTGTCCTGGTAGCTGTGGTTAGACAAGTCAAGAAGACATGGTCTCATATAAAGGAGCCTGGAGTCACTGAGGTGCGGAGGTGTGGATGCGGAGCAGCGAGAGCCAGGACCATCTTTAAAATGAAATGGACCCTGGGCAAACATTTTCAAAATCTGTTTACTACGGCAGATCAGGCAGCGATTGTGATTGGTTGCCAGATGTTACAGTGTATAATTACTGCTCACTGACTGGCTGCTAGAGGTTACAGCACACGTTATGGCTCACTGATTAGTTGCTAGAGGTTACTGCACATAATTTCTGCTTGCTGATTGGCTGCTAGAGGTTACTGCACATTACTGCTCAATGATTGGTAGTGATAGATTACTGCTTATCATTACCGCCCACTGATTGGTTGGTAGAGATTACAGCAGTGTGACAAAATACCAGCCCTCTTGGGATACAGTTAAAAAAAAATTCTGTTGAGCATGCCTCAGAGTAGAGTAGTGGGCATGACCAGATTGGGTATAAGGATGGCCTAAGCCCCGGTTCACATTAGAGCAACTTGTGCGATTTGACCTGTCAAATTGCATTACAAGTCACACCCTTTTGCTGGCAATGGCCATGTTCAAATGCTGCACTGATTTGAAAAAGTAGTTCCTGCACTACTTATGGTGATTTCAGGTGCGACTTGCATAAACATCTGTACATGAAGCCGCACTGATATCTTCCAAGTCCCACCTGAAGTCACGCTCACATGCAGCTTTGAAATCATGCGATTTCAGATGAAGTTGCACGATTTCAAAGTCAATGTGAACGAGGACTCAAAGGGGATGATTAAACAAAACCACCCCTTGACCACCTACCGCTAAATTAACATAGCAGCTTACCAAGGTATCAATGCTATGCTTCACGGTGCAGCCATTAAACTTGCCAGAGACTGCGACTGAGACTACAGGAAATGACCAGAGACTGCGGCTGCGACTACAAGAAATGACTAGAGACTGCGGATGCGACTACAGGAAATGACCAGAGGCTGAGGATGCGACTACAGGAGATGACCAGAGGCTGAGGACAGAGGCGTAACTAGAACCTTCAGGGCCCCGGTGCAAGAAACCATGAAGGGCCCCCCTGACCCCCGGGGCGACCCAGCTCCATGCTTCAGGGGCCCATGTGTCACCCTTGTTCCCCTGGATAGGAGGAGCAGCGGGGGCGGCATATAGAGGAACCAATCCCCTCCATTTTCTTTCTGCAGCTGCTGAATATCGGTGGAAGGGAGAGAAAAAGACTTTCAGTAACTGCAGGAGGAAAATGGAGGGTCTTGGTTCTTCTATATGCCGCCCCTTCCGCCCCTCCTATCCAGGTGTACAGCGGTGAGGCATGGGCCCCCTGGAGCATGGGGCTGGGATGAGTGCCAGCGAGCGGTGGTGGTAGTGATGGGGAATGGGATGGGATGAGTGGCAGCGGTGGTGGTGGGGTGGATGGGATGGGAAAATTGGCAGCAGTGGTGGAGGGATGTGATCAGTGGTGCTGTTGAGGGGGTTATAGCAGTGGCAGTGGTGATGGTGAGGGGGGGTAGGATCAGAGGTGGCAGTGAGGGGGGGTGGGATCAGTGGCAGTGGTGGTGGTGGGATCAGTGGCGGCAGTGGGGGGTTGAGAGGGGGGTGGGACCAGTGGCAGTGGCATTGGTGAGGAAGGGTGGGATCAGTGGTGAGGGGGGGTGGGATCAGTGGCAGTGGTGGTGGTGAGGGGGGTGGGATCAGTGGCGGTGGTGGTGGTGAGGGGGGTGGGATCAGTGGCGGTAGTGGAGGTGAGGGGGGTGGGATCAGTGGCTGTGGCATTGGTGAGGAAGGGTGGGATCAGTGGTGAGGAAGGGTGGGATCAGTGGTGAGGGGGGGTGGGATCAGTGGCGGTGGCGAGGGAGGGTGGGATCAGTGGCGGTGGTGAAGGGGGTGGAATCAGTGGCGATGGTGAAGGGGGTGGGATCAGTGGCGGTGGTGAAGGGGGGTGGGATCAGTGGCAGTGGTTAAGGGGGTGGGATCAGTGGCAGTGGTGGAGGTGAGGGATCAGTGGTGCTGTTGAGGGGGTTATAGCAGTGGCAGTGGTGACGGTGAGGGGGGGTAGGACCAGAGGTGGCAGTGAGGGGGGGTGGGATCAGTGGCAGTGGTGGTGGTGGGATCAGTGGCGGCAGTGGGGGTGGTGAGGGGGGTGGGATCAGTGGCTGTGGCATTGGTGAGGAAGGGTGGGATCAGCGGCAGTGGTGGTGCTTCCTTCCGCCTGGGATGCTCCTATGTCATGGGGTCTTCTGCAGAGGGGAGAGCTCCTCCCCCTTCACTCCATTGGTGTCAGCTGACTTTCTCTTCCAGCCTCTGCCTCCCTACATGGCGTCACGCGGTGGGACAAATGGACAGCCAAAGCGGTAGCGGGCGGGCGGACCCCTGACAGTGGAGACAGCGGAGAATGGACGGGCGGCACCAAACAGAGGGGGGCAGGCGCCTCCCACCCACATTGGCAAGCTCCAGGGCCCAGTCGCAAGTGCGACTGCTGCGACCCTGGTAATTCCGCCACTGGCTGAGGATGCGACTACAGGAAATGACCAGAGGCTGAGGATGCGACTACAGGGAAGGACCAGAGGCTGAGGATGCAAATACAGGGAATGACATAGCATAACAGTGAGTCTACTGTCTGCAGGCAGTGTGTCTCACCTCCCGCTCTCAGAGGTCCGGGGCTTTATCGCTGTAGGGGTGGGGCTTTCCTGGGGTAGGGGCAGGGCTCAAAGTGGTCCATGGCCGGGCTGTCAGATGTACAGGGGAGGCACTCTCAGCGCTCCTTCTCTGCTCCGAGCCTCCAAACACATACTGGGGCACTGGGCCGGGAATGGCAGGGTCAGAACATAAATGGAGCTCCCGGCCCCGCCCCTCCCTGCTGACAGAGCCTCCTTCAGCCTAAGCCAAGCCCAACAGCCCGGGCCGATACACCCCGGTGCTCGAACGGTGTAACAGCAGGCAGCACACAACAACAGCGTGTGTGAGTCAGTGCCTGCTGAGTGCAGCGATGTAGTTGAAGCACACATAACGTTACTACTTCTGCACTGATGCTCTGGGGGGGTCACCCAAACACCCCCCCCCCCCTATTAGCTACACCCCGTGTAAATGCATACAAATACTTTACCTTGCCTTTCTATTGTAAACTGAATATATTATTTTACAAGGTAAGGGTTTACATATGCTTTAAGAATGCATACTAGAATACTTTTTTTAAAACCAGAGTTTAGTGTCACTCTAACCCAGATTTCAGGGAAGTCAGGATTCTAGTAACAAATCTGAGGTGTACAGGAGAGAGTTTTCTTATTATTAAAACTAACAGCAGACTATGTGCGGAATATAACATCATATACTAATCAAGAGGAAACATGAATTTTTAAGATATCACACAGAGAGGTTCAAATTTCTTTAAAAACATTCATCATTTCTTTAAAGCTCCATGCACACTGGAGCTCATAAACGGCTGTTTTTTGGAGTTTGGGCGTTTTTTTTAAAAGCCCATAAACTCCACTCTATGTTATTCTATGTGTCCAAGCACACATGGACGTTGTTGGACGTTTATCAGCAGTGGAGTTTATAGGCTGTTTTCTGAACACCATAAAATCGCGTTCAGAAGCAGTACTGGTAAAGCCAGACACCAGTAAAAGGTGTTAAACGAGGGTTAACGCTGTAAAAAGAGGGTTAGGCCTCGTTCAGCGTTTCTCTGCCTCTATTCAAAATCAATAGTTCCCTATGGGAGCCCATTGATTTGAATAGAAGTCGCACCAGAAGTCGGATCATCATGATCCGACTTGCGGTGCGACTTGTGTGCTGAAGATGATAGGGAACCCCAACAAAATGAAAAAAAAAAAACATGTGACCATTCGGACCATGGATGACAGGTTACCATTAATGGGTAGTAACATCCCCAGACCTTTTTTATTTTAGAAACAGAAACAGCTTTTTTGAGCTCCAGTGTGCATGGAGCCTAAATAGCAATCAATATATTTTACTTATGACAAATCACAAAAACCTGTAAGAGCACAGAGTCTTGTTATTGTGGTTTTAGATTTGTGTTTTCACTCCATGGTTTACTTTGAACAAAAAACAAAAACCCATAAGAGCACGTGGTTTTGTTATTAGCCTTTTCACTCCACATAAACCATAAAGTGAATTAGCTGATATAAAAACCACAATAACAAGACCCTGTGTTCCTATGGGGTTTTGTGTTTTGTCAAAAGTAATACATTTAATGGCCATTTAAATAAATGATGAATGTTTTTAAAGAAATTTGAATCTCTCTGTGGGGTACTTTCAAAATTCGTGTTTCCTTTTGGTTAGTGTATGACGTTAGCATTCTGGATGTGGAGCCTTCTACCACCAAATGTATCTGATAGGCTACCTGTGGAACCTTTTATTGCGTAGAATATTTACTTTTCAAAATTTAAAATGGTTGACAGGTTCACTTTAATCTGGTTAGTATACCTATCCTGGCAAATAATAGGGCTGTCATAGATCAAATCCTGCCCTTTGCTACAACACAAGCACATTGTACAAATGCAAGATTGGCTCCCCAAACATAAAGATGGCTCTTACACTTTGGTCTTCATCATCACTCTTCATGTGGTCGGCTATGAAGCTTACACCCTCCATTGCTTCTTGAACTTGCGGAGAGAACTTTTTTGAGTGCCTGTATCTGAATTCTTGGTTTCTATGCTGCTCATTGGAAGGTTGATCATTAAGTCTCTGATCATATGTCTTTGCAGTAGCAGCATTTACAAAGCAGCCAGAGTTCCTACATGACTCCCCTTGGGTGTTCCTCTGGTAACTGCGGAGTTTCTGATTGCATGTGTTATTCTCTGGACGTCTCATGAAAAGGAACATTGGGAGTTTTTCCAGAAAACAGTTCTTTACCCAAACCGGCATTGTGTGTGTACTAGGAGACCTATGATGGACATTAAGGACGCAGACACTAGTGACAATAGAAAATGTTACCAGAACCATGGTAAACATCAGGTACTTTCCAATGAGCGGGACATCAAGGGAAGTCGGTGGAACAATCTTAGAAATTAAAAGCAGAAATACAGTCAAGGCTAGTAACACTGATATACACAAGGTCATCTTTTGTCCGCAGTCTGATGGAAGATAAAACACAAGTATTGCCAATGAAGTAATAAGAATGCAAGGTATGATCAAGTTGATAGTATAGAAGAGAGGCTTTCTTTTTATGATGAAATCATAAGTTACATCAACATATTTTGGATCAAGTGGGTTGACTGTTCTCCTTCCTGGCAGTTTTATGATATCCCATTCACCACTTGGTGTAAAGTCATCCATACTGGCCGAAGCTGAGCTAAGAACGAGGTCAATCTCTGTATAATCATAAGTCCACGAACGGAATTTCAAAGTGCAGTTCTGTTGGTCGAATGGGAAATGTTTGACTTCTATCTTGCATGCGCTCTTGTAAATGGCAGGTGGAAGCCAATAGATGCTGCCATTGTTTTGCACGATTGCATTGGTGAACAGGGAGACTTCGTATGTACCGTCAGCACTGACAAAAATGAATAACACATATCAGAGAAAATGATAGATAACACAAAACAGGCAAATCTCTGATGAACATAGATTATTACATAATGAAATATTCATATTTCTGAAGGAGAGCCAGACCACAATTCATAACACTCATAATACACAGGCACAAGGCATTAATATTACAAATATGATACACAGAAATAATTCATCAGGGTCGTATTAAATTCCCTCTCTGTGTTTACTAGTTTGTTTAAAAGGCAGGTTACAATTATTTCAAACCAGGGAGACATCCTTCAGTTTAAAGTGGTATTAAACCCCAAAAAAATGTTTTTTAATATATTGCAGCTTACCAATTCATAGATGTGGTGGCTGCATTTGTTTTATTTTGTGCCCAAGTGATTTTAAGAGATTTTGCTGCACTATGGGCCCATTTTGATATATTTGCATGGGAATTCCTGATATTGAGAAATGGAGGACCTGGAGGACTGTTGATGGCAAGATTTTGTGGAAAAAAGTGCTTATATTACAGCATTTGATAATGGAGTTCATGGAGTGACTGTATGGTGATTAGTGGGCTTGGAAACACAATTCACATTATTTTAAGGAAGCAAATGGTTTTGCATGCTAATGTGAGTGGATATGGTACCATTGCACATTTTATAGTTTAAAGCACTATCACACTATATATTCAAATTTTGTTTTCGGAGGTTTTTTCATGCATATACCTGGAATCAAGGGGAAGGAAAATTCATCACAGAAGATCGGATGATTGCGCATTAAAGTTTTTGCTATTTGGTAAGGTGCATGAAGTGAGTGGTGGATCTTAATACAAGTGGTGGAATTATGATGGGGTTCACAGGGACATACACGTTTATAAACGCATTTTATGTGAGTAGGACAAATTATAGTTTCTTTGAAAACTTTTTTTACGGTTCCTTTTTGGGAGCATATAACACCCATTGGGAGGAGAGTGAGAAGGACCTATCCAGTGAGAATACAAGCATATACAGTGCCTTGAAAAAATATTCATACACCTTGAAATTTTCCACATTTTGTCATGTTACAACCAAAAACGTAAATGTATTTTATTGAGATTTTATATGATAGACCAACACAAAGTGGCACATAATTGTGAAGTGGAAGAAAAATGATAAATGTTTTCAAATTTTTTTACAAATAAATATCTGAAAAGTGTGGCGTGCATTTGTATTCAGCCCCCTTTACTCTGATACCCATAACTAAAATCTGGTGTAACCAATTGCCTTTAGAAGTAACCTAATTAGTAAATAGAGTCCACCTGTGTGTAATTTATTCTCAGTATAAATACAGCCATTCTGTGAAGCCCTCAGAGGTTTGTTAGAAAACCTTAGTGAATAAACAGCATCGTGAAGGCCAAGGAACACACCAGACAGGCCAGGGATAAAGTTGTGGAGAAGTTTAAAACAGGGTTAGGTTATAAAAAAATATCCGAAGCTTTGAACATCTCACAAAGCACTATTCAATCCATCATCTGAAAATGGAAAGAGAATGGCACAACTGCAAACCTACCAAGACATGGCTGTCCACCTAAACGGACAGGCCAGGCAAGGAGAACATTAATCAGAAAAGCAGCCAAGAGGCCCATGGTAACTCTGGAGGAGCTGCAGAGATCCACAGCTCAGGTGGGAGAATCTGTCCACAGGACAACGATTAGTCGTGCACTCCACAAACCTGGCCTTTATGGAAGAGTGGCAAGAATAAAGCCACTGTTGAAAGAAAGCCATAAGAAGTCACCTTTGCAGTTTAAGAGAAGCCATATGGGGGACACAGCAAACATGTGGAAGAAGGTGCTCTGGTCATATGAGACCAACATTTAACTTTTTGGCCTAAAAGAAAAATGCTATGTGTGGCAGAAAACTAACACTGCACATCACCGTGAACACACCATCCCCACTGTAAAAACATGGTGGTGGCAGCATGATGTTGATGCTTTTCTTCAGCAGGGACAGGGAAAGCTGGTTAGAGATGATGGTGAAGATGGATGGAGTCAAATACAGGGCAATCTTAGAAGAAAATCTGTTAGAGTCTGCAAAAGACTTGCGAATGAGGCGGAGGCAGGGCCGATCCTGGGCAGGTGCTCAGGGTGCACCGTGAGCTGAGACAGAGGGAGAGGGGGCACTAAAGCTCAGGTGCCGCGGATCCCCCTCCCGCTTGCTCTCCCCTCCAGCAATTGATAGGAGCAGCGAGTGGGTCAAAGGAGGAGAAACTGTGCTGCCCCCCCCCCCCCGCTCAAGGCACCACTGTCAGAGGAGGGCTCTGTTTTCTGCCCATTCCCCCTCCCTCCTTCTATCAGTGGGCAGCAGAATAGGAGATCGGAGCGGCTGTGTCTCTGTGTGGAGAGAGAGCAGCTGCGGGCTCTTCTTTCCCCCCCCCCCACCCTCTCCTCCTCATGCTGCTGTTCTCGGAAGAGATGCTTGCCAGGATAGCCAGCCACTATGTTTCCTCCCCCTTGGCCAGGGGGAAAAAAAAAGGAGGAGAAAAGAGGATCATGGGACATGTAGTCCTGAGGACTGGCTGGCCCATCATGCCCAGCTGAAGGGGAGGGAGAGAGAGCCAGGCTATGAGTAACATATTGCATCTGGGGACAGACAATGGTGGCAAGTGACAGGCAATGATGGCAAGTGGCAGGCAATGGTAGCAAGTGACACGCTGACACTGACACTGCACGCTGACACTGCATCAAGTGACAGGCAATGGTGGCTTGTGACAGGCAATGGTGGCAAGTAACATGCTGTATCTTGTGACAGGCAATGGTGGCAAGTGGCAGGCAATGGTGGCAAGTGACAGGCTGCTTCTGGGGACAGGCAATGGTGGCAAGTGACAGGCAATGGTGGCAAGTGGCAGGCAATGGTGGCGAAAGATGCTGATGCTGCATCTGATAGCAGGCAATGGTGGCAAGTGACAGGCAATGGTGGCAAGTGACAGGCTGCATCTGGTGGCAGGCGACGGTGGCAAGCTGCATTTGGTGGCAAGTGACAAGCTCAGGGTTCCCACCAATTCTGCATTATGGTGAGTTGAACTATTTCATTATATATTACAATGTAGTAATAGAAATAATGTGATTCAATCATCCTGACACCATATCAAGCATGGTGTCGGGATGATTTAAGTGCTAACACTTCCTTTGAAAGGATTATTTCATTTTCCTTGATAATCAACAAGATTGATTATCTTGTTGATGGGAATACTATTTGACCCAAGAATAGAGAGGATGGTGTAGAATACATGCTTTTTATTGGACAACAAGGATTTGAAGATCTCTAGAAGGACATTTTGTGGACTGTGGTGCGAAGAACATTGATTGCTAGTGCTGACCTTATAATTTATGTTTTCCTCTGATGGGGCTGCATAGATTTTTTGAAGGATATACACTATATTACCAAAAGTATTGGGACACTTGCCTTTACACACACAAATTAACTTTAATGGCATCCCAGTCTTCGTCCGTAGGTTTCAATATTGAGTTGGCCCACCCTTTGCAGCTATAACAGCTTCAATTCTTCTGGGAAGGCTGTCCACAAGGTTTAGGGGTGTGTCTATGGGATTTTTTGACCATTCTTCCAGAAGTAAATTTGTGAGGTCAGCCATGATGTGGACAAGAAGGCCTGTCTCGCAGTCTCCGCTCTAATTTATCCCAAAGGTGTTCTTTCAGGTTCTCACCTAGGTCCATTGTTTGTATCCCACTCTAAAACTATTTTCAGGTGCGGGGCGCTGCAGATAAGCCTATGGCAGATGGTCTCCTCGAGCTGGTGTTATTTTTTTAGTTCTCTCCAAATGCTGAAATCCCAATAGTAAGTGTACATGGCATGCATTTGACATGGACACCAAAAGAAGAACCCTTCTCATGTACACAGAAGTGAGAACACTTGGGACCTGAACTTCATGTGAGCACAAATGTACAGCTGTGGCCAAAAGTTTTGAGGATGACGCAAATATTAATTTTGACAAAGTCTGCTGCCTCTGTTTTTATAATGGCAATTGTCATATACTCCACAATGTTATGAAGAGTGATCAGATGAATTGCAATTAATTGCAAAGTTCCTCTTTGCCATGAAAATTAACTTAAAGCGGAGTTCCATCCTAAAAAACATTTTTACATATTTGCAGTCATAGTACTAATAAACATTTGGGGGGGGGGGGACATTTTTTTTTTTTACTCACCAGAAACACCCTGTTGCTATGGAGTAGCTCCTAATCTGCCACTTCTGGGTCTGCGGCGCTCCGTATCACTTCCTCTCTCGCCTGTGCTCCTGGGAAATGTGAGCCATCATTTCCCAGGAGTCAGTGGGCAGTACTGTGAGTAAACATTGCGTTATTATTATCTATGTTGCCATAACAATGGGACGGGGCCTTCCTCCATCGCCGCCCGTTGTTATGACAACTTTCTAAATAATCAGCGCTACGGCCGGCGAAGCATCGTGCATTCACGAGATCGAGAGGTGCATGCTGATTACCCAGCATGTACCTTTCCATCGCAAATCCAGGAAGAGGTTGCAATTGGGCTTCACATGCCCACAATCATCATGGCAACGGGCAGAAGATCATTTGCTTAATTCTAAGTATAAAGAAAAATTTAAAATTCAGAGTGAATAGCAAACAAATATAAACTTTATTTTGGTTATTAGTGCATTATGATGGGATAACAGAAAAAAAAAATTATGTGGCCGGAACTCTGCTTTAATCCCCCAAAAAAAAAATTTCCACTGCATTTCAGCCTTGCCACAAAGGGATCAGCTGACATCATGCCAGTGATTCTTTTGTTAACACAGGCGTCAGTGTTGACAAGGACAAGGCTGGAAATCACTCTGTAATGCTGATTAAGTTAGAATAACAGATTGGAGGTTTTAAAAAGAGTGTGGTGCTTGAAATCATTGCTCTTCCTCTGTTAACTATGGCTACCTGCAAGGAAATGCGTGCAGTCATCATTGCTTTGCACAAAAATGGATTCACAGGCAAGGATATTGCTGCTACTAAGATTGTACCTAAATTGGATCATCAATAACTTCAAGGAGATAGGTTCAACTGTTGGAAAGAAGGCTTTAGGACGCCCAAGAAAGTCCAGCAAGCACTAGGACCATCTCCTACAGTTGATTCAGCTGTGGGATCGGGGCATCACCAGTGCAGAGCTTGCTCAGGAATGGCAGCAGACAGGTGTAAGTGCATCTGCACGCACAGTGAGGCAAAGACTTTTTGGAGGATGGCTTGGTGTCAAGAAGGGCAGCAAAGAAGCCACTTCTCTCCAAGAAAAACATCAGGAACAGACTGATATTCTGCAAAAGGTACAGGGATTGGACTGCTGAGGACTGGGGTAAAGTAATTTTCTCTGATGAATCCCTTTTCCAATTGTTTGGGGCATCCAAAAAACCTTGTCCAGAGAAGAAAAGGTGAGCGTTACCATCAGTCCTGTGTCATGCCAACAGTAAAGCATCTTGAGACCATTCATGTGTGGGGTTGCCTCTCAGCCAAGGGAGTGGGCTCACTCACAATTTTGCCTACGAACATAGCCGTGAATAAAGAATGGTACAAAAATATCCTCTCAAGCAACGTCTCCCAACCATCCAAGAACAGTTTTTCAGCATGATGGAGCACCTTGCCATAGGGCAAAAGTGATAACTAAGTGGCTTGGGGAACAAAACATCGAAACTGTGGGTCCATGGCCAGGAAACTCCCAAGACCTTAATCCCATTGAGAACTTGTGGTGAATCCTCCAGATGCGGGTGAACAAAAAAAACCCCACAAATTCTGACAAACTCCAAGTATTGACTATGCGAGAGGATGGGCTGCCATCAGTCGGGATGTGGCCCAGAAGTTGATTGACAGCATGCCAGGGCAAAATGCAGAGGTCTTAAAAAAGAAGGGTCAACACTGCAAATATTGACTCTTTGCATAAACTTAATGTAATTGTCAATAAAAGCTTTTGATACTTATCAAATGTTTGTAATTATACTTCAGTATACCATAGTAACATCTGACAAAAAGATCTGCTGCACAGAAGCAGCAGATTTTGTGAAAATTTCTATTTGTGTCATTCTCAAAACTTTTGGCAGGGTGGTATGTGAGTAAGAGAGAATTTTTTTTTTTTTTTATTACAGAAATTAGAAGGGGTTTGGGGCTACCTGGAGAGCAGCTTTAAATAAAAACCCCATTTCTGTTACTACTACTTTAGCTACTTAATGCTAAGTTTACAAAATGGCACACAAGGGCACAGGGTATATGTAAAAATTGATTACCACTGCAATAATGATTAATAAACTTGAATTTGCTTTCAATAAAAACCTTTGATTGAGAAAAAAAATAAAAATGATTAAAGATACAGCAGTATGTGTTCACTGAAACTATACTCCAATTTCCCGTTAAATAGTTTTTTTTAACATTATCTTTAGGTAAAGTGACTCCATAAAGTATCTACCTAAATCTTTACACTTAACTATCCATTATCATGGGAGGATTCTTTACATGGCAATACAGGTTACACTGCTTATTTTGGAAAGTGTTTCAAGTACCAACTTTTATAGGCATAGTTTTGTAAATATTTTTTCTATTTTGGTCGGGCCTAAAAAAATGAAAAAATAAAATAATGTACATCTTCACATGACTGGATAACTGAAGTGAATGTTCAACTCCTTTAGTATATGAGCGGAATTAAACAAAATTTTAAAAAATGCTGACAGACAGAATATTTGTGACTATTGATCACTTCTGTCCCAGCCTATCAGTGGTAATGTACACTATGCATGCACATTTCAGAGTACACTTATGGCACCGCTCTGTGTCCTGATGAATTGACATGGGAGTGCCATCATCGTGACCATTGAAGGGGCTGAACAGAGCAAACCCAAATAGGAGACCTGAAGAAGATGAAAGCTCTGGAGGCAGGGGCGTATCATAAAATCAGTGGACCAAAGTGGACCCTAGGCATTGAGAAAAAAAAGTAGCATGTGGGAAAGTGGGTGTGGCTTAAAGTGTGCTAAATATTGGGTGTGGCTTAAAGGGGGTGTGGTTAAATAGAGTCCCTGCCCTTCCCTGCCATCTCTGTCCCTCTCCTCAAATCCCTGCACACAAGTCCCCCCTGACACCTTACTAAAACCCCACCAAATTACCTCCCCACACACATCCGCCTGTCACTAAATACATACAGCATCGCTACACCGTCGGGCTGGATTCTCCCTTCACCTTGCTCAGAATGAACTCCTGCAGCTGGTATCCCTCCCAGCGGGAACTCAGGCAATAAGCTCACATCCGGCAGCTCTGCCTCCACCCCTTGGATATCTTTTTACAGGCAGCACTGGAGCACACTGAGCAAAAGTGCTGGGAGAGGTGGAGTGAGGAGAATCCAGGCTGCCGTTGTATAAACTTAGGGGCGGTGTATGTACTTAGTGACAGGGGGCAGCTGTAGCGCCTGACACATGTCTCATCAGTGCAGTGTCTGTCAGAGTACAGTGGGACCCCCCCCCCCCTTTGGGGCTTACGTTGCACCCATGGATAATACGCCACTGGCTGGAGGGCTTCTTTTGAGAGGTAAGTCTGTTATAATGTATTAATATGCTGTGCATAATAGCACATAATTGCATAACGCTCCTAAGGGGCTCGTTAAAAAAATAAAATAAAATCTTTAGCAGAGTTTTATTCCCCTTTAATATCTGCAAGGAAACAAATTCCGCTCTACTCCCTCTTTAAAAACCTAGAATACTGTATCTTGGGTGTTTCCATTATTACATTTTTTTTTTATTACAAGGATTGTGAATCTACTATGTATACAGTTTATACCAAAAACTATACCCCACCACCTAAGAAACGACCTAATAAACTTTTACTACAAAAAATATAAAAATCAAAATTGATTTAAGGTCTGGTAATGATCAGTTTAGTGTCTTGCATAGTGTGGAAGGTGTGACCTGTATTCTGTTAAGATGCTGTAGTGTTACAGATTGTCATTGATTTCTAAGTGAAACGTGTGCCAACAATAGGAGAAACACCGTATTTTATCGTCATACATACTGGACACATTTTATAAAATGTGTAAAGAAGATAAATGAACTACTTATTATAGAGTACGAGGTCGGGTAGCCAAATCTTTCGTGAAGGGATACGAAGTTTCCTTATGCCATCATAGTCTGCTGGGTTCCAGGTCAGCCGGTAGTCCACCCACTCCTATAGATGTGATACAGAACTTTTTTTAAATTTTTAAATGGAGAGTAAAGAGTATTAAACAGTGTGAAAAATAATCTATTCATTATTCTTAAAAAAAGGAAATCATTTCATTGCATTTTTAGTTTTGTTTCTTAGTGCCCCGATTAATAGCGCAATGGACTTTGTGGACACAATCAGTTCCTCTTTTTACATTTGAAACACGTTAAAAAGGAATGTTGCGTTTTTGTACATATTTATTTCCTATGTTCAGAACAAAAAACTGTCAATGTTATATTTCTTTCATGCACGGTCACATTTGAGGTTTACCTGTCATAATGCTTTTAATTTAGATGTATTTACAATAAAGGAAACATTTCCCCATGTCTTTAAATAGCCACAATTTGTTAGAAGCAGAATGGATAAGCAAGTTTTAAAAATCTAAACTAAATATAAATACTGTGCGATGTGAAAATAATTTGTACTTGCCTGATTGAGCCACACATTAGTTGTCATAATTTGTTCCCGTTCATTCTACAAAAAAGCAGATACACACAAACTAAATATATCATCAGTTATTACCAGCTGCATCTTGTATATTTTTTAATTGGTACTTTATATGAATTAACAGAAGAGTGGGGTAGATTTACTACTAAGGCTTGGTTTACACTTGTGGTTGGGGCAGTAAAAATAGGCAGTTTAGGGCACATTTTTAAAGTCCCCCAAACCACTCCCCCTCAACTGCAATGGCAGCAAGGGGTGGGGTACACATGCCGCGGGCAAAAACGATCCTTCCGTTGTGTACAGCAGCAATACTGCTTGCATATTCAAGTGAATGGGGCCACAGGATTTTTTGCTTGCACAAAATTGGATGACTTTACTAGCTATGTGAATATTCTCTTGCACAGTAAAAGGTCACTTTACTAAGTGAACTGCCTACACTTCTTTAGTAAATCGGCTTTAATAGTGCAAAGAAATTTAGAAATGTACACTAAAAGTTGATTTGTATTAAATGTACAATAGTCAGCTGTAAAAAGCATAGTCATAATTACCAATAATCATAGAGGCAAAGAGGACCCAACTCATTCCTAGGTTTATTACACCATTAGTGTATAGCTGTCCTCATTATATTGAGGAAACAACATTCATGGGTTGAAGCTGATTAATGGAGTCATCACACCTCTTAAGCCTCATACACACGATCAAATTTTCCAACAGGAAATGTGTGATGACAGCCTGTTGGCGGAAAATCCGACTGTTTGTACGCTCCATCGGACAATTGTTGTTGGATTTTCCGCGGACAAATGTTGGATAGTAGGTTTTAAAATTTTCCGCGAACAAATGTCTGTTGTCGGATTTTCCAAGCGTGTGTACACAAGTCAGTTGGACAAAAGTCCAAAGTACAAACACACATGCTCGGAAGCAAGGATCGGTCTTGTAAACTAGCGTTCGTAATGGAGAATTAACATTTGTGACTTGGCAAATTATGAAATCTCCAAATGCAGCGCACAATTCTCTTCTTCTTTAATGGGATAATAATGAAGCTGCTTTGCTGGTGATACTGATGGAGTTATTGCAAACACATTTTCAAAGGCTTTATTTTTCTAGTGATATCAAGAATAATATTATTTTCCTTTTTTTTTATTTATTTATTTGGGCAAGTTACTACAACACCATTATCCCGTAGTTTTTAAGATCAAAGATACAACTATGTTGGTGTCCCTTGTCAATTTTACATTGTATTTTTTTAAATGTAACTGCCTACTTCCAAACTGTCATTTGGAGTAAAACACATAACCAAGTATTATTCTCCACAATTTTTTTATTGTGCATTAAAAAAAGAAAACAAATTAAATTAGACATGATATCTGCCAATAGAACTTAACCAAAAAGTGCATTCTATGCATCCAAAAATATAGAAAATATACCAAATCAAATTATTATTCAACCAAAAATATAATGACAAAGCAATAACTCCAAGGCCAATAATAAATAACACGTTATCTCCTCTGATTCTGCAACATGGCTGGTTGACAAACGGCCGCTCAGAAATTAACTGAAAAGCGCGAAATGAAAAGTGCGAAATGAAAAGTGCGAAATGAAAAGTGCCAAACCTCTACTAACACAAAATTAGCAGAAAGGGCTGGATTCATGATAGATTGGCACCTCATTCTGTTGCTTGATAAATCCTCACCAGCCATAGGCGTGCGCACAGGGTGTGCCAGGTGTGCCTGGGCACACCATAATCACCCCGTGTGGTGCAGATTTCCTCTGTTTAGACCCCTGGTATTTCACCAAAGCCCCATAATGGGGCTCCTATAAAAAAAAAAAATTGTAAAAAATAATAAAAAATATAATGAAAATAAAAACTACTGACACCAATCTCTGACCTACTGACACTGTCCATTGCGCTACTGACACCGTCAGTATATATACACAAATGCACACAAATGCATATGTAATATAGGCTGCACACACCTATGTCACAGCACGTTTAGAGGTTGATTTACTATGTAAAGCAAGGCTGTTTGCAAGAAATTCTTCTCTTAGCTTAGTGAAGGTGGTGAAAATTAATTTTAGAATTTTCCAATCATGTGCAAAAAAAATAACTACCTAACAGTATTTTTGCTTTCACAAGATTTGAATGGAGTCAGTGGAGCTTTACCTCATTCACTTAGCTAAGGGAAAATTCCAATGCAAAGTAAACGGTAAATCAACCCTCTATAATCACATGTTTTGCACTTATTTTCTGTACATTTCTAATTTTCACACGTTTCCCAGAAAGGGTTTTCCAAAGGTTCAAAATCATAATTTTAACTTGCTATTACAAATGTTCTACTCCCCTCAAAGGTCTCTTACATTTGGGTATGGTATCCACATCACTTATACGGAAACCAGTAGTACAAACATATTCTGATTTAGAGTTACACAGCTGCATGTAGCCAGAGCTAGAGAACATTATGTGCCTTAATTCAATAATGACTGTAATGCACACAGAATCAAATAGAACTCATAATTACATTTGAAAGCACGTCACTGTTTTTATGAAGTGCACATTTCCCCAACTACTTTGTAAATCTCTACATTATACTAACAGTGTGCTCTCTCTGCTCTCGTATTAGTGAGAAAATAAATCAGTGGATATCATTATGGTAGTAACAATGCAATGGTAACCTAATGCATATATCCTGTAATGGAGACCGTATACTGAAATCTGTGTTTGCGAGGCGTGCAGTAATCCAGGACCTACTTCAATAAATGGATTCATAGGATGTCCTCCTATAGAAAGTTTGCTGATTGTGCAGATTATGTATCTGAGTACAATTATAGGGGTCTGATAATGTTGTGTTTATATATATGTATATAACTATCACTAAGAATCTGTAATACACTTTCTTGCTTCTTCTTAAACACAGAGTTTCAGGCTATGATGACCTTCACCGCCACATAAGAAGCAACAGTTTACTCCCTTTTTGCTCCGAGAAATTGACAGTCTTATCTAGCTGGTCTGACCCAGTACCGTCATGGCGGCACCCAAAAAAAAATTATTTTCCTCCAAATTTTTAGGAACATTTTTATGCATTTTTTTTTTTTTTTAGGGTGGCCCTCCACTTTAAACTTGATGTTTTTAAGTCAGAGACACTTCCTTCTTCATTCGGCCTGGTAGTAATGAATATCGGTGTGTGTTGTGTCTCTCCACTGCAGTGTATGAGTAAAGCACCTACCTACAGTACTTATATTTTACAAAGATCTAGGTCTACTATCTCATCCGAATGTCTTGTTTGGAGACTCCCTAACCTGATTTAACAATCTGTACAACTTTTGACAACACTAATTGTTATACGTATAGGAGACTTTTTCTTTCTTTCTCTTTTTTTACCTTTTACCAGCTTTAGTCACATCATTTACCTGTAATGAAGTATATTCTACATTGTGCAGGCAGCTGGATCCTAGAGAAATCTTTACTGCATTACCAAGAACAAATTTTCTCAGTCACTATACCTATGATCAGATTATGCTATATATATATATATATATATATATATATAATGTTACATTTTATTTTGGAGCTACCTCCACAATTGTATTTCAATATGTTACTTCTTTGTTGCTGCAAATTAACTTGATTGTATATTTTGTCAAAACTTAATAAAAAAAATTGACAAGAAAAAATCTTCACTGCAGGGATGCCTGTCCTCTTCCTGTTCTGAACCTCTGGCATTGCAATGATTAAAAGCTTAGGGTCTTCAGACAGAACAGCAGTAAACAGGGTTTGACGGGAACAGGCCCCCTTCTTTCTCCACCTCCACTGAGAAAAGTCCTTTTGTTGATTACACTGTTTATAGACAATCCTGTGACTGATCAGAATCTCACCCATTCACAGATCATGCTACAAGTAGAGCAATCAATGAAAGAACTTTTCTCAATGGAGGTGGAGGCAGACGGGGGTATGCCCCCATCTTTACTGCTGTACTGTCTGAAGACCTGAAGCTGTTAACCATTGCACCGCCGGAAGTTCAAAGACAAGAAGAGGACAGGCATCCCCACAATGGAGAATTATCCAGTATCCAGCTGCCTTCACAACCTGGGACATCCTTCAGTACAGGTAAGTGGATTGACTAAAGCTGTAAGGATTTTTTTTAGCTAAACTTCAGCTTTAAAGCCCATCTACAGACAATTTTTTATTTTGTTTTGGGTCAAAAACTCTGTTGACTTTTTATTGTCTGCCTGCCTGTTGGCGAGATCTCTCCTCCCTGTTTATTTGGCAGATATCAGACAGAACTACAGTGCCTTGAAAAAGTATTAATACCCCTTGAAATTTTCCACATTTTGTCATGTTACAACCAAAAACGTAAATGGATTTTATTGGGATTTTATATGATTGACCAACACAAAGTGGCACATAATTGTGAAGTGGAAGAAAAATGATAAACGCTTTTCAAAATTTTTTACAAATACATATCTGAAAAGTGTGGCGTCAGGGATAAAGTTGTGGAGAAGTGTAAAGCAGGGTTAGGTTATAAACAAATATCCCAGGCTTTGAAAATCTCTTTGTTCAATCCATCATTTGACAATGGAAAGAGTATGCCACAACTGCGAACCTACCAAGCATTGCTGTCCACTTAAACTGACAGGCCGGAGAAGGAGAGCATTAATCAGAGAAGAAGCTCTGGTAACTCTGGAGGAGCTGCAGCGATCCACAGCTCAGGTGGGAGAATCTGTCCACAGGACAACTATTAGTCATGTACTCCACAAATCTGGCCTTTATGGAAAAGTGGCAAGAAGAAAGCCATTGTTGTAAGAAAGCCCTAAGAAGTCTCGTTTGCAGTTTGCAGGAAGCAAACATGTGGAAGAAGGTACTCTGGTCAGATGAGATCAAAATTGAACTTTTTGGCCTAAAAGCAAAACATTATGTGTGGCAGAATTCGAACACTGCACATCACCCTGAACACACCATTCCCACCGTGAAACATGGTGGTGGCAGCATCATGTTGTGGGGATGCTTTTCTTCAACAGGGACAGGGAAGCTGGTAAAAGTTGATGGGAAGATGGATGGAGACAAATACAGTGCAATCTTAGAAGAAAACCTGTTAAAGTCTGCAAAAACTTGGCAACTGGGGTGGAGGTTCACCATTCAGCAGGACAACAACCCTAAACATACAGTCAGAGCTACAATGGAATGGTTTAGCTCAAAGCATATTCATGTGTTAGAATGGCCCAGTTAAAGTCCAATTGAGAATCTGTGGCAAGACTTGAAAATTGCTGTTCACAGACGCTCTCCATCCAATCTGACAGAGCTTGAGCTATTTTACAAAGAAGAATGGGCAAAAATTTCACTTTCTAGATGTGCAAAGCTGGTAGGGACAGCCCCAAAAAGTCTTGCAGCTGTAATTGCAGTGAAAGGTGGTTCTACAAAGTATTACTTTAGGGGGGCTGAATACAAATCACACCACACTTTTCAGATACTTATTTGTAAAAGAAAATTGAAAACCATTTATCATTTTCCTTCCACTTTACAATTATGCGCCACTTTGTTTTGGTTTATCACATAAAATCCCAAATAAAATCCATTTAAGTTTTTGGTTGTAACATGACAAAATGTAGAAAAGTTCAAGGATTATGAATACTTTTTCAAGGTACTGTATAAGTGAATGATTCTGGATAACAAGAGAGCCTAAGTAAGTGCACTCCTATGTCCCAGAAGAGGCGTAAGGCTGAAAAGCTTTGGCCATACATCTGTTTTAGGGATGGCACTTGGATACATATTCGTTTTCTTCTATTGCAAGTAATGGAGGTAAAGGTATTGGCACTACTTTAAAACATTATCCCGCTGGAGGCAGAGTTCTCTTTTAATGGAAATATTCTTTCATAATGAATATGAGATTGTGAAGTCCATTTAGTGATTTTTTGGGGGTAGATGACATACAGAAGTAAGGTTTCAGAAAGTCGATCTTTACACTTCAACCCACTCTTCAGATAATTTCATCTCATTGGGTGAAAATGTCAGAAACCGTTACTTTGTATAAGAAAGCTGTAGGGGTTTTGTCTAAGTGACACAGAAACTCTATTTTAAGCATTCTTCATGTAGTTACCAAATGATTTCTGTCACTTGTAAAGCCAAGAATGTAACAATCAGTGACAGCCAACAAAGAACAGCAAAACAGAAAACATGACAGTAAACAGATATGATCTGTCACAGAGAGGAGCATTTACTAGAAGCCAACATAACCAGGTTAACTCACAATTGAATTATAACATCGGGTCAGGTCTGTTCCCAGATAACAACCATTTAAATAACATAATAGCAATGCTTTTCAAGGACACAAGGTCTTCATACAGTGCTCTCCCAACAGTACAGGGTGCCATACTTTCAAAAGTGTAGTAAGACTAGTAAGAGTGCCTTTTCCATGATGTGTAGATAATAACTAATCACGGATAAGTGGAAGATAATTTAAATTACACTTCAACCTTTTTTCCTTGCTTTTGCCTATAGTAGTTCCTTTATCGTGTGTACTACACTTGGTTATATATCAATGGAAGGCTTTGGTTGCTTTCTAGAATTCTTCCCTTTTGCTGATACTTTGATGTGTTGATTGCTGTGAAAGGGACTATGAGAGGATGCCCACATTCCCAGTTAACCAATCTACAGAAAAACCCTCTAGTGGGACTTTTCAGGGCATAAACTCCAAAGAAGTAGTATTTATCATTAAAAAGGTTCAAACATTTTTTTATTTGTAAATATTATTAAAAATATTAAAAAACCAAAAATTGTGGTGCAGATTTTAAATGATACAATTGATGTGTTTATAGTAAATACATAATGATTACAAAATGAATAACCACAGTTCTCTGTCAATGGTACAACCAAGATCAGATTAGTACCCAACGTGTTTCGAGAGATTACGTAGTACCTCTTTTTCAGGGGTAGTTGGTTATAATTATACAATAGTATCATATACAGTATCTCACAAAAGTGAGTACACCCCTCACATTTTTGTAAATATTTTATTATATTTTTTCATGTGACAACACTGAAGAAATAAGACTTTGCTACAATGTAACAATGTAAATCTGTTGCTCTACATAAAGATGGCCTAGACCAGGGGAAGGCAACCCCCCGGCACTCAAAGCCTCTTTTGCCAACACTCGGCTCCCTCCTCATCAGCAGAGCAGTGCAGGGAAGTGTCTGTGAGACACTAATGCATTCCAATTTCAGAGTTCCCCACGCCATACCTGCACTGAGGGGGAGGCACTGTGCATCCACACATTGTAAAAGATGGAAAACTTTGCTATAGCTACGATTATCAGCTTTTGTGATGGGGAAGAGATTGGGTGCAGTTCTGCTGGGGGGGGGGTCGGTCTTGGCCACTGCTAAAGCCAATAACAGATCCTGGTGTGCTGGTGACACTTCCTTATCATCTCTGCTTCCTTTCATATCATGCATATCAAAGATAAGAAGAGGGTACAGCAGTGGAGCAAATGAGCAGGAGGGTATAGCGGTGGGGAAAATAAGCCGGAGGGGTTAAGAGGTGGAACAGAAGAGGAGGAGGGTACAGCGGTGGGGCAGATGTGCAGGGAGGTACAGTGGTGGAAGAGATGAGAAGGGGGTTCTGCAGTGGGGCAGATGAGCAGGGGCGTTCAGTGTTGGGTCAGATGAGCGGGGGGGTTCAGTGTTGGGGCAGAAAAGCAGGGAGTAGAAGTGAAAGGAGGTGTATTGGTGGGGCCGATGAGCAGGGGGTTACAGTGGTGGAGCAGGGGGAACAGTGGTGGGGCAGGAGAGCAGGGGGAACAGAGGTGGGGCAGAAGAGCAGGGGGGTACAGAGGTGAGACAGATGTGCAGGAGGTACATTGGTGGGGCAGATGAGAAAGCGGGTTACAGTGGCGCGGCAGATGAACAGATGGGTTCAGTGTTAGGAGGTACATTGGTGGGACAGATGAGCAGGGTGTTACAGCAGTGGGGCAGAGGAGCAGGGGGTACAGAGGTGGGGCAGATGTGCAGAGGAGAAAGGAGGTACATCAGTGGAACACATGAGCAGGGGGTTACAGTGGTGGGGCAGAAAAGCATGGGGAACAGAGGTGGGACAGATGTGCAAGAGGTACAGTTTAGTGGGGCAGATGAAAAAGGGGGTTACAGTGGTGGGGCAGATAAGCAGATAAGTTCAGTGTTAGGACAGGTGAGAAGATGATTCAGTGGTGGAGCAGTTGTGCATGGATGTACAGTGGTGGGGCAGATGAGAAAGGGGGAATATTGGTGAAGCAGATGAGCAGGGAGTTACAGTGGTGGGACATAAGAGCAGTGGTGGGGCAGATGTGCAGGGGGTTACAGTGGTGGGGCAGATGAGCAGGGGGTACAGTGGTGGGGCAGATGTACAGGGGGTTACAGTGGTGGGGCAGATGAGCAGTGGGGTACAGTGGTGGGGCAGATGTACAGGGTAGTACAGTGGTGGGGCAGATGTGCAGGGGGTTACAGTGGTGGGGCAGATGTACAGGGGGTTACAATGGTGGGGCAGATGTGCGGGGAGTTACAGTCGTGTGGCAGATGAGCAGGGGGGTACAGTGGTGGGGAAGATGTGCAGGGTAGTACAGTGGTGGGGCAGATGTGCAGGGTGTACAGTGGTGGGGCAGATGTGCAGGGGGTTACAGTGGTGGGGCAGATGAGCAGGGGGGTACAGTGGTGGGGCAGATGAGCAGGGGGGTACAGTGGTGAAACAGATTTGCAGGGGGGGCAGTGATCTGAGGTGTTAGAGGTCAGGGTGTTAATTTCCCACTACTAAACTAGTTTACAGCATTTACTTTATAAAAAGTCCTTTTCGTGATTGAGAGTGTGAAGTTGACTTTTTTAAGTATACAATCAGCACGCTCAATTTCTTTGAAAACATTTTTCGGGCACACTGTGCTCAAAAGGTATACTACCCCTGGCCTAGGCTATAAGAAGATTGCCAATACCCTGAAACTGAGCTGCAGCACGGTGGCCAAATACATACAGAAGTTTAACAGGACAGGTTCCACTCAGAACAGGCCTCGCCATGGTCGAATAAAGAATTTGAGTGCACGTGCTCAACGTCATATCCAGAAGTTGTCTTTGGGATATAGACATATGAGTGCTGCCAGCATTGCTTCAGGTTGAAGGGTCAGCCTGTCAGTGCTCAGACCATACTTTGCACACTGCATCAAATTGGTCTGCATGGCTGTCATCCCAGAAGGAAGCCTCTTCTAAAGATGATGCACAAGAAAGCCTGCAAACAGTTAGCTCAATACAAGCAGACTAAGGACATGGAGTGCTGGAACCATGTCCTGTGGTCTGATGAGACCAAGATAAACTTATTTGGTTCAGACTGTGTCAAGCATGTGTGGCGGCAACCAGGTGAGGAGTACAAAGACAAGTGTGTCTTGCCTACAGTTAAGCATGGTGGTGGGAGTGTCATGGTCTGGGGCTGCATGAGTGCTGCCGGCACTGGGGAGCTACAGTTCATTGAGGGAACCATGAATGCCAACGTGTACTGTGACATACTGAAGCAGAGCATGATCCCCTCCCTTCGGAGACTGGGCCGCAGGGCAATATTCCAACATGATAACGACCCCAAACACACCTCCAAGACAAACACTGCCTTGCTAAAGAAGCTGAGGGTAAAGGTGATGGACTGGCCAAGCATGTCTCCAGACCTAAACCCTATTATTGAGCATATGTGGGGCTTCCTCAAACGGAAGGTGGGGGAGCGCAAGGTCTCTAACATCCACCAGCACTGTGATGTTGTCATGGAGGAGAGGAAGAGGACTCCAGTGACAACCTGTGAAGCTCTGGTGAACTCCATGCCCAAGAGGGTTAAGGCAGTGCTGGAAAATAATGGTGGCCACACAAAATATTGATGCTTTTGGCCCAATTTGGACATTTTCACTTAGGGGTGTACTCACTTTTGTTGCCAGCGGGTTAGACATTAATGGCTGTGTGTTGAGGTATTTTGAGGGGACAGCAAATTTACACTGTAAGCCCCCGTACACACGGTCAGAAATTCTGACCACAAAATCTGTCTTATTTTTTCCCACGGATTTTGTCTGACACTGGTGTGGCATACACACGGTCGGACAAAGTTGTCAGAAAATCTGATCATTCTGAACGTGGTGACGTTCGTTGCGTACGACAGAACTATGTAGAGGCTAGTAGCCAATAGCTTTGGTCTCGTAATTTGATCTGAGCATGTGTGGCACATTGTCCGTCGGAATTCTCTACACATTATCGGAAAAAGTCAGATCGGATTTTGTTGTCGGAAAATTTGAGAGCAGGATCTTTTCATGTGACAACACTGAAGAAATTACACTATGCTACAATGTAAAGTAATGAGTGTACAGCTTGTATAAGCCCCCGTACACACGGTCGGAAATTGCGACGGAAAAAGTCCGATTGAGCCCACACACGGGCGGATTTTCCGACAGCATGGTCCGATCGGACATTTTCCGTCGGAATTTCCGACCGTGTGTACAGGGGCTTATACAAGCTGTACACTCACTACTTTACATTATAGCATAGTGTCATTTCTTCAGTGTTGTCACATGAAAAGATAGAATAAAAGATTTACAAACATGTGAGGGGTGTACTCACTTTTGTGAGACACTGTATATTCATATCCTAAATAGCTGCATAATTTAAAAACAAGGAAAGTTGCCGCCATGAAACACCAGAAGTCCAAGAGGATCGGGAGCAGTGGGCCCAACTTAAACTCCCCACAAGGGGCACAGGGCCCAACCATTCATTTTGTAATGATTATGTATTTACTGTAACCACAACAATTGTATTGTTTTAATTCTGCACTACAATTTTTTGGCTTTTAATATTTACAAATAAAAACAATTTGGACCTTTTTAATTATAAATCCTGCTTCTTTGGTGTTTTACTGGGACTTGTTGTACAGAATTTAATGGTTACCAACTGAATAATGAATTCATGTTTCTTGATTTAAAGTAAACCTGTCCCTAGATTGTACACATTAAAGCATTAATATTCAGAAGAAGCAGTAAAATCACAAAAACAAGCCCTCATTTATCTCTGTATCTATAAGCACTATGAAGAAATTCAAGTGGATCTAAGACCATAAACAAAAATATCATATATCGCAGCTTGCTAATCCTTAAAGCGGTTCTACACTGTCAATGATGTTTTTTTTTTGCCTAATGTGCAGTAATGCGATTTGAATATTCATCACTCACTTGTTTGACTCTTGAATCTAAATGTTGCCGTTTTTCTTCCGCAATATGAAGTTATGAAACAAGATCATGCCGGCTTCCATCTTCCCTGTGGGCACCTGAAACCACACAGGCCCCTTTCTTCCGGGTTGCTGGCCCACAATGCACCTCTGTATTTGCGATGTGACCGAAATCTCGCAAGATTTCGGAAGATGTGACCGAAATCTCGCGAGATTTCAGAAGATGTGACCGAAATCTCACGAGATTTCGGAAGATGTCCGCACTGTCTCCTGGGATCAATGACACCAGATCCAGGAGACAGTGCGGCGTGACGACGATCGACGCAGAGACCCCGCCCACCGCCGCAGAGACAGAGGACAGGAAGTCAGCGATTACAAGGTAAGTGAAAAAAAAAAAAAAAAAAAAAACACATTTCATTTAGTACTCTTTGCCTGATTTGGAAGGCAAAGAGATTTACTAAAATGAAATGTGTGCAGAACCGCTTTAAATCTGGTGAATGCATTCCTTTTCTATACTTTTTCAGACTTTTTTTCCTTTGTTGTTATCTGGTGATCTGGCCAGTAATATACTTTCTGTCTTTGGAGGGGGCTACACCCACTCCTCAGCTCAATCTATGGAGGAGCAGCAAAGCCACCATTGCACCGCTGCATTGCTAACCTGAGGAGAAACTAGATGGACTAGTACATTTATGCCGCGTACACACGGTCGGAATTCTCGTCGGAAAAAGCTCTGATGGTTTTCCCGTCGGAATTCCGACGGAATTTCGCTCAAACTGTCTTGCCTACACACGGTCACACCAAATTCCGACGGTCAATAACACTGCGCCTTAAAAAAACGTTTGACTGCACTATAAAAGGGAAGTTTAATGCTTCTGAGCATGCGTCAAATTGTTTCCGAGCATACTCACGATCGGAAAGGTTTTCCGTCGGAAAAATTAAGAACAGGTTCTCAATCCAAAGTCCGTCGGAAATTCCGACAGAAAAAGACCGATGGGCATACACACGGTCGGAAAATCCGATGAAAAGCTCCCATCGGACTGTTTCCATCGGAAATTCCGACCGTGTGTATGCGGCATTAGATTACAATTCCATTAACAAATTAAAGCCTAACCCCAGCTAACACATTTTGAGCAGTTACAGGGGAAAACAAAGCCTATCAATGTAAGCTCCCCTGTCAGTGTTATATGGTTTGCCTCAACCCCCTAACTGACACTTTTGTTGCACAGCTTGGACTTTGAAAGGAAGTTGAAAAATAACAGATTTACTGGCAGGATCAACAGGTAAGAAAACTATGGCACAGAAGGGACATAAAAAAACAAAGATTGCTGTGACAGACTGCTATGTTTTATTATGCCCATAGTTTTAATTTATTTTCAGAGTTCACACAGGCGCTGGGGTTGATTTACTAAAATGGAAAGTGCAAAATCTGGTACAGATCTGCATAGAAACCAATCAGATTCCAGATTTTTTGTCAAAGTTAATTGAACAAGCTGAAGTTAGAAGCTAATTACACAGCTGCATCACATTTTGCACTCTCCAATTTTAGTAAATCAACCCCATTGTGTTTTTCTAAGAGAGAAGATCTTTGTAGCATGCCAGCCTTCAAATGCAATCAAACAGTACAGTATGTGTTTTTTTAAGCTTTTTATAACCAACTGAAACCCAACTTCAGAATCTTTGTTGTGATCTTTGAAAATGAATAACTTCACATTAAAAGTAGCTAGTTGAGTGGGAACTTGTCTGAAAGCTCTTTTACTGTATGTTAATAATATGCAAATAATTGAATTGCCATAATCTAAGTACTGAGAATCTTGCGAGCTACCATAAGCATATATTGGGGCTGATTTACCAAGATGAATGGGCTGCGCCGGTTCATACCACAATTAGTGCGCCAGATAAATTATTACTTGAGCGTATGAACCGGCGCACACATAAGCGCAACACATAATATACCGGCGCACCGCGAATAGCGCACGCCGTTATCATTAACAGTCCATTTACAAACGGGCAAAACGACTTCCAGCGCGACTTACAACACGACTTGGGGGCGACTTTACAACACGACTTCCAGCGCGACTTACAACACGACTTGGGGCGACTTACAACACGACTTTAAGGTTGAGGGGGTCCCCCTCAAAATCCATACCAGACCCTTATCCGAGCACGCAACTTGGCAGGCCGCAGGAAAAGAGGGGGGGCGAGAGAGCGCCCCCCTCTCCTGAACCATACCAGGCCACATGCCCTCAACATTGGGAGGATGCTTTTAGTCTGGCACCCTGTATGTAGATCAGGAGGACGGATGAATGGATAGGTGGGCGGCGCCCGTGCACCCCTAATGGATGGGCCTCCACTGTCCTAAAGTATGCAGTATGCAAGATCTAAAACCATGATTTTTTTTGTATTGAAGAGGGAATAGGTAAGACCACTGTCAGTTTATTTTTTTATTACTGTCCGTGTCCCATTGGAGAAAATTCCCTTTATTTTCAGTTCCAGGGACACCACAGGAAGACAAAATTTCTCCATAAATACGGAAATGCCATTGTAAGGGGAACAGATTTCCCTATTGGAGAAGTTTCCCCTGTTCCAGTAACAACCATAAAAATGTTGGATTTCCCATTACTTTCTGTCCCAGTAATGCCGCGTACACACGATCAAGCCCCATATGCACGGTCGGATTTTCCGATGGATTCTGTCCTATCGGACAATGTTGTCGGAAATTCCGACCGTGTGTAGGCACCATCGGACAGTTTCCATCGGATTGTCCGACGGACAAAGTTCTATCTCCCGCTCTAAAGATTTTTTGACAACAAAGTCCGATCACACCAATTCCAATCGTGTGTAGCGAATTCCGACGGACAAAGTGCCACGCATGCTCAGATCACATTACAAGACCAAAGCTATTGGCTACTAGCCTCTACGTAGTCCCGTCGTAGGCAACAAACGTCACCACGTTCAGAATGATCGGATTTTCCGACAACTTTGTCCGACCGTGTGTATGCAACACCAGTGTCGGACTAAATCCGTCGGACCAAATCCGATGGATTTGGTGGTCAGATTTTCTGACCGTGTGTATGGGGCTTCAGACTATCCGGCGGACTCAGGCCGGTGGACTTAGTCCCACAGACAATCCGCCGGACTTTCCAGCGGTGGTCCTCAGGACTTTCCGATCGAGCGGAATTGCCCACACACGGCCGGACTTTTCCAACGGACAATCCGCAGGAATTTTGGCGGAGGTCTGCCGGACTTTTGAAATGAACGGACTTGCCCACACACGAAGTAAAGTCCATTCATTTTGAAGACGGGACTAGCAAAGGAAGCCAATGCTGCCATCTCTATCAGCGAGATTGACACTTCGCTAGCCCCGTCACCTAGTATGGATTTAAAGGGGAATCCCTATGCCGAAAAAACGGCGTGGGGGTCCCCTCCAAGTCCATAGCAGACCCTTATCCGAGCATGCAACCCGGCCAGTCAGGAAAGGGGGTGGGGACAAGCCCCCTCCTGAGCCGTACCAGGCCGCGTGCCCTCAACATGGGGGGGTGCTTTGGGGAAGGGGGGGCCCTGCGGCCCCCACCCCAAAGCACCTTGTCCCCATGTTGATGAGGACAAGGGCCTCTTCCTGACAACCCTGGCCGTTGAGAAAACAGGAACCACCGCTTCAGGACGGCTCTTTAAAGAGAATGCTGGTCTTCCCAGATTAAGGAGCCCCAGGTGCTGGCTAACACAATCACAATAAGCAGTGGTGAAACGAGACTCTGGACAGCCGCACACAGGGAAAAACAATCCACGGCAATGAGGGGTGCACAAAATAGCTGACGCGTTTCGCACCAAAATTAGTGCTTATTCATAGCTGAATAAGCACTAATTTTGGTGTGCGAAACGCGTCAGTTATTTTTGTGCACCCCTCATTGCCGTGGTTTGTTTTATTTTGATGTGATCTTTTTGCAAATAAAAAGCACAGGATTTTAAGTTTTTCCCGGTGTGCGGCTGTCCAGAGTCTCTTTTCACCAACCCTGGCCGTTGGTTGTCGGGGTCTGTGGGCGGGGGGGCTTATCGGAATCCAGGAGCCCCCTTTAATAAGGGGGCCCCAGATCCCGCCCCCACCATATGTGAATGAGTATAGGGGACATGGTACCCCTACCCATTCACCTAAGGGAAAAAGTGTTAAAAAAAAACCACAACACAGGTTTTTAAAAGTACTTTATTAGACAGCTCCAGGGGTCTTCTTCCGACTTCGGGGGTCTTCTTCCGACTTCGGGGGTCTCGTCCCGCTCTTCATTTGTTCTGCCGGGCCTCCGCTATCTTCTTACAGATCTTTTACTAGCGTTGGCCTGGTCTTCTGGTTCGTTGCTGTTGTTGCCGCCGGCACCTTCTGCTTCTTCTTCTTCCTTCTTCTCCCGATGTTGATACAACGCTGTCTCCGCTTGTAATGGCCGGGATGCGTTGCGCGGCCACTTATATAGGGACAAGGAGTGGGGTCGCCGGCTGATGTTACATGTGACCTCGCCCCTTATGATGTCACAGTCCCAGCATCCCCTGGGAAGCAGAAGGTGGCAGCGGCGATGACAACAGCGATGAACCAGAAGACCGGGCCAACACCAGTAAAAGAGCTGCAAGAAGATAGCGGAGGCCCGGCCCGGCAAAACAAACGAAGAGCGGGACAAAACCCCTGAAGTTGGAAGAAGATCCCCCCTTCCCCAAAGCACCCCCCATGTTGAGGGCACGCGGCCTGGTACGGCTCAGGAGGGGGGGGGCGCTCGTTCGTCCCCACCCCCTTTCCTGACCGGCCGGGCTGCATGCTCAGATAAGGGTCTGCTATGGACTTTGGGGGGGACCCCCACACCGTTTTTTCGGCGTTAAATCTGTGACAGACCTAGCCGGGACAGAGGCTGTTGGAGGGGACGGAATGCGAGCCTCTTGCCTTGCGATTATGGACCCTGGCATTTGGGGGAACAGTGCTCTTTGTGAGCTGACTGCCTGGGGACCCCATGCTAATGTCATCAACTCCAGCCACCTGTCTGTTGTGTAAATGAGAGTAGTCTGGCTTGTAAGAATATTCCACAATGGCATTTGGGGGAATGGTGCTCTTTGTGAGCTGACTTCCTGGGGACCCCTGAGCTGGTTTTACTTGGATTCGGGTCCATGCTTGCCCCCCAAGACACATAGACTCTGGATATGTATATGCCATATCAGCAATAGACTGGATCATACTGTTGGGACACAAGCTGTCAGATGCTAATCTCATCAACTCCAGCCACCTGTCTGTTGTGTAAATGAGAGTAGTCTGGCTTGTAAGAATATTCCACAATGTTGTTGTGCTAATTAACCCTGTGTTGATGTTTATGGTAATATGGTAATGCCTATTGAATAGTCATTCAATGAGCTAGGAGCCTTAAAGTCTTACCCTGAAAAGTCTTCTCTCAGTCAACTAGTCTGGGTCAATGATTAGATAATTAGCTCATGCTAATTAGGTTAGGTTTTAGTCATCCGGCTGTATATATTTGTGTGACATCTCAAATAAAAGTTATTCCTGGTGTACCCTACACTGGTGTTGTCTGGTGACTGGGTGGGCTAAAGGACCTTGGATTGTGTGGTACCGGACAGAGGAAGCATTTACGGCGGACATCTTGAGTACGGGGTCCGTCACAAAATCCATACCAGGTGACAGGGCTAGCAAGGTGTCAATCTCGCCGATCGAGGCGGCGACATTGGCTTCCTTCGCTAGTCCCGTCTACCTGGAGTCACGTTTAACATGAACGGACTTTACTCCGTGTGTGGGCAAGTCCATTAATTTCAAGAGTCCCACGGACTAGCACACAGACGGCCGGATTGTCCGCCGGACTGCCGAGTCCGGCGGATAATTTTGAGTCAAGACTTCTTTCTAAGTCCGCCGGACTTTTGGGAAGAAAAAGTCCGCTGGAGCCCACACACGGGCGGCTTGTCCGGCGGACCAGAATGGACCAGAATGTGTACGCGGCATAAGAATGGTCACCAAGACAATCAGACAATCATACAATCAGAGAGGCTGAATCTTTCCAGCGGGGCACAGAAACCATCTCTATGCTATCCAATGCTAAGAAAAAAAAATTGTGTTATATCAATGGTTCAAAAAGTTCTGAAGCAGCATAACTGACAGGTATAAAGCATTTTTTTTAAATAAAAGGTCAATAACAGCAGCCAAAGTATTGTTTTAGCACAGGTTTAATTTAAATAGGTTCAGGAAAACAGATTAGGGATCACTAATTAAAATGAAACGCAATAATATTTGCAAAAATGTATGCAAACATACACATATAATATTTTCTGAAATTGAGGTATATATCACCCCAGTAGCTGTATTACTGCCTGTGTTTCCTTACAGGTTCTACGGACTTGACAATTAAAGCTTATAAGCAAATATTGTTTTAATACAAGACCTTTATGTATTCCTACTTAAATCTTGGTGTGCTCTGCTTATTTCTTCCAGATCTGTGCAGTAATCCAGTGTGAAATTTTGCCTGAAGAGCTTCCTGTAATAAAGACCGGTCAGTGCTTCTTTCTCTCATGCAGGGTGACTGGTCTTTTCTCCGCCCCCTCCTCTAGTTATCTGCAGGCAGCCTGTAGTGGGTGGACCTGCTGCGCCCCTCCCACAGCTCTGTTCTCTGCACAGGCTATGTACAGAACAGTGATAATGTCACTGCCAGTACCGGGACAGGGCATTCAAAGCCCAGGGCAAGGATGCAGAATTGCACCCCCTCCCCCACTATTAATACATGCCATAGAATAAGTTACCACCCTGCTTCCATTTTTTGCCCCTTTGCTTCACTGCACCCAGGGCAATTGCCCCTCCTGTCCTCTTTGTCGCTGCCCTGGTCACTGCTTTTTATACAAGATCATGACTGGGTTCGCAAAGGTATTTGGTGAACACAAAGTGTATATATATCCTTTACAACTACTAAAGAATATATTTAACTGCTTGCCAACCGGCTCACGCCGCTATACGTCGGCAGAAGGGCACGTACAAGCAGATTAACCTACCTGTACGTTGCCCTTTAAGAAGCGGTTTGCTGGCGCGCACACGCAGCCAGTGGCGCGACCACCTTGAGTGTGATCGTGGGTCCCGCAGACTCGATGTCCGCAGGGATACCCGCGATCGTTTCACGGAGAGGAAGAACTGCCTAGTGACACTGACACTGATCACAGCTCCCTGTAATCGGGAGCGGTGATCAGTGTTGTGTCACACACAGCCCCTCCCCCCCCACAGTTAGAATCACGCCCTAGGACACACTTAACCCCTACAGCGCCACCTAGAGGTTAACCCCTTCACTGCCAGTCACATTTACACAGTAATCAATGCATTTTTAATTGCACTGATCGCTGTATATATGTGAATGGTCCCAAAATCACGCCAAAAGTGTCCGATCTGTCCTCTATAATGTCGCAGTCACGATAAAAATCGCTGATCGCCGGCATTACTAGTAAAAAAATAATTTATAAAATGCCATAAAACTATGCCCTATTTTGTAGACGCTATAACTTTTGCGCAAACCGATCAATAAACTCTTATTGTGATTTTTTTTACCAAAAATATGTATCGGCCTAAACTGGGGGAAAAACATTTTTGGGGATATTTATTATAGCAAAAAGTAAAAAATAATGTGTTTTTTTTCAAAAAGTTTCGCAATTTTTTTGTTTATAGCGCAAAAAATAAAAAACGCAGAGGTGATAAAATACCACCAAAATAAATCTCTCTTTGTAGGGAGAAAAGGAAGTCAATTTTGTTTCGAGAGCCACGTCGCACGACCGCGCAGTTGTCAATTAAAGCGACGCAGTGCCGAATCGCAAAAGGTGCTCTGGTCTTTCAGCAGCCAAATGGTCTGGGGCTTAAGTGGTTAAAATAAAGTTTTTGTGCCTGGAGTTCAGCTTTAAGTAATTTTTTCTCTACCTGATTTTGGATTGATGATACATACAACTAGCGAGAGACTTGGGGACAAGCAAAGCCCAGCAAAGAGTCCTTTCACTGCGTGCTAAAATTGTCAGCTATCGGTATGGGATTACATTTTGTAAGGATGCAGGTAATTTTAAATGATTATTTATCCGTGAATACTGTGAAAAACTATTTTCCAAAAACCAACATGTATTTGGCTCTTTAACAATTGAAAATCATCTTACCACACTTATCAGCTGAGCCAGAGACAACTGGAGATGGATGATGACCAGCTGTGTATTGTTATAAGCAGGACGGATGAGTTTATTATATCTGTCTTCCCTCAAAAGGGTGTTCATCAGTCTCTCTTCTGAATCTGCTGCTCTGCTATCTAGATAATGAGAGTGCAAACCATAAACATTACATCAGTCACTTCAAGAAAAAATAACAGCTTCAAATAAAATAGTTGTCTTATGCAGGCTCATCTAGGAGGAAATTTACCACTTCAAGTTATTAGTCTACAAGGAACCTGTTAAGCCTCGTACACACGATCCGTGGACTTTTGTCCGAAGGATGTTGGCCAAAACTTGTCTTGCATACACACGGCACACAATTGTTGGCCAAAAATCATGAACGTAGTGACGTACTACATGGCTTTTCAGCTCTTTAGCGCCACCCTTTGGGCTCCTTTTGCTAATTTCGTGTTAGTAGAAGTTTGGTGAGTGTTGATTCACGCTTTTGTTTTTGCGCTTTATATTTAGCGCTTTTCAGTTTGTGCTTTTCATTTCGTGATTTTCAGTTTGTTTCTGAATGGCTGTTTGTCAACCAGACATGTTGAGTAGTCGGAAAGAGATAACGTGTTATTTATTATTGGCCTTGGAGTTATTGCTTTGACATAATTTTTTTGCTTGAATAATGATTTGATTTGGTATATTTTCTATATTTTTGGATGCAAATAATGCACTTTTTGGTTAAGTTCTAGCATGTCTAATGTTATTTGTTTTCATTTTTTAATGCACAATAAAAAAAATTGTGGAGAATAATACTTGGCTATGTGTTTACTTCAAATGACAGTTTGGGAGTAGGCAGTTACATTTTAAAAAATACAATGTAAAATTGACAAGGGACACCAACATAGTTGTATCTTTGATCTTAAAAACTACAGGATAATGGTGTTGTGGTAACTTGCCCAAATAAAAAATAAAAAAAAGCATAATAATATTATTCTTGATATCACTAGAGAAAAAAAGCCTTTGAAAATTTGTTTGCAATAACTCCATCAGTATCACCAGCAAAGCAGCTTCATTATTATCCCATTAAAGAAGAAGAGAATGTGCGCTGCATTTCGACTTTTCATAATTTGCCACGTCACAAATGTTCATTCTCCATTACAAACGCTAGTTTACAAGACCAACCGCTTCTGGCTCACCCTTGCTTCCGAGCAAGCATGTTTGTACTTTGGACTTTTGTCCGATGGACTTGTGTACACACGCTCGGAAAATCCGACATCAGACATTTGTCCACGGAAAATTTTAAAACGGTCGGATTTTCTCCCAACAGCCTGTTATCACATATTTCCCGTCGGAAAATCCGATCGTGTGTACGAGACTTTAGGATTGACTTTACGATGCAGGCTCCAGACCTGTCATCCCTGTCCCTCCTTTACTATCCAGGAGGGGGCACTGTTCTGGGAAAACCTTTTATCTGGTATTTGGACATCTACTACACATATGCAGGTTCTGGGTCAGTGACTCCCTAAATAGTGAAGCAAAGATAAGGATGACATTTCTGCAGCTTGCAATTTTAAAGAGGAGTATCCCTAAAAAAAAAAAAAATTAAAGTCAGCAGCTACAAATACTGCAGCGGAGGGTCGAAGCTCCGCTTTCCCCTCAATCCACTCGGCGGCGCCAGCATTGCCACTGTGGGCACCCACTGCGCAAGCGTGAGCGGCGCCGCGCGCCGTGATTGGCCGCGCAGTCATCTGGGACATGTCACGTGTCCCAGATGACTGACAGGAGGGAGGGGGCAGAGCTGAGCCCTTCCTGCATCGAGGGGAAGTGATGTCACTTATCCCGGGCACTGAAGGAGGCAGACTATGAGGGACCCCCTAGCAACAAGCATTTAGAGGTGAGTTAAAAAAAAATTCAAAATGTTTTTTTTTTTTTTAGGAATTTTAATCACCTTTTTTTTTTTAGGTGGAAACACCACTTTAAAAGTAGCATGGCAATTCCCATATTCCTATCCTGACAGATTTCCTTTAATGAGTCTCTTGGGAAGAGGGATGAACTGGTGCAGATCTAGAGGACACATCTATATACTCTAAAAGAGGACTCATATGATCCACCCCCTTATCCACCACGAACAGAAGGTCATCAATGTACCTAAGACAGAGTTTGATGTATGGTCTAAATGGGTTCTCACATCCAAAGAGGCAGGACCGCACCCACCAACCCATGCAGAGGTTGGCAAGAAAGGGATAAAACTTGGCTCCCATGGCAGCCCTGCATCCTTGGAGGTAAAACACATCATTGAATACATTGAATGTCAGAGGCGCAGCGGCGGCGGAGGACTGTGTCTGTGTCCCGACTCCTGAATGAATGGAAGCAGGCAAACATTCATTGATGGGCACTGGTAGGCTGCATTAATGTGGGCTGGTAGGCTGTATTGATGGGCGCTGGTAGGCTGCATTTGATGGGCACTGGTGAGGCTGCATTGATGGGCACTGGTGCGGCTGCATTTGATGGGCACTGGTGGGCTGCATTCGATGAGTGCTTCATTAAAAAGGTGGGGCTTATATGGGCAGGACAGAGGGGGTGGAGTCAGGGGTGAAGCCAGGGGGGGCGGCAAAATGAGGTTTCGCCTAGGGTGTCAAAAATCCTTGCACCAGCCCTGGATGGACTTATCTTCTTCTAGACTTTTTAAGGTCAATCGCTCACTCCTAGAGAGGTTGCCCCACCAGGGCAGCAGACCCTTAGTGGCCTGATGATCCAATACAGCCAGATCTCACTAAACCAATCTCTGAAATTGACCCATATCAGGCGTGTGAGATTTAACCAAATAAAATTCAGATCTAATCAGTGAAAGAGAGATGTTCTCTTGAGCTAAGTCTTCCAAGTCTCTAATGGCACATAACTCTCTAAACATCAAACCTGTTACAATCGCATTAGTGTCTTTTGGTGTAGACAAGTCTGTGCCAATATAATTTTTTGCTGCATAATAGTGTTTTTTAATAGTGAGATTTCTCACAAACGTATTACCATCTAGAATTGTATCAAAGAGATTGAAGTATCTAGTGTCTATTGACAAAAGGGAGGTTTCATGATGGGTAAGCACTCTGTCAGAAAGATTAAGGACATTGGATGTGTCTCTCATTTCCTCTGTGGCTATGATCGAGAGGGATACCTCTTGCCTTCCTCAATGTTTTTTTCTTTTATTTCCCCGGCGTGTTTCCCTCCATGCTTGTTCCAACTTTTCTTGTGGGTTTTGCACCGGGTAGACCCATTTTTTTGGGGGGGGGGCCTCCATTAGCCCCTCCCTCACGATTTGAAAGGGGGAACACAAGAAGGTGATACATCCAAGTCTGAGGCTGCTAAAGTTTCATGAAATACTTTGATTTCCATATCTGAGAAACTGACATGTTTGTTGGAGACCCCGGCCGGTGTTAAGGGGCCATACCATGAACGACTTCACTTCCATACGTATAAATTATTTGTGTCAAAATCAATTTTGTCTCACAGCATCTTTTCTTTTTTATTCCAGATGGTTTAACATGTCATTTAGATGTTTGTCAAGGTCTGTAAATTCCAGTGCACTTTGCAATGGTCTGGTGGCTTGTTATAGCTCCAATATTTCATCTTGCAATGCCTCCATTTCTTTCTTCGTGGAAGCCACAATAATGCTCATCAGAGTGAAAGCAGGTGGACAAAGTGTCAGTCCATTGCGCTTTAAAGGATTCATCAAACAGCTCAAAAGTTGGATACTTTTTAATTCTGAGACCTCTAGGAATACGTTTAGGGGTTAAATACTCAGATAAAGAGCTGGAGTCCCAGTAAGCTTTTATTTCTTTTACCATGCTTCTTTCTAGTTTCCGTAAAAGCAACCTCAACGAGCCTACAGTATCTTCAACTTTGCTGTGTAAAGTATCATGTATATTTGCTTGTAATGGGTTGTCTTTCACTAATCTAAAAGTGCGACTGGTGTCCCGTGGCGTGTCATGCTGAGAAGTCAAATAATGGGAGAACTCACCAAGCCAGCGTGATGCGAGTTCCTGTATATTTAATGAATCCGTTGGATGGACAAGGGTCTGCAGCTATTTCTTTCTATCCTTGTTCAGAGGAAAAAAGCTCTACGCCCATGAGGTTAAGTATCAGCTCTGCTGTAGTTGACAAATTGCCCCGTGCCCCCTATCTCTTGTGAAAAGTCCTGCCAGTCAGAAAGAAGCACATAAACCTCAACCCCAGACAGCACACAAGGTGCACTGCCATTTTTTTTCCTCTCACATTATAGTGTCCTGTCAAATTTATGGGCAATGTTATCAATCACTATGGTCTGTATATTAGTGTTTATCCCTCTGCAAGAAAACAAAACAACAGAGGGCGCACCAGCCAAGTGCATGATTCCAGGGGTGGTTTATTAAACAAAGGTTTAAAACATACTCACAGACAGTGAAGATATACAGCATAATAAGCCACCATCTCCTGGCGCAGTGGATAGTGGGACCCAGGGTAGTCCTATACCAAGGAGATGCTATCCAGGATCCAAAAATGGCTTACATGTTTCTAGGGTAAACCCTCTTCGTCAGAGCCAAAAGCTTGACTCTGATAAAGAGGGTTTACCCTCAAAACGTGTACACTGTTTTTGGATCCCGGGTGGCATCTCCTCGATGTAGCACTACCCTGGGTCCCACTATCCACTGTGCCCAAAAATGGTGGCTTATTATGCTGTATGTCTTAACTGTTTGTAAGTATGTTTTTAACATTTATTTAGAAAAGTACCCCTGGGATAATGCACTAGGCTGGTGCGCCCTCTGTTGTTTGTTTTCTTCCAGTGCATTGTTTACTTCAGCGATAGATATCTCTGACAGTGGCAGGGGCTTGTATTGAGGTAGGGTGACTATAGCAGACTGGCTTATAGAGAATAATGATAAGACCTTACCTCCCTGTTTATACCACTGATAATGTATGGGGTTAAAAATGGAATAGCAATGTCTGCAGGAGAATGAGTGGATGCCTCCAGAGCAGCCTTTCTCAACCAGGGTTCCATGGAACCCTAGGGATCTTACACAGGTTGCTTAGGGGGTTCCTTGAGCAATAAGCAGTGGCCACCAGTGCAGCAGGTGCACTTTTACACTGACCACCTGTCAGGATCCAGATACTTTTCCACTGACCCCAAAGTAAGGGTGGCAAACCTACACTGAACACCAATGTAATATTGCACTTTTTAATTGACCCTAAGGTAAGGGTGGCTCCTTTACACTGTCCTCTGTAGTGTCTGGCTGTGGCTCTGCTCGCTGTGCCACTAGGGATGCTGGACAGCTCCTTTCCTAATTCCTTGGACAAACTTGCTTTGTTTCTTGCTTCCAGTGAACCTTGAACCCTTTGCTCTTCCCATGAACTTCCTGATTTAAGCCAGGCCTTTACACTCCCTTTTTGACAGATTACTGTGCTCTCTCCAGTCAATATCTAACTCCTTGCATACGCGCTGCTGTCTTTATCTTAGCTACCACTCGTTATTGACCATTGGCTTGTTCATTGACTAGGGTTCTATCTGATCCCATCCAGCTACTACATACTGACCTTTCACTTGTTTACTGACTACACTTCTGCTTGATCCCTACCTGCTATATCTGTTACCGGACCCTGGCTTGCTCAACTCCTGGTGAGGAGATTCTGAGGACTACAACCTGGTACTAGCATTTAGCAAAACCCATCTCCACCATCAGGAGCTCTGGTAAATACCAGCTAATACTTAGAACCTGCACCTTGAGCGAACCTGCATCATCTACAAGGAGGATCTGCTGGTATATTTCCTGCTGACTACTCATGAACCTCTCTACTGTTACAGCCATTGGCCTTCGAGCCTGATCCTAGACCGTGACACCACCAATGTAAGATGGCTCATTTCCACCATCCCTAAAATAAGGGTGGCAACTCTACACTGATCACAAATGTAAGATTGTACTTTTCCACTGACCCAAAGTAAGGGTGGCACTTCTACACTGTCCAGCAATGTAAGATTGATCTTTTCCACTGACCCCAAAGTAAGAGTGGCACCTCTGCACTATCCGACAATATAAGATGATACTTTTCCACTGATCCCAAAGTAAGAGTGGCACTGCTACCCTGACCAACAATGTAAGATGGTTCTTTTCCACAGATCACAAAGAAAGAGTGGCATTTCTACAGTGGCCAACTATATAATATAGTACTTTTCAAATGACCAGAATGTAAGGGTGTTCTTTCTTCACTGACCACCAATGTAAGTACATGGTATCCAAGCCTTTCTATTCTACACCATTTTAAAGGGACACTACAGTTTTTTACTTTCTGTGTTTAATTTGCTGGACATTAATATTATTCTTCAATGTAAATATAATTACTAAAAAGAACAGCTTATATGTCATATAGATATAGAGATTTGTTGGGTGCCAAATACAAATGTGTACTCCACATTTTGTATAATTTTATTTAACAATAAACCTACAACATTTAATGTACCGTAAGCTATAGATTTCAAGGGTTTCTCTATGATAAAAAAAGAATAAGAAAGGCTGCTATACAAATGTATCTATTCCTTCTTTGGATGGAAAATATTTTGGAGAAGAAACCGACGCTTTAGCTATCGTCCATAGTACCAGATTTCCATTTAGTAAAAAGTCTGACTATGAGTGACTATGCCAAATTTAATCTGCATGTTTGGATAATGCAGCTTGTGACTTTCAGTTATTCGTAGCTCATAGATTTATTTCCAAATCAAACATACCACTAGATGTCAGCATTGTGATGAATGTCACATGCTTTTCTAACTTTATTACAATGTCTATGTATGCTAATAAACTAAGCATACAGAGCATATGGAGTTTAACTCTATAACTTTTCTCACCATTTATTACAACATTACCGTATCAATTACAATTATTACAGTAACACACTGATATAGCAGACTACTGCAACCAACTGCCGAGAAGTGACTCAGAATTCCGCTGAGTAGCAGCACGGGAAAATATTAGTGGACGTACGCACTTTGGCTTTACTATCTGATTGATGTGTGATCTGATCAAAATGTTCAAATTGATTAACATCGAACAGGCATACCTTCCCTTCTGATCTATTTAGACTCTAATTCGATCAGCGAGCGCGGAAAACTATCGATAGTGTTGCATCATTCAGCAGCACTGAGATGCTTTGTTCATGATTTCAACTGATTATGAGATTATGAGATTGCCCGATAGAAACAAACATGAGATCAATAGCTCACCAGGGTATCTTCCAAATATTGATCTAAATCCACTTCCTCGTGTGTTATATTCATGAATGGGCTGTCGGCTATAGATTTAGCGATGGATAAAAAATGTAATTGATCTTTTATCAAAGCATGTATTGCCACTATTAATCCAAAACACACTTGACTGCTTACAAACACATTGCTATTTAAGATGCTGCTTTATGGACTATACAGTATATAGTAAATAGTATATAGTAACTGCAAAATATGGGGTGGTCCTAGGGTTGTCACCTCATCCCTTTAAACCCAAACACCTATGAATTACACAGGTTCTGAGGCTAATTTAATGCAGATAAGGCACCAAGTAAGTTTAATTACCACCTTAATCAGCCACAGAACCTGTGTAATTATTATGTGTTCGGGTTTAAAGGGATGAGGTGGCAACCCTAGGTGGTCCTTCATACACACAAACATACAAGCAAATAATTTGCATATGGTGAGGAACAGCGGCCTAACTACAGGGATCTCATGGGAAATTGTGATCCTGCCCCATGGTCCAGGGGGCATTTGCGGCTCCCCTGTACACGTGGAGGGCGGGTGGGTGTGGCATGTAGAGAAAGCGAACCCCTCCATTGTCCCGCTGCAGAATACCAAAATACTGCTTCTCTTCCTCTCCCTGTCTCAGTTTCTCTACATGACACCTTTGCCCCTCCTATCCAGGGACTGGTTCCCCCCTGCCCTAGTCTCCCCCCAGCACAGCCTGCTTCCCCTCTCTCCCCTCTCGCCAGCTGCTGCAGGGGATGTGTCTGAATGGACAGACTCAGTGATCTGTACTGATCGCTGACTCTGTCCATTTATAACTGATGCAAAGCATAAACTGTTTACTATGTTTCAGTTCGTGAATGAATGGGAAGCTCCGTACATAGGTATTCCTGTCCATTCATTCTGTGCAGCTTAGGCTGCAGAGAGAGAGGTTGAGGGCTGTGTTAATAAAGAAGCTGAATTGCTTTGAAATGAGTTCCTGTTACCAGAGGTGCATTGCAGTGTACTACAGGTGGTTTCTGGACGGGTCCTGGACCCCGGCGGCTCCTGTCATCTTTTCGTGCAGCGTCGGTATCTCAAGCAGTAGCCATCGCTTCTTCCCAGTATGTGGCCAAGGCGGGGAGCCAGACGTCCCTTGCATGGACTGTAATATTTTATTGGTTTTCATTATTACTGCACTCCAGTGGCGGCTGGTGCTCAAATTTTTTGGGGGGGCGCAAAACAAACAGCCTCACTGTGCCATCAAACGCTGCCACTGTGCCCCAAACGCTGCCACGGTGCCCATTAAATGCTGCCACTGTGCCCATCTAACGCTGCCACTGTGCCCATCAAACGCTGCCACTGTGCCCATCAAACGCTGCCACTGTGCCCATTAAATGCTGCCACTGTGCCCATCAAACGCTGCCACTGTGCCCATTAAACGCTGCCGCTGTGCCCATCAAACGCTGCCACTGTGCCCATCAAACGCTGCCACTGTGCCCATTAAACGCTGCCACTGTGCCCATTAAATGCCGCCACTGTGCCCATCAAACGCTGCCACTGTGCCCATCTAACGCTGCCACTGTGCCCATCTAACGCTGTCACTGTGCCCCAAGTGCTGCCATTGTGCCTCAAATGCTGCCACTGTGCCCATTAAATGCTGCCACTGTGCCCATCTAACGCTGCCACTGTGCCCATCTAACGCTGCCACTGTGCCCATGTAAAGCTGCCACCGTGCCCCAAGTGCTGCCACTGTGCCCATCTAACACTGCCACTGTACCCATCTAACGCTGTCACTGTGCCCATTAAATGCTGCCAATGTGCCCATTAAATGCTGCCAATGTGCCGGCACTTACCTTGTCAGGCGGCGAGCGGTGTCTCCTCATCGACCCGACATCTTCTCCCGCGCTCCTCCTGTCTTCTGCAGTGATTGGACGCCTAGGCGTCCAATCACAGCGCCTGTGACTTCAGCCAATCAGGGGACCGGTAACACAGACCGGCAACCTGGTTGGCTGAGAGGCGGGTCTGTGTTAGGGAAGCGATGTATTCGCTTCACTAACACAATACTGTGTAAGCAGCGAACGCAAAGCATTGCGCCCACTGTTTACACTTATGGAAGCCTATTAGAGCACACCTGGTGATAGAGCGGTGCAGGAGAGGGGGGCGGCGCTCCTGCGCCCTCTATGCACGCACCGCCACTGCTGCACTCTCTCTTTTCTCTCTTTTTTTTTTTGTCTTGTTCCTCTCCTTTCTCTGTCTTAAAGGTGAAAACATCAGAGGTCAATTTAGACCCCTAATATTTCACCAAAGCCCCTCAAAGGGGCCCCTAAAATATTGCAAAAAAAAATAAAAAATAAATAATTGTAAAAAAAATTAAATAACACGAAATAAAATGGTAAAAAAGAATCCAAAAATAAAATAACAAAATAAAAACCTACCGACACCAGTGGCGGAACTACTAGGGTCGCAAAGTTCACACTTGTACCTGGGCCCTGTTTTTTTGCCACCAGGCTTGCAGGGAAGGGCCCAGAACATTGATCAGGGGGGCCCTTAATGGTTTCCTGCACCAGGGCCCTGAAGGCTCTAGTTATGCCTCTGGTAAGGATTCAAATTAAAATGAATCAATCGTGTATGGCAGATTTAAGCAAAGTAGAAATCACAGTACCTTTTAAATTCATATTAACCTTATATGCAGTGGGAAAATCAGTTCTACCCCATTTTTAAAGCAAAGTTCCACCCAAAAGTGGAACTTCCGCTTATCTGTATCCCCCCCCCCCCCATCTGGTGCCACATTTGGCACCTTTCGGGGGGGGGGGGGGCATGAAATATGTCAGCAGCTCCGCCCCCCTCCTCCTCCCTCCCTTTCTGCCGGCACAGTGAGAGAGCACAGCACGCTTCGCGCATGCACAGTAGGGACCGGCCATGAGGCCAAAAGGCTACACTGCCGGGTTCCCTTACCAGAAATGGTGGTGGCAGCACCCGACTAGCCGATGTAAACATCGGCTGTGGTGCCGACATCACTGGACTCCAGGACAGGTAAGTGTCCTAATGTTAAAAGTCAGCAGCTGCAGTATGTGTCTATTTACACTGTTTTATTGCATGTGTTGCAATGTGCTTGTGTACAACTTCTCCAGAAGAAATATAGTGTCCGATCCCATCTTAGTGCTGCAGTGGAGTGCACTTTTAAAAAACTGATGTGATTTTCATTGTCGTGTATTGCTGCCTGATGCCAGATGCAGGAGAATCTGCACTAGCGTGAACAGGAAATAAACGGGCCCTGAATCTTATGGCACAACATAAAACAGTCGTCACCATCAGATGATTAATAAGGTCTGTAATTTGTTGATCTCACACATTGATTTACTTTCCATGACTTTTATCCTATTGACTGCTGTACATTGGCTGCTCTTTATTTATGGCTTTTGTGGTTATTCACCAGTGTGTTTCTAGCATCCTCTGACACTGCCCACTGATTCTCTTTATACTAGCTATAAATACATCTAGAAGTCAAAGTATTTAAAAGCTAGGGCTTATCACCTTAACTTTCATACATCAGGCAGATTAATGAATATACAGCATTAGGTCCATCCAGCGTTGTCTTGATGCATGGGCACCCCCTGGGCAGCCTGTTACTGGGCTAAATCTTCAATCAGAATGACATCTCTCCCGCTTCTTTCCTCCTGTAGTTTCCTTCGCTCTTCTGGCACTATGCAGGGGTTAAGGAAGAAGGAAAATCTGTGACAGCAGCTTCCCTGTGCTGCTCAGCTTGAGGAGTCTGTATCTGTATTATACATTACTGCCCCCTATACTGTGCCCTCCTGCCCCTCCCCCTGTATTGTATCATCGTACCGCCTCATACTGTGCCCTTCTGCCCCCTTTGCTGCACCCTCCAACCCCCTTGTACTGTGCTCTCCTGCCCCCTGTACTGTGTCCTCCTGCCTTCCCGTACTGAACACTCCGGCACCCCCTGTACTGTGCCCTCCATGCCCCCCTCCCGTATTGTTCCCTCCTGCCCCCCCCCCCATACTGTGCCCTCTCTTAACTCCCTGTACTGTGCCCCCCTGCCCCTGTGTACTGTGCCTTCCTGCCTCCTCTATACTGTGCCCTCCTGCCCACTGCCTGTACTGTACCCTCCTACCTCCCTCCTCCGTACTGTGCCCTTTGTGTTGATTAGACTTTGATTTATGGCATGTTTTCTAATTGTTTAAAATGTATTCTATTCAAAGTACTAATAAATATATGTTTAATTATATCAACTATTTATACTTTCATTCTTAAAGTCGTTGTACACCCTGTACAACCACTTTTACCTTTATTAAGGCTTACCTGTAGGTGCTGGAAATATCTCCTAAACCTCCACGGTTTAGGAGATATTTACAATAAAGCCGTGCGCCAATGTCTACGGCACATGCGCGCTTTAGAAAGTGAAGATCATGCCATTTCTAAAGGGGGTCATGCCATGACTGACGGCTCCCACGTGCATGCGTGGGAGTGACGTCACGTGACTCCGGCCAGTCACAGAGCCGGAGTTCGCGGCCCTGTAAGAAAGAGGGGTGAAGATGGACGCTCGCTGCTAGTGGGGACAGCGGTGACATCTCAGGCTTCGGTTTCAGGTAAGTGACACATAATGGGCTACTATGCGATGTATAGTAGCCCATTATGCTTTACCTTTGCAGGCAAATAAAGAGGAAGTAAAACCCATCAAGGTTTACTTCCTCTTTAAAAGTAGGTGCATAAATTGGGGCCCATGCTGCTATTAAGACGGCCCTGGGTCCAACTTTCCCAGGAAATGATGCCACATCATCCCAATGATGATCTACACTTATCCAACTTCCAGATCACAGAGATCATCTCCAATAGAAGTGTTTGCATGAGGAACTAGGAAAGAGTGGAGCCATGATACTAACTAAAGCTGACATTCAGCCCATGTGTATGCCACCCTGTCCGACAGAAGCCGGCCGTTTGGCCAGCTCCTGTTGGACAAACATGCTGGAAAACCAGCAGTCGACCGACTCCCGATCAGCGCTCTCAGCCAATGGCAGAGATCATTGATCGGTGTGTTCTGGCGGGGGGGTCCCCTTGTCAGATCACAACAGCTTAGCGGGGGAGATCGCTATACTAACTTTGCATAGTTAGTACAACAGCTCCGATCAGAGTTGACCTCTTTTTTGTTCAACCCAGCGAAAACACAGTGTGCACCAGGCTTAAGAAAGTGTGCTGTACAGGCAGGGCCAGTTGTGGGATGTTGGCAGTAGACAGAGGGGTAGGGGAACCCAATATGAGTCTAAATGGCTGACTGAAGAACATTTTTTATTTCTCTTCTAGCAGTCCATAATTTTCCCCCTTTCTTGGGCAGGTGAGAACATGGAAGCTACTGGGGTTCATTTACTAAAGGAATAAAGGGTCTTCACGTTTGCTACATGAATCTTAGTGAAATGTTGAAGATGTGTTCACTTTGAAATCCCAATAATTTTTTTTTTTTCTCACACGTGAAGTGAGGACATTAGATACAGGAGGCGGTCGGGAAGCGGTAATCACTTCTGCATTTTTTTTTTTTTGTTTTTTTTTGCGCTATAAACAAAAATGAGCATCAGTTTTGAAAAAAAAACAATATTTTTTACTTTTTGCTATAATAAATATCCCCAAATTTTTTTTTTAAATAATTTCTTCTAAATATTTTTACGTAAAACAACTCGCAATAAGTGTATATTGATTGGTTTGCGCAAAAGTTATAGCGTCTACAAAATAGGGGATATATTTATGGCATTTTTATTATAATTTTTTTTTTTTACTACAGTAGTAATGGTGGTGATCAGCGATTTTTAGCGGGACTGCGACATTGCGTTTATTATGTTTTGTCATTGGACTCTTGTAGACTGTAAAGCAAGAGTCATTCTGGAAGTGTCAGGAGCAAAGATTAATGCATAAGTCATCCCCTATGTTGGTGAACACCATAATTTTAACCTTCTTATGTATACCACCCCAATACTGAAAAGGAGTATAGATGTATAATGGGTAAGCTTGTTAGTCCTATAATAATAATAAACATAACATCATCTTTAAAACAAAGGAACTTTATTCTTTAATTGTACCAACAATGTAAGGAACATTCTTTCCAGTGACTACCCAGGTAAAGGAAATTACTCCCACTGACCACTAATGTAAGGAACATTCTTTCCACTGACCACCAATGTAAGGAACATTCTTTACACTGAGCACCAATCTAAGGAACATTCTTTCCATTGACCACCAATCTAAGGAACATTCCCCCACTGACCACTAACGTACAGAACATTCTTTCCACTGACCACCAATGTAAGGAGCATTCTATCAGTTGACCACCAATGTAAGGAACATTCCTCCCACTGATCACTAATGTAAGGAACATTATTTCCACTAACTTCCAATGTAAGAAACATTCTTTACATTGACCACTAATGTAAGGAACATTCTTTCCACTAACTGCCAATGTAAGGAACATTCTTTCCACTGGTCACCAATGTAAGGAACATTCTTTCTACTGACCACCACCAACGTAAGGAACATTCTTTCCACTCACGGACCACTAATGTAAGGATCATTCCTTCCACTGATCACCAATGTAAGGATCATTCTATCCACTGACCACCAATGTAAGGAGCATTCTTTCCACCTAGCACTAATGTTGGGAACATTCTTTCTACTGACTACCCAGGTAAGGGACATTACTCCCACTGACCACAAATGTAAGGAGCATTCTTTCAGTTGACCACCAATGTAAAGAACATTCCTCCCACTGACCACTAATGTAAGGAACATTCTTTCCACTAACCGCTAATGTAAGGAACATTCTTTCCACTGACCACCAATGCAAGGAACATTCTTTCTACTGACTACCAATGTAAGGAGCATTCTTTCCACTGACCACCAATGTAAGGAACATTCTTTCTACTGACTACCAATGTAAGGAGCATTCTTTCCACTGACCACCAATGTAAGGAGCATTCTTTCAGTTGACCACCAATGTAAGGAAAATTATTTCAGTTGACCACCAATTTAAGGAACTTTCTTTCCGCTGACCACCAATGCAAGGAGTATTATTTCCACTTCCCACCAATGTAAGCTATTTTCCTCCCACTGACATCCAGTGTACTAGGGGGACTCCACTGACCACTAATGTTAGGGAGCACTACAGTTTTCACTGTCTGCTTTTCTGGCCATCATTATTACTTGTTTCATTATCATTGCAGAAATTATTTTCTCATGTCCAACAGCCCTGGGTGTCAAATACGCCAAGTACACCTGATTCCTTTTTCTTATATCTACAACCTTCTGGCCACGATAATGTCTTGAGAGCTGTACATATAACAATTATCAGCAAAAGATCCCCAAGACCTGATTTTTTTTAAGGATTCCTCGATATTAATAAGGTTACTAAAGTCTGACATTTGATATTTGTATGATAATTAATACAGATTGATTTACAAAAGACTTTGCTCCAGACATAGTTGACTATAAATCTTAAGATTTGGCACCTGTCAGATACCAAACCTGTCTAAACTGACCATATTACTGTAATATTCATGTAAGGGACAGGTATTAAATCCACAAAATGACTTTTCATGGTTTATATTATATAAAATGGACAACTATATTGTATATACCTGCCAAAGCATTGTGACAAGCAGCAAACGAATGTACACATACAGTATTCAAAGTGCAGAATGTGGATTATATAGAAAATACATATAGGTGATGGTATTGACTTATAAATTTACTGAACAATAAATATTTATTTTTTTATTTATTTAACCTTGCATAGCACATTGATACACAATAATATAGTCGTGACAGTGCTGTGTGATGTTTTTATAATCAGATTATAGCTCTTTTTAATTGCATAATTGTGGGAAATAAAGTGTTTATCCTTTAATTCTCACATACACAACAGCACAGCGCTCCTTTTTTTGGCATTGTGTTAGGAAAATATTGTACTGAGATGACCTTAACTATACAGAACAGCAAATAGAAGCCTTGCAATATATTCTTCTGCATCACTGACCCCCATCCTGTTCCTTGTCTGCACTTCTTATATGTATGTATTTCTGTAAATGAAGCTGAACTAATTGAACTGAGCATGCATATAAACCAACAAATGATACACATGTCATAAAATGTCAAATACATAAAAAGTATCAGGGTGAGTGTGTGGATCTGTATAACCAGTGTTGTCCATGCACTTAGAAATATATATAAGATGATGTCCTACACAGTGATCCCAACAATCAGAACATGGAATATAGGAAGTGTTTACTCACAGTCCCATAGGAAGAGGGCAGAGAGGAGAAGCAGAGAGCTCAGATCCCCCATGGTATGTCCTGTGCGATGGCTGGGTGCTCTTCATGTACTGGAGGAGCCAGGGGCTGGGTCGGGGACAGGCTCCAGTACAGGTTTGGGACAGGGATCAAGGTTGGGTCGGGGACAGGATCCAGTACAGGTCGGGGACAGGGATCAGGGCTGGGTCGGGGACAGAGTGCTGGAGCAGGTCGGGGACAGGGATCAGGGCTGGGTCGGGGACAGGGATCAGGGTTGGGTCGGGGACAGAGTGCTGGAGCAGGTCGGGGACAGGGATCAGGGCTGGGTCGGGGACAGGGATCAGGGCTGGGTCGGGGACAGGGATCAGGGTTGGGTCGGGGACAGAGCGCTGGAGCAGGTCGGGGACAGGAATCAAGGCTGGGTCGGGTTCAGGCTCCAGTACAGGTCGGGGACAGGGATTAATGCTGGATCGGGGACAGGCTCCAGTACAGGTTGTGGACAGGGATCAGGGTTGGGTTGGGGACAGGGATCAGGGTTGGGTTGGGGACAGGGATCAGGGTTGGGTCGGGGACAGGGATCAGGGTTGGGTCAGGGACAGGGATCAGGGTTGGGTCAGGGACAGGCTCCGGTACAGGTCGGGGACAAGGCGCTGGAATGGGACAGGGACAGGTGGAAGATAGAGGATGCTCATCCAACAACACTCAGCCCGAGTGTGGATAATAGAACAGCTGGTAAAGTTTTCCTGGAGCGGGGAATGCAGGGCTCAGGAGCGGGGGGGGAAGGCGAGGAGGAGGAGGGTAGTACACAGCACACACTTGCAGGTAAGTTGTCCTCCTCTATGTTCGTACCTGCAGGGTAGGTCGGATGCAATGAATGAGCAGTGTGCATAAAGCGATGTCCTGCTAATTAGGAGGAAAGCTGGACATACCATGTGAGATGGTAAGGAGGCAGCGCACTAATAATGGACTTTACATAGGAATATGCAGAGCAATATTACATATGGATGGCTCCTGGGATTCCAGACTTTAGACCGCACAGCAATTTAGCACTGTGTGTTTAAATGGTCGGAAGTCCTCACCATTCTTCATGTCTGCTGCACATTATTAGCTGTAAAACCAGCAATGGTTGAAGGCACTTGGAGCATCTGTGATCAAGGTGGTTAATAGTGCATGGCTGAGAATATGAGAACATTGCTTCTGTAAGCTCATTACTTGTGTCCTGCTGACCTTATAACGAGCAATATGCACCACTCTCTCTACAGTACAATTTCCAGCACGAAATGTATAGAGAGTATAATGTCCCAAACATGATCTCATGATCTTATAATGTCCCAAACATGATCTCATGATCTTATAATGTCCCAAACATGATCTCATGATCTTATAGTTTTAGCTCCAAACATGATCTCATGATCTCATACAGTAAGTCCGAAACATGATCTCATAATCTTATAAGTCCCAAACATGATCTAATGATCTTATACTGTCCCAAACATGATCTCATAATCTTATAAGTCCCAAACGTGATCTCATGATCTTATAATGTCCCAAACATGATCTCATGATCTTATAGTTTTAGCCCCAAACATGATCTTATAAGTCCCAAACATGATCTCATGATCTTATAATGTCCCAAACATGATCTCATTATCTTATAATGTCCCAAACATGATCTCATGATCTTACAGTTTTAGCCCCAAACATGATCTCATGATCTTATAATGTCCCAAACATGATCTCATGATCTTATAATGTCCCAAACATGATCTCATGATCTTATACTGTCCCAAACATGATCTCATGATCTTATAATGTCCCGAACATGATCTCATGATCTTATAATGTCCCAAACATGATCTCATGATCTTATAGTGTCCCAAACATGATCTTATAATGTCCCAAACATGATCTCATGATGTTATAGTTTTAGCCCCAAACATGATCTCATGATCTCATACAGTAAGTCCCAAACATGATCTCATAATCTTATAAGTCCCAAACATGATTTCATGATCTTATACTGTCCCAAACATGATCTCATGATCTTATACTGTCCCAAACATGATCTTATAATGTCCCAAACATGATCTTATAATGTCCCAAACATGATCTCATGATCTTATAATGTCCCAAACATGATCTTATAATGTCCCAAACATGATCTCATGATCTTATAATGTCCCAAACATGATCTTATAATGTCCCAAACATGATCTCATGATCTTATAATGTCCCAAACTTGATCTCATGATCTTATAATGTCCCAAACGTGATCTCATGATCTTATAGTTTTAGCCCCAAACATGATCTCATGATCTTATAAGTCCCAAACATGGTCTCATGATCTTATAATGTCCCAAACATGATCTCATGATCTTATAGTGTCCCAAACATGATCTCATGATCTCATACAGTAAGTCCCAAACATGATCTCATGATCTTATAATGTCCCAAACATGATCTCATGATCTTATAATGTCCCAAAAATGATCTCATGATCTTATAATGTCCCAAACATGTTATAGTTTTAGCCCCAAACATGATCTTATAATGTCCCAAACATGATCTCATGATCTTATAGTTTTAGCCCCAAACATGATCTCATGATCTCATACAGTAAGTCCCAAACATGATCTCATAATCTTATAAGTCCCAAACATGATTTCATGATCTTATAATGTCCCAAACATGATCTTATAAGTCCCAAACATGATCTCATGATCTTATACTGTCCCAAACACGATCTCATGATCTTATAATGTCCCAAACATGATCTCATGATCTTATAGTTTTAGCCCCAAACATGATCTCATGATCTTATAATGTCCGAAACATGATCTCATGATCTTATAATGTCCCAAACATGATCTCATGATCTTATAATGTCCCAAACATGATCTCATGATCTTATAAGTCCCAAACATGATCTCATGATCTTATAATGTCCCAAACATGATCTCATGATCTTATAAGTCACAAACATGATCTCATGATCTTATAATGTCCCAAACATGATCTCATGGTCTTATAATGTCCCAAACATGATCTCATGATCTTATAATGTCCCAAACATGATCTCATGATCTTATAATGTCCCAAATCCCAAACATGATCTCATGATCTTATAATGTCCCAAACATGATCTCATGATCTTATAATGTCCCAAACATGATCTCATGATCTTATAATGTCCCAAACATGATCTCATGATCTTATAATGTCCCAAATATGATCTCATGATCTTATAATGTCCCAAACATGAGCTCATGATCTTATAAGTCCCAAACATGATCTCATGATCTTATAATGTCCCAAACATGATCTTGTGATCTTATAATGTCCCAAACATGATCTCATGATCTTATAATGTCCCAAACATGATCTCATGATGTTATAAATCCCAAACATGATCTCATGACCTTTTTCAATCTACAAAATATAAACTGGTGAGAGCTGATAACAAGTGTCACTGTTATGATCTAGAATTAATCGATACAATAGTATAAGTTACATAATTACTATGTATAATATATAAGATACAATTTTTACATATATACACTATATTACCAAAAGTATTGGGATAATTTATCTTTGTCTCATTTTTTTACATCACAGAAACCTGACATATTAACATGGGTGTGTAGACTTTTTATATCCACTGTATATATACACTATATTACTAAAAGTATTGGGACACCTGCCTTTACACACACATGGACCTTAATGGCATCCCAGTCTTATTCCGTAGGGTTCAATATGGAGTTGGCCCACCCTTTGCAGCTATAACTTCTTCAACTCTTCTTGGAAGGCTGTCCACAAGGTTTAGGAGTGTATCTATGGGAATGTTTGATCATTCTTCCAGAAGCGCATTTGTGAAGTCAGGCACTGATGTGGACGAGAAGGCCTGCCTCACAGTCTCTGCTCTAATTCATCCCAAAGGTGTTCTATTGGGTTGAGGTCAGGACAGGCTAAAAGCCGCTTGGCTGTTATACCAGGCCTCCTGTTCCATCGGAGGCCCGATCGAACATCTGCCGCTTCCGGCGGTTAGTGACAGCCTGGAACAAAGCCGGAAACGGCTTGGTTCCAGTCTCCTGGATGTAAACACGGAAGCGACATCATTACATCACTTCCTGTTTACTCGGCTGCCAATGGTGCCGGATTTAAAAAAATATACAGTATTCAGATACACCGTTTTCGGTGATCTGAATACTTTGAAGTGCAAAGGAGGGATTTGGGGTCTTTTAGACCCCAGATCCCTCCATAAAGAGTACCTGATGATCATTCATTCATTCATTCACAAGGGATGTTTACATTCCTTGTGACAGCAATAAAAGTGATCACATTTTTTATTTTTTTTTAAACACAATTTAATTATCTAAAACTAAATAAAATAAATAAGACACACAAATAGAGTTTTCTTTTGGTGGTTTTTAATCACCACTAGTTTTTTTTTATTTTTTGCTAAATAAATGAAAAGATATGGAAAATTCTACATATCTACGTTTCTGTTATAACATTTTGCAAATAAATAATCTTTCTTCATAAATTTAGGTCAAAATTTGTTCTGTTACATTTCTTTGGTGAAAGTAACCCAAATCAGTGTTTATTATTTAGTTTATTTATTTGGTCTATAGAGCCCACAAACTATAGTGTATATATATGAAAATTGATCATTCCTTGGCCCGAAAATACCAGAACAGTACAAATACCCCAAATTACCCCTTTTTGGAAAGAAGTCCATTGCATTTACTAATAGGCTAATTGAAGTTGTAATTTTTTGTCCAAATTATTTGGAAAATGAATAAATAAAAAAATGACACTGACTAGTGACAGTATGTAAAAAATAAAATACATTTTTTTTTATTTTTTGGACGTTTTTGTATCTAACACACTGTGACCAGAGCAATACAGTATTACAACAGTAACACTGTACTACTCTGGGGAAGTGATCAGGATTTTTTTTATTTTTTTTTACCCAATATGATTGCTTATAGCAGAGAATTTCATTGCTATAAGCAAGCATTTTACTGAATGAAATCAATTCATTCTGTTTGTTTTGTTGCGTTTTGTTGTGATTAGCGGTGATTGGCCAGAGCTACAGTGGTGGCACAGTGGTGTAGGGGGTAGCACTCTCACCTAGCAGTAAAAAAGGTTGCTGGTTCAAATCCCAACCACGACACTACCTGCCTTGAGTTTGCATGTTCTCCCTATGCCTGCATGGATTTCCTCCGGTTTCCTCCCACACTCCAAAGACATGCTGGTAGGTTAATTGGCCCCTGTCCAAAAATTGGCCCTAGTATATGAATGTGAGTTGGGGACCTTGGATTGTGGGCTTCTTGAGGGTAGGGACCAATGTGAGTGTGTACTCTCTCAGGTTGAACTGGATGGACTGGTGTCTTTATTCAACCCTACTTACTATGTAACTATACACATGGTACAGATGGGCTGTGATTGGCCCTGTCTGTACCATATGATGTGAGGGAAACACTGCGCTAACTCAAAAAGTGAAAATGATGAAATCAATCCAAAAAATAATACTATAGTGTACTGTGTACAGTGAATATCCTGAAAATATATGTGAAAGCAGCCAACACTCTAACAAACAAAGTCAAACAAGACCTACTAACCAAGCCTCTCTGTGGTGAACCACTTCCGGGTTGGTGTAAACAATAACAAAACATGAATAGCGTTCATAATTGGAAAATATCCCTAATCCAACATAACTATACTGAAACTATATACTGTGTCAAATGGTATGACACTAATGGCGGGTTGCAAGCCGTCCATTGGATAAGGGAAGAGGTGAATGGCCAAGGCCGGCAGGAAATGCAGGGCTCACTTGCGCTCCACACCTCCTATCCAAACGGAGGGTGTAAGCGCATTAACCATCTCCGTCGCTCCGTAGTAGCCAGAGTGTAAAGACACCACCTACGCCAATTGGTGTATGGCAGAACGTCATCCCCAACCGGAGCGGAACGTCACTTCCGCCTCCATGCGCTCCAAGCCTCGCACCCCGCACACCTCAGCGGGCTGGAGCGCATTCACACCACCGGCTAGGTGCTGTAACAATGGCCAATAAGACGTCATGGCAGGCGGGTCATGTGGTCTGCACTCCTCCTATCCCCCAGCAGGTCCCCATGTCAACGAACCAATAAAGGATGATGATTTTGGCATAGGTGTACTTATAAGTGGAAATAGGCGTCATCCAGCAAAAAATGCTGGAAAAAATACATCAAGCCATTTGATACGTGAAGGGCAATATGTTCCAAATAAATGAATGCAAACATGTATGCATGAATGTGGGTCGGTGTATATGGATATCCATCTATCCCATAATAATTGGGGAATGGACATCTACACACCCGACTGCATGTCCATAGAATGAAGGGAAATGCAAAATACGCACAATTAGTGCAACAATACAATCAACAAAGAAATAAGCGTAAAATAGCAGTGATACTAAACCAACCATCTAATTGGTATTAAACAAAGGATATGGACAAATGTACTAGAATATCCATATCTAGGGGATACCTATTAAAGTATCAATACATAGGACCAAAAAGCGGTCCACCAAAATAGGATATGAGATAAAATCTGAAGCGAAAAAAGGGGACATTAATAAAGGGGTATGTTGTTAGGTTGATGACATTAAGCTCTATTGATAAAACTATTAATGTCCCACTCTACATTGATACCATGCGGCGAGTAACATTTAAGTTCATGTAACATTTAAGTTCATGTATCCAGTATGTCTCAAGGCCTGCCAGACATTGTAACTGCACACCCTACACTTCCTGACTGGGGGGATCCAAAACATTGGGAGCTATTTCGCCCTGGATAGAACGGGCACCCCTAAAGGTGACCATAGCTTGTCTGGCAGGGCGGGTCCTAGAATCGTAGGACGTTCCAGTGTAAATCTATCCAATCCATGGGTGTTAGTGCAGTTACGCCGAAGGCGGAGGAACTGGCTTCTAGGGACTGACTATGCCCATTCCTGTCAGTCTGCAGCCATGATTTCAAGGTCCAAAAACTGGATGGCAGTAGTATGGGTTTCCAAATGGCCAAGCTGGGGGCATACTTAGCCCCCATAGGGTTTGTAGGTAAAAAAGACCCTGGAACCAGAAATAGTTAAACTGCCTCCAAACCCAAGGAATTGGTATTGATGTATATAATGCAGATACATCTGCTGTGACCTCCAATGTCAATGTACCGACCAATCCTCGAGGTCACCGAGTCAATGCCACTGACTATTGGTCGACCAGGAGGATTGGTGGTACTCTTGTGAACCTTTGGCAAAGGGGACAAAGGGACCAAGTGGTCCCTTTCTTTTTTGTTGAGAATAGACAGAGAGAAACCCTGGGATTCTATAAGTGACACGATCGCCCTCTCCTTGATGTATAGTTTTGTCAACAACAATGTGAGATTCTTATTGTCACGTTTAATCCCCTTTTGGACGGGGGACCCTTGGATTGGGTAGTTTGTCTAAATCATCTAAAACAAAATTTTTAAAAACATTAGTGGGCTCCACTCTGAGGCTAGTAGGACAAAAGAGACGTTGAATGTGAGTATTTTTGTACGTCGATGTGTATTCAACAAATTTCAGGTTGTGTTTGGCTAAGATTGTCTTTACTGTGTCCTTTTTATTCAACCTCCCCCCTCTACTCTTTTGGTTTTGGGCTCCTTGGGGGGTTGGGAATAGGCATGTGAAAACCCGATGCCTGATCCGGAATACGGTTGATAATAGGGAGATCTCTGTGATTGGCCACCATGGGCTCTGTAAAGCCATATGATCATAACCCGTATCGTTTGGTCAAACGATCCTCATAGGGTAAGCTAATACGTAACAGAGGGAAGCATTGGTACTATAATTTATTGTCTGTATGGGGGGGGGAGGAGGGGGTGGGGGGGTCTTGGAGTGTCATAAACCAATCTCCTGTCAGAAAGCATCCACTGTTTACAATTGTTGATTAGACTTATAGTGTCACGGCTATATTTTTCTGTTTCTTGCTCTCTCCTCTTTTTCTAAGTGAGGAAAGTTGATCACATGTTAGCGCTACACATGGGTTATTTGCTTGTACAATTGTATATAATTTATGGCATAAAAGAAAGCCATCCACTGTTTACAATTGTTGTGTGATCTGCTGTGATTGATCACATGACACTGGCAGGGGGCCGATACAGTGATCAGTCCTTGGCTGATGTTGACATTCTCCCAGAACAGCAGCGCTCCCACCTGTCATCATTTTACTATAGGCCAGGTAGGAAGGTGTTAAAAATCGCTGCTTCTACAGGAGTTTTGTGTTCTGCCTGTAGAAGCAGCTCAATGTTATCCTATGTGTACATGCACATTAGGACGATTACAGGCATATTTCACAGCTCAGCGTTTAGACGGCTTTCACACCGAGCCTCGGCCGGCGTCAGTGGTAAAGCGGCGCTATTTTAGTTCACTGCACCTTTACCGCTCCAAAGAAGCTGCTGGCAGGACTTTTTGTGACGCCCTGCCAGTGCACCACTCCAGTGTGAAAGTCCTCGGGCATGGAGCAGCTTTTTTCAGGCGCTATACAGGCGCTATTTTTAGCACTGTATCGCCTGAAAAATGCTGGCAGTGTGAAAGGAGTCTTAGAGGCAGGAAAAAAAGACCCTTCTGGTTTGCTTTTCTGATCGGAGCTTTCTGGCAGAAAAAACAGTAAACTTTTTTTTGCCAAGGGAACTGGTATTTCTTTTAAGCCCAGTGTGCATGAAGCCTAACACACATGCAGTAGTATCATTATTATGCAATAAACTAATAATGTACAAAAGATGATCTATCAATCAATTTCTTTACAATTGCCTTGTCTGATTTGCCTCATTCAATCAGTTTTATTTAGCACCACAGGCTATAGTTGGCACTTGGCAGCACTGATCAGTGTATTTTGATGGTGGGGGATTCTCCCCGCTATCAGAATACATTAGTTCAGCGGGAAGGATTCCTTCATCCACCTGCTGGTTGAACGGAAAAAAAAGACTCATCTATGGGCTGCCTTACCTAACCCTAATGGCTCAATATATGTGAACACTTTGCAGAGTGTCCACTTTACTTTGCCCAGTATCACATTTGAGGAAATGTTATCATGTTGCATCCAGGCTGTGCATAGCCATAGTTCTGTAAGCCTATTTGCTGTAATTGCTCACCTGGTGGTAGAGTGTTTTAAAAGCGAAATGCAACTCATCAAATGTGCAGTTATTGGGTCTAATAATTGCATACGAGTTGTGTATATATGCGGTGCAAATATTACCCAATAACTCCCAATAACAGTGCCTATTACCTTTACCAATGAGCATTGAGCACTGAAAGAATGTTCTGGATTACTACAAATGTACCCCATTTGAGATATAGAAAAAAGCACGAAAGAGTCTCTCCTCCTCCAGTCACTACACTCCTCCCACAGTTTGAAACACCTCTCTTGGGAACACTTATTCCCTTGATCGCCCCCTAGTGTTAGCCCCTTCCCTGCCAGTGACATTTATACAGTAATCCGTAGCTGTTTTTATATCTGATCGCTGTATAAATGTCACTGATCCCAAAAAAGTGTCAAAAGTGTCCAATCTGACCGCCGCAATGTCGCAGTCCAGATATGTACAAGAGCAGAGGCTCTCTTGGCTCCCTTCCTCCTTATTGGCTCAGACACAGCAGTGAGGAGTGAGCATGGGTGGGGCTTAGCCATGGGGGGAGGGGCCAGGAGCTTAGGTGGGGGACCCGAGAAGAGGAGGATCAGGGATACTCTGTGCAAAATCACTGCTTAGACCAGGTGAGTTTGACATGTTTGTTATTTAGAAAAACAAAATGAGTGTTTACAATCACTTTACCAACTGCCCTGTAAAGTGTGAGTTTTTCCTCACTACCCACTACCATTATTTTTGAGACTAGTCATCTACAGTGGCGGCTGGTGCTCCATTTTTTTGGGGGGGCAAACAAAGACACCCCCCGGTCGGTCGATCAATCAGTCAAACCCCACGCAACCCCCCCCCTGTCGCTTGCCTCCAGTCTTCCTCCCACCAGCCCTGACCCTACTCCATCTAAGTCGCAGGCAGCTTTGGCTCCTTCCTGCATCTGCCTCCGCCGCCTTACCTTGCATCTCTGGCTTCACGGTGGCCTCCTCCTCGGCAGCTTCCCCTGCATTTCCAGCTTCACGGCGACCTCCTCCTCGTGGCTTCCCTTGCATCTCCAGATTCACGGTGGCCTCCTCCTCGTGGCTTCCTCTGCATCTCCAGCTTCACGATGGCCTCCTCCTCGGTGGCTTCCCCTGCGTCTCCGGGTTCACGGCGGCTTCCTCCTCGGCGGCTTCCTCCTCAGCGGCTTCCCCTGCGTCTCCGGGTTCACGGTGGCCTCCTCCTCGGTGGCTTCCCCTGCGTCTCCAGCTTCACGGATTTCTTCCTGATTGGTCGGGAGGAGAATCAGGAAGACAGTAGCGAATATATTCGCTATTGTCACACAATAGCATGGGCACAACAGAGGGGGTTCAGGGCACAGTGATTTGCGTCCTGAGCCCACCCTTTTTTTAAGCCAATTAGAACTTCAGGCTCTAATCATGTGCTTCTAAAAAAAAAATTTAGGCTAGGGGCTGGGCGCATGGATGGGCCGCCACTGGTCCTCTACATCTATTGAAGTGGATCTCCAACTACAACTTTTTGTTTTGTTTTGGATATGGTATTCTATCTGTGCTCCCCTTCTTTTATGAGTGACAGTGTTGTCACATTGGGAAGTGAGAGGAAATCAACATTAGAAGCAGAACAGTAATAATGCACTTTTTTTAATAGAGGGAAAACCAGAGACAGCAATAAAGGTCTGATACAGTTTCTAATCGATAAACAGTTCAGTTTTAACTATGGAAAAAACATCCAACAGACTACAATTTTCACCTTTTGAAAAGGGTAAAAGAAGGAACTGTGACAAATAAATGAATACCACATATGTAAAGTCTTGCATGAGCCTGCAACATGGTGAAAAAAGTGCCAATAGGTCCCACTGTAAAAACCTTTACAGCTTATCAGTTTAAAGGTAACTCCATCAAGCATGGTGATAACTAATATACTGTACGTTATTCAATTGGCGTTTGTTTGCACATGTAATTTTACACTAACTATTGTGCATCATTGTAATATTTTATGCTGCCTCACGTTGCTTTGAAGACTCACATGTCATGATCCTGACAATTATCGATAGGTAACACTTTTGTCAGTCAAGCCACTATGACTTACCTTTTTGCAGCCATGTGATATTTTCATTCATCCATCCCATGTATGTATTGTATTGTACACCTGGGTAAATATTATCTGTGCGTTTTTCACTCAGCTCTTTGTAATACTGGCCAAAATGGTAAAACTCTACAGAGGAATGCACTAGCAAGATTGAGAAATATGGTTAATGAAAATGTCATGTCAAGTCAATCAGCCGTTTAGTTATAAAAAAAACATGCAGTTCTGTATTGTACTTCAGTGTGCATGTCAAGTATGGGTTCCTTATTACTTGATTCCAGGGAAGGAATATGAGAAGGAATAAAATACATCCGGGGGGAAAGCTTTTTTATATTTAAGAAGGCCAGTATGGTGGCCTGAATTTATGGGAGAAGCCCGGAGGGTATTTAACCAGCCTCACTCTTTGTTGGTTCCAGTGCACGATACTACATGTCACTAGGCCAACTCTTCCCAGAGCACCTCGTATTCGTGAGTCTGTGCATTTGTTCGCAACTGCGTTGCAGCTTCTCCGTTCGTGGCCTTCATGGGCGGTTCCCGCTCACTGTTGCAGGTAGGATTCAAACCTTTTCGTTACATGCGCAATCTTGCAATTCCTTATGCTTCATATCCTGCATCCCTTTCGTTAAAAACCTGCCTCCAAGTTGTTGTCGCTCATGTCCCGACATCATTTGGCACAGGCATAGTACATTTGTAGGTTCCTTCTGCCTCATTTTGTCAGCCCATCGACAAACATACCATTCATTTGTAGATCCAAGCCTTCGAGCCACTGCCGGCCGTTGTCTGATATCACTCGATGTAGGCTTCACTGGTTATAGGATTCACTGTCCATGGGGTGGCTGTCTCATTTATTTGGAGATGAGCATGTATTGTTTGTACGGGTTTTGTGGCTGGTGCCTTGTCTGCACTTTGATTAGCCTGGGGGACTAGGTGGTTGGTATGTGTCAGGTTTCAGAGTAAGGGGTGGCATACACTCTACAACCAATTTTTACCAGATTAATTTAATACTCCTTACTATCGATTTGTGTCAGATTAATTTCATACATTTTACAACCTATTTGTATCAGAGTAATTTCTCTTCACAACCGATTCATATGAGACACATTGCATAATTTCTACCGTTGCCATTTCTTTGTATCCCCCATGCCGTGTGTTTTAGTTCCCGCAGCGGAACTTATGAATCATTTGTGAACGGTTCTTCTCACATTTATTTACCAAACCAAAGTTATTTTGTGTGCGTCATGCACGGCGACACACCACACACTTCGGATGTGTTGCACAACCGCTTCAGTCTGATGCAAACCCAGTCGCGCGGTCACTGTCGCAGGTAGAATTCCTTACCGTGTTTTGTCATGTCAATTCGTGGCCACTCATGGTGTCGCCCGTACCATGTGACCATGTTCCCGCAGGGGAACATACGAATCAGTCGTACGCACTTCTTCTCTCATCTATTTTACTACACCAATCTTTTGTTGTTTTGCCTTGTGCACGGCTTCATGCCACACCTTCCCGATACATTGCACTCCCTCCACAGTCCCTGCAAACTCACTCGCATGTCTCACTGTCGCAGGTAAGATTCGTTATCACATTCTTCATGTCGTATCAATTCGTTACCATTCGTTGTCTCCCTTGTCGTTCGTTAGTTCCCCCTACAGAACCTACAAATGGAACGGACGTTGTTCTTATTCCTTATACTCCCTGCTTAGGGATACGGTAAGCCACCAAACAAGCCAGGTGTTTCTATCCTTTTCTCAGTAACCCAGCTCTCATTCGTTGAGACCCTTGCAGCCATGCAAAACCATCTCAGCAGCCTGACACTCATTTGAGACCCTTGCAAACGCAATACCGTCTCAGCAGCCTCACACTCATCGAGGCCCTTGCAACCACGCAATATCGTCTCAAGACAAACCTCATACTCATCGAGACCCTTGAGACTTTGCAATATAGTCTCAGCAGCCTAACACTCATAGAGTCCCTTGCAACCACACAATATCATCTCAGCAAACCAGACTGAGACCCTTGCAACCACGCAATACTGTCTCAGCAACCTCTGACTCATCTAGACCTTTGTGACCAAGCAGTCTCGCCTAGAGTTGCCACTTCATCCCTTTAATCCCGAACACCTTTGAATTACACAGGTTCTGATGCTAATTAAATGCAGGTAAGGCACCAAGTGAGTTTAAATACCACCTTAATCAGCCACAGAACCTGTGTAATTAATATGTGTTCAGGTTTAAAGGGATGAGGTGGCAACCATAGTCTCGCCCCAGCAACGTGACATTTGTTGAGACCCTTGCAGCCAAACAAATGGTCTTAGCAGCCTGAGACTCTTGTTGAGACCCTTGCAAATGCAATATCATCTCAGCAACCTCACACTCATAGTGACCCTTGCTACCATGCAATGTCATCCCAGCAACCTGACACTCTTTGAGACCCTTGCAAAACGCAATATCGTCTCAGCAACCTCACACTCATCAAGACCTTTGCGACCACGCAATCTCGTCTCAGCAATCTGACACCCGTTGAGACCCTTGCAGCCATGCAAATCACCTTAGCAGCCCGACGCTCTTGTTGAGACCCTTGCAAATGCAATATCGTCTCAAACAACCTTATACTCATCGAGAATCTTGCAACCATGCAATATCATCTCAAAACAACCTCATACTCATCGAGACAATTTCAACCACGCAATATCATCTCAGCAAACCAGACTGAGACCCTTGCAAACACGCAATATCGTCTCTAAACAAACTTCATACTCATCAAGACCCTTGCAACCACGCAATATCGTCTCACACAACCTCATACAGCAGCGGCACCCTGTTGGCCATTCTTCTCCTGTGGCATGCAGGCTACTCATCTTGTCTCTGTCTTTCTCCATGAGGTCAGTTCAGGTTTCCATCCTGCACCAGGATGGACTTTATCACCCCAGGTTAGAAAAAAAGGAAAACATTTTTTTTTTTTATAAAAATTAAAATTATAATAAAAAATAAAGTAAAATAAATAAATAGGAGGGGAAGAACGTACAGTTTGCATCTTCACCAGGGTCAGTCACATGATAGGGGTGGGCCAGTTAATTTCAGGTAAAAGGAGTATACATGTTACATGGACAGTTTTCCATGACTTCACACGGTCACAAGGGTGCACCAGGAGGCAGTTGCAAACCTTACCAGGGATGCTGAATTTTGCGATGAGGATTATTCCTTAAGGACGGTCCTTTATATCACAGCTTTTAGTCTCTCACACCAGTGCAAGATTCAGACCAAGTTCTCAAACTAGACAAAGCAGCAGTAGCAGACTTAACTATGTGGGACGAGTTCCTCACCAGCTGGAACTGCATTTCAAAGTTCATCCCGGCAGTGTCAGCTGAGTCACCACGGGTGGTCACCAATACCGCAGCCTCCACGGGCTTCACGGCCATTTTCCAGCCACCACTGGTTCGCCAAACCTTGGCCCCCCAGAAATTTTGCCAAACCTTGGCCCCCACCTTAATTGATCCATGGAATTAAAACGACAATCCATACAGCAAATGGGGGTACAAAGTACAGCACAGCTAATGTGTTTTATACCTTACACGCCAGGAGAGGTGTGAAACATGTTAGCTGTGCTGTACTTTTTACCCCCATTTGCTGTATGCATTGTCGTTTTATTACATGGATCAATAAAGGTGATTTAATTGGAGTATGGCCATCCAGACTTTTTTCACTATATGTCTTCTGATGCATGCAGGGCCTGCACCCGCTTTATATGCAGAGGCAGTGGAGCAGAAGGGGTTATGTTACCTTGAGCGGTATAAAACGTATATTAGTTATACCGGGATGAGGCTTGCAGTTGCACCATTTTTTAGAGCTGGTGGTCAGCTTACTAGCTGCTGGATTGCTTTTACAAGACGCGAAAGAGGACAACCCCCTGCTACCACCACCTTCTGTGGCTTGATTCATGTAAACAAAAATGGCCAGAAAAGGCTTGGTCTTCAAGTGGATATTATTCTTGCAAGAAATTGTGTTTATTGCTTGCACAGCCATAACCAGAGCCCTGTTTATAACGAGACCTGGGCATGAGAGTCTGACATTTTTGTGCAGGAGGAAGGCACAGCAGCTAGCAGCCTGTACAATTGCCTGAAAAACAAACAGTCTACATTCTGGGTATTTGTCCCTGGGTGCATACTGCTCTAAACGTTAGTACTACTCAGTACACCATCCAGCCTTACCCAGCCACAGCAGCATTCAGCCTCTCATAGAGTTTTACAGGTTGTCAACAGCGGGGATGGACAGTGCATTTTCCGCCAGCATGAAAACGCTGGGATTTAATAGGCCTAATAATGCCTCCATTCCGCAGAGGTGCTGCTGAAAGCACTGTGCAACTCACCTAACTTTGCACAGCCTGCAAGGAGAGGAGATACGTGCAGACCATAGGATCCAAAAGGAGCTGTCACAGCTGCTGGGAGACTGAAGAAGCAGTTGGGAGTCTCCACTCTACACTACCTGATTTAGTGCAGTTGTGTGATCCTGCTGCTTTCCTGAGACTGCCCCTCCACAACCAACATAACATAACATAGCAGCACAGCCAAATGAACAGTCACCCAGCCTTTAGCCATCAGTGAGTCAATTTAATATGTAAATTGTTCTTTGTATGCTATCTCATATTTATACTTACTCTGTACACTGTTTTGTATGTCACTCACTCAACTCATTGTGATGTATGTCACACTATCATGTACATCACTTACTCTGTACACCGTCCTGTACGTCATTCACTCTGTACTCTGTCTTGTGGGTCACTCACTCAGCACATTGTGATGTATGTCACTCACTCATTACACCATCTTATACATCACCCACTCTGTACATCATCCAATATGTACAGTAACTCATTCTGTATTCTGTTCTGTACTTTACTCACTCAGTACACCATCCTGTACATCTCTCATTCTGTACACCATCCTGTCACCACACACTGGGCTGCATATTATATACCTTTGAACTCTCCTGGCCTCTGCACTCTGTGCTTTATACACACTTGCACTCTGTGCATTACACACTCTGAACCCTGTACTCTGTATTACACACTCTGAACCATGAACTCTGTGCATTACACACTCAGGACCACTGCAATCCTTGCTTTACATACTTATGACTCCTGCACTCTGCAGTATATACTCAGACATTGAGTACTCTCTCAATGTTACACTTTCCTGCACACTTGGCCTCAGTACTCAGTGCTTTACATGCTATTCAATCCCATTGACACTGACATATAATCTTATTTTACTTACACTGCTACCAGTGATGGAACTTATTTTACTTCCACTTTATTAGTGAACCCCTGGACCCTATTGTATCTACTACATAGAAAAGCATAGGAGGAAATGTGTAACATATCTAGCCATACACTATAAAGCCACACTCATTTTTGCCCACATTTGGGTTGGTGGGAAGGAGCCACATGTGATTAAAGGATTCTCAGAGGGCTAGAGCTTTTCACACACGTCAGTCCTGTCCTCCACTTCTCCCTCCTTCTCCATTTTCTCCCTGGTGACCCCAGCTCTCCAGGTGGGGATTTGCACTGAGGGTCAGGCTGCTGAGTAAAGAGGTAAGTAAAAAGGACCCCTTTCCCCTCCTAGACACTGCCATCATCAGGCACACAGGGCAGAGAGAGGATGGCTTAGTTAGATCAGGATGATGTATGTGTGGGATCTGACCAGCATGATGTTCTGTTAAAGTGGAAGTAAACCCCCCCTATCGTTTTCAGCCAAGGAAGCTGCCATCTTTGACACCAGCCATTGGATGGTTAAACAGTCTAAGTTAGTCTAAGGTATGCATGCCCCCAAACCATCCTGGATTCTGCGGGACTGTCCCAGAATTTTAACACAATCCCAGCATTCCGGCAAATCTGGCCTGTCCTGTAGTCCAGTGCTTGAGTGCTTGTTCCAGCACCTGGCTCTAGACTTTCACTAATAGTACAGTAATTATGGAGTATTTTGTGGGTACAAAGCTGTAGACTGTACAGTGGATAAAATATGTAGGCTCAGACTTTGTCTAACCATGCTCCTTGAAGCCCCAATCAATATTCAGCACAATTTATCCATGCCCATATGCATGGCATGCCAAATGTGTTCTCATTCACAATGGGTTTCTCAAGTTCCAGAGCTGGGAGGGTATGGTATTGTGTGTACAACCTCATCTCAGGATTGACTTATTGCTCCAAGTTATCTTCGCCTCAGGTGGCAAAAAGACTAGGGATTGCCATTGGTCATACATATTACATGAATGACTCTGTCCTCCTCCTCTTCTTAAAGTTATAATTACCTTCCTCAGTATATGTGAACTTATTGGCAATGTGCTTTGGAATGTATGTACAGTATGTAACTAAAGGACACAAGAGGCTGTCACTGTTCCATTCCTTTTTTTTACAAAAAATATTTGTACTCAGATGTTTTTTATACAATTAGGACTCGTGCACAAAGGCGCAATGGGGATTACAGTGTGCATGAGCATCCAGAACCTTCTTAATAACTTCTCTGTGGACTTCAGCTGCCCAATGACAGGAATTACAATTTGTACAACTGTACGTGGGTATAGGCTGGCACGTGCGTGAAGCACGTGCATATGCCCCAAATGCAGACATACTGAAATTGTTAAAATAAAATGCATCATCAGATCAATAAACAGAATTTAAAAAAGAGAAAAAAATAAGTTCAATTGTGCTTAAAAAAACTAGAAGGCCCTGACTTTTGCAATAGTAACATTTACAAAAGAGGTTACCTCAGTGCAGTATATATAACAGTTTACACTGCAGGGCATGCCTTGGGCCAGTTCAGTATTTCTACACTCACTGCTCAAAGCTCCTTTTATTTACACTCAATTCACGCCGGGGACCAACCATAGATAATAATGGTAGTCTGAGATATAGCAACAGCGTAGAGGCGGGTAAGGGGGGAGTGGGTTTTAACTGTTTCAACAAAAGCAAATTTTGCCAAAGGGGGACTCCTGCTTGTTTTTTCATTTTGTTTCATTTTGGGTAAACTAAGTTATGCCACGTACACACGATCAGACTTTCCAGCGGACTTGGTCTGGCGAACATTCCGATTGTGTGTACGCGGCATTAGGGTTAGAAAATCAGGTTTTGTCAAAATTCCATGTGTGGTCACCAGAACAAGAAATAAAGGGAAATCTTTCTAATGGAACACACACAGCAGGATAAGCACTTCTTGTAATATAATAGTGAAGGGTCAAAGCCTTTGTCTGAACTGTTTTATTACTGATTTTATTATTTTATTTGCCTTCATGTTGAGAAGGCTCCTCACTTTAGAAACAGCACAAAACCCCTTGTAAACCTGGAGGTGCATTAATCATTGCTGTAAGTGATGGCTGACTAGTTTTATGTGCACAATAAAGAGAATCAGGACATGATCTTAGACAAGCTTAAATTCCTGTTATACTGTATGTCAGACATTTGTGGGGCATTTTTTTTTTCTTTCAAAGAACACTTTTAGAAAAAAGGTACTTTATGAATAAATATCCTCCAAGGTTGCATATTAATTACAGCATTCTGTATCTAATAGTGGATAGTTACACTCACCTGGACTTGTTCTGTAATCTTGAAGACGTTTTGTAGTTTATCAGAGCCATTTCTTCAGTTCTAATGAAAAAGTTGTTTGGATAAGCTAAAAAACGAATGGAAAAGCCCAGTTGAATGTGACAAACTACTACTAGATACTGAATATTATGACCTTTATAAATGAGAATCTTCACAAACATATTGAATTATGTACTTAAGTTGGATTTCTTTTAATAGTACTTTCCCTACTAGATGCCTGCTGCCAAGCTGCGGCTTTAGGCACTTACTGTGCAACCCTCAGGTCCCCTGCATTTAGTAATCTGTGTTTTGGTGCTAACTCAAGCTAATTAAGGACAAATATTCTTTATACTGGCTTTTCGTAGTAAAGTAGTTGGGATAATTATTTTCATGCTATGTTACTTTTTTTGTCCATCCTTTTTCTCTTTTTTTCCTTGGGTCTTTTATAATGAATCTTGTTGAGAGAAATATCAAATGTGGCACAGGCAATCTTTAGGGGGACTGTAGGGAGCACAAATGTGGAAGCATTGATATGTAAAGGTTCTGTATCAATGGTAATTTCTAGAAGAATCACACATGGCATCTCCAGTCTATGACTAAATAAGAGGGTAAGCTCATGCATTGCTAGTTAACTATAAATATGCATGTTGAATGTGTCTTGAATGTGTCTTTCTGCCACTACCACCCCTTAAAGTGTACTCAATCACTTACAAAAGATAAATGAAAAAACAAAAAAATGGTGCGCTGTTCCTTTAAATAACCTTAGTGTCAGTAAGGTTACAAAACGTAAAAAGGGCTAGAATTAATCAACATTCATATATCATATACAAACAATATATGTTAATAGTATATAAATAAACATATAAACTGTTAACATGATAAATTCATCCAGTAAATATCGTGATCTCAAACTTGTAAATAAAGTGTCCATCCAGTGAGAAAAAGTCCAAATAAACACAGTCCAAATTTCAAAGTGAAATCAATATAATGAATATCCAGAAAGGTGCTTCCAAACACCAAATCCCCTCCAGGTGCAGTGCTCACTCACCTTCAATATTGACCATAAAGGTCAGTAAGCATATATAAGAACTGGTTTTTAGTCATCCACTATGCGGTTCAAACTGTCAGCTCCATGTCTCCTCAAAGGTCACAAGCATTTCTCAAAAATAAAGAAATCCATTCATAGCGCAATGTGTATAGTAAAATTGCTTTATTACAACATTAGAAAGTTGCACTCACATCTAGGTAGTCTTGTATATAGCATGAAATTTAACAGAGAGTCTTGCAGCGATCCTTAAAACAGCAACTTCAGTGTTTTGGAGACACCCGGAAATGACATCACTGGCTCCGCCTGACACGTTGCATCACTGGTCACGTGACTTCCTCAGGGTCTATTACAACATACAAAAACATATTTGAGAAGCACACCCTAATGCGTTTAGATTCAAGATGGTGCTGCCATAAGACCAACGAACAATAGCAAACATATTACAGCGCACACATTCAAGAATAACATTTCCTGCAGGGCTAGTTATAAACACCTGAACATATGAAAAAATATGGGGGTTTGGTCACACTATATGGTTATATAGTGCTAAGCCCACTTATTGCGACAAAGTACCCCAAAATTAGTGGGTCCTACCCTAGTAATAGAATGAAAGATCCTGCGTCTCAACCATGGGAGCCAAACTCCTCTATGTGGGAGAACTGAAGGGATTCCTCCTATGCACTGGTGGCCACTAAATAAGAGGTAATGAAGAGGGGGAGGGGTGCTCTAACCCAAAAAAACCTGGTCAGGGTTTTTTATTTTTTGAATATGTTCAGGTGTTTTTAACTAGCCCTGCAGGAAATTGTATTCTTGAATGTGTGCGCTGTAATATGTTCGCTATTCCTCAGGGTCTGTCATGTGACCAGTGATGCAACCTTGTCATGCTGTCCCCTTTCTGCCCTCTACCATTCGTAAAAGCCATTACTACAGCTTCTATGATTAAATAGGATATATGAATGGAGGACAGGTGGATGTTTGAAAGGTCCACCCACCTCCATTCATAGATCCTGCTTCATCCATAGAAGCTGTAGTAATGGCTTCCATGAATGAAAGAGCTGGAAAAAAGGGGCGGACATAGTTGAGCACTCTTGATGAGAGCCTGTGACAGCTCCTTATAGGGATCTTGTGCAGCAAGTGCCAATTCTCATGCAGCAGGCACTCATTTTCACATGCATAAGCATAAACAGACTTCTGAGCTCATGGGCGCGCCCACTGTTACTGGTGTCTATAGGCCTATTTAAACCTGAGGTCTGCCTAGCCTCATTGTTGGATTGTCTTCAACTTTGATTCCTGTGTTCCGAGTTTCTGAAAGTTTGTTACTGACCCAGCTAACCCTGACACTTCTCTTCAGATTGCCCCTGTCTATTATGTCTGCTGCTCATCTGTGCTCTCGACCCCGGCCTTGGCTCTGATTCTGTCTCCTGACTTGGTACCTCGCTGCCAGCTCATTGCTGACTCCTGCCTGTTCTCAACCTTGAATCTGATCTTGATTCTGTTCCTATTGGTCTGGCTGCTGCTGAACACCACTTGTGACCTGACTTCATACTGCCACGGGGAGGATCCCTGTGTTTCCAACATCAAGTCCACAGCTCCAGCTTCCTAGCATCTTTGTCCTTCCTTTGCCCTGGCAGTCCCTGTCTCCATTACCAGTGCTTGGATGGGAATTGTGCAAAAGGCTTTGCCCATCCTTTAAATGGCCACACCAACCATAAGAGAAAATAATGATACATTTTACACATAATTCAGCCCAAAACAATATTAAACTTTTGTTGTAAGTCTTTAGGACCCATAATGTAAGCACAGGTCTTGACCACTTATACTTTCAATACCCAACTAATTATAGAGCTGGAAATTTTTACCTTATGGCCTGTACACACAATCAGAAAATCGTACAAAAAATATAGGAGATTTAGGGGGATATGATCAACATGTATAAATACATAAGTGGTCCATATAGTGGACTTGGTGTTGAGTTATTTACTTTAAGGTCATCACAGAGAACAAGGGGGCACTCTTTACCTCTATAGGAAAAGAGATTTCATCTCCAAATATAGAAAGGTTTCTTCTGTGAAAATGTGGAATAGACAACCTCAAGAGCTGGTTCTGGCCAGCTCAGTAGATTGCTTTAAAAAAGGCCTACTAGATTCTTTCCTAAATGTACATAATATAACTGGATACTAACATTTATAGGTAAAGTTGATCCAGAGAATATCCGATTGCCTCTTGGGGGATCAGGAAATATTTTTTTCCCCTGCTGAAGCAAATTGGATCATGCTTTGCTGGGGCTTTTTGCCTTCCTCTGGATCAACTATGGTATAGGTTTGTGTATATGGGATTGATTAATTTTCGATATGTGACTAGCATGCAAAAAAATAAAAACGACGATCACTCGTCCGATAATCTCATCATGTGTACCAGGCATTAGCTTGATATATATAATGCTAGGACCCAGCTCCACACTTGACTTACTTCTATAAACACTAATGGAATTCCTTAGAAACGTGGCCAGAACTGAATCAATAGACCAGAAGCCTCTCCCATCATTTGTCATGATGAAAGGTCATCCCAAGGCTATGACCTTAAGTGGACTTATTTCCTCAGTATGGTAAATATTTATCTGTGTATCTTGCATTCATCAATACTTCTACATTTGCAAAGTACACAGTATTGATAGAAATTTTCTGTTGACAAATGGCACTTTTTAGGAAGAAGAGTTTCCTTATGCCTACAAGCCACCTTCTGCTAATCCTGCCTGTGCTAATATATTTGAGTAATTAGCTGAAAGCTGTGATAATCATAAAAGTAAACATCACTATTTCTCTGTGCGTTCCTACCACGCACTGATTTTGTAGCGCATTTGTCATCAATTACAGCAAAACATGGCGCTTCCATTCTGAACAATGAAGTGTATCTAGTCCTCATTGTCTTAATATGTGCTGCATAAAAAGCAAGGGGTAAATGAGATATCTGCTGGGGCCTGGAGGGCATGAGATTCTGCTAGAAAACACCAGGCACAAGGCCAAATGGGCCATTCTAGTGAAACTCTAGGCTAGCCTTTCTCAAACAGGGTTCCACCAGAGGCTGCTATTGGTTTCATGAGCAATTTCTGCCTCTCAGACAAGTAACCACTGACAACAATAATATTTTTAGCTATCTGTAAGGAGGGAGGGGGGAATTCTTCCCAACAACCACAAAGGAGCATTTTTCTCAGTGACCATCAAATGAATGTACAGTGAGCTGTAATATATTTTAAAATTATATAATTATTATTAGCAAGGGTTCCCCAAGACCAAAAAGGTATTTTAAAGATATTGTACACTTTCAAATGTTTTTGTTGTTTTTAACTAGGTATTAGTGTAGTTATATTCCATGTGTTGTTTGTCTGCCTTACTTTGTAATGATGGACTCACATATAGTGGCTGCAGTTTGTGTCATGGCTGATCGATTCCCCTGTGTCCATATATTTATTAACCTAGCTTGTCCCTCTGTACCAAAGGGACAAGCAACTTCTTGTTCCTGGTCCCGCAGTGACCAATCAAAAAAAAAACAAACAGTGCAGATCAAATATACATATGACAATTAAACATCAGCATATTGTTTTTAAAACAGTCCAAAGCCCAATAGGAAATGTCCCTTGATAGTAATATTTTCCCTGTGAGAGAGTTTCAGATGCACAGACACCTTAGGCGAATGAGCCCACCACAAGCACTTGATTGCTCGCTCACCTCAAGATATCAAGGTATTGACCCCTGAACCAACTAGATGGTCAATAAACACTTGTTCCCACTATCAGAGAGTAATGCCAGATGGTCCCGATGGTCCTGATGCTCACATCCGACACAATCAGGTTAAAAAATGGAAGAATCGAATTGCTCTCTATTTGGTAAAAATAAATTCACGCTTTAATACATCAAAACACAAGAACTTCCTCTTGTTCCCAGCATAAAAGTAGTGTACAATGCTGAACACCAGATCAGCTCATTCGGATCATTTGGACAGCAGCGGGTGACATCACAGATCACGGCTCCTCATCCCGTACGTGTTACGTCCTACGGGACTTCACTCGCTCTTGGAGTCTGAAGCCAACTCAGTCTGTAGGAACTTCACCTCCCACAATCATCCCCATTTCTTCCCAGAGTCTCTAGTAGCCCACATCCTCAGTGCACCCCCTAGTGGATGGAGGACAGGCGTAACACTGCTACATGTCCTGTTGTAGCAGCCTTTCCCTAAATATGAAGAGCAGCAATGTAAACAGTATGCTGACAGTCAAGTTCATGATATTACTCTTCTCCCACCAGTTCGGTATACTCCCTTCACCAAAAGTCTTTGGTTTCCAAGGAAAGCACTGGGCCCAGAAAGAGAATAAAGTGTGCACAACACATGGTATAACACAGTAGGGAAGTAACAAACATTAAGATTAACACTGGCAAATGACCAAATAACACAAGTTACATGTGAAATAGACAGAGGAACCTCCCACCATTTACCTGGATTTGAACAACCATCTTGACTACAGTATATGCCACAGATAGTGGAACTTCCTGCCAAGATGTGTCAGGAGATAGGCCAGAGTCACTTTCCACCAAAGCTGTAGCAGAAAGAACCGGCATCTCTTATGACCTTCTGGCTGTGAACATAGTCTTTTCCAAACTGGCATAGGGAGTCATAGATCAGTCTTTTTGGGGGTGTATCGACCTTTTGGCTCTTTGCTCCTTCGGTTCAGTTAGGCCCCTTTCACACTGGGGCGGGAAGCCGCGGTAACGGTAAAGCAGCGCTATATTTAGCGCTGCTTTACCGTCGTTTTAACCGCGGTATTCGGCCGCTCGCGGTGCGGTTTTACCCCCGCGAGCGGCCGAAAAAGGGTGAAACACCCCCGCAGAGCGCCGCCGTAGCGGCGCTTTGCGGCGGTATTGCCGCGGTTTTACCGCGGTTTCCCATTCAAATCAATGGGAAGGAGCGGTATAGGAGCGGTGAACACACCGCTCCTATACCGCTCCAAAGATGCTGCTAGCAGGACTTTTTTTGCCGTCCTGCTAGCGCACCGCTCCAGTGTGAAAGCCCGCCGGCTTTCACACTGGAGTTAAAGGGGCCAGATTTTTTTCAGGCGGTGAACAGGCGCTATTTTTAGCGCTGTACCGCATGAAAAACGCCCCAGTGTGAAAGGGGTCTTACTCCTTCTACAAGGAGCTCTCTAACAAGTTCAAGAGGTAGCTGAGGAATCTCTACTTCCTCCTTGCCTAACAGAATGGAAGGCTTCTCCTGTTTTTCTTCTCCGAAAGTCTGAGGTATGAATTCAGGCTCCCGGATTAATCTCTGTAAAGAAGGAAGATGGAGTGGCATCTACGGACATGGATGGCCACAACCAGTCTTTGCAGACATTTTCTTCCTCACTGTCTTCCTCCTTCCCCACACCTGGTGGAGAAGACTGTGATCGTGTTACAGGTCTCTGTTTTGAAGAGGATGTTTGGATAGAGGATGGATCAGTCTGTTGAGGCATTCAAACAGCTTCTCCAAGAGGTAAAAGATAATTACAGTACCAGACTTTCAGTGGACCTGTTTTCCCCCTGGGTGGATCTGGTACACTGTCAAATCAGATAGTTGCTTGTGGACAATGTGGAATTGTAATTTTCACCAGTCAGCTAACTTGTGCTTCCTAGGGTCACCCAAATTTCTCAGAAGCACCCGGATCATCTAAATGTAAGTCTTGGACTCTCAAGTCGAAGTTCCTTTTGTTCCACTGCCCTTCGGCATCTGATGCAGCTTGGGCCTTCCCTTAAGCCACATTTAGGTTCTTTTGGACACAATCTATGTACCCTCCACAAGACATAACAGATGTTTGTTGGGGCAAACCATAGTGAAAGAACTTCTCCACCAAGATGCTCATTGGCCTTTTGTTGGAAATGCCTGGGCGTAACGATGATGTCATTAAAGTACAATAGTACCTATCAGGTTTGTGTCTCACATTGTCTGCTTCATTAGTCACTAGAACGTTGCTGGAGCTTCTGATAAAGGCTGTCTTCTTTTGATAGTCTGAGAGCATGGGGATCTAATAATATCCACTCATTAGGTCCAAAACACTGAACCACTTCACCCTTTACATGCATTGTAGATCACCTTCTATCCGTGTGGTGGTGTACTGCTCAAGAATACTTCTCCTTTTGAGCCTGCTGTACTTAATGAACACCCTCAAGGAAACATTCTTCTTAACTACCAGATGATTCCCGTCCTCTTTAGCTCTAACAACTGCTCTTGGAGGTCTTCCAAAACACCCTGCAAAATCCATCGAAACCACCAATTCCGTACAGCCAGGCATGTGATTTACACATACAGTGGTGTGAAAAAGTGTTTGCCCCTTCCTCATTTCCTGTTACTTTGCATGTTTGTCACACTTAAGTGTTTCGGAACATCAAACCAATTTAAACAATAGTCAAGGACAACACAAGTAAACACAAAATGCAATTTGTAAATGAAGGTGTTTATTATTAAAGGTGAAAAAAAATCCAAACCATCATGGCCCTGTGTGAAAAAGTGATTGCCCCCCTTGTTAAAACATACTATAACTGTGGTTGTCCACACCTGAGTTCAATTTCTCTAGCCACACCCAGGCCTGATTATTGCCACACCTGTTCACAATCAAGGCATCACTTAAATAGGAGCTGCTTGACACAGTAAGGTCCACCAGAAGATCCTTAAAAGCTACACATCATGCCGAGACCCAAAGAAATTCAGGAACAATTGAGAAAGAAAGTAATTGAGATCTATCAGTCTGGAAAGGGTTATAAAGCCATTTCCAAAGCTTTGGGAATCCAGCGAACCACAGTGAGAGCCATTATCCACAAATGGCGAAGACATGGAACAGTGGTGAACCTTCCCAGGAGTGGCCGGCTGCCGAAAATTACCCCAAGAGCGCAGCGACGACTCATCAAAGAGGTCACAAAAGACCACACAACAACGTCCAAGGAACTGCAGGCCTCACTTGCCTCAGTTAAGGTCAGCGTTCATGCCTCCACCATCAGGAAAAGACTGGGCAAAAATGGCCTGCATGGCAGAGTTCCAAGGAGAAAACCACTGCTGAGCAAAAAGAACATCAAAGCTCGTCTCAATTTCTCCACAACACATCTTGATGATCCCCAAGACTTTTGGGACAACATTCTGTGGACCGATGAGACAAAAGTGGAACTCTTTGGAAGGTGTGTGTCCAAGTATATCTGGCGTAGAAGGAACACTGCATTTCAGAAAAAGAACATTATACCAACAGTAAAATATGGTGGTGGTAGTGTGATGGTCTGGGGCTGTTTTGCTGCTTCAGGACCTGGAAGACTTGCCGTGATAAAAGGAACTATGAATTCTGCTGTCTACCAAGAGATCCTGAAGGAGAATGTCCGACCATCTGTTCGTGCACTCAAGCTGAAACGAACTTGGGTTCTGCAGCAGGACAATGATCCTAAACACACCAGCAAGTCCACCACCGAATGGCTGAAGAAAAACAAAATGAAGACTTTGGAGTGGCCTAGCCAAAGTCCTGACCTGAATCCTATTGAGATGTTGTGGTATGACCTTAAAAAGGCCGTTCATGCTCGAAAACCCTCTAATGTAACTGAATTAGGACAATTCTGCAAAGATGAGTGGGCCAAAATTCCTCCAGGACGCTGTAAAAGCCTCATTGCACGTTATCGCAAACGCTTGGTTGCAGTTGTTGCTGCTAAGGGTGGCCCAACCAGTTATTAGGTTTAGGGGGCAATCACTTTTTCACACAGGGCCATGATGGTTTGGATTTTTTTTCACCTTTAATAATAAACACCTTCATTTACAAATTGCATTTTGTGTTTACTTGTGTTGTCCTTGACTATTGTTTAAATTGGTTTGATGTTCCGAAACACTTAAGTGTGACAAACATGCAAAGGAACAGGAAATGAGGAAGGGGGCGAACACTTTTTCACACCACTGTATGGTCCACACGACAAAGCCAGACAGGTGAAACTTTCTGGTTCAGCAATTGTGTCCACCTCCGGTTTCCTCACTGGACAGTGAATTATCATGATCACCTCTGTCTATTAAGTATTAGCTGACCTAAGAATTCTAAACCATGAAGTAGCGTGATCATGATAATTCACCTTCCAGTGAGGAAACCGGAGGTGGACACAATTGCTGAACCAGAAAGTTTAGCTGAAGTTTAGCTTAAGTCAAAGTTTAACAAGCATGGCTTGCCAAAATTACAAATCTGTTTGCAGGTAATGGAGTAAATATACAGTACAGTTGTGTATTTATATGTTTGCCTAAAGTTTCTCTTGAGCTCATCACACATGTTACAATCTGATTGTACTGTCTCTTTTAGATATATAACAACTATGCATGCAGATAGTTTACAGTAGGTAGGTTCTCATATTACATAGTTTTGGTAACTCAAACGTTAATTGTACAAAGGTTGTATAGTTAGATTGTAGCATGTATGGGGAAACAGATAGATATATGTATACTGTTGCAGCACCTTCTGTTGTTCTGATTATAGTTCTTTTGTGTTAAAACCGAACACCAGGCATGTCTAAAAAGTACAAAATAATGCATAATGTAATCATAATACATTATTGAATGCGATTTTAATGCAGTAGTTGGAATATGGTTGATATCATATACTTGCAGTCTACTGTACTGTACAGCAGAGCTCAAAGTGCATGGGGGAGGGGAAGCAGCACAAGAAGCTAATCAGGTCTTCTTCAGTACAAAAAACATGCTGATTGGAAGAGCAGAGAGTATCAGAGAGATGGTCTGATCATTGTGCTGCTTCTCCATTCACTGTCCAGTCACAGGGTGGGGATGGTTAAAGGACCTGTAAGTGGAAATGAAACTGCACCAGAGAAAGCTAAGCCCCTCCTACTTGCTGGACAGGGCTATGTGGCAGGTCTGTGTAAGGGCTCATTCACATCAGTAAGCTGCACTGATTGCGCTGTCTGCTGGTGTGTTCTTGCAGTGAACAGTACCAATATGCCAGTATATAGCACTGTTTTTTTTTTTTTTTGTCTTGTTTTTTGGACTTTTATAGAAATGTCACAAATTTTTGCGCAGCAGCATTGTGATATAGTAGTTTGTGTAACAACCTGATCTACTAAAAGAAGTTCTGCATGTGTTTTCAATGTGAACTTCACTTATAGGGAACAAGGCTTTCTGCTATGCTGGGCAAAGCTACCCAGCTCACCTGGTGTGAACAAGCCCTTAACATCTTACCAAATGGACGGAAATGCAGGTAAACAGCTCCCTATATGTATTTCCTCTGTGTGTTCAGCTATTTGCCTGGGGTTTTAACAATATAGCTTTTAAATCTGAATTACAGTGCCTTGAAAAAGTATTCATACCCCTTGAAATTTTCCACATTTTGTCATGTTACAACCAAAAACGTAAATGTATTTTATTGAGATTTTATGTGATAGACCAACACAAAGTGGCACATCATTTTTAACCACTTCAGCCCCAGACCAGAGCACTTTTTGCGATTCAGCACTGCGTCACTTTAACTGACAATTGCGCGGTCGTGCGATGTGGCTCCCAAACAAAATTGACGCCTTTTTTCCCCACAAATAGAGCTTTCTTTTGGTGGTATTTGATCACCTCTGCAGTTTTTATTTTTTGCGCTATAAACGAAAAAATTGCGTAAATTTTGAAAAAAACGCATCATTTTTACTTTTTGCTATAATAAATATCCCCAAAAAATATATTCAGTTTAGGCCGATACATATTCTTCTACATATTTTTGGTAAAAAAAAATCACAATAAGCATTTATTGATTGGTTTGCGCAAAAGTTATAGCGTCTACAATATAGGGGATAGTTTTATGGCATTTTTATTAATATTTTTTTTTTTTACTAGTAATGGCGGATATTTTATCGTGACTGTGACATTATGGCGGACACATCAAACAATTTTGGAGCTATTTTAGGACCATTCACATTTATACAGCGATCAATGCGATTAAAAATGCACTGTGTAAATGTGACTGGCAGTGAAGGGGTTAACACTAGGTGGTGCTGTAGGGGTTAAGTGTGTCCTAGGGAGTGATTCTAACTGTGGGGGGGGGCTGTGTGTGACACAACACTGATCACCGCTCCCGATTACAGGGAGCGGTGATCAGTGACAGTGTCACTAGGCAGAACGGGGAAATGCTTGTTTACATCAGCATTTCCCCGTTCTTCCTCTTCGCGGGTATCCCCATGGACATCGAGTCCGCGGGACCCGCGATCACACCCACGGAGCTTGCGCCGCGCGCGGGCACGCGATGGCACGGTGGCAAATTTAAAGGGACGTACCTGTATGCCCATTTGCCTGTCCGTGCCATTGTGTCGACGTATATATACATGCGGCAGTCGGCAAGCGGTTAAGTGGAAGGAAAATTATAAATGTTTTTCCAAATGTTTTACAAATAAATATGTGAAAAGTGTGATGTGCATTTGTATTCAGCCCCCCTGAGTCAATACTTTGTAGAACCACCTTTCACTGCAATTACAGCTGCAAGTATTTTTGGGGATGTCTCTACCAGCTTTGTACATCTAGAGCAGGGATATGCAATTAGCGGACCTCCAGCTATTGCAGAACTACAAGTCCCATGAGGCATTGCAAGACTCTGACAGCCACAAGCATGACACCCAGAGGCAGAGGCATGATGGGACTTGTAGTTTTGCAACAGCTGGAGGTCCGCTAATTGCATATCCCTGATCTGGAGAGTGACATTTTTGCCCATTCTTTTTTGCAAAATAGCTCAAGCTCTGTCAGATTGGATGGAGAGCATCTGTGAACAGCAATTTTCAAGTCTTGCCACAGATTCTCAATTGGATTTAGGTCTGGACTTTGACTGGGCCATTCTAATACATGAATATGCTTTGATCTAAACCATTCCATTGTAGCTCTGGCTGTATGTTTAGGGTCGTTGTCCTGCTGGAAGGTGAACCTCTGCCGAAAAGCATCCCCACAACATGATGCTGCCACCACCATGTTTCACGGTGGGGATGGTGGGGATGGTGTGTTCAGGGTGATGTGCAGTGTTAGTTTTCCGCCACACATAGCGTTTTGCTTTTAGGCCAAAAAGTTAAAATTTGGTCTCATCTGACCAGAGCACCTTCTTCCACATGTTTGTTGTGTCTCCCACATGGCTTCTCGCAAACTGCAAATGGGAGTTCTTATGGCTTTCTTTCAACAATGGCTTTCTTCTTGCCCCTGCTTCCATAAAGAACAGATTTGTGGAGTGCACAACTAATATGTGTCCTGTGTACAGATTATGCCACCTGAGCTGTGGATCTCTGCAGCTCCTCCACACTTACCATGGGCCTCTTGGCTGCTTCTCTGATTAATTCTCTACTTGCCCGGCCTGTCAGTTTAGGTGGTTGGCCATGTCTTGGTAGGTTTGCAGTTGTGCCATACTCTTTCCATTTTCGGATGATGGATTGAACAGTGCTCTGTAAGATGTTCAAACCTTGGGATATTTTTTAGAACCTAACCCTGCTTTAAACTTCTCCACAACTTTATCCCTGACCTGTCTGGTGTGTCCCTTGGCCTTCGTGATGCTGTTTGTTCACTAAGGTTCTCTAACAAACCTCCTGAGGGCTTCACAGAATGTCTGTTTTTATACTGAGATTAAATTACACACAGGTGGACTCTATTTACTAATTAGGTGACTTCTGAAGGCAATTGGTTCCACTAGATTTTAGTTGGGGGTATTGGAGTAAAGGGGGCTGAATATAAATGCACGCCACACTTTTCACATATTTATTTGTAAAAAATGTTGAAAATCATTTATCATTTTCCTTCCACTTCACAATTATGTGCCACTTTGTGTTGGTCTATCACATAAAATCCCAATAAAATACATTTATGTTTTTGGTTGTAACATGACAAAATGTGGAAAATGTCAAGGGGTGTGAATACTTTTTCAAGGCACTGTAGTATAACCTCTATTGGTCAAAACTTGAACAAGTCCATATTAACTTTCATGTTCTGCATTGAATGTTCTGAGTTTGTAATGGCTATTATAATTTTGAATCTCTTAACTTCTATAGATCAGGTACATGTTGTGTACAGTACATATGGGTATATTTATATTATGCTATTGATCCGACTTCTAGTTCTGATACCATCGCAGTATATTTGCAAGCAAATATGTTTCTCATTGGCAAGGTTTTATAATGAAATCTTACAGGGGCTGCAGCAGGAGGAAAACCTACTTAATGTAATAAAGATACAATTTGTGCTTCCGAGTATTAGATTTATGAACATAGACCATGTGTTGTCTGTGAAAGCCAAGCCATAAAATAGACTCTTTAAAGCTCACAGAGACAGAACTCGTTATGGAGAGTGAGTGAAGGATCTCCAAGGGACTTGATAGAACCTGATGGAAACTGTGAAAAATTTAGAGTGTGCTTTCCAAATACTAAGCTGCATTAACTGCATTGTTCAAGCTGAATATGTATTGGAGTAGATGTAAAAGGAATCGGGCCCAAGAGAATAAACAATTTTGAATTGTGAATTTTTTCAAAGATTGTCAGTATAATAGGTGTGAATAGTAAACTCATAAAACCTTGTTAGAAAGGTTTTTTTATTTTATTAACATTGCCTATTAAAAAAAAATTTTTTTAAAAGGTAGCAGTAGCAGGGGTGTTGCTCTTCATGACCAATCCAATGATTGTTTTTATTCTCTATGAAATCTATAAACCTAACCGCTTCATCCCTGGAAGATTTTACCCCCTTCCTTACCAGAGCACTTTTTGCGATTCGGCACTGCATCACTTTAACTGACAATTGCGCGGTAGTATGACGTTGTACCCAAATAATGTGTATTATTTTTATAGCACAATATGCTTAATTCGACACTGTAGTTTAATAATTTTTTTATCTTATATGGTCTACACACACATAAAGTTTTATCACAAGCTTATCTCCATGCGGTTTGGGTAGTCAAATCCCATACCTCCATGGATTTTATGATAGGCATTCACAGCTATCATCTAATACTCGCCCACTTTTCATAGTTTTAATTTATTTTTCCCTAGACCTTGGGCACAATCAATCCTATATCACCATGGAGGATTTGGTGGTGGTTCAAGCACACAGGACAGCACACCAATTCTTTGTTCCCGGATGCCATGCCTCTATATGTTGCCTCAGCTCCCATGCCAGTTTGACCCCAGCCCACTGTTGGTGATCCTGCCACACCTGAGACCCATGGTTAGCCTTGTAAGTATAGGTGTAGGTTACATTACCTTCCCTCAATCTAACTTAATGCTCTATTTATGTAATCAGTCTGATCCATTTTTTATATTTATGTTTTATAGGCTTTGGCCATAATTGCTCCTGATGAGTGGTCATCAACCACGAAACGCGTCGAGCTATAGATGCTACACCTATGCATCTTTTATTTATAACAAACACCCAGATTTGTGCAACAATGTGCCTATTCTATATCAGACTAGATATTTACGTCTTATCATGTTATTATCTGTTTTTTAGTTACTTGTATCGAACGATCATGCGTTATTGTGCCCTGCATCTATGTGTGTGTACATATAGATATTGACTCTATATGTATTCTTATGAAATTAATTGTTGGACTCACGGTGGTGTGTGTCCTGTTATTATCACTCATTAATATATGGAATAAACCTGTTACGAACAATTATCTATTTTTCAAGTGCATGTTTCATTTAAAGTCCCAACCCCTTACTTAGCTTCTTACCAGAATCAGGGATGGAGGTCACCTTGGCTTTTTGTCATAGACCTCATTTAAAGTCCCATAGGCCCCCCTTTTCATTTTTACGAAATCTATAAACCTAACCGCTTCAGCCCTGGAAGATTTTACCCCCTTCCTGACCAGAGCACTTTTTGCAATTCGGCACTGCATCACTTTAACTGACAATTGCGCGGTAGTATGACGTTGTACCCAAATAAAATTGACGTCCTTTTTTCCCACAAATAGAGCTTTCTTTTGGTGGTATTTGATCATCTCTGTGGTTCTTATTTTTTGGGCTATAAAAAAAAACACAATATTTTGTACTTTTTGCTATAATATAATAAAATAATATTATAACATTTTTTTTAAGAAAGCAAATTTTTTCAGTTTAGGCCGATATGTATTCCTCTACATATTTTTGGTTAAAAAAATTGAAATAAGCAAAAGTTATAGCATCTACAACATAGGGGATATTTTATAGCATTTTTATTATTATTATTCTTTTTTACTAGTAATGGCAGTGATCTGCAAATTTTTATCGTGACTGCGACATTATGGCGGACATATCGGACAATTTTGATACATTTTTGGGACCATTGGCAATAATTCAGCAATCAGTGCTATTAAAATGCATTGATTACTGTAAAAATGTCACTGGCAGGGAAGGGGTTAACACTAGGGGGCGATCAAGGGGTTAATTGTGTTCCCTAATGTGTGTTCCAATGGAAGGGGGGAGGGGACTGACTAGGGGAGATGACAGATCGCTGTTCATACTCTGTATGAACAGATGATCTGTCACTTCTCCCCTCAGAGAACCGGAAGTGTGTTTACACACAGAGATCCCGGTTCTCGCCTTGTTACGAGCAATCGCGGGAGCCCAGCGGTCATTGAGACCGGCGGGCACCCGCATCGGCTCCAGGGGCAAGCAGTGGGAAGCCTTAGGATCCGACGTAACATATCGGCGATTCACCTGCCTGTGCCATTCTGCCGCAGTACAACTGCGACGGCTGGTCGGCAAGCAGTTAAACAAAGATACCAATTAGATAATATGGACAGTTTTGTTCTTCATTGTTTAACTTGCAAGCAGCATCTAATCCAGACTCTCCAAACTATGGACTGTGGATCAAATGTAGTCTGCTGTAAGATTTTATCTGGCCCTCTGAGATAAGATGGACTCTGGTGGGGACTCGGATGTAAAAGGGGATTGTGATGTAAGTGGGGGTGCTATTGGGGACTCTCGTGTAAGGGAGACTCTGAGATAAGGGAGACTTTGATAGGGACAACTCTGATGTAAGGGGGTCAAAATAAGAATTGGCTGCACCTCACGTGGGCTCCAAGTAAAGTTTATTGGAATATAAAAATATCCAAAATGACACCAGAGGACACCAGCACTGATCAAAGTAGACGCGTTTCACGCAAAAGAAATGTGCTTAAAGTGGTGTTGCCACCAAAAAAAAAAAATATGCTTAAAAATCATAAAAAAAAAATAATTGGAAAAAAAAATGTTTTTACTAAATGGCTGTTGCTAGGGGGTCCCTCATAGTCTGCCGCACAGTCATCTGGGACCTGTCACGTGTCCCAGATGACAAGTTAAGCCACATCCATGTGCCCACAGTAAGAATGCCGGCGTCGTGAGCGGAGCGGGGAACGAGGGGGGGCTTTGTTCCCCCGCATCGCTGGACCCGGGGACAGGTAAGTGTCCGATTATTAAAAGTCAGCAGCTGCAGTATTTGTAGCTGCTGACTTTTAAAAAAAAAAATTTAGTGTGTACTCCTCTTTAATTATTACAAAGATATGCCTAACTGATACGTGTTATATGGATCCATCCCCTGTACAGGTGTAAGGGGAACGTCAATCAGAGGCAGGTGACAACCTTGATCAATGATTAAATCAAAACATACAAGTATAAACACATAAAAACAAATATTCACCAAATAAAACATTCAAACATTCAAACAAAATGAAAGAATCAATAGAAGAAAAGAGACAAATCATAAAAAGTGAATACATGCAAGATGATAAATATCACATGTTTTCAACAAAAAAAAAGACATTGGGTAAACACTGACAAACCAGAACTAAAAATTCATGATATATGACTACAGATACACTATAGATAACACTGAATGTTGCGTGTGGAACCATGTACCATGTGACAACTCTGAATATATGTAAAGTCGCACAAGGCCAAAAATATCACATCCACAGGTGAGTGGTAAAAATTGGGGAAAATATGCTAAAATCCCAACAACCCTATAGAATGGTGAAAGTACCAGTTACCTGCACCAACCCATCGCATGCAGGACAGTGATGTAGGACCAAGGTAAGATAGATGTGTTTGGAAACAAATACTGATCCAGGGGACCAAGAGCCGGCAATGGATATAAAAAAAATGTAAAGAGCAGAGAAGAGGAGTAAAAAAGAAGAAAAACAGCCAGTCTGAGCTCCTCAGGTGAAGGAGAGAAGTGTTGTTCTGACTCATTCATAGAATTGAGTCCCAGGGGAATACGAGTCTGGAGATGTAAAATCCAAAACACTTCCCTCCGACACAACAACCGAAAAGCATCCCCTCCCCTTCTTTCATTATGTTTGAATGTTTCACTTGGTGAATATTTGTTTTTATGTGTTTTATACTTGTATGTTTTGATTTAATCATTGATCAAGGTTGTCACCTACCTCTGATTGACGTTCCCCTGTACAGGGGATGGATCTATATAACACGTATCAGTTAGGCATGTCTTTGAAAAAATTCAAGTGATTGTAAAGCTTCAGTTTTTTTTAAATAACAAACATGTCATACTTACCTCCACTGTGCAGCTCGTTTTGGACAGAGTGGCCCCGATCATCGACTTCTGGGGTCCCCCGGCGGCTCTCGCGGCTCCTCCCCACATCAGATAACCCCCCTTAGAGAAGCGCTCTCCCGGGGGGTTACCTTGCGGGCGCACTCCCGAGTCCAGCATTTGCTTCGATACCTGGCCCTTGTACTGAAAAGTTTGATGTCAAACTGTCAGCCAAGATGAACTGGCCTGTTGGGGGACAGGGGAATCTCCAGTAACCCCAATGTATGTGGCCAAAACATTAAGTAAAATGTACCTTGGGACGAGGAGCGGTCTGTCATTTCTATCTATTCCTGTCAATTATATGCCTGCTTCTCTCCACCAACTGTTCAAACCCTAGAGCCCTCAGTCACATCATTCCTGTTAATGTTAGCAGTCTACAAGTCACTAACATGACTGTCATCTGGCTGCAACACACCCTAAGTGTACCCTGTGCCAGTATCCTGCTTTACTGGGTTGTACTGTAATGTCAAAAGTAAGGTCTGATGTCGGACTACCTACTCCCATCTGCATCTTCGGCAGACCTTGCAGGTGTGTCCTGGAAGCTGCTGGAAACTGCTGGTATGCTGGTATGCTGTGTGTGTGTTGTTCATCCAGGAAGAAAGAGAAACTTTGTAGTGGGCCTAAACCAAGGTATAATTTTTGGGGGGGTCAGTCACTTCCTTATAGACTGGACTGGTAATGCTGCTTGATGAGAGTTGGGCAGGTGTTTAACAAGTTAGTTGTAAAAGCATAATATAATCAGAATAACTATTTGACTTAACCTTGAACTGGTAATGCTGGGGTCCATCTTGAAATAGAAAAACCTCAATAAGTGAGATTATTATTGAAATTATTATTGAAATTATATTATTCAAGAATGGTAATGTCTATATTTGGGTCACTCACTTACTGTATAGAACTTTCTAAAATGGCATTATTTCACCTACACAGCCAAGCCCTGCAATAATATGATGCATAAGAAAATGATCTGAGAGCTCCACCTTGTGGTGGAATATTTACAATCAAAGGCCCAAAGAAGCCTGTGTACATCATGTGATAAGGAGCCTGGGGTGCCACCGGCTGGCTGCAAAAGAATTAAACTAGCATTTGCAATGTTGGATGTTCAGTTGCCTAAAATAAATTTATGTAATTTTTTGTAAGTGTTGTAGTTATTGTTTTATGTAATTGTTTTGGAATTACAAAAACTCCACCCAGTGATGTTTTCCAGCTAGTCCAGCACTGACCCAAGTTAACAGTCAACAAGCAGGATAAAGCACAGTGATGCCATCTAGCAGCATTGCCCCGTTCTCAAGGCCATGTAAAAGTCCTACACCAAGCAAAATGGAATGTAGGGGTGTCCTCCAACAGCAGTGCCCCATTCCTGAAGCCATCCCCTGGTTATCTTTTGCAAAGCAAGGTGTAGCGCACAGAAATGTGCTCCAGGCGTTGACTTTGTGAAGCCTTTGTTTCAGGCAGGCATATCAAATTTTCCTACCCAAAATTTTGCCATGTCTTAAAGTCTAGTTATGTCGATTATTTACTTTCCTTCTGTTCTAAAAGCCTGATCCCCCAGACCCAAATGCTATCACCAGGTGGCAAGTCTAACACAAAACCACAACGCAGAGAAAAGTGTTTCGCCATATGTAGCTCTGGTTAACAGCACTCTCCAGACTTCAGCCGTACAGATCAGGCAGGGAGAGAAAGGATACAGGCACTGTGACAGGTCTGCAGTTACTGAAGGAAAGCCTTACCCACTGCCCGGGATACAGTGGGACACTGTGATTGGCTGCAGGGCAGTCTGGGAAAGGAAACAGCCCACCCAGGGAATTGTGAAAAACTCCCCAGGAGACTGCTTCTTTTAAAGCGGAGTTCCACCCATATAAAAGTCAGCAGCTACAAAAAATGTAGCTGCTGACTTCTAATAATCGGACACTCACCTGTCCCACGGTCCAGCGATGCGGGCTAATGAAGCTCCTCTCCTCTACCCCATTTTTTTCAAAATTGACGGTCTTTTTTTGCTCATAGAGCAAACAATAAAAACCGCAGCGGTGATCAAATACCACCTAAAGAAAGCTCTATTTGTGGGAAAAAAAGGACATCAATTTTATTTGGGTACAGCGTCGCACGATCACGCACTTGTCAGCTAAAATAACACAGTGCCGTATCGCAAAAAATGGCCTGGTAAAACCTTCCGGGGCTGAAGTGGTTACGATGGCCTGTCACTTCTTTTTCTGAATATAACATCTTGGTTGTTCTAGAATATTTTTTTGAATAGTGTTGGATATTTCAGAATATCTTTGTATATTCTGGAAAAATCTTAAGGTAGTGAATTAATTGTAATAATGCTGTTGTTTGCTTTTGTTTTCCTTTTTTTATTTAGGTTTGTTATGCAAATCTTATTATTATGTTTCTTTTGCATTTTCTTTTGTTTATTTGTTTTAAAAAATTTCAAAATAAAATCAGAAAAAAGAAACAAAAAAAACAATTATAAGCCCCTACATCCCTTATCACAGGTATACTACTTCTTAAGGCTCGCACACACTATAAGAAAATCGGGCAAGAGTTTTCATCCAAAGAACTTTCGTGTGATTTTCGTATAGTGTGTACACAACTTTCGACTCCCGATTCCGAATTTTTGTACGAATTTTCCTTCATCAGTTCCGATTTGCTGTGAAACAATGAGGAAAATCGGAGGATTGGTCGCCCGATTTTACAGTAGTGTGTACCCTACATTAGGCACCAAATCTAAATATAGGTATAATGTACATTCAGTAAAGTATGTCAAACTCCTTTTTTTTTTTTTTTGCAACAGGGGGGTGTGACCGGATGTGAGGAGAGAGGGCTGAGTGCTGAGGAGTGCTGAGGAGATGCAAGGAGAGTTGGTGTGAGAAGGAACGCTGCTGTGCAACCCCCTCCCCCTTCTAGCTTCTGGATGAAGCCGTCATGAGAAGCTATGGTATGCTATGAGCTGCCTCCTGCTCCCTGCCCCCCACGCTGAACACGCTGTGTGTAATCTCCTTCTCACAGTCCTCTGCTTGTGGGGGAAAGGTAAAGGAAAAAAGCCCAGCAAGGTTTGCCAAAGGACTGTTACTAAGATTCACTGTGTGACTTGGACTCTCTGTTGCAAAAGATTGAAAACTACCTGCTGACCCCACATAGACCTTCAGTGCTGGACATGTGAGTAACATGCAATGGAATAAAGGGGAAACATAGCGATGCTGTCTAGTGCCTGCGCCTTATAAACTGTCATTAATGATGAAATGAAGTGAATGAAAGCCATATTGTTCATATTGGTGTCACAAGGCGGACTTTCTTTATCAGCTGAGAGAGATAGTATATACTATCTACTAAAGGTGTTTTGCTACCAGTGCTTTCATGCAGGAAAACTGTGAGTTCAAAAATGCTATATGCCTGGCTGCTGGCACCCACACATAAGTAAAAGGAAAAAACTGGCCTGTCTGGCTGTCAAGGCTCTTATATATGAAGTAATACCACTAATATACCGCTGATATATGAACGTCAACTGACCACCTGGCTGGCTGTCTGTATACTTCCACGTGAAAAATCTCTCATCTTGCTTGCCATTTATAAAGCCGCCAAGGACTATGTATACCTACTAAAGGTCCAATTATGTATGTAAGAGCTGGAGCGGACATTGTATACTGCTGAGCGCATGTTTTACTACCAGTACTTTCATGCAGGAAAACTGTGATTTCAAAAATGCTGTGCGCCTGGCTGCCTGCACACATACATAAGTAAAAAGAAAACACTGGCCTGCCTGGCTGTTAAGGCTTTTATACATGAAGTAATACCGCTGATATACCGCTGATATATGAATATCAACTGACCTCCTAGTTGGCTGTTTGTATACCCCCACGTGAAAAATCTCTCCTCTTGCTTTCTATTTATATATCTGCCAGGGGCTATGTATGTAAGAGCTGGAGCGGACATTGTATACTGTTGAGTGCATGTTTGGCTATCAGTGCCTTCATGCAGGTAAACTGTGATTTCAAAAATGTTGTGTGCCTGGCTGCTTGCACCCATACACAGTATACATAAGTAAAAGGAAAACATTGGCCTGTCTGGCTGTTAAGGCTCTTATACATGAAGTAATACTGTTGATATACTGCTGATACATGAATGTCAACGGACCACCTGGCTGGCTGCCCGTATACCCCCACGGGAAAAATCTCTTTGCTTGCTTGCTGTACCCGCTGGTAGTGCTTAGTAGTTAACTGCGCTGTTTGTGTTCTATCTGAAATAAGGAGGAGAGGGTGATCTCTCTCCCGAGGACTATATTTGGAAGATCTGTTGCTGCTGACATAACTACGGTTGAGCGTAACCTCGGCCGCTTTCCCCTTTTTTTTTTTTTTTTTTTTTTTCTCCTTTCGCTGGCCGCTCTGGCCCCTGGTGTTGAAAAAGCCTTTTTTTTTCCTCTCGGCTCCTGGCTTGTGCTCCTATATGAGAAGAACTGCTGCTGATACAGGACCCCCTTAGCAACCGCTTACCTGACCATCTGCGTGGTTTCTTCTTTTTTTTTTTTTTTTTTTCTCTCCCTCCGACCCCCGTGCTTAGAAGAGGGGGGAAAAGGGGGGGAAGGGAAATATAAATATTGTGTGAAATAAGAGGAGAAGGGAAAATGCAGCAGCTACGATCTGCAAAAGATAAAGATAAAAGTGTCCAACAAGCAGGTATGGCTGCTGCAGCAAAACTAGAGCAATTTGCACACACAACTGGGCATACACTGGGGCAACCCATGCCGCCGTCTCCCCCAAAAAAAGGGACTCAGTCCAAAATCCAACAAGGAGGTACAGGAGAGAGAAAGAGTCAAGGGCAGAGCCAATCAAATGCGGCAACACCAAGGGCCCAGGGGGTAAAGACACAGACACAGGGAAGTAAAAACACCGTGGCCGCAGATCAAAATATAAAAACAAGCATAGAAGCAATTGGGGTTGGGGCAGGACCCGCCCCACCTCTGGAGAAAGAACCCACATTAATGGACATTTTTAAAGCAGTTAAAACCTCAAATGACTCGCTCAAAGACTTGGGCGAACAGATGAGGGGGGTCAAAGAGGACTTGGCACTGGTAAGACAAGACATGCAAAGGATAGCTGAGAGAACCACAGTATTGGAAGGAAGGATCAGCCAGGTGGAGGATGATGTTCTTCCACTGGTTAAAGAGATGAAGAACATGAGGGAGCAGTTACACCGGCAAGCCGTTAAATTGGAAGAAATCGAGAACAGGAGTCGTAGAGATAACATTAGGATAGTGGGAATGCCTGAGAAGAGTGAAGGATCCAACCCTACTGAATTTTTGGAAGGCTGGTTAACTGAGACCTTTGGGAGAGAATCCTTTTCAAGATCATTTAGCATCGAAAGAGCACATAGGGTGCCGTTCCGCCCACCACCAGCAGGAGGCTATCCACGAACCCTGTTAATGAAGTTCCTTAATTTTAAGGACAAAGTGACACTTCTGCGAAAAGCCAGGGACAGAGGGAATATCTTTTTTAATGGGATTAAAATTTCTTTCTATTCAGATTTCTCTCAGGAGCTCCAAAAACGTAGGGCAGAATTCACCCAGGTCAAACGTTCACTACAAAAGTTTAAAATTCAATATGCTCTTTTATACCCGGCCAAACTGAGGGTAACGGCCCTGGGGGAAACCCGGTACTTTGAGGATCCAGGAGGGGTAGAGAAATGGGTGGAGGAGAACAGGGAAAGGTTACTGGCATTATGATAAGTTGTGGTACTCAGAATAGATTACACGAGGGGGGGGGGGGGGGGGGGGGTTGGCACAGTGGGCGGGTACGAGAGGATGTTGATAAGGGTGTATGTGAAGAAAGGGTTAAGAGTATGGGATAAGGTCACTGGTAGTCCCCGGGGGGTTCACCGAGAGAGGTGGGGAGGGGGGGAGGGGGGAGGGATGGGTATGGGTAATATTTCAGATCAAAGGTGTGTAAAGGGCCAAGGGAAAAAGGGTACATCCACTGATAAAAAAGAGAGAATCACGGTAGACGCACAGAAGTGGGAAGTAAAAAGGGAGACACATAGAGCTTTTCAACGGGGAACCACTAGGATAATGGGTGAAAACACTGCTATAGAGATAAAATACTACTGATTAAAATACATTGGGTGAAAAATGATGCAATCTAAAATATTAAGAATTGGGTCATGGAATATAAGAGGGTTAGGCACAGCGGGTAAGAGGGCAATAGTGTTTTCTATGATGAGGAACTATGGGATTGATGTGGCTTGCCTGCAGGAAACCCATTTGACAAAAGAAACAGCCCAACAACTACAAAGGCAGAATGGGGTATACCAATTTCAGTACCACTCGGTTTATGGCTCATACAGTAGAGGGGTTAGCATAATGGTGAAGAAAGGGGTGAATTTTTCCTGCATGCAAGCCATCTCAGATGAAATGGGCCGGTATATTTTTCTCTGTTGTCAAATTGAAGATAAAAAGATGGTGATAGCAAATGTGTATGTCCCCCCCCCCCATTTAAAATGGAGATCATGCTTAAATTAAACGAGTTCCTGTTGGATAAGCAGGGAACACCAATCATAATAATAGGTGACTTTAACCAGGTATTGGATTACAATATGGACAGATTCCCAGCCCAGAGGGTAGCAGAAAACATGAAGAAAGGGCAGTTGAGTCGGTTTATGGAGGAGGTGGGTTGGATAGACTTCTGGAGGGTGCGGAACCCTGACGCTCAGCAATTTTCTTGCTGGTCGGCCACACACTCCACCCTCTCCAGAATTGATATGGTGATGGGAAACGATAGGGCATTGGAGCTGGTAGAAGCAGTTGAGTATTGGCCAAGGGGGATCTCGGACCACTCCCCTCTTATGCTTAGTTTAAAGATAGGGAGGGAGGAAATATTGAGGGGGTGGAAAATTAACCCGTGCTGGTTTGAGATACTCAGAAGTATAGATACCATCCCACCAACACTGAGAGAATTTATTGTAGTCAACGCAAACACAGCAGAATCAGGGATTATATGGGATACCCTTAAGGCTTTCTTGAGGGGATTATTAATTCAGCAGGTGGCGAAGTACAACAAGGGGGTAAGGGCACAGGAAGAAAATAAAAGGAGGGAAGCGGCTGCAGCGGAGGCTAATTATATTCTAGCCCCAACAATGGAAGGGAAAGAAAAATGGCTGGAAAAACAACAGGAATATAAATTATGTGTAATCCAGAGAGTCGAGACCAAACAGTTGTTACAGAGGCAGGAGGCCTTCATGGAAGGAGAGATGGTGGGGAGGATGTTGGCCCAGGTGGCAAGGGCGAACAGGGCCCCCAGTAATGTATCAGCTATTCGAAGTAGAGACGGGGGGGTAACCTCGAACTCCAAAAGTATACTGGAAAGCTTTGAGGAGTTCTATAGGGACTTATACTCCGCACGAGTAAGGGGAGCGGGGAGATCAATGATGGAGAGTTTTTTGGGGAAGGTAGCCCTTCCGAAGATAACACTTGAAGAAAGAGTTGGTCTGGATTCCCCAATAACGCTCTCCGAATTACAACAGGCTGTAGCCGACATGGCAAATCAAAAGTCTCCGGGTCCGGATGGTCTCCCAACGGAAACGTATAAATACTATGGGGATATCCTGCTCCCGGAACTGTTGAAGGTTTTAGGGGGGGCAATGGAGGTGGGTTATCTCCCTGAGTCAATGAGAGAAGCTACCATTATCGTACTTCATAAGGAAGGGAAAGATCCCCTAGATGCCGCTTCGTATAGGCCAATCTCCCTTTTGTGCACGGATGCAAAAATTCTAGCTAAAGTTATCTCAGCTAGAATGGATAAAGTTATTTCAAAATTGGTCCACCCTGATCAGTCTGGGTTCATAGCAAACCGATCAACCAGTACAAATATAAGGAGAGCTTTTTTAAATCTTCAAACGCCAACAGATAATATAGGGTCGAAGGCGATATTATCATTGGATGTGACCAAAGCCTTCGACTCTATAGAGTGGGAATACATTTGGCGTATACTGGAAGAGTTTGGATTTGGACCCACGCTGATCGGGTGGATCAAGATGCTCTATGACAGACCAGTAGCTAGATTAAAAATTAACAATAGATTTTCAAATCAAATAAAATTGGAAAGGGGAACCAGGCAGGGGTGCCCTTTATCGCCCTTGCTCTTTGCGCTAGCTATGGAGCCCCTTGCGGAGTACATCAGAAGGAGCCCTGACATTGTAGGTTTCCGTAGGATCTCAGGAGAAGAGCGTATAGCATTATATGCTGATGATATATTGCTCTTCCTGGGGGACATAGAACACTCATTGGAGGAAGCAATGAAAGCTGTGGAGAGGTTTGGTAGTTTCACGGGTCTAGAGATCAACTGGACGAAGTCAGAGCTCCTTCCGATGGCCGAAATAAGGGAAGGGATGCTAAGGAATAGCCCTAAATTAGCAGTCGTAGATTCCCTTAAATATTTAGGGATCAGGATAACAAGAGACCCCAATCAATACTTGCATAATAATCTGATACCAATATTGGGGAAGTTTAGGGAGAAAATTAAAACATGGAAATCCCTCCCCCTGTCTAGTGCCGGTAGATGTTCATTAATAAAAATGATTTGGCTGCCCCAACTGTTGTATGTGCTCCATAATGCCCCCATATGGATCCCCAGAAAATGGTTTGATAAAATCGAGAGTCTATTTAGGGAATTGGTGTGGAAGGGGGGACAGGCAAGAATACGGCTTCGGACTCTGCAACTCCCTTCAGGGGAAGGGGGTCTTGCACTGCCCAATCCTGAGATATACTATTTAGCGTCTCAGTTACAACAATTAGTGGGATGTTGTGCCCAAGAGGGAGGGTCCCCTAATGGAAAAATTCTTTTGACAGGCGCGCTACACGAGACCATAATAGAAACTTTAGAGGCAGGGTCGTTTGGGGCTAAGAACCCAACAACAAAAATGGTCAGTAAAGTTTGGAAAGTCGTCAAAAAAAAGTTAAAATATATGGAGACTAACATATATACCCCAATCTGGAACAATAGCAACCTACAGGAATTACGTATAATGGGGAAAATCAGGGAGTGGGAAAATAGGGGAATTAAAAAAGTGAGCCAAATATACGATGGTCAGGCCATAAAAAAATTCGAAGTACTAAAAAGGGAATTTGATATCCCCCAGAATACACAGTTTAGTTATCTTCAAATAAGCCATGCCCTAGAAGCCCAGTTTCGAAACCAACCTATGGTATGGGAGGAACTACCAGTGCTACAGGTTATTGGGGAGCCAGGATCCACTAAAGGATTAATATCTGTGATATATAAACTACTGAACAGAGGGACCCTAGGCGAAGTAAAGCTGCTGGAGGTAAAAAAAAAATGGGAACAGGATCTAGGTGCCATTCCACAGGGACAATGGAAGAGAATACTAGAACTAGCCCCGATGATATCGGTTTCGCCCGCCCAGAAATTCTCACATCTGATGCTACTCAACAGAGCGTATTATACACCAAAGCTGTTATGTAAATTTGGAAGAAGGCCTAATGATAAGTGTCCGAGGTGCCAGGGGCAGGGGGACCTGGTCCATATGGTATGGAGATGCCCCAAGCTCTTCCGGTACTGGGAAGGGGTGACAAAAGTATTGAAGAGCATATTTAAAAAAGAAGTGGAAAGGGAAGTGGTACTTTGTATCCTGGGGTATAGACAGGAAAAGGGTGAAACAAAAAGTACAACAGTGGCAATATTAAGGGGCATGTATCAGGCCAGGAAGATGATAATGATGAGATGGCAATCACAGATGCCACCCACAGTAAAGAATTGGATCGATATAATGAATGAAACCCTCCCGAAGGAGAGAGCCGCGTACATAAAGAGATATAATATGAAAGAATTTGATAGGATGTGGAGACCATGGATAGAGGGAATACACCAGATACAGCTGGAATAGAGGGGGGTGGGGGGGGGGGGGGAGGCGGGAAAGGGGGGATAATGAGACAGGAGTAAATCCAGGCAATATTACTCAAAAAGCGGCTCCCTCCTTTTTAGTGGAGGGAATATAGAGTGCTCTTTTTTTATCTTCATAAAGAGATATACCTATGTGTTAAGTACAAAATGTATGTAAAAAAGATACTGGTCCTGGAATATTGTGTTGAGGTGTAAACATGTTTTATAGATGGAAAAACTAATAAAGATTATAATTAAAAAAAAAAGTATGTCAAACTGTCACATTGCTGAGTGCTTTCAATGGGAGGGAGACAAACAGACGACAGCAATTTCATTTGCATTCCTATTTATTTGGCCATCTGCTTCCAGGAGCCATGCTGAAACTATCTACATTACACTGAGCCAGGATGAGCAGTTTTATGTCTGGAATATATGATCCGTTCCCTATAAGATGATATAAGAGGTGTTATGTGTGATTACTAGAGCATGGAGAATGTATTGCAGGGCCGGAGAGACAGAAAAGGAAGACAGAAGAGCCTGTATCCTTACTGACACATCTCTTCATGTTAACTTTCTGAATCCATGAAAAATTCCTTGGAGGTTATCATTCACTGAAGAAAATAATCTATCTATCTATCTATCTATCTATCTATCTATCTATCTATCTATCTATCTATCTATCTATCTATCTATCTATCTACCTATCTATCACCCAATGCCTACACTTCACTTTCAGTTACTTCATCATTACATAGCTCACCAATATAACTCCATAGACATTTATTGGCCAGTAATCAGGTCAAGTCAGTTATTGGCAACCAAATCTATTGGGAATATTAGCAAAAGCAAAGGCTATTATCCAGCTTAGTAAAAGCCAATGCAGTAATTGAGGCTAACGGAGCCCCACTTAAATCTTTTAACAGGACCCAATTTCTAAAAATGTCCCTGCCTTGTTTACCCATGTCTACAACTTTCAGCTGTGAAATATGGACAGGTCGATGGTTGAGGATCCCTGTAGAAACAATACAAAATATGTAAGGTATACAAGGCAAATGTACTTGTTTTGCCTAGATATTTTAAAGTTGAAGATATAGTATCTATGTTTTGTGTGTTGTATAAACTTGCCCCACCTCTACAGAACACAATATTGATGTAGGAGACAGAGAAAGGAACTACAATGCACAGTGGAACCACTTCCGGACCGACGCACGCTGATGTACGTCCCTATTTTGGGGATAGATATCGTTGTTATGGCAGCAGCTAGCTACCATAACCCCAGTATCCCCGTGTTCGACCGGCAGTCCGGTACAAGATAAAAGTGGTCTCTGACAGTGGTCTGGCTGATTCAGCGCAAGATCAATTTTATCTATGGTGGGAGAGGGCCCCCCCCCTTCCCGCCGTAATCTGGAGCCATCGGCAGCGGCGGAGGCGATCACATCTCTCCCCTGGGCTGACATGGAGAGGAGTGAGGGGAAGATCTCACCCACCCATCTCCATGACACTGCAGGGCAGAAGCGATGTCATAATGTCACTTCCGCCCATAGCTCTTAAAGGGCAATTTAAATAAATTTAAATGACAAAATTTGAGTTTATATTTTTCTATTGCATTTTAGTGTAAATACAAGATCTGAGGTATTTTTGACCCCAGATCTCATATTTAAGAGGTCCTGTCATGCTTTTTTCTATTAGGGATGTTTACAGGGGCAGCAGGAGGCAAGTAACCTGGATAGGAGTGGTGGCGGGGTGGCATATAGAGGAACCAATCCTGGGTTCCAATTGCAACCCCTTAGACCCCTATAGTTATGCTCCTGGTTTTCTTCAAGGGTCCTACATTTTTTTGGCCAGACCTTCCAAAAAAAATGTAATACTTACCTCTCAGGTGGACTGCGAGTCCAAATTATGGTGTCTTCAAGAGCTATATCCTCCAGCAGAATTTTCAGCATCCACTTACATGTGCTGTGGTTCTATGTACCTGCCCTGCTTCCACAGGATACAATAGTGATGTAGATGCCAGCGAAAGGAACTGCAGCGCACAGTGGAGAACAAGGCATTCAATACATGTGAAAGTGATTCTTCAGTCACCAAAGCTCTTAAAAATGTAAGAGTTGCTTTAAACTGTAGCTTTATATCTTTTTTTTACTCTATATGCAATGTTTGTTTAACAAATAAACATTTAATGTAAAGTGATAATAACGTCTCATTTTTTTTATAGTTTAAAATAACAAACATGTTATACTTACCTGCTCTGTGTAGTGGTTTTGCACAGCCCAGATCATCCCCTTTTCGGGTCCCACTTTGGTGCTCCTGGCCCCCCTCCTGTTGAGTGTTCCCGAGCTGGCCCACCACTCCCTGTGTCCATTCAGACACGGAGCCGTGGCCCAGTCCTGCCCCCTTTCTCTCCTCATTGGCTCACTGGTTTTTATTGACAGCATCTGGAGCCAATGGTGCCACACTGCTGTCTCAGCCAATGAGAAGGGGAGTCCCTGACAGCTGAGCCTCTCGTGCAACATCGCTGGATCGAGATGGGGCTCAGATAAGTATTAGGGGGCTGAGGGGGGCTGCTGCACACAGAAGGCTTTTTATCTTAATGCATATAATGCATTAAAGTGATTGTTACCCACTGAGACATTTTATATAATCCTCTGTGTCTTGTTATCCTAGGTGCTCCTGTGACTGTTTTATTTAAAAAAAATGCCTGCTTTACCTAATTTCAGAGCGCTGATCAGCGCTCATGTGACCGGCCACTTCTCTCCCCTCTCGATCTGACAGCTAGAGTGGGAGGGGCTGAGATTCCCCCACTGACGTCAGTCGGGACGAGAGGAGAAGAGAGCCGACCGGTCACATCGCTGTGAAATTAAGGTATAGCAGGCATTTTGTTAATAAAACACAGACACAGGAGCACGTAGGATAACGAGACACACAAGATTATATAAAACAATACATGTTATTTAAGCAATAGGAGGTGGGGGGCAAGCGGGCAGTGACACAGGAGCAGACAGGCAGGGAGGGGGGAGAGGACAGAGGAGAGACAGGGGAGCTGTGGATGACAGCGCACGTAAACTAACCACGGTGTCAGGGGCAGGGCCGGGACAAGGGGTGGGCAGGAGGGGCGGCTGCCCTGGGCACCGTGGTATCATGTGAGGTGGGGGGGCACCACAAGGAGATTCGGGGGAGGGCATTTTTGTTGGGAGAGAAAATTTGGGGGGCGGTAGGGGGTAAGAATTGTTCTAGGAGGGGGGATTAGGAGAGGTGTGCTAGGAATGGTGATTTGGGGGGACTTTGTGCTAGGATGGGGGAGTGGAATTTGTGCTGGGAGGGGAAATTTGAGGGGTAGAAGATCTGTGCTAGGATGGGGGGGGGCATTTTTTGGGCAGGTGGTGGGGTATTTGTGCTGGGGGCATACTGAGAGAGAGACAGGATGTGAGGTGAGGGGAATGGGGGGGCAAAGATTTGTGCTTTTAGCAGGGGGGTGGATTTGTGCTGGTAGGTAGGTTGCTCATACATCTTAGAGGGGGGTGCAAATTGGCATGTTCGCCCTGGGCTCTAGACGACCTTGTCCCGGCACTGGTCAGGGGTCAGCAGCCATGTTAACCGTGGTCAGTTTACAGGGTGGAGGGCAGCACCAGGCAGGATTGGCCAGGTATTTCAGCTGATACAGGGGGGCAAATTACACAGCACAAGCACTGTGCTGTATAACATGCTTCAAAGGAACAGGATCAATATCTTTTTTTTAGAGTTAACAAACACTTTAAGATAAAAAAAACTTCTGTGTTAAGACAAAGAATTCCAAGAGAACTGTGGGTTAGCTAAGCAGACAGCAAAGGAGAATAGCTTACTTTGCAGCTATTTTAGAACCTCCCTCTATTGCATTACTGCTATGATAATTCGCTGAGGTCTGTAAATAGAGGCTTTTCTTCAGGACGAATTACATAATATTAATATGCAACATTTCATGGCTAAAACAAAAATATTTTTACAAATCATACACTTTAGTTTTGACCATACTAAACAACATTTTTGCAAAACTTCATACCCGTTTTATGAAAATTGACCAAAAATGTATAAAACATGTGTAGGACTATTATTTACAAAGATGTTTTTTTTTTATAAACACTGTTTTCAAAGTGTAAAGCCTCAAACACCAGAATCCATGACATGCACTCTGGGCAAGTCTACAAATTGTTGATAAAATACACATAGACCAAAATATGATACAGCATTTTAACACGCTGCAACATAGACATATGCAGATAACTGTTACACAGAGAGTCTCTCACAGAAAAGATTTCCCTGAGGATTCCCACTCATCCGTTATCCCAAAGGAATGATACTGAGTCACATAGAATGAGCATCACTGCAGATGAGAAATTTCAGCAAAGCTGCAGGGGGATTGCAAACTGTGCAGCTAATTCTTTGTGACTACTTTGTATAAGGATGCATGGTAAAAAAAAGAAAAAAAAGAAATGAAGTAGTAGGCAGAAACTTTATGCTTAACATTTTATAGTGTGGGTAACTACTACAAATAACAATTTAAACTCAGGCAATTTGAATTTATGGTTGAATAATTGTTTTGCATCCAAATTCTGCATGTTTTATATGGACTATAACCACACATTGTGGTAAACTTAATTCAAACTATATTTGCTAATTGCATGAATTAAAGTAGATATCTTGACATGATGTACTGACTGCTTTGTAAGTTTTAGGTTCCTCTGGGTGGAGACTTAAGTAACTGAAAACTACTCATGGCACTGAGCCAGGATGAGCAGTTTTATGTCTGGAATATATGATCCGTCCCCTATAAGATGATATAAGAGTTGTTATGTGTGATTACTAGAGCATGGAGAATTTATTGCAGGACCAGAGAGACAGAAAAGGAAGACAGAAGAGCCTGTATCCTTACTGACACCTCTTAAATTCATGTTAACTTGCTGAATCCATTAAAAATTTCTTGGAGGTGATCATTGACTGAAGAAAACCATCTATCTATCTATCTATCTATCTATCTATCTATCTATCTATCTATCTATCTATCTATCTACCTATCTATGACCCAATGCCTACCCTTCACTTTCAGTTACTTCATCATGACATAGCTCACAAAGATAACTCCATATACATTCATTGGCCAGTAACCAGGGCAAGTCAGTTGTTGGCAACCAAATCTATTGGGAATATTAGCAAAAGCAAAGGCTATTATCCAGCTTAGTAAAAGCCAATGCAGTAATTGAGGCTAACGGAGCCCCACTTAAATCTTTTAACAGGACCCAATTTCTAAAAATGTCCCTGCCTTGTTTACCCATTTCTACAGCTTTCAGCTATGAAATATGGACTGGTCGGTGGTTGAGGATCCCTGTAGAAATAATACAAAATTGAAAATTTACTGTATACTGGCAAATGTACTTGTTTTGCCTAGATATTTTAAAGTTGAAAATATGGTATATATGTTCTGTGGTTGTATAAATTGATGTAGGGGCCAGAGAAAGGAACTACAATGCACAGTGGAAGACAAATCATTTGAGAAACTTCAAGGTTGCTATTCCTTTTCCTTAAAAAATGTTTTGTAAACTGACAGGTATGCTAAGTCTCTTGCTCCAAGTCTTTAAGTTTTCTGAACTGCCTACTTGTTTTATATCAGTGACTCTCAGTATTGAAGTCAGCAAAACAGAATAGACATGTGCAATTAGTTTCGTTTTTTTTTTTTCGTTTTTTTTTTTTTTTTTCCGTTATATTCGTTCATTTGTTATCGTACGAATGAACGAACGATTCGCTAAAAATTTTAACAAATAACAAATCGTTCGAATCGAACGAATCCGAAAACAACGAAAATCCGAAAAGACCAAATTAGAAATAACGAATCTACTAAAGAAGAAAATCCGAAAAAAACGAAAACAGGAACAACGAAAATCAAAATGAACGAAAAAATTCGTACATTCGTAACTTTTTTTTTGTTGAATTGGTAATTTTCCGTGTCCCTTACAATGGAGCTGTTTAACCTGCCTCGAATGGATTGAACGGAAAAATTCGTACATTCGTAACTTTTTTTTTTTTTTTTTTCGATTCGTAATTTTCCGTGTCTCTTACAATGGCGCTGCTTAACGTGCTTCAAATGGATTGAACGAAAAAAATTGTACATTCGTAACTTTTTTTTTTCGATTTGTAATTTTCCGTGTCTCTTAAAATGTAATAATAGCATACACATTACATAAAATTATGAATTATGCTCCGATTACGAATCTACGAATGTTACGAAAGTACGAATAAATACGAATGCGTCCGAATTTCGAATAAACGAAGATTAAACTAACGGAAAAACGAATCAACGAAAAAGTAACTCTTACGAAAATACGAATCGTTACGGATACGAACACTGACGACTTACGAATTTACGAATCGTTACGAATACGAACACCGACAACTTACAAATTTACGAATCGTTACGAATCAACGGAAACGAAAAAAAAGAAACGAAAATAAACAAATTTTTTTGTTGTGCACATGTCTAAAACAGAATAACAGAAGGCCTGTTATGCCATTTTATATTAGGCAAGACTTGTAATAAACGCTTAGAAAATTATTTTACTATTACTACACTATGGAGCACCTTCTTTTTTGCTTTTGCCTTTGATATTGTGGATTTGGAGATATTTCCTTTGGGATAAGAGACCATGGAGATCGGGAGTAACTGCAGTGATCCCCTGGATACTTTGAGGAGGATTAAAGCCACTGGTGTGACGGTTATCGATGCACTACTAGACCCGTTGGGGTCTATCCCTAAGGTGAGAAGCTGGTATTACTGGGGGAGGATTCTAGCAAGTTTGTGTGTAATTTCCCTATACTTGAGAATTTAACTCCTACATCCGTCCCTTTCTGCCTCATCTGCATTTGTCCATACAAGAAAATAGTGATTTTTATCTGGAAAAAGGGACTGACTATTATCTTGAATCACTTTGAATCATTAGATTCCTTTGGACTGCACTTTATTATTAGTGCACTTTATCATTAATATTGCACTTGAATATTGGAACATTATCGCACTTTAATATTGGTATATTGGGGGTTATTTACGAAAGGAAAATTCATTTTGCACTACAAGTGCAAACTACAAGTGCAAAGTGCACTTGAAATTGCACTGAAAGTGCAGTCGCTGTGGATTCGTGGGGGGACATGCAAGGAAAAAAAAAACAGCTTTTTAGCTTGCACATGATTGGATGAGAAAATCAGCAGAGCTTCCCCTCGTTTCAGCTCTACCCCTCAGATTTACAGCGACTGCACTTCTAAGTGCACTTTGCACTTGTAGTTAGCACTTGTAGTGCAAAATGGATTTGCCTTTCGTAAATAACCCCCACTGTGTTATTATTTATTGAACTATTATGTTATGAGATAATTCTTGTACACTGTTCATTGCCACACAGGATTTTTACTTCCCCTGACGAGATTTATTTGAGATACACCTTGGTTTATTATTTACTGTACAGCATTGTTGGTTAATAATTAGCGCTACTTCACTTTATATACACAAAAACTGAAAACTTACACTATAAGGTGTGTTAAGTTTTCATTTTTACATTTTGTTCACTAGTTTTGAATAGCGCAACTATTTTCGTTTATCAGCCTGGTCAGATGCCCACTGTTCCAGCCCAGCCTGATCCAATGCCTACTGTTCCAGCATAGCCAGATCCGATGCCTACTGTTCCAGCCCAGCCTGTACCAATGCCTGCCTCTGATGGTCTTGCGCCCACTGCCCAGCCTGCCTTTACTGATTCTATGCCTGTTGCCTGGTCTCCCTCTGCTGATCTGGTGCCCACTGCTCAGTCTATGGTACTAGAGTTAAGATCTCTCCAGCTGTTGGGTCTAACTTGTTGTATGCCTGGCATGGGTTATCCGTTTGGTCGAAGATTTCTGCTGCTGTCTTTTCTGAGTTTTATTTGAAGCCTTTTGATTTTGTTGTGCCGAAGCCAGATGGTCCAGAAATCCACTCTGGATTTGATAACTGCCCTCATTATTACAGTTCAAGTAGTAGAGATCTTCTAGGGAAGGGCAGAGTTCCATTTTGAATCTCAGCGACTCCAGGTGAATTAGGGGACCTGAGTTGGGTAACCAGTGCCTTAGAAAGACCTCGGTGGCTGTTAAAATGTAACACAGTTTCTAGCAACCTGTCTAGTAACTCAGATGTGGAATGTCCAGTTGCGATGGAACACCCTGGCATCAGAGTGCCAGTATGGGTTAAGGACTCCAGTGGTAAACCTTCAGATGGCCCATGGGATCCCAGCATTGGGATGTTTGCTGTTTTGTGGAACTGCAAGCTCCAATTGTTGCACCTCCTAAAGGACCTGGTCTACAAGGCACCCAGCTGGCATCTAGATTATGGCGACAGGGCACCTAGCTAGTCCACGGATCCAGCAGGTTGAAGGACTTTGGCTTAAGAAAACTGGAAAGGTCTTCAGACACTGGTAATGGGAGACCTTCTTGGACTTTTTTGCACAAAAGTCACTCACACAGACTTTTAGGTATGAGGCAAAGTCGAGTATTTGGAGGCCGCTTCTTAAGGGGGAAGGAGGACTGTCGGGACCCGGATCACCTGCTGTTGGCACTGTGGTTTCCAAAGCTGAAGTGTGCAGTTCCAGTGGCCACCAATGGGTGTCCCCCAGCAGCCAGAAGATCTCAGTAATTAGGCTCCACCCAATGCTGGCTGCTGGGAAAGTATATCGCCCTGTCCATGATTTTATTTTCCTATGTGAAAGGGGCATTGCTTCATTAAACAGGAATGGGGTCTACTCATTAAACAATTAACCAACAGTATAGTGACGTTTATGTGTTGGCCATTGAAAAGGCCAGTAGTAGCTACAAAACTAAAATAAATACAGTAATATTACATGCTTTTTTTTTTGTCTGATATAGATTTTTTTTTGTCCCACTTAAAATTCATACCAGACCTGACAGGCCTGGTATAAGTTAGAGGGGAACCCAATTAACATGCATATAAGACCCTCATCCAGGATAAGGGTTTGGTATAGATGAATGGAATCCTTGACCACTTTGTTTGCAAACAGAACAAAGTGGCTGGGAGCTGTCATTTTGCCAGCAAGTTAAACACTTTTTTAGTTGTAAATGTCAGCGTTGTTGCAATAGGTTGTATACAGAGTACAGATGTGTCACTTCAAAAGGCAGGGTCAAGGCATTCCTCAGGCACATAATTTAATGCATGTTTACTGTTACACTTTAAGCATTAGTAAAATGACTGCAACCTGCCAAATGGAATTTTTTATTTATGTTTTGCTTTGGTACCTGTCCCCCAGGGCAGTGCCCAGCCTCCCATGCCATTTGTTTGACAACCTATTAGCCCAGAAAATGGCCAGAACCATTTATTAGCATTCAGCTCACATTGACTTCATTGAGGTTTGGATTTGCACCTGACCTTTAATCGTGTTTGCTGAATCTGTCTAGTACTGAACTCAGGCACAAGTCAGCAATGCTGCCAAAGTAACTTTATTTATTTTCATTTTGTAGAAGTAACCTCATTTGGATGAAGAACGAGATACACATGAATGGTATAAAATGGCTATTAATGCCTTTAAGTCATAAAATAAAACAATTATAGAAGCAAATTATAAAGGGTTTTTACAATGGTGCATGGTACCTGCATGGTACCTACAAGGATAGCTTCCTATGCCTCAGGTGCTTCATCTAGTTGTTTCAGGGGACTTGGTCAAGAAGCTCCAGAATACCACATCTGGCGGACATGCCCAAAGCTTAAAAGGTTTTGGATCCAGGTACTGTATATAACTTTATACACCCTCAAACGTAGGTCAACCTTAAAAGATCTCTTTGGCTGACTCTTTTGCACCAACTCATAGAGGAAGCACCAAAACATAGCAGGATACTAATCTCATTTATATTCTTGGCAGCAAGGATAGCAATTGCTAGATCATGGAAGTCTTTGACCATGTTGTTCACACTGGTTAATTCTAAAGCATCCCCTGAGGAGGTGTGTGCGCATGAAACACATTGGGAGGGGCCTTTATGTGCTGACGTCATGGCGCCGTTTCTGGGATTCAGAACAGCAGAGTCCAAACTGTTTACTGTATTGTGTTTTACCATGTGGCATATTTGATGTATTGGCCATTTGAATTGCAATAAAATACTGCATTTATGCTCTATCTCTGGGCTCCATGGTGTGAGCTTTTTTGCCTAGGAGATCGATACTGTGGTCTGAGGTTGGAGTACTGAGGATTATCTAGTGATACAGCATTAGCTACTATACACACATTGTATTATAGCCATCTGGTGAGTGCGTTGAGGATGTGGAGGTTTTGCACACTACTGTTGACAGAGTGGAATGCCCTTTACACTTTTGGAACATTTTATACAGATTATGATGGAGAAGATTGCAGGCATGAATAACATGTTACACCCATATTCAGGGTGTGACATTTTACAGTTGCACTGGCCCCTACAAAATCTCCCCCCCCCCCCCCCCCACTGATCCCCTGTTTTGACAGCGAGCGGGGGATCTCTCCCAGCCACATCATTCGTTCACTTTGTTCGGTGACTGTGAAAACTACAAGTACTGACAGCCTATGCAGCTTTCAGCTTGTAATTCCTCAATAAACTACCAGGGCTGTAGTCATTTATTGAGTTTTCCTGTCAGAATGTAACTGCCTGCCTGTAACAGAGGTACGGGCAGACAGCTACACAGACAGTCTGCAGGACCCTGGCTTTACATCCATGATCCGGGGACCAAGGGTGCAACGCTTTACAGGCTCCTTTACTGTCTGCAATAAACTCAATTTGGGGTCCCAGCTGAATTCACAAGGCCCAACTGTGGAGACATTGCCACGGAGGTTCATAGGAATTAATATCATACTCCCAAATGAGTAGAGTCACAGCCTTGAATTACCATACAGGTGAAAAATAAATTATAGCCACGTGGACATATGTGACTACATTACCAGCTGGAATACAGTCTTATATTCAAAAGAAAAGTTATGTATTATGAATTGCCTTTAACCATAAATCATCCTGGTTTATTGATTTACACCAACTTTAATGCATTCAGGGATATGCAAACCCACAATAACAGGTGTTTTACTTGCTAAATGTTAAACAAGATATTTAGGTAAAACGGTACTCAAAAAACAGTTTGGTTTTTACATGAAAAGCTATCCTTTCAAAGGGACAATGTAGTGAGACATTAAGCTGTAGACATGTAAAACATGAACAGAAGACAGTCCCTTGGCATTAGGGTCGCCCTCTTTTCTTCAAGTCAAACCCGAACACTTTAGCAGCACACAGAAATTATTTTTATAGTATAAAATATATATATACAGTGGTGTGAAAAAGTGTTTGCCCCCTTCCTCATTTCCTGTTCCTTTGCATGTTTGTCACACTTAAGTGTTTCGGAACATCAAACCAATTTAAACAATAGTCAAGGACAACACAAGTAAACACAAAATGCAATTTGTAAATGAAGGTGTTTATTATTAAAGGTGAAAAAAAATCCAAACCATCATGGCTCTGTGTGAAAAAGTGATTGCCCCTCTTGTTAAAACATACTATAACTGTGGTTGTCCACACCTGAGTTCAATTTCTCTAGCCACACCCAGGCCTGATTATTGCCACACCTGTTCACAATCAAGGCATCACTTAAATAGGAGCTGCTTGACACAGTAAGGTCCACCAGAAGATCCTTAAAAGCTACACATCATGCCGAGACCCAAAGAAATTCAGGAACAATTGAGAAAGAAAGTAATTGAGATCTATCAGTCTGGAAAGGGTTATAAAGCCATTTCCAAAGCTTTGGGAATCCAGCGAACCACAGTGAGAGCCATGATCCACAAATAGCGAAGACATGGAACAGTGGTGAACCTTCCCAGGAGTGGCCGGCCGCCCAAAATTACCCCAAGAGCGCAGCGACGACTCATCCAAGAGGTCACAAAAGACCCCACAACAACGTCCAAGGAACTGCAGGCCTCACTTGCCTCAGTTAAGGTCAGCGTTCATGCCTCCACCATCAGTAAAAGACTGGGCAAAAATGGCCTGCATGGCAGAGTTCCAAGGAGAAAACCACTGCTGAGCAAAAAGAACATCAAAGCTCGTCTCAATTTCTCCACAACACATCTTGATGATCCCCAAGACTTTTGGGACAACATTCTGTGGACCGATGAGACAAAAGTGGAACTCTTTGGAAGGTGTGTGTCCAAGTATATCTGGCGTAGAAGGAACACTGCATTTCAGAAAAAGAACATTATACCAACAGTAAAATATGGTGGTGGTAGTGTGATGGTCTGGGGCTGTTTTGCTGCTTCAGGACCTGGAAGACTTGCCGTGATAAAAGGAACTATGAATTCTGCTGTCTACCAAGAGATCCTGAAGGAGAATGTCCGACCATCTGTTCGTGTACTCAAGCTGAAACGAACTTGGGTTCTGCAGCAGGACAATGATCCTAAACACACCAGCAAGTCCACCACTGAATGGCTGAAGAAAAACAAAATGAAGACTTTGGAGTGGCCTAGCCAAAGTCCTGACCTGAATCCTATTGAGATGTTGTGGTATGACCTTAAAAAGGCCGTTCATGCTCGAAAACCCTCTAATGTAACTGAATTAGGACAATTCTGCAAAGATGAGTGGGCCAAAATTCCTCCAGGACGCTGTAAAAGCCTCATTGCGCGTTATCGCAAACGCTTGGTTGCCGTTGTTGCTGCTAAGGGTGGCCCAACCAGTTATTAGGTTTAGGGGGCAATCACTTTTTCACACAGGGCCATGATGGTTTGGATTTTTTTTCACCTTTAATAATAAACACCTTCATTTACAAATTGCATTTTGTGTTTACTTGTGTTGTCCTTGACTATTGTTTAAATTGGTTTGATGTTCCGAAACACTTAAGTATGACAAACATGCAAAGGAACAGGAAATGAGGAAGGGGGCAAACACTTTTTCACACCACTGTATATACAGTAATACCTTGGATTACGAGCATAATTCGTTCCAGAAACATGCTTGTAATCCAAAGCACTCGTATATATCAAAGGGTTAAATCTGCTTAGATCTGGACAATCAGTAGAATTCTTTCGGAGCTCTGGAAGCATCCAATGCAGACAAGAGTCGTTCAAAGAATGCTTGATTTTAATAGTAAGAATCGCATCTTTATACAAATTATGGACAAAGAATATTGCACAATTTAAAGAAAAGGAGGGAGGGAGGGAGGACAGAGTTCATTACATGACATGTAATTCCTATACAAACATATATAGCATCTCAGACATAATTTAAACTATTTAAATGCTGATGTTTTGACTTTGTCTGAAGACATCATTTCAAAACCAGTTTTTACCAGACCTTATCTATCCTGTGGTCATCGTGACAAACAAGACCCTATAATAAAAGATATTCTTCTGTCAGCTATTTTAAAGTTTTAGTCATGTTAACTCTTTCTCCTCCTTCACTGGCCACATACTGTAATACATACACCAGCAGCTTCAGTCCTCCTCGTCTTGCGATACAGCGCTCGCAAATCAAGTCTTGCGAAATACTGTATACCGCGTTACTCGCCACAGAGTTCCCTTACACTGTAAGGAGGGGCTCTGCCGACTCTGATGTAAGGGAGAACTCTAGGGACTCCAGCATAAGGGATGCTCTCGGAACCCTGATTTAAGGGGGAATGCTGATAACTCTGGTGTAAAGGAGGACACCACTGTAAGGGGTGCTCTGAGAACTCTGATTTACCTTAGTGTACTCACTCAGAGGCAGGAGAGAGAAGGGGGGAGACTTCAGTCACAGACAGGGATGGATGGTGAGCTCACTCACCCCTTGGCAGTTAGTACCTCTCATCAAGATGTATCTGTAGCATCTGGACTTCAAATTTCCGGCCCCCACTTTCCTTTTCTGAGGAGTAGATTGAGCCCTCTCCCGTCTGTGGGCATGAGGGGGGATTGTTAGTGCTGGCTTTGAGCAGTGTGAAACAGAGTGTAACAGACACTTTCGGCTTACAAAACTGGAACCAGCAACCCTGCTGGGAAGCCATAGTCCAGTCTGGACTATCCGGGTAAACTCAAACTGTCCGGCTGAATCCCCTACAGGTGGCAACCCTACTTGGCATATGCAAACAAGCAGTTAATATTGTTTCATTTTACAGTCAGGTCCATAAATATTGGGACATCGACACAATTCTAATCTTTTTGGCTCTATACACCACAACAATGGATTTGAAATGAAACGATCAAGATGTGCTTTAACTGCAGACTTTCAGCTTTAATTTGAGGGTATTTACATCCAAATCAGGTGAACGGTGTAGGAATTACAACAGTTTGTATATGTGCCTCCCACTTTTTAAGGGACCAAAAGTAATGGGACAGCTTAACAATCATCCATCAAACTTTCACTTTTTAATACTTGGTTGCAAATCCTTTGCAGTCAATTACAGCCTGAAGTCTGGAACGCATAGACATCACCAGACGCTGGGTTTCATCCCTGGTGGTGCTCTGCCAGGCCTCTACTGCACCTGTCTTCAGTTCCTGCTTGTTCTTGGGGCATTTTCTCTTCAGTTTTGTCTTCAGCAAGTGAAATGCATGCTCAATCGGATTCAGGTCAGGTGATTGACTTGGCCATTGCATAACATTCCACTTCTTTCCCTTAAAAAACTCTTTGGTTGTTTTCGCAGTATGCTTCGGGTCATTGTCCATCCACACTGTGAAGTGCAGTCCAATGAGTTCTGAAGCATTTTGCTGAATATGAGCAGATAATATTGCCCGAAACACTTCAGAATTCATCCTGCTGCTTTTGTCAGCAGTCACATCATCAATAAATACAAGAGAACCAGTTCCATTGGCAGCCACACATGCCCACGCCATGACACTACCACCACCATGCTTCACTGATGAGGTGGTATGCTTTGGATGATGAGCAGTTCCTTTCCTTCGCCATACTCTTCTCTTCCTATCACTCTGGTACAAGTTGATCTTGGTCTCATCTGTCCATAGGATGTTGGTCCAGAACTGTGAAGGCTTTTTAGATGTTGTTTGGCAAACTGTAATCTGGCCTTCCTGTTTTTGAGGCTCACCAATGGTTTACATCTTGTGGTGAACCCTCTGTATTCACTCTTCACTGGTGAAGTCTTATCTTGATTGTTGACTTTGACACACATACACCTACCTTCTATAGAGTGTTCTTGATCTGGCCAACTGTTGTAAAGGGTGTTTTCTTCACCAGGGAAAGAATTATTCGGTCATCCACTACAGTTGTTTTCCGTGGTCTTCCGGGTCTTTTGGTGTTGCTGAGCTCACCGGTGTGTTCTTTCTTTTTAAGGATGTTCCAAACAGTTGATTTGGCCACACCTAATGTTTTTGCTATCTCTCTGATTGGTTTGTTTTTTTTTTTCAGCCTAATGATGGCTTGCTTGATAGTGATAGTGACAGCTCTTTGGATCTCATATTGAGAGTTGTCAGCAACATATTCCAAATGCAAATAGCACACTTGAAATGAACTCTGGACCTTTTATCTGCTCCTTGTAAATGGGATAATGAGGGGATAACACACACCTGGTCAAGGAACAGCTGAGCAGCCAATTGTCCCATTACTTTTGGTCCCTTAAAAAGTGGGAGGCACATATACAAACTGTTGTAATTCCTACACCGTTCACCTGATTTGGATGTAAATACCCTCAAATTAAAGCTGAAAGTCTGCAGTTAAAGCACATCTCATATTTCATTTCAAATCCATTGTGGTGGTGTATAGAGCCAAAAAGATTAGAATTGTGTCGATGTCCCAATATTTATGGACCTGACTGTAATTTAGCTTATTTCAGACTTGGGTAATACTTCATGTCACTGTAACAAAGGCTATACATAGATATAAATATAATTTTCTTTGTGGAACATATTCTAGATTTTGTACTAAATAAACTTAACTTAACATGTACTTTTACCATCTATGCTCCCTTGAAACAAGTCCCATTTACTGCCCAGAAGCCTCGGGATGTCTGGGAGGCAGAAGCAAAGCTTTCATCCTCAGGTTTTAATGTCAGACTGGTTCTATTCCAACCCATTAAACAATAGAAGCTGACATGTGAGTTGGCTTACGCTCTAGCAGGTATGTGGGTGCGCTTTAGTTTTCACATTATTTGCTGTATTGTCTTTTTTATCAAATGATGTTATGATTTCTCTGGATTTCCTATATTAATTTCCTTGTATACGAAATATATAAAATTCTGAATTCCAGTTCCTGTTACATATCAAGCAAGTGTAAAGACGAGCAAACAATGCACACCAGTATTCAGCAATGGAATCCTCCAACTTTGACATCTTTTGCCCATTGTGGTCCCGACAGTGGGCAAAATACTTCACAGTTCCCAAGATCCCAGGTGGGAATGCAATTTGATCATTTAAATCAATTAAGTGTATTTTTTCTTGCCAAAAATGTGTGTGATGTTTGCTCAGCTTGGATTACAGATTGTGAGTGCAGATAAGCTGAAGAGCCATGCTGGCACCCATGGTGGGTAATTTATGTATGGGTTTTCTTTCTACTGCCAAGTGTGAATTTTAGATTGTCAAAGGTCAAGGGTGATTTTTGCCCTGGATATTTTTATGTTATTTCCTAGTAATAGTACATTATTATTATTATTATTATACTGGATTTATACAGTGCCAACAGATTGTGCAGTTCTTTACAATGTAGAGGGGGGACAGCACAATTACTATACAGTAGGGATGAGCCGAACACCCCCGGGTTCGGTTCGAACCAGAACCTTCGAACGGACCGAAAGTTCGCGCGAATTTTCGAACCCTATACGTTATAATGGACGCGAACGTTCGAAATCAAAAGTGCTAATTACAACGGCCAATATGCATGTTAATGTCATAAAACAGGTTTGGGGACCCGGGTCCTGCCCCAGGGGACATATATCAATGCAAAAAGAACTTTTAAAAACTAACGTTTTTTCGGGAGCAGTCATTTTAATGATGCATAAAGTGAAAAAAAAAAAGTGACATTTTCCTTTAAATATGGTACCTGGGGGGTGTCCAAAGTATGCCTGTGAAGTGGCATGTGTTTCCCGTGTTTAGAACTGTCCTTGCACAAAATGACATTTGTAAAGGAAAAAAAGAAGCCATTTAAAACCACTTGCGGCTTTAGGTTTGATCTTAAGTAGAATCTGAACAGGTACATTATGAAGTGTAGCTCCATCCCAAAAAAATCTATTTTTAAGCTTTTTGGAGAACATAGGGAGGGGTTATCACCCCTGTAACATTTGCTGTCTTTGCACATCTGTTCAGAACATGTCACCTCACTTTCCGTCCCAATGACAAATGTTTTTGGAAAAAGTGGGGTTTTAATTGAAACAAGGATTGGTGATAAAGTATCAGTAGAGAGGAGATACCTTTTTCCCAAATTAAATCTAACAGGATAGAATTTCCCTTCCTAGGGGTAGATTTCCTCTCACTTCCTGTTTTCTCTTTCCATTTTCAAGTAGGAGTCGTTTGTAAGTTGGATGTTTGAAAGTAGGGGCCTGGCGTATATACTCTGCAGAAATTTGCCCTATTAGATGTTGGTGTAGCCACAAGACTGGTGGGCACAGGAATGGGCCCTGCTGTGAGTTAATAGATCAAGATTTGTAATTGCATGCACCTGTTGAACAGGGCAGAAAAATTGGGCCTTTGGCGGTGGTGGTGGACGGTGTTGCCACAAGACTGTAGGCCCTCATAGTTACTCTTGGTGGGCGCAGGAATGGGCCCTGCTGTGAGTTATTAGATCAAGATTTGTAATTGCAAGCACCTGATGAACAGGGCAGAAAAATTGGGCCTTTGGCGGTGGTGGTGGACGGTGTTGCCACAAGACTGCAGGCCCTCATAGTTACTCTTGGTGGGCGCAGGAATGGGCCCTGCTGTGAACTATTAGATCAAGATTTGTAATTACCCGCCCCTGTTAAACAGGGGCTGAAAAATTGTGCCTTAGGCACTGGTGCTGGTGCCACAACACTGCAACCCCTCACAGAGACTGTACTTGGAGCACAGCAGTCACACGTGTTGCGAAGCATTTTTTTAAAAAATTGTAAGTACACGCCCCTGTTAAACAGGGGCTGAAAAATTGTGCCTTAGGCACTGGTGCCACAACACTGCAACACGGCCCTCACAGAGACTGTACTTGGAGCACAGCAGTCACACGTGTTGCGAAGCATTTTTTTAAAAAATTGTAAGTACACGCCCCTGTTAAACAGGGGCTGAAAAATTGTGCCTTAGGCACTGGTGCCACAACACTGCAACACGGCCCTCACAGAGACTGTACTTGGAGCACAGCAGTCACACGTGTTGCGAAGCATTTTTTTAAAAAATTGTAAGTACACGCCCCTGTTAAACAGGGGCTGAAAAATTGTGCCTTAGGCACTGGTGCCACAACACTGCAACACGGCCCTCACAGAGACTGTACTTGGAGCACAGCAGTCACACGTGTTGCGAAGCATTTTTTTTAAAAATTGTAAGTACACGCCCCTGTTAAACAGGGGCTGAAAAATTGTGCCTTAGGCACTGGTGCTGGTGCCACAACACTGCAACACGGCCCTCACAGAGACTGTACTTGGAGCACAGCAGTCACACGTGTTGCGAAGCATTTTTTTTAAAAATTGTAAGTACACGCCCCTGTTAAACAGGGGCTGAAAAATTGTGCCTTAGGCACTGGTGCTGGTGCCACAACACTGCAACACGGCCCTCACAGAGACTGTACTTGGAGCACAGCAGTCACACGTGTTGCGAAGCATTTTTTTTAAAAATTGTAAGTACACGCCCCTGTTAAACAGGGGCTGAAAAATTGTGCCTTAGGCACTGGTGTGGTGGCATGGATCATTGAGGAGGAGGAAGAGGATAGTCAGTGAACATAAGAGGACAGTCACTCAGCATCAGCATAGGCAGTCTTGAAGGGATGTGACATTAAAAATTATTCGGTTATATCCGCCTCAGGTGCCTGGTAGCTGGTGGTGATCCAAGACTGATTCATTTTGATGAAGGTCAGTCGATCAACCGAGGCGGTGGACAGGCGCACCCTATGATCAGTCACAAATCCTCCAGCAGCACTGAATGTGCGTTCGGAAAGAACGCTGGAGGCAGGACAGGCCAGTAGCTCAATTGCATACTGTGCAAGCTCTGGCCAGTGATCCATCCTCAGGACCCAGTAAGCCAGAGGATTTTCGGTGGGAAAGGTGTCCAAGTCTGACCTTGCCCCAAGGTATTCCTGCACCATGTATATCAGACGCTGGCGATGGTTGCTGGAACCGATCATACCTTGGGGCTGCGGACTAAAAAATTGTCTGAACGCATCGGTCAGACGTCCACCTTCCCCACCGCTCCTTCTGCCACTGACCGAAGCCTCAGCAACTCGTCGCCCAGGACCAGGAGTTTGTAGCCTCCCAGTTTCTGGGAACGCGTTGCACAGACCTTTCTGCAAGGCCTCCCTGAGATGTCTCATCCTCTGCTCCCTCTGCGACGGCAAGATAAGGTCCGCAACCTTACCCTTGTACCGCGGATCAAGGAGAGTGGCCAGCCAGTAATGGTCCCTCTCCTTGATCCGAAGAACACGAGGATCCTTCCGCAGGCTTTGCAGGATCAGGGAGGCCATGCAGCGTAGGTTAGCTGAGGCATTCGGTCCGGAGTCTTCTGGGTCACTGAGGATGACATGATCGCCAGCCACCTCCTCCCAGCCACGTACAAGTCCACTGGCTTGTTGGGACTGTACATCATCCCTAAAAGACTGCTGCTGCTGATGCTGAGTGCCAGGCTCCACCTCCATGCTCACACAATCCTCCTCCTCCTCCTCCTCCTCCTCCTCCTCATCCTCTTCCTGTGTGATGGGTGGGACAGAAGGAACACTGTCCGGATAAAGGGGGCCTTGAGAGGCAAGGAAGTCCTCCTCTTCCTGCCTCTGTTCTGCCTCAAGTGCCCTGTCCATGATCCCACGCAGCGTATGCTCCAACAGGTGGACAAGAGGGACAGTGTCACTGATGCATGCACTGTCACTGCTCACCATCCTCGTGGCCTCCTCAAATGGTGAGAGGACAGTGCATGCATCCCTGATCATGCTCCACTGACGTGGGGAAAAAAAACCAAGCTCCCCTGACCCTGTCCTGGTGCCGTAGTCGCAAAGGTACTCATTGATGGCCCTCTGCTGCGTGTGCAGTCGCTGCAGCATGGCCAACGTTGAGTTCCACCTGGTGGGCATGTCAGATATTAGGCGGTTCTTGGGCAGGTTCAGCTCCTTTTGCAGCTCAGTCAGCCGAGCACTGGCATTATAAGATCGGCGGAAATGCACACAGACTTTCCTGGCCTGCCTCAGGACATCCTGTAAGCCTGGGAACCTGCCCAAGAACCGCTGCACCACCAGGTTGAGGACGTGAGCCATGCAGGGCACATGGGTGAGCTGCCCCTGTCGCAGGGCGGAGAGGAGGTTGGTGCCATTGTCAGAAACGACCATTCCTGGCTTAAGCTGACGTGGCGTCAACCACCTCTCGGCCTGCCCCTGCAGAGCTGCCAGAACCTCTGGCCCAGTGTGGCTCCTGTCCCCCAAACACACCAGCGCAAGCACGGCATGGCATCTTTTTGCCTGCGTACTTGCGTAGCCCCTTGTACGCCTACGGAGCACCGCTGGTTCCAAGGACAGAGCACTGGAGGAAGAAGAAGAGGAGGGGGTGGAGGAGAGAGGTGTGTCACAACCAGTAGCAGTAGTCGCGTTTTGGAGGCGTGGTGGCGGAACAACCTCCAACACTACTGCACCTTGTCCTGCATCCCTCCCAGCTGCCAATAGAGTGACCCAATGGGCCGTGAAAGAAAGGTACCGTCCCTGTCCATGCCTGCTGGACCATGAGTCAGCGGTAATATGCACCTTACCGCTGACCGCCCTGTCCAGCGAGGCATGGACATTGCCCTCCACATGCCGGTAGAGAGACGGAATCGCCTTCCGCGAGAAAAAGTGGCGTTTGGGAACCTGCCACTGAGGAACCGCACATTGAACAAACTCACGGAAGGGGGCCGAGTCTACCAACTGAAAAGGCAGCAGTTGAAGTGCTAGCAATTTAGCAAGGCTAGCATTCAACCGCTGGGCATGTGGATGGCTGGGAGTGTACTTCTTTCTACGGTCCAGCAGCTGGGGCAGGGAAATTTGCCTGCTGCATTCGGACGTCGGTGTACTGCAAGTACTTGGTTGTGACACACCGAATTCTACACCTTCAGTCCTCTCAGAGCAGCTTTCAGAGAGGACTGAAGGTGTAGTGGGGATGGAGATCCCAGCTGAGGAGGAGCAAGGAGAGGTCCGCTTAGTTCTTTGGTGTGGGTCTTTTATGTGTGCCTGCCAACGAGCTGCATGGCAGGTCGCCATATGTCTGGTCATGCTTGTGGTGCCCAAGCGGCTGATGTTTTGGCCACGCGAGATACGCTTGAGACAAATATTGCAAATAGCAGTGGTGCGATCTGCTGCACTCGTCTCAAAAAAGGCCCACACCAAAGAACTTTTCTGATAACGTGCAGAGGCAGCGCCCTGCACAGGCGGAGCTCTGCGGTGTTGTACAGTTGCTGTGCTGGCCTCTACCTGGCCTCCAGGGGGCATCCTGCCTCGTTGGACATGTGACGCCGCATCCTCCTCCTCCTCGTCCTCCTCCTCATCCTCTCTCCCTTGAGGCACCCACGTGGAGTCAGTGACCTCATCATCCCCTCCCTCTTCACCACTAGAGCAAACCTGGCAGTAAGCTGCAGCTGGTGGAACTGTACTGCCAGATTCCTCAAGCTGGGTATCGTCATCCGAGCCTTCGAATCGTTGGGCATCCTCCTGGAGCATGTACCCAACACTGTGCTCAAAGAGTTCGGGGGACTCCTCAGGAGGACATGGTGGGTCTAGGGAAGGGGTGGCTGATGATGCTCTGTCAGTACCCTGAGCCTGGGTGAGAGAGGATGAGGAGGATGAGGAGGGCTTGGTCATCCATTCTACCAAGCCTTCAGCATGATGCGGCTCCACATGTCCAGCTGCCGAAAACAAAGACGCGCGTGTCCCATGGCCACGTGCTGATGACGATGCACGACCACGTCCACGTCCACGGCCACGTCCACTAGAAACAGAGCCTGCCTGCCCTGTGTTCTTGGCTCTGCACGCTCTGCCTCCCCTTGGCGGTCTTCCAGCCATTGTAGTCGGTAGTCCTGTGGGTGCTGCTGAGAAGAAAATATAGGAGCTCTGTGTGATGCCACTAACACACTAGAAGTCCTATGGGTGCTTCTGCAAAGAAAATAGAGGAGCTCTGTGTGATGCCACTAACACACTAGAAGTCCTGTGGGTGCTGCTGAGAAGAATATATAGGAGCTCTGTGTGATGCCACTAACACACTAGAATTCCTATGGGTGCCTCTGCAAAGAAAATAGAGGAGCTCTGTGTGATGCCACTAACACACTAGAAGTCCTGTGGGTGCTTATGCAAAGAAAATAGAGGAGCTCTGTGTGATGCCACTAACACACTAGAAGTCCTGTGGGTGCTTCTGCAAAGAAAATAGAGGAGCTCTGTGTGATGCCACTAACACACTAGAAGTCCTGTGGGTGCTTATGCAAAGAAAATAGAGGAGCTCTGTGTGATGCCACTAACACACTAGAAGTCCTGTGGGTGCTTATGCAAAGAAAATAGAGGAGCTCTGTGTGATGCCACTAACACACTAGAAGTCCTGTGGGTGCTTCTGCAAAGAAAATAGAGGAGCTCTGTGTGATGCCACTAACACACTAGAAGTCCTATGGGTGCTTCTGAAAAGAAAATAGAGGAGCTCTGTGTGATGCCACTAACACACTAGAAGTCCTGTGGGTGCTGCTGAGAAGAATATATAGGAGCTCTGTGTGATGCCACTAACACACTAGAATTCCTATGGGTGCCTCTGCAAAGAAAATAGAGGAGCTCTGTGTGATGCCACTAACACACTAGAAGTCCTGTGGGTGCTTATGCAAAGAAAATAGAGGAGCTCTGTGTGATGCCACTAACACACTAGAAGTCCTGTGGGTGCTTCTGCAAAGAAAATAGAGGAGCTCTGTGTGATGCCACTAACACACTAGAAGTCCTGTGGGTGCTTATGCAAAGAAAATAGAGGAGCTCTGTGTGATGCCACTAACACACTAGAAGTCCTGTGGGTGCTTATGCAAAGAAAATAGAGGAGCTCTGTGTGATGCCACTAACACACTAGAAGTCCTGTGGGTGCTTATGCAAAGAAAATAGAGGAGCTCTGTGTGATGCCACTAACACACTAGAAGTCCTGTGGGTGCTTATGCAAAGAAAATAGAGGAGCTCTGTGTGATGCCACTAACACACTAGAAGTCCTGTGGGTGCTTCTGCAAAGAAAATAGAGGAGCTCTGTGTGGTGCCACTAACACACTAGAAGTCCTGTGGGTGCTTATGCAAAGAAAATAGAGGAGCTCTGTGTGATGCCACTAACACACTAGAAGTCCTGTGGGTGCTTATGCAAAGAAAATAGAGGAGCTCTGTGTGATGCCACTAACACACTAGAAGTCCTGTGGGTGCTTCTGCAAAGAAAATAGAGGAGCTCTGTGTGATGCCACTAACACACTAGAAGTCCTATGGGTGCTTCTGCAAAGAAAATAGAGGAGCTCTGTGTGATGCCACTAACACACTAGAAGTCCTGTGGGTGCTTCTGCAAAGAAAATAGAGGAGCTCTGTGTGGTGCCACTAACACACTAGAAGTCCTGTGGGTGCTTATGCAAAGAATATATAGGAGCTCTGTGTGATGCCACTAACACACTAGAAGTCCTATGGGTGCTTCTGCAAAGAAAATAGAGGAGCTCTGTGTGATGCCACTAACACACTAGAAGTCCTGTGGGTGCTTCTGCAAAGAAAATAGAGGAGCTCTGTGTGGTGCCACTAACACACTAGAAGTCCTGTGGGTGCTTATGCAAAGAATATATAGGAGCTCTGTGTGATGCCACTAACACACTAGAAGTCCTATGGGTGCTTCTGCAAAGAAAATAGAGGAGCTCTGTGTGATGCCACTAACACACTAGAAGTCCTGTGCGTGCTGCTGAGAAGAATATATAGGAGCTCTGTGTGATGCCACTAACACACTAGAAGTCCTATGGGTGCCTCTGCAAAGAAAATAGAGGAGCTCTGTGTGATGCCACTAACACACTAGAAGTCCTGTGGGTGCTTCTGCAAAGAAAATAGAGGAGCTCTGTGTGGTGCCACTAACACACTAGAAGTCCTGTGGGTGCTTATGCAAAGAAAATAGAGGAGCTCTGTGTGATGGGACTAACACACTTCAAGTCCTATAGGTGCTTCTGGGAACAAAATATAGCTCTGTGTGTGTAATGGGACTAACACACTTCAAGTCCTATAGGTGCCTCTGGGAACAAAATATAGCTCTTTGTGTGTAATGGGACTAACACACTTCAAGTCCTATAGGTGCTTCTGGGAACAAAGTATAGCTCTTTGTGTGTAATGGGACTAACACACTTCAAGTCCTATAGGTGCTTCTGGGAACAAAATATAGCTCTGTGTGTGTAATGGGACTAACACACTTCAAGTCCTATAGGTGCTTCTGGGAACAAAATATAGCTCTGTGTGTGTAATGGGACTAACACACTTCAAGTCCTATAGGTGCTTCTGGGAACAAAGTATAGCTCTTTGTGTGTAATGGGACTAACACACTTCAAGTCCTATAGGTGCTTCTGGGAACAAAATATAGCTCTGTGTGTGTAATGGGACTAACACACTTCAAGTCCTATAGGTGCTTCTGGGAACAAAATATAGCTCTGTGTGTGTAATGGGACTAACACACTTCAAGTCCTATAGGTGCTTCTGGGAACAAAATATAGCTCTGTGTGTGTAATGGGACTAACACACTTCAAGTCCTATAGGTGCTTCTGGGAACAAAATATAGCTCTTTGTGTGTAATGGGACTAACACACTTCAAGTCCTATAGGTGCTTCTGGGAACAAAATATAGCTCTGTGTGTGTAATGGGACTAACACACTTCAAGTCCTATAGGTGCTTCTGGGAACAAAGTATAGCTCTTTGTGTGTAATGGGACTAACACACTTCAAGTCCTATAGGTGCTTCTGGGAACAAAATATAGCTCTGTGTGTGTAATGGGACTAACACACTTCAAGTCCTATAGGTGCTTCTGGGAACAAAGTATAGCTCTTTGTGTGTAATGGGACTAACACACTTCAAGTCCTATAGGTGCTTCTGGGAACAAAATATAGCTCTGTGTGTGTAATGGGACTAACACACTTCAAGTCCTATAGGTGCTTCTGGGAACAAAATATAGCTCTTTGTGTGTAATGGGACTAACACACTTCAAGTCCTATAGGTGCTTCTGGGAACAAAATATAGCTCTGTGTGTGTAATGGGACTAACACACTTCAAGTCCTATAGGTGCTTCTGGGAACAAAGTATAGCTCTTTGTGTGTAATGGGACTAACACACTTCAAGTCCTATAGGTGCTTCTGGGAACAAAATATAGCTCTGTGTGTGTAATGGGACTAACACACTTCAAGTCCTATAGGTGCTTCTGGGAACAAAGTATAGCTCTTTGTGTGTAATGGGACTAACACACTTCAAGTCCTATAGGTGCTTCTGGGAACAAAATATAGCTCTGTGTGTGTAATGGGACTAACACACTTCAAGTCCTATAGGTGCTTCTGGGAACAAAGTATAGCTCTTTGTGTGTAATGGGACTAACACACTTCAAGTCCTATAGGTGCTTCTGGGAACAAAATATAGCTCTGTGTGTGTAATGGGACTAACACACTTCAAGTCCTATAGGTGCTTCTGGGAACAAAGTATAGCTCTTTGTGTGTAATGGGACTAACACACTTCAAGTCCTATAGGTGCTTCTGGGAACAAAATATAGCTCTGTGTGTGTAATGGGACTAACACACTTCAAGTCCTATAGGTGCTTCTGGGAACAAAATATAGCTCTGTGTGTGTAATGGGACTAACACACTTCAAGTCCTATAGGTGCTTCTGGGAACAAAATATAGCTCTGTGTGTGTAATGGGACTAACACACTTCAAGTCCTATAGGTGCTTCTGGGAACAAAATATAGCTCTTTGTGTGTAATGGGACTAACACACTTCAAGTCCTATAGGTGCTTCTGGGAACAAAATATAGCTCTGTGTGTGTAATGGGACTAACACACTTCAAGTCCTATAGGTGCTTCTGGGAACAAAGTATAGCTCTTTGTGTGTAATGGGACTAACACACTTCAAGTCCTATAGGTGCTTCTGGGAAGAAAATATAGCTCTGTGTGTGTAATGGGACTAACACACTTCAAGTCCTATAGGTGCTTCTGGGAACAAAATATAGGAGCTCTGCCTGCCTGCCACGAACACACTACAAGTCCTATAGGTGCTTCTGGTAACAAAATATAGGAGCTCTGCCTGCCTGCCACTAACACACTACAAGTCCTATAGGTGCTTCTGGTAACAAAATATAGGAGCTCTGCCTGCCTGCCACTAACACACTACAAGTCCTATAGGTGCTTCTGGTAACAAAATATAGGAGCTCTGCCTGCCTGCCACTAACACACTACAAGTCCTATAGGTGCTTCTGGTAACAAAATATAGGAGCTCTGCCTGCCTGCCACGAACACACTACAAGTCCTATAGGTGCTTCTGGGAACAAAGTATAGCTCTTTGTGTGTAATGGGACTAACACACTTCAAGTCCTATAGGTGCTTCTGGGAACAAAATATAGCTCTGTGTGTGTAATGGGACTAACACACTTCAAGTCCTATAGGTGCTTCTGGGAACAAAGTATAGCTCTTTGTGTGTAATGGGACTAACACACTTCAAGTCCTATAGGTGCTTCTGGGAACAAAATATAGCTCTGTGTGTGTAATGGGACTAACACACTTCAAGTCCTATAGGTGCTTCTGGGAACAAAGTATAGCTCTTTGTGTGTAATGGGACTAACACACTTCAAGTCCTATAGGTGCTTCTGGGAACAAAATATAGCTCTGTGTGTGTAATGGGACTAACACACTTCAAGTCCTATAGGTGCTTCTGGGAACAAAATATAGCTCTGTGTGTGTAATGGGACTAACACACTTCAAGTCCTATAGGTGCTTCTGGGAACAAAATATAGCTCTGTGTGTGTAATGGGACTAACACACTTCAAGTCCTATAGGTGCTTCTGGGAACAAAATATAGCTCTTTGTGTGTAATGGGACTAACACACTTCAAGTCCTATAGGTGCTTCTGGGAACAAAATATAGCTCTGTGTGTGTAATGGGACTAACACACTTCAAGTCCTATAGGTGCTTCTGGGAACAAAGTATAGCTCTTTGTGTGTAATGGGACTAACACACTTCAAGTCCTATAGGTGCTTCTGGGAAGAAAATATAGCTCTGTGTGTGTAATGGGACTAACACACTTCAAGTCCTATAGGTGCTTCTGGGAACAAAATATAGGAGCTCTGCCTGCCTGCCACGAACACACTACAAGTCCTATAGGTGCTTCTGGTAACAAAATATAGGAGCTCTGCCTGCCTGCCACTAACACACTACAAGTCCTATAGGTGCTTCTGGTAACAAAATATAGGAGCTCTGCCTGCCTGCCACTAACACACTACAAGTCCTATAGGTGCTTCTGGTAACAAAATATAGGAGCTCTGCCTGCCTGCCACTAACACACTACAAGTCCTATAGGTGCTTCTGGTAACAAAATATAGGAGCTCTGCCTGCCTGCCACGAACACACTACAAGTCCTATAGGTGCTTCTGGTAACAAAATATAGGAGCTCTGCCTGCCTGCCACTAACACACTACAAGTCCTATAGGTGCTTCTGGTAACAAAATATAGGAGCTCTGCCTGCCTGCCACGAACACACTACAAGTCCTATAGGTGCTTCTGGTAACAAAATATAGGAGCTCTGCCTGCCTGCCACTAACACACTACAAGTCCTATAGGTGCTTCTGGTAACAAAATATAGGAGCTCTGCCTGCCTGCCACGAACACACTACAAGTCCTATAGGTGCTTCTGGTAACAAAATATAGGAGCTCTGCCTGCCTGCCACGAGCACACTACAAGCCCCTCTTTGTCAATCAATCTTTGTAACTGAATCTATCTAACTCAATCTCTGTAAGTGAATCTATCTAACTATCTCAATGCAGCAGAGTGTCACAGAATCTGCCTGCTCAATCTGCGCCGGAACAGCATGTGACCGGCGCAGACGGCGTGGCGGCGTTTTATAGGGGGGGGCGTGTACTACAGCCCCTGAGCTGTAATTGGCTACAGGCGTCCTGCCTGTAGCCAATTATGGCTCTTCGATTTTCCGGGGCTGTGATTGGCCAAGCATGCGGGGTCACAGTGCATGCTTGGCCAATCATCAGCCAGCAATGCACTGCGTCGGCCGCGCCGGCCGCAATGCATTGCGGGGCCGCTCGCATCACACGAACGTGATGCGAGCGGCCAAAATAGTTCTGGGCTCGCAGAGCGAGCGAACGCCCGGTGCTCGATGCGAACGTGGGTTCGCATCGAGCACCGGGCCCATCCTTACTATACAGTTCAATACAGAAGGGACAGGAGGGCCCTGCTCGTGGAGCTTACATTCTAGTACATGAAGGTTTGTGTTTTTTATTTAACTACCATTTGGTTAATTATATAAAATTATATTGAAATTCAAGGCAACATGAACAATCACTTAATCAACTTCCAACGCAATCCTGGAAACATGGTGAAAATATGATTAACTTTTTATATAATTTTCTTTATACTGGATTAAAAAGATGAATTTTGGAAAGTCTCTAGGTAACCCTAGGTTCACATCTATGTTTTGCAGTTTGCAGAAATGCACTACAGTCCATTTAACATGGTTTCCTATGGTACACGTTCACATATATGTGTTTTGCGCCTAGTGCGTTTTTGGAAAGGGTCAGGGTTTTTTTCCGTGTTTTGTGTGTAATAGACTTCAATAGAATTACAACAAAAACGCAGGTGATTTTTGATGTGTTTTGCCTTTTGCAGTTTTTATTTTTCCAAAACACTGTATATAGCTGGTTGCTAAGGAGGGGACCGGGAAGCCGGCTGCCGTGCCCTTAACAACCGATGAGTCATCAGCTGTCAGCGGGCTTTCCCATTGAAAGCTGAATGTAAAAAAACTACCCCTACCCTGTGAAATGTTAACAAAATACAAGAGCCAGGCAGCATGCTCGAATAAGGGTATAGTAGGGATTTTGGACATACCCCATGCCATTTTTAATTTTCTTTAAAATTTTGCCCCTCGGAATCCATACTAGACCCGAAGGTTTTGGTATGGACCTGGGGGGGAACCCCACGATGTTTTTTTCACAATTTTTTTGACGGAATTTTTTTTTTTTTTACACTAGGCTTTCAGCAGGGATTCCCACAGACAGCTGATGACTCATCGGTTGTTAAGAACGTGGCGGCTGGCTTCCTGGCCCCCTCCTATAGCAACCATCTATATACAGTGTGTGTACAGTGTGTTTAAAGAGGAAGAAAAAAAGTAAACCGCAAAATGCATGAAAACTGCATGCAAAAACGCATTAAAACACGCAGGTTTAAAAATAGATGTGAACCTAGACTAAGATTGCATTGCTACCATTCTTTGCATTCTGCGTACTGTTGTAAAGATTTGGTTGTATTTGATTCTAGGCTTTTCATTGCATTCTTTGTTATCAATGAAAAGGGTTAACCCGTCTGCAGCAAAAGCCAGAAAAGGAACAGGAAACAGCCGTCAGGTGTTTGGACTGTCTGGTAACTGAGAAGCTAGTTGCTGAACTCCTGCAGCCTTTGCAGCATTCCAAGGCAGAGGGGGACTCTAAACCATGGTGTGAGATTGGTGTACTGGTGGTGAGACAATGTTTATTCTCATCATACCAGAATTATGGACTGTTTCTGTTAATTTTGCTGAAGGAAGCTTTTTTGTTTGATTGGTTTGAATACACAATAAAGACTGTTTACTTTTACAAATGGCTGGCTGGTTATTCCAAGTTCCTGTATGTTTAACAAGGACACAAGGACATAAGTTTTCATGTACATTGGCAAATAACTACAATTTCTAAGATAAGTTTTTTTTAGGATTTAGCAATATTGTATATTTTTTAAATTGATTTTACATTTTACCTTTCATGAACTCTGTAAGGTATCCTTATATAATACAGTCATGGAGCTCATGTGGACAAATGATCCAGAGAACTAAGTTATAGATGTTTACTAGGCTATAGGAGTTCAACTTAACCAACCCATTATAGTTGCTCACTTACCTCTGTAATATACCCAATGCTTGCTCAAGTGTTTACAACTTCTGCAACAACATTCCTTAAGCAGTGAATGCACCTGCACACTATGCAATTTTTAAAAATCATCAACTGTGCCCCCTCTTTCCTCCACATAAACGTCCATAGATAGTTGAGATACTAGGAAGCTGAATGGTCGATTCACTTTTCTTGCAGGCACTGGCCAAGAGCAGTAGATCCAAGATGAGGCTTCCAAATTATCATTTAAAGTTACACTTTAACAAGATATGGCTAACCTTAAAGTGACTCATCTGTCCATCTGTTCTTTGCTAAACATGTAGCATAACTCCCGGGAATGAGACAATTCAGTACTTCCACATGTGTAAAAATGAAATAGAATGTCCCCCTTTATGACCAATGTGTCATTATTGTATCTTGCAGTGACTAGGGGTCAGCAGAACCACAGTAGCTAGTGGGGGAGACCTACTATTCAACCAGCTCTTACAATCTGATCAGATCAGCACCAGGAATTATACTATAGTGTGCAGTTTTAACAAACAAGCTGACAAATAGGTATGTATAAAGTTGTCCGTTTTTTTTTTTTTTTTTTTTGAGTTTTATAGAATCCCATAACAGGGTCACTTAAAGTGGAACTTTAGTCAGAAAATTAAATCCTGCTAGATCACTTCAGGCTGGCTCCTTTTGCAGGTATAGCTATGTAAAACATTAAAATTAAGTGTCTATACTGTTTAAAATCCAGTAATACGCTGTCTCACCCTGCTCTGCACATGCTCAGTTGCTCTCTATTTTTAGGCACTGCTGAGTTTGTAGAGGCCAATCTGCTAACAGCCTTAAACCGGAATTAAACCCTCCTATCATTTACAGCCAAGAAAGCTGCTTCAGTTTGATCTGCAACTGCCATGGTGCTGCACGTGATCAGTTATGACACCAGCCATTTGATGTTTTGGTTGAGGACAAATGCAAATGTGACAGTTAGCAATCCTGGCATTCCAGGAATGTCACTGTTTTTTTAAACTGTTTAATTGATGAGTTTAGTTCCGCTTATAATTTATTGCTGGGGTTCTGGGCTTCAGCAAAATGGCAGCCTCTAGGAAGAAGAAATAGGAGCAATGCTGGAGGCAATTTACAGCACACTAATTTTGGTAGTATCATTATTAATGTGTAATGTATGTTTCCTTGCTATGTTCCTTTATCAAGTTGTTATGGGTAAAGTTCCTCTTTGAAGGGATAAGCCGGCTACACATGGACAGAAAGCAAAGAGACATTTGCCAGTTCAAAAAAAAACAGCCGACATTCGGCCCGTGTGTATGTTGGTCTGTCCGACAAAAGCCGGCTTCTGTCGGGTGAGCATGCTGGAAAACCAGCAGCCAACCAACTCCCGATCAGCGCTCTCAGCCAATGGCAGAGAAAGTTGATCGGAGTGTTCTGGCAGGGGGGTATCCCCCTGTCAGAACACAACAGCTCAGCAGGGGAGATTGCTGTACTAATGTCGGATGTTAGTACAGCAAGCCCTACCACTGGATTTCATGGAAAAAAATACTGTTATGCCACATACACACGATCCGACAATAAAATCCATGTTTTTTTTCTGACGGATGTTGGATCAAACTTGTCTTGCATAAACACGGTCACACAAATGTTGTCGGAAATTCCGAACGTCAAGAACGCGGTGACGTACAACACGTACGACCAGCTGAGAAAAATTAAGTTCAATAGCCAGTGCGGCTCTTCTGCTTGATTCCGAGCATGTGTGGAATTTTGTGCGTCGGAATTGTGTACACACAACGGATTTTGTTGTCGGAAAATTTGAGATCCAGCTCTCAAATTTTGTTTGCGGAAATTTCAACAGAAAATGTCCGATGGAGCTTACACATGGTCGGAATTTCCGACAACAAGCTCCCATCGAACATTTGTGTCGGAAATTCCGACCGTGTGTACACGGAATAAGTGTGTGCCAGGCTTTAGTTAATTTTCCTTCATTATTTTAAGTTCACCTTTACCAAAACCAGCATTGCAGGCAGTGGCGCCCCATCCATTAGGGGCGCCCGGGCGCCGCCCCCTCTCTCCACTACACCAATGGATAGATTCATGCATAGCATGAATCTATCCATGGCCGGGCGCATGTTTTTTTTTAAAGCACCTGTTAAGAACCAAAGGCTCTAATAGGCTTCAAAATAGGGTGGGCTTGGGTCGCAAAGAATGTGCTCTGATCCCACCCAGGTGAGTTACAACAGTGAATGAATATTCACTGTTGAAGCACTGATCTTCAATCAGGCCAATCAGAAGCAAGTGTGAGACCCGTTTTGCGATTGGCCGAAAAGAGAAGACTCCAGATTGGCTGCCGAGGAGGAACAGCCATGGAGAGCAGGAGAACGGGAGGCCGCCTAGCTGGGGATGGGGTAAGCGCTACCGACCAGTGGGGGTAGCATACTGTTTGCCGCCCCCCCAAAAAAAAATTCCACCGCCCGCCGCTGGGTAAGGGGCATCTGTAGATTAAAACTAACTGTGCAACTGACTCAGCAAAATCTGGATATGAGATCATGATGATGATTAGGCCTTATCTTCCACAGCAATAAAACAACTGCAACAAGATAACATTACTTAACTCTGTTCTGTTAAAGCGGTTGTATACCCATTTAAAAATAATTTTTTTGTTAACTACCTGCAAGACAAAGTCATAATGAGCTAGTATGACTAGCATTATGCATCACTTACCTTAGATCGGGGCCCCCGACGCCGTGTTCTTCTCCCCCTCCGGCCGCATCCATATCTAAACAGATACCCTTCCGGGTATCGCCGATCCGGCCAATCACAGCGCCGCTGCGGCGCTGTGATTGGCCAGAGCGGCGAGGACGCCGCTCCGCGCATGCGCGCGGGACACTTCAACTGCGGTGAGCCGCAGTTGAAGATGGGGATTAACCCTGTAAATGCACCGTTGTCATGCATGCGCCGTAGACAACGTTGTAAAACGTTCTTTTCAAATATCTCCTAAACCGTGCAGGTTTAGGAGATATTTCTTGTACCTACAGGTAAGCCTTAATCTAGGCTTACCTGTAGGTTCAAGTTGAATTTTAGGGTATACAACCGCTTTAACTAACATTTGAGTCCAGATAAAATGCTTCACCAAAGTGTTGTCATTCTTCTGGATGAACACATAATTGTTATTATAGGGAGTGAAGGGACAAACTTGAGGGACTAATCTGAGTTCAGATGACTTGACAAGTGACTAGAGTGGAAGTATGACCATGGCATAATAAGGTCACCGAATAGGGCTGTAAGTATCACAGTGACATAGATTTACGCGTGGACTGAAACAATAAAACATTGTAGGGTATTTCTATTTGGGTAAGGGGGAATGAGTTGAAGACTAGTGAATGTGTCTCAATCAGATGATATCCTGTTACTGTAGAAAGACCCGTGGTAAATATAAGGATGAATGAATACTGCAGGATATCTGAAAATCATCTGTCTTTTAAATTAACTCCATTCCCGTCATAATCATTCGAGTGTGTCTAATACCTTTTGTCAGGAAAGTGCTAAGAATCCATTTTTTAAACAATTTTACGGTAGCCGAGCCCCAACTGTAAAACATGAGCAAATTTTCAGGCTAAAACATGATCAGACGCCTCTTTACGGTGAGTCGTTTATATACAGCCATTTTTTTTTCATTCCGTTTATTCATTGAAACATATGTGGTACATAGCCCAGGCCTGATATTAAGACTGTTCACACATAGAATCCCATCATGTCAGATAGAAGATCTTACCCATTTGCCTTCAGCGCACACCAGATTGTATTGTTTTGTATGGTTTTAAAATAGATCTGATTATATAAACAGCACTATAAAAAAGCCTACTATACCTCTGGGATCATCGGAAACTTTGGTTTCCAGAGAGGGGAGAGCATCTTGTAGCTGTGTATATAACTTTCGAAGCATTCACGTGTCCTGGATGTCTCTGACTAGTCACGTCACGTGTACGGAGCATGCTGTACATGTGTTGAGCACAGGAGGTGCATGAGAAGAATAGGGTTTTCCATAGTCAAATACAGTTTAAACTCACAAGGATCAATCCAGTACTATGTAGAAGAGAAGTTCTCTTTCCTAAACATGAATTATTAAAACATTTTTTGAGGCCGACTTGCTGTAAATGCTGATTAATAATTTATGTGTGTAAATCTCTTTTATATACTCAAAAGCTAAAACATTAATGGAACTGGCTACGCAATGGAATGGCGTTAGGTTGTTCATCTATAACAATTGTTGTGCTTCTTTGGTCCTGCATATTTATGCTGGTTGTTCTCATTTGGTTGACCTTAATATAACAGAATAACGGCAATATAGCAAACCAATAAGAAGCCAGCTTTTTTAAGGTAAAATTTGACCCCTGCATGCTTTTTTTAATAAAACAAGTGTAAAGACTGCAAAGTACAGTAACCCACACCAGCCAATCATATTTTTTTCTGAAGTTATATAACATAAGAAGTAGTCTTTGATTGATTGCCATCAACTTTTTTAGCTTACTGCAAAGTACTGAGTATTTGATAGATGTACAGTCACCAAAGCTGGTTAGTAGATGTTATTTGAATTATTCCTTGCACCTCTACTAAATACATCTCTGTATTTTGCTACATAATACAACAATAAGAAAGATTTAAGAGAATGCGAACTGAATCGCCTCAGGGCGCTTTTGCCACCGGTGTCCATCTGCGGTATAGCGTGGTCCTTTGCCCCATGGGGTCCCAACACGCTTACAAACACATACACATACTTGGTCAATTTTTTCGACAGGATCTAATTAACCTACAAGCATGTCTTTGGCATGTAGGAGGAAACCAGAGTACCGAAGGAAACCCACGCAGGCACAGGGAGAACATGCAAACTCCAGGCAGATGGTTGGGATTTGAACCAGCGACCCTATTGCTGCTAGGTGAAAGTGCTAACCACTACACCACTGTGCTGCCCACCATGCTTCTCTAAATGTGTTTTTTGGACTATGAAGAGTCATCTGACTCCTCCTAACATCTCCTTGACCCTTTAAGCCCATAGTTATTATACTGAGTTTATGTCGCGATCAGGGGTCAGGCTCGAATACCAGTAGCTATAGCAGTAGGGGGACTTCCACTGACCAGCAGGATAGGTATACAAGCAGGTCACCCTGGTGACTGGCTGATGCAGCTCACCTGTGATGCGGAAACTATGTACTAACCAGTGCTCACCAGAGCTCCATTTACACCCAATAGGCTCCATACACCCTGGGATATACAGAGGACGATCGGTTAGGAGACCCTAGAGAACCATCCCCCGAGTGATCATCTCCCTTTTTTCTGCATTATGCTGCTTACCTTACAGCAGTAAGGTAAGAAGTTAGGACACCCACGGGTGTCGCTATTCTGGCAAACAGGAAGTGCAAAGTAAGCACAAACAGTTCAAGGTTCAGCAGACAAGGAACAAGGCAGGGTTGTCTAGTGGACCAGACAGGGTGCTGCTCAGCACCCACGGGTGTCGCTAGCACCAAAGAAGCACAGCACCTTCCACCACCCTGTGCAAGCTAAACCATCACCATTAGACCTGCACCCTGCACCGTATATCACTGGAATCCCCAGATCAGCTCACAGTTGCACCATCCTGCACCATGCAGCATATGTTTATATGAACTGCTATTGACGATCTTCTGTTTTATTTATGCGTTGATTTATCCATAAATTTTTTATTTTATATCACTATTGTTCACTATTTTGCTACCTCCATTCCCACCCAATATTGTCTTGGTTGACTATACGGTTGTCTTCATACCTAAAAGTCACTTTGTTTATTTTCACATCACTGTCATATTTTGCTGTTTTTAGCTATTTATGCACAACAGTCACTTTATTTACTCGTATACCAATAATTTTTATTCACGGTTTTACATTGATGCACTACAGTCTCAACAGTCACTGTTTTATTATTTATCTTCATATTATTGTTCATACTGGTGTTTTAGCTATTGATGCACTACAGTCACTTTATTCCGCATAATTTATAGCCTCCCCGCTGTTTTTTTAAAAACCAGCGGTCTTATGCGATTTTCCTATTGACGCCAGTTTTGGAGTGCGACACCACTCTTTGATTTTTATTTATTTCCCTCTTTGGGTACTGTTTAACCCTTTCGGTGTTCGCTGCACCTCATATATTTACAACATCCATTTTACATTAGCGCGGGAATATCATACCTTTACTTTACAGTTCCTGATGGATACCATTTTATGGCCTCTCTATTTGCATCCACAGGGGATTTTTTCTGGAGACATATAGTGGCCACAAGCTTAACTATTCTGAGGCTATACTGTTGTACCAGTCTGATCTATGTGTCTTTACCAATTCCTTGAAAGGTGAGCACTCAGCATATATGTTTCTTTACTATAAGTGTCACTATGTGCACATTTGATACATGTGTGCATCCTCCTTGCTGAGTTTCTTTCTCATGTTTATTTTAGATAAACTCGGTAATAGGAATATATTTTGAGTATTTTGCTAAAGACATATTCATTATATGTCTTTACCTTTCCCTGGTCTGCTGTACAAGCTAAAAAATCTTGGATTTACTGGCGTGGCCCGATGTGGGGCCTTATATACCTAACATATCTCATATACCTAGCATACATGCATCATAGTATGGTTTTGTATTTTGCGGTCTCTTTATAGCACCACCATTACGGTTGTGTATACCCTTGCCGTGATTCAGCTTTATCTTTGAAAGGACACGACCCAGACGCACTGCTTCTGTTGTCACAGTGTGCTGAATTTTTTAGTGATTATTATATGGTTGAACTGTTATATTTGATACGCAATTTCAATTTACGATTCTAACTCCTTACCAGACTGTGTGTCCCCTGATGTAGGGATCCCACATTCGCTGGGGCAGACTATTTCCTGGTCCTACGCACATGACTCTGTCCTGGATAAAATCGCATGCATTTGATATCACCACACCTATACCAATACCTATATTTTCCTTCTTATTTTATAGATAGTGATATTTGCTTTACAATAAAATATATAAAAGATCTTGAAGAAACGCTGACCCGCAAAACATGTAGAGCGTTCACATGCAGATGGTATACATCCATTGACAATGGTTATCTCCTAGTGTCACCTCATCTGTGTTTTTTTTAGAGCCTAATGTTAAAGACAAATTTTCTCTTTGTCTTTTTTTATGATATTTGTATGTTTTAATATGTTTTTGGAAAAAAAAATTTACTTAAATTTAACCATGAAAGTCCATAGTAACCTTAGTCCACAATTTTTTCTAACCCTATGATAATGCTGAAATGTTCTACTGCTTGTTTTATTATCTTTGTATGAGGTTCAAGCCGATTGGTGCTTCTCAAAGGGGGGGGGGGGGGGTGCCTTTAGTCAATATGCATAGCCTTTCAGTGGATTTAAATTTATCAGTGGATAAATCTAATTTACGTTAATTTTTGATTTAAAGGGTAACTCCACCTTCATGGGGAAATAAAATAGCAAAAAATAATAATATAACATATACAATTGCGACACAAGTCATATTGTAATTGAATGTTATTAAAAATTACCTTTCCTTTTTAATCTGCAGCTCTGTAATTTACTGTAAAGTGCAATGCAATATGGCTACCTGGAGGTGTTCTGTAAGATACTACCAATAGGAAATCATGTCTAAAGGAATGCAGGGATGCTTAATAGAGGCTAACCGCCCTAGTCCTGCTTTCTGTGTGATTGGACAAAGACATACGACAACAAGGGAAAAGGACCAGAGCTCGTCATTGATTTTTCCAGAAGTCTATGCTCTTCCGTCGCTATTTCTCTGAGTGAGACTTAGCAGACATTGAATAACAACATTTTTGACATCCACTGCAACAAAAATTTAATTTTTAGTACCAGCCACCACTGTCCGACAGGTTCCAGTTCCTCTTATCCTTTCCTTCTTACTTCCTTTTAATTTTGTTACCCCGTTATGGTAAATAATGGTTTACATTTGCACTATGTCTATATTACCAAACGAATATTTATACTGTACAAATTGTATTTTGTAAAATCAAACACTTTATTGTACAAATGTCACTGTATAAAACTTTAATAAAAACATTGAAACATAAAGGAATGCAGGCCTTGCGATTTTCCTCAGTAGAGGCCTGATTCTGCAGCAGCTGGTTGATAATTATGAAATCGCTCCCATTAGATTCACTCAGCACAGAGGCACAAAGGAACAAACAATGATTTCTTCAAAATAACAAAAGGTAGGAATCTGCAACAAAGTTTGTTAAAATCCTTGCAACGTACATCGATCACCCAGAGGGGAATTTTTTTTTTCTCAACAAAAGTGGAGTTAGATTTATATCTTTCCTCAGATAGAGATAACTTTGAAGATCCCATAACAATAGAAGAACTTCAGGAAGCAGTAGGGGCTACTAAATTGGGTAAAGCACCCGGCCCTGATGGGCTGACGGCCCAATATTATAAGATTCTGTTTCCCTATCTTGCTCAATATATGGTTAAATTATTTAATGCATTGGGCTCCTCTGCAACTTTTACAACCGATACTTTGCTAGCCCACATTTCGGTGATACCTAAAGAGGGGGAAGATTTGACCTCTTTTTTTACCGAAATACTGGCAAACAGGATTCAACATTTTATCCCAAACTTGATCCAGTTGGATCAAGTGGGATTTGTTCTCACACGAGAAGTAAGAGATAAAACTACGAAGGCTTTGAATCTACTACAGGCAGTTAATATATCCCAGACGCAATGCGTGTTCTTAAATACAGATGCAGAGAAGGCCTTTGACAGGGTGAACTGGAGTTTTATGTTAGCAGTCTTACACTATGGAGGCTTCGGTAACAAAATGTTACAATGGATTACCTCCATTTATTCCCATCCTATGGCCCGGGTACGGGCCAATGGAGTACCGTCAGACATTTTTCAAATTATAAACGGTACACGACAGGGGTGCCCCCTGTCACCTCTCCTTTTTGCACTGTCATTGGAACCGCTTCTCTGCACTGTCCATTTAAATCCATCCATCGGGATATTACAAGAGTTCAGATAGGATATACTCAACATAAAATCTCGGCTTATGCCAATGATATTTTGTTCTCTCTCACGAACCCTCTGATTACGCTTCCAAATCTGATGAGGGAGTTTGAGAGGTATGGCTCGCTTTCTAATCTTCGTATTAACTTTGCTAAATCGGAGGCAATGGGGGTTCATTTTCTTACGCAACTCAAGCAAAACTTTAAGTTTAAATGGACTGACAAAGCGCTAATGTACCTGGGTACTTTGCTCCCACCTAAAATAGTGAACATTTTTGGGTTAAATTTTCCCCCATTGCTTCAAAAAGTTAAGACATTACTGGATGGATAGATGGAGCACAGGATTTAATTTGTGGTTTGGGCGGTGCAATATCATTAAAATAAACATCCTACCTAAATTTCTCTACCTACTATAGGCACTGTATCCCGTCTATATTCTTTAAGCAGAGCCAGAAGTTATTATTTGACTTATTATTGATTGGAACAGACACATAGATATTAAATTATGGGTGCAGATTGAACACGCCCAATCCCTGGTACCTTTGGGCAGAGCCCCCTGGTGCTATGCCTCCCTCCCAAGAGAGGTTACTAACCATCCTTTGATAGGGAATACTGCAAAACTCTGTTCGGACTTGTTACCCCTCATGGGTATATCATCTGAGACCTCTCCCTTATATCTGATACTTGGGAATCCTCCTTTTCCACCGGGGTTCGGAGATGATGCCTTTCGGCATTCATGGAGCGTGGGCTGCATACAAGCATCCTGTTATATAAAGGAGGGGAGGTGGTTGACAATCTCGGAGCTGATGGCACAATCAGGGGTGTTTAAACTAAGATTTTGGAGTGCCCTTCAGAACACTCATTTTTTTAATACCCTTCTGGCTTCGGGATTGTTTACCAGACCCCCTACCGCCTTTGGGAAATATTGGTCGGAGACAGAAGCAATGCCTCGGCTAATTATAAACTATTAGGTATGCCAGCGGAAAACCATTTCCCGTAATTTGTTAGGGAATGGGAACAGGATTTGGGTATATCCTTTAGTACAATACAGCGACAACGTATTTTTAGGCTTACGCATAAGTCATCGATTTGCAAAAAACACAAGAAACTAACTTTAAGATTCTCACTCGCTGATAAAGAACACCAGTGAGAATGAAGAGAATCTATCCAGAATACTCTGATTTGTGTTGGAGATGTCAGGGAAACAAAGGCACCATTCTACATATCTTTTGGAATTGCCCCAAACTAAAACACTTCTGGACAGAGGTTGGACGTATTCTTCAAAATCTTACAGATTATGCCTTACCGGAACACCCGGCCTTCTTCCTCCTCCATGCGTCTCACATACCAGAAAAAGCATATAAGGAGTCTATTATTTGCCATCTTTCAAATGCAGCTAAGGCTTGTATTCCCCTCATGTGGAATTCGCAACTACCCCCGACAGTCGGGATGTGGCTACGTAAAGTAAAAGAGATTAGTAGATTAGAAAACGTTGTACTTTTCGCATGACATCAGCAGGAATTATACTCCAAGACTTGGTTACCTTGGAATGCATTTTTGTTCTTAGATGAGGGAAGAACCCTTCTTGATAGTAAATTAAATACCTAGGGAGACATCTAAGGGTTTTTATACTATCTTGCCCTGCGTTCGGCGGGCTCACATGGATTTACCTCCCTATACCGACTTTCTATTCCCTTCCCTTTTCCTTTCTATTTCCTACACAGCCCACCCCCTCCCCCCTTATTTTTTTTTTTGTAATAAAATTTGAAAATCTTATAGGAAGGGTCTTGGAATGTAGAGGGGACAGTATAAATGAGGTACTGCATTTTGAGGGCGGCAGGAGTTAATATTTTTTTTTTGAGCTAAGTGATGTGAAATGGAGAAAACATTCTGGATGTCGATCTAATATGTGTTTTTTTTGGGATGTTTAATTGTAATGTTATGTTTTTTTTTTGGAACGCCCAGTTTTATGTCCTTGATGGTGTCCTATGATTAAATAAAATATTTAAATTGTATAAAAAAAAGTGGAGTTACGCTTTAACAGCTAATACATAAATGCATGTTAATTTCCAGTAAGATTTATTTTTAATTTTTTTATGGATATACCCACACAGGTGTTTTGTTGGAATAAAAGTGCACTTGTGTTAAAAGGGATATGCTTCAAACGAGAGACTGCACCTGTTTTTCAAATATGAGAATTTTATAGTATTCTGGCAGTGTGATTTTAAAGTTACTCTGTAATATGACAATCTAAATCTGAGTTCTGTTGCAGATAGTTAGCAGGAAAACACTGATGCCATCATATAGCTAGAAAAAATACCTTGCTGCCTCTCCAAGGAGCAACCCTATAAAAAACTTCACACAATGTAGTATGTGTTGCATCAGTGACCTATACCCTGGCCCCAATCCTAGCACCTTCAATCAAGGGGCTATGGAGGATGTGCTAGCTCAATGGGAATACTGACTTAAAAAAAAGTGATCTCCAAAGCTGTATATTACGGAGCCTGCCATGCAGTGTCAAGGTAAGATTTGATATCAAAGTATACCTGATAAGAAAGTGCAGCATTAGTTTGGTTAGGATCACCTCGTTGAGGACTGAAAGAACACAATAGTGGTTATATACAGTAATCTCACAAATATGAGTACACCCCTCACATTTTTGTAAATATTTTATTCTATCTTTTCCTGTGACAACACTGAAGAAATTACACTTTGCTAGAAGGTAAAGTAGTGAGTGTACAGCTTGTATAACAGTGTAAATTTGTTGTCCCCTCAAAATAAGTCAACACACAGCCATTAATGTCTAAACCGCTGGCAACAAAAGTGAGTACACCCATAAGTGAAAATGTCCAAATCGGGCCCAATAAGCCATTTTTCCTCCCTGGTGTCATGTGACTCGTTAGTGTTAGGTCTCAGGTGTGAATGGGGAGTAGATGTGGTAAATTTGGTGTTATCGCTCTCACTCTCTCATACTGGCCACTGGAAGTTCAACATAGCACCTCATGGCAAAGAACTCTCTGAGGATCTGAAAAAAATAATTTTTTCTCTACATAAAGATGGCCTAGGCTATAAGAAGATTGCCAAGACCCTGAAACTGAGCTGCAGCACGGTGGCCAAGACCATACAGAGTTTTAACAGGACAGGTTCTACTCAGAACAGGCCACGCCATGGTCGACCAAAGAAGTTGAGTGCACGTGCTCAGCGTCATATCCAGAGGTTATCTTTGGGAAATAGATATATAAGTACTGCCAGCATTGCTGCAGAGGTTGAAGGGGTGGGGGATCAGCCTGTCAGTGCTCAGACCATACGCCACACACTGCATAAAATTGGTCTGCATGGCTGTCGTCCAAGAAGGAAGCCTCTTCTAAAGATGATGCACAAGAAAACCCACAAACAGTTTGCTGAAGACAAGCAGATTAAGGACATGGATTACTGGAACCATCTCCTGTGGTCTGATGAGACCAAAATAAACGTATTTATTTCAGATGGTGTCAAGCGTGTGTGGCGGCAACCAAGTGAGGAGCACAAAATGTGTTTTGCCTACAGTCAAGCATGGTGGTGGGAGTGTCATGGTCTGGGGCTGCATGAGTGCTGGGGAGCTACAGTTCATTGAGGGAACCATGAATGCCAACATGTACTGTGACATACTGAAGCAGAGCATGATTTCCTCCCTTTGGAGACTGGGCCACAGGGCAGTATTCCAACATGATAACGACCCCAAACACACCTCCAAGACGACCACTGCCTTGCTAAAGAAGCTGAGGCTAAAGGTGATGGACTGGCCAAGCATGTCTCCAGACCTAAACCCTATTGAGCATCTGTGGGGCATCCTCAAATTGAAGGTGGAGGAGCGCAAGGTCTCTATCATCCACCAGATCCGTGATGTCGTCATGGAGGAGTGGAAGAGGACTCCAGTGGCAATCTGTGAAGCTCTGGTGAACTCCATGCCCAAGAGGGTTAAGGCAGTGCTGGAAAATAATGGTGGCCACACAAAATATTGACAATTTTGGGCCCAATTTGGACATTTTCACTTAGGGGTGTACTCACTTTTGTTGCCAGTGGTTTAGACATTAATGGCTGTGTGTTGAGTTATTTTGAGGGAAAACCAAATTTACACTGTTATACAAGCAGTACACTCACTACTTTACAGTGTGTCATTTCTTCAGTGTTGTCACATGAAAAGACAAAAATGTGAGGGGTGTACTCACTTTTGTGAGATACGGTATATATATATATATATATATATATAATATTGTTACATACCTGTTACATCAGGGTCCCCAGAGAGCCCTTCCTACTTACATCAGGGTCCCCAGAGTGCCCTTCCTTACACCAGGGTCCCCAGAGAGCCCTTCCTTACATCAGGGTCCCCAGAGAGCCTCCCTACTTGCATCAGGGTCCCCAGAGAGCCCTTCCTTACACCAGGGACCCCAGGGAGCCCTTCCTTACACCAGGGACCCCAGAGAGCCCTTCCTTACATCAGGTGCCTCCAGGTGTCCCTTCAGCCTAGTTTTCAGGTGTCCTTGCTGGGTGCTGTGCTCTGCCGACATCCTAATCCCCTGGTCTCCTCGCTGGGTGCTGTGCTCTGTCCACATTCTAATCCTCTGGTCTCCCTGCTGGGTGCTGTGTTCTGCCCATATCCCAATCCTCTGGTCTCCCTGCTGGGTGCTGTGTTCTGCCCACATCCTAATCCTCTGGTCTCCCTGCTGGGTGTCGTGCTTTCATTGGCCCTCTTATGACTCATCCCCCCTTCCTCCCTGGCAAACACTCGTGGGAGTGAGAGAGAGAGAGCTGTGCATGATGTCATAAGCCTAGGCCAATGACCAGACAAGAAAGAGGAAGTGGGCTGTATAAGGTATTTACTGGCAGAAAAAAAATGTTTTACTATCCAAAATTAAAACAACAAGGGCAGAAGATTTAATAGATGGAAAGTTGAAAAAATGACTGAAGGTCCACTTTAAAGAGAGAGTGCCAACTGCATATACTGCACTGACATTATCTTCAGAGAGAATCTAAAGTTGTTATGTGCATATCTGTGACATGTACTGTATACAGGTACTGTATGTTTATACTGTGAAATAGGGTAATAGCTAAATAAGGTGGGTGCAGGATTTAGGATAATTACTAACAAACATAGGTTGTTTAATGCCTAGGAGGGTACATCAATGTCCATAACTGACACTGACACCAGCATGTGGCACAAAACCACTTGTTATCCAGCCAGTACCACCATATTCTCCTGCTATAATAATGCTTTAGCAATATTTAATTTATAACACTGTTTTTTAGTCCTTTTTGTCAAATACATAAAGTTTGCAGAATATTGGGAAAATAAAAGGGCGGTATATCCCCACTCTAACAAAAACTTGCAAAACACCAAAAAACAAACAAAAAAAAAAAACATTTTTGATGACCTACTGGTTTGACAGACTGGAGGAGACAATTTTGAATGGCATAAGTTATTTTAAAATGCTGGCAATTATTATTTTTGCTACTTAGCGTTTGACTCTAAGCAAATCATGGATAATTGCTTCAGTGAACCACAATGCCTATTATAATATCTGTTTTTAACAGATTTTTTGAACAGAGCAAATTAATGTGTACTAAGAATTCAATCTAATGCAAGAGTTGCGTGAAAGTGTACATAAACCTGAGAACAAAAATTGTATATATTAACCACTTCAATACAGGGCTTTTAAACACCCTTCCTTACCAGAGCACTTTTTGCGATTCGGCACTGCGGTTTTTATTTTTTGCGCTATAAACAAAAGAAGAGCGACAATTTTGAAAAAAAACACAATATTTTTTACTTTTTGCTATAATAAATATCCCATTTTTAAAAAAAACATATATTTTTTTCCTCAGTTTAGGCCGATACGTATTCTTCTACATATTTTTGGTAAAAAAAATCGCAATAAGCGTATATTGATCGGTTTGCGCAAAAGTTATAGCGTCTACAAAATAGGGGATAGATTTATTGAATTTTTTTTTTTTTTTTTTTACTAGTAATGGCGGGGATCTGCGATTTTTTTTTTCGTGACTGCGACATTGCGGCGGACACTTCGGACACTTTTGACACATTTTTGGAACCATTCACATTTACACAGCGATCGTTGCTATAAAATTGCAATGATTACTGTGTAAATGTGACTGGCAGGGAAGGGGTTAACACTAGAGGGCGCTGGAGGGGTTAATGTGTGTCCCTAATAGGAGTGATTCTAACTGTAGGGGTTATTTTATTTTATACTTAGTTACAATGATCCAGCTTGGACCAATGTAACTATGCATATACCCAGGGCTTTTTTCTCAGAGAATAAGTGCTGGAACTCCCTCCTTTTGAGCCCTCTACCCACCCCCAAGCATCGTCCCTTGGTTCCACCCCCTACCCACCTCCCAGCATCACCTCATTTAGGGAATACAGAGTAAAGTATCATTATGTTGTGCTAAGAAATTTGTATGGAGTTTGGTAATGATAACAAGAAAAGCAGTAAAATAGATCTCCAGCAGCCAGCATCAATAGCCTCTCTAGATGCCAGGAAAAATAGATGCCTCCCTCAACAGTAGATCACTTCTAGCAACAATTGACCCCCACAGCAACATAGGCTCCCCCTAGCAACAATAGATTCCCCACCAGCAACAATAGACCTCGCCAGCAACAATAGGCCACCACACAAAAATAGATCCCCTCCAGCAACAATAGATCCCCCGGCAGCCAGCATCAGTAGACCCTCCAGAACATGCCAGCTCCCCTTGCCATTACATACATTCAGTGCGTAAACTGCATTCCCTGCGTTTCCACTGAAAAAACGTCCTGCATATACTATAGCTGTGGGATCCCCTAGAAGCTGAAAGTCACCCTAGTAGGCACCTTCTGCATTATGAACAAAAGAGGTCAGGTGCACAAGAGGGCACATGTGCCATTCAGAGAATTATTTGCATTTCTCATTGAATGCAAAGCATTATTTGATTGGACAAGGTGGAGAGCCGCCCCTCGCACCTTTCTGCCTCATTCAATCAGAGAACGGAAGCTAGTAGAGATCACTGTAGTAGTGCTGTCTACTACAGTGATTTCCAGCTTCTAGAGGGACACATCAGGTATGTTATATGTATAGGTACATTGGTCCAAACTGGAATTCTCTCTTTCTTTAGATTTGGTGGCTGTGTGATTTTATAGGCTTTTTTCCTTTATTTTTATCTGCTGATCCTGCCAGTAACACACTTACTTTCCTAGGGTGACATTTCTCTTACTGTACTGTTACAGTGGAGGAGCAGCATTGTCACTTTAGGACAAGAAGTGTTTTCAACAACTTTTCTCAAAAAAATGCCTAAAGTATTGAAACAATCCAAATAATATGGTTATGTAGCTGTCTCCCCGACTTCCAAGGGCCTGATGGTGACCCCCAGAGCCAGGCAGAACTGACATTCTGCCTCAGGGTGCAGGTTACTAGAAATAGTGGGTGTGGTACAAGGTGGAAAGATTGGGCCCCAGTCACTTTTTGTAAAGAATGAACACAGAGATTGTATTCCTCTTAACAGGAACAGTGGGAGAGAGGGTTAGGGCACAGTACACCCTTACGCAAATGCAATACCAATCAGGCAAACCCTGCCGACAAAAATAGAACTAGGCAGACCGCAATACAGAAAAGGGGCCTTTAAGCTGAATGCAGCAATCTGTATCTTGTAGTAACTGCGGTCTCCTATAGCAACAACTTCTCTCTCAGTAATCCCATTGCAGATCTTACAGTTTAGATCCTCAAGATCTTCCACTGTAGATCCTCAAGCTCAACTCACAGTATCCCACTGTAGATCCTCAAGCTCAGCTCGCTGTCTCTCACTAGACTTCTTGGACTCTCAGTTACCCGGTGGATCCCTCGAACTTCCCCACACAGATAACCGCTTTACTTATCTTCAAGCTTTACTCACAGCTACCCGCTGCATTCCTGGATGAGTCTCCACTGAAGCTTTCCCACATACTTCGCCGTCCCCAGCTAGTGAAGCGTCTGCTCTGGTGCTCCTTCAGAACTTCATCTCTTCCAAACTTTCCTCTGGTAACAGGAGTGGTCGTCCCTCCGGCAACTGCTTCTCTATTACCTCTGGCAATGGACAGGTTCCCCCCGGGCTGAGCTTCTAACACACGTGGTTCTGCCCCAGGCTTTGGGCTTAAACTAGGCTGCTCCTCCTTTGTGGACCTTTGAATTTCTGGATAGGCTTCACATAGAGCTAGCAGCCAGTAGGACTCCTCGAAAGGCCTCAGGCTTCAGACCTAGCAGCCAGGAGCTGTTTGACACACATCCACCCAGGCCACAGACCCGGGCAGGAAGAACCCCGATCACCTGACATCTCCCGAATAAATAGCCTATCCCACCATGCAAAGTGGCCCAAAAGAAACTCCTGCTGATTGGCTGAGACAGCTTAATTACTCATCTGAATTCACTGTAATCCATCATCCTAATGGCAAAAGCAACAGTGCCACCTATTGAGAGAAGAGAGAGACTACAAATTAAACTCAGACTTAGGACAGAAATTAGTGGGTCAAAGACTACCAATTAGCTAGGCTAGTTACCACCTAGCACAACTAGATTTTTTAGCAGCCCTGATTAGGACCAGGGTGCTACACTTAGGGCCCTTTCACACTAGGGCGGGGGGGCTTTACCGTTATTTTAGCAGCGCGTTTTGGCTGGTAGCGGGGCACTTTAACCCCCGCTAGTGGCCCATGAATGGGGTTAATATCCACCCCATGAAGGGGTTTTTCCACCTGTTTAATACCCCAAATTTGCAACGAACTAGGGTCCTTATTATGTACTAGTTTAAAATGTTTTGGAACACTGTGGGTGGTTATACCTTTTGGTCTAAACCCGATCCAAGACCCCCACTTATTGACCGTAGCTCTCACTAATCGTCTATAAAAAATAAATCTGCTTTTAACCCCCAAAATGTTGATAATACATTTTTAAAATTTTTAGATGTTTTCAAAAATATGGTTGAAAGGTCAATTATCCTCATTGGATTAAAAAAGGAATTGGAGACATCGAGCAGCGTAAAGATGTGGTCATACGATAAAGGGGGAGGACTGGTTATTATGACCAAACAGTATTATAAAACTGAAATGGAAAGGCAGTTAGGTGATATGGACTACTATCTTTTTGGTAATCCTTTGTTGGAATACAAGAGCAAGCTTGAGAAGGTGGTGAATAAGGGGAAATTGAAAGACATCTTATCTGCTAAGGAAGCAAGATATCTTAATCCCATATCATGCCGTACGCCTTTTATTTATTTTTTGCCAAAAATCCATAACAGCATCTCATAACCTCCGCGGAGGCCCATTATTAACAGAACAGATTCAGTATGTTCCCGTTTAGGGCAATATATAGATACATTTCTGCAGCCGCTGGTGGTCAAAACTGATGCATATATTAGAGATACCAAGCACGTGATCCAATGTCTTGGGTCTCATGTGGAATTGTATCAGTGTATTTTGGCCACTGCGGATATAGGGTCATTGTATACTATTATTGGACACCAAGAAGCTGTGTTATCTGCTAAATGGGCTTTAGAAAACTCTAATCTCTCCAGTAGACACAAGAAGTTCCTAATTAAATGTTTACGTTTCTGTATAAAGCATAATTACTTTTGGTACAGTGGAAAATTATTATTTGCAAATAAGAGGTATTGCAATGGGAGCGATGTTCGCACCGAGTGTTGCGAACCTCTTTATGGGCCATTGAGAGGATGTAGATATACTTAATCCCAGACCGAAAGAGCTCATTATATACACAAGATTTATAGATGATCTTATAATCATCTGGAAGGGGGATGTAGCATTGTTTGAAACATTTAAAGAATCTATGGATGGGAATGATAAAAATATTAAATTGACGTGGACTGTCAGCAATGAGTGTGTTAACTTCCTTGACTTGGAGATCTTCTAATGCCGCATACACATCGGAATTCTCGTCGGGAAAAGCTCTGATGGTTTTCCCGTCGGAATTCCGACGGAATTTCGCTCAAACTGTCTTGCCTACACATGGTCACACTAAATTCCGACGGTCAATAACACCACGGCATAAAACACGTTCGACTGCACTATAAAAGGGAAGTTTAATGCTTCTGAGCATGCGTCGAATTGTTTCCGAGCATGCGTCGTAATTTTGCGTGTCGGAATTGCATACACACGATCGGAAAATCCGATAGAAAGGTTTTCCGTTGGAAAAATTAAGAACAGGTTCTCAATCCAAAGTCCGTCGGAAATTCCGACAGAAAAAGACCGATGGGCATACACACGGTTGGAAAATCCGATGAAAAGCTCCCATCGGACTGTTTCCATCGGAAATTCCGACCGTGTGTACGCGGCATAAGGAGGAGGGCAGACTGCTGACAAGAAATTATTTCAAGCCCACTGACAGAAACTCGTATATATCAGTGGACAGTTGTCATCATAAGCCTTGGCTGGTGAACATACCGAGGGATGAGCCGAACACCCCCGGGTTCGGTTCGACCAGAACCTTCGAACGGACCGAAAGTTCGCGCGAATTTTCGAACCCTATACGTATAATGGACGCGAACGTTCGAAATCAAAAGTGCTAATTACAACGCCAATATGCATGTTAATGTCATAAAACAGGTTTGGGGACCCGGTCCTGCCCCAGGGGACATACAATGCAAAAAGAACTTTTAAAAACTAACGTTTTTTCGGGAGCAGTCATTTTAATGATGCATAAAGTGAAAAAAAAAAAGTGACATTTTCCTTTAAATATGGTACCTGGGGGGTGTCCAAAGTATGCCTGTGAAGTGGCATGTGTTTCCCGTGTTTAGAACTGTCCTTGCACAAAATGACATTTGTAAAGGAAAAAAAGAAGCCATTTAAAACCACTTGCGGCTTTAGGTTTGATCTTAAGTAGAATCTGAACAGGTACATTAGAAGTGTAGCTCCATCCCAAAAAAATCTATTTTTAAGCTTTTTGGAGAACATAGGGAGGGGTTATCACCCCTGTAACATTTGCTGTCTTTGCACATCTGTTCAGAACATGTCACCTCACTTTCCGTCCCAATGACAAATGTTTTTGGAAAAGTGGGGTTTTAATTGAAACAAGGATTGGTGATAAAGTATCAGTAGAGAGGAGATACCTTTTTCCCCAAATTAAATCTAACAGGATAGAATTTCCCTTCCTAGGGGTAGATTTCCTCTCACTTCCTGTTTTCTCTTTCCATTTGCAAGTAGGAGTCGTTTGTAAGTTGGATGTTTGAAAGTAGGGGCCTGGCGTATATACTCTGCAGAAATTTGCCCTATTAGATGTTGGTGTAGCCACAAGACTGGTGGGCACAGGAATGGGCCCTGCTGTGAGTTAATAGATCAAGATTTGTAATTGCATGCACCTGTTGAACAGGGCAGAAAAAATTGGGGGTGGTGGTGGTGGTGGTGGTGGACGGTTTTGCCACAAGACTGTAAGCTCTCACAGTTACTCTTGGTGGGCGCAGGAATGGGCCCTGCTGTGAGTTATTAGATCAAGATTTGTAATTGCAAGCACCTGATGAACAGGGCAGAAAAATTGGGCCTTTGGCGGTGGTGGTGGACGGTGTTGCCACAAGACTGTAGGCCCTCATAGTTACTCTTGGTGGGCGCAGGAATGGGCCCTGCTGTGAGTTATTAGATCAAGATTTGTAATTGCAAGCACCTGATGAACAGGGCAGAAAAATTGGGCCTTTGGCGGTGGTGGTGGACGGTGTTGCCACAAGACTGCAGGCCCTCATAGTTACTCTTGGTGGGCGCAGGAATGGGCCCTGCTGTGAACTATTAGATCAAGATTTGTAATTACCCGCCCCTGTTAAACAGGGGCTGAAAAATTGTGCCTTAGGCACTGGTGCTGGTGCCACAACACTGCAACCCCTCACAGAGACTGTACTTGGAGCACAGCAGTCACACGTGTTGCGAAGCATTTTTTTAAAAATTTGTAAGTACACGCCCCTGTTAAACAGGGGCTGAAAAATTGTGCCTTAGGCACTGGTGCTGGTGCCACAACACTGCAACACGGCCCTCACAGAGACTGTACTTGGAGCACAGCAGTCACACGTGTTGCGAAGCATTTTTTTTAAAAAAATTGTAAGTACACGCCCCCTGTTAAACAGGGGCTGAAAAATTGTGCCTTAGGCACTGGTGCTGGTGCCACAACACTGCAACACGGCCCTCACAGAGACTGTACTTGGAGCACAGCAGTCACACGTGTTGCGAAGCATTTTTTAAAAAAATTGTAAGTACACGCCCCTGTTAAACAGGGGCTGAAAAATTGTGCCTTAGGCACTGGTGCTGGTGCCACAACACTGCAACACGGCCCTCACAGAGACTGTACTTGGAGCACAGCAGTCACACGTGTTGCGAAGCATTTTTTTTAAAAATTGTAAGTACACGCCCCTGTTAAACAGGGGCTGAAAAATTGTGCCTTAGGCACTGGTGCTGTGGCATGGATCATTGAGGAGGAGGAAGAGGATAGTCAGTGAACATAAGAGGACAGTCACTCAGCATCAGCATAGGCAGTCTTGAAGGGATGTGACATTAAAAATTATTCGGTTATATCCGCCTCAGGTGCCTGGTAGCTGGTGGTGATCCAAGACTGATTCATTTTGATGAATGTCAGTCGATCAACCGAGGCGGTGGACAGGCGCACCCTATGATCAGTCACAAATCCTCCAGCAGCACTGAATGTGCGTTCGGAAAGAACGCTGGAGGCAGGACAGGCCAGTAGCTCAATTGCATACTGTGCAAGCTCTGGCCAGTGATCCATCCTCAGGACCCAGTAAGCCAGAGGATTTTTCGGTGGGAAAGGTGTCCAAGTCTGACCTTGCCCCAAGGTATTCCTGCACCATGTATATCAGACGCTGGCGATGGTTGCTGGAACCGATCATACCTTGGGGCTGCGGACTAAAAAATTGTCTGAACGCATCGGTCAGACGTCCACCTTCCCCACCGCTCCTTCTGCCACTGACCGAAGCCTCAGCAACTCGTCGCCCAGGACCAGGAGTTTGTAGCCTCCCAGTTTCTGGGAACGCGTTGCACAGACCTTTCTGCAAGGCCTCCCTGAGATGTCTCATCCTCTGCTCCCTCTGCGACGGCAAGATAAGGTCCGCAACCTTACCCTTGTACCGCGGATCAAGGAGAGTGGCCAGCCAGTAATGGTCCCTCTCCTTGATCCGAAGAACACGAGGATCCTTCCGCAGGCTTTGCAGGATCAGGGAGGCCATGCAGCGTAGGTTAGCTGAGGCATTCGGTCCGGAGTCTTCTGGGTCACTGAGGATGACATGATCGCCAGCCACCTCCTCCCAGCCACGTACAAGTCCACTGGCTTGTTGGGACTGTACATCATCCCTAAAAGACTGCTGCTGCTGATGCTGAGTGCCAGGCTCCACCTCCATGCTCACACAATCCTCCTCCTCCTCCTCCTCCTCCTCCTCCTCATCCTCTTCCTGTGTGATGGGTGGGACAGAAGGAACACTGTCCGGATAAAGGGGGCCTTGAGAGGCAAGGAAGTCCTCCTCTTCCTGCCTCTGTTCTGCCTCAAGTGCCCTGTCCATTATCCCACGCAGCGTATGCTCCAACAGGTGGACAAGAGGGACAGTGTCACTGATGCATGCACTGTCACTGCTCACCATCCTCGTGGCCTCCTCAAATGGTGAGAGGACAGTGCATGCATCCCTGATCATGCTCCACTGACGTGGGGAAAAAAAACCAAGCTCCCCTGACCCTGTCCTGGTGCCGTAGTCGCAAAGGTACTCATTGATGGCCCTCTGCTGCGTGTGCAGTCGCTGCAGCATGGCCAACGTTGAGTTCCACCTGGTGGGCATGTCAGATATTAGGCGGTTCTTGGGCAGGTTCAGCTCCTTTTGCAGCTCAGTCAGCCGAGCACTGGCATTATAAGATCGGCGGAAATGCACACAGACTTTCCTGGCCTGCCTCAGGACATCCTGTAAGCCTGGGAACCTGCCCAAGAACCGCTGCACCACCAGGTTGAGGACGTGAGCCATGCAGGGCACATGGGTGAGCTGCCCCTGTCGCAGGGCGGAGAGGAGGTTGGTGCCATTGTCAGAAACGACCATTCCTGGCTTAAGCTGACGTGGCGTCAACCACCTCTCGGCCTGCCCCTGCAGAGCTGCCAGAACCTCTGGCCCAGTGTGGCTCCTGTCCCCCAAACACACCAGCGCAAGCACGGCATGGCATCTTTTTGCCTGCGTACTTGCGTAGCCCCTTGTACGCCTACGGAGCACCGCTGGTTCCAAGGACAGAGCACTGGAGGAAGAAGAAGAGGAGGGGGTGGAGGAGAGAGGTGTGTCACAACCAGTAGCAGTAGTCGCGTTTTGGAGGCGTGGTGGCGGAACAACCTCCAACACTACTGCACCTTGTCCTGCATCCCTCCCAGCTGCCAATAGAGTGACCCAATGGGCCGTGAAAGAAAGGTACCGTCCCTGTCCATGCCTGCTGGACCATGAGTCAGCGGTAATATGCACCTTACCGCTGACCGCCCTGTCCAGCGAGGCATGGACATTGCCCTCCACATGCCGGTAGAGAGACGGAATCGCCTTCCGCGAGAAAAAGTGGCGTTTGGGAACCTGCCACTGAGGAACCGCACATTGAACAAACTCACGGAAGGGGGCCGAGTCTACCAACTGAAAAGGCAGCAGTTGAAGTGCTAGCAATTTAGCAAGGCTAGCATTCAACCGCTGGGCATGTGGATGGCTGGGAGTGTACTTCTTTCTACGGTCCAGCAGCTGGGGCAGGGAAATTTGCCTGCTGCATTCGGACGTCGGTGTACTGCAAGTACTTGGTTGTGACACACCGAATTCTACACCTTCAGTCCTCTCAGAGCAGCTTTCAGAGAGGACTGAAGGTGTAGTGGGGATGGAGATCCCAGCTGAGGAGGAGCAAGGAGAGGTCCGCTTAGTTCTTTGGTGTGGGTCTTTTATGTGTGCCTGCCAACGAGCTGCATGGCAGGTCGCCATATGTCTGGTCATGCTTGTCGTGCCCAAGCGGCTGATGTTTTGGCACGCGAGATACGCTTGAGACAAATATTGCAAATAGCAGTGGTGCGATCTGCTGCACTCGTCTCAAAAAAGGCCCACACCAAAGAACTTTTCTGATAACGTGCAGAGGCAGCGCCCTGCACAGGCGGAGCTCTGCGGTGTTGTACAGTTGCTGTGCTGGCCTCTACCTGGCCTCCAGGGGGCATCCTGCCTCGTTGGACATGTGACGCCGCATCCTCCTCCTCCTCGTCCTCCTCCTCATCCTCTCTCCCTTGAGGCACCCACGTGGAGTCAGTGACCTCATCATCCCCTCCCTCTTCACCACTAGAGCAAACCTGGCAGTAAGCTGCAGCTGGTGGAACTGTACTGCCAGATTCCTCAAGCTGGGTATCGTCATCCGAGCCTTCGAATCGTTGGGCATCCTCCTGGAGCATGTACCCAACACTGTGCTCAAAGAGTTCGGGGGGACTCCTCAGGAGGACATGGTGGGTCTAGGGAAGGGGTGGCTGATGATGCTCTGTCAGTACCCTGAGCCTGGGTGAGAGAGGATGAGGAGGATGAGGAGGGCTTGGTCATCCATTCTACCAAGCCTTCAGCATGATGCGGCTCCACATGTACAGCTGCCGAAAACAAAGACGCGCGTGTCCCATGGCCACGTGCTGATGACGTTGCACGACCACGTCCACGTCCACGGCCACGTCCACTAGAAACAGAGCCTGCCTGCCCTGTGTTCTTGGCTCTGCACGCTCTGCCTCCCCTTGGCGGTCTTCCAGCCATTGTAGTCGGTAGTCCTGTGGGTGCTGCTGAGAAGAAAATATAGGAGCTCTGTGTGATGCCACTAACACACTAGAAGTCCTATGGGTGCTTCTGCAAAGAAAATAGAGGAGCTCTGTGTGATGCCACTAACACACTAGAAGTCCTATGGGTGCTTCTGCAAAGAAAATAGAGGAGCTCTGTGTGATGCCACTAACACACTAGAAGTCCTGTGGGTGCTTATGCAAAGAAAATAGAGGAGCTCGGTGTGATGCCACTAACACACTAGAAGTCCTGTGGGTGCTTATGCAAAGAAAAATAGAGGAGCTCTGTGTGATGCCACTAACACACTAGAAGTCCTGTGGGTGCTGCTGAGAAGAATATATAGGAGCTCTGTGTGATGCCACTAACACACTAGAAGTCCTATGGGTGCTTCTGCAAAGAAAATAGAGGAGCTCTGTGTGATGCCACTAACACACTAGAAGTCCTGTGGGTGCTGCTGAGAAGAATATATAGGAGCTCTGTGTGATGCCACTAAACACACTAGAAGTCCTATGGGTGCTTCTGCAAAGAAAATAGAGGAGCTCTGTGTGATGCCACTAACACACTAGAAGTCCTGTGGGTGCTTCTGCAAAGAAAATAGAGGAGCTCTGTGTGATGCCACTAACACACTAGAAGTCCTGTGGGTGCTTATGCAAAGAAAATAGAGGAGCTCTGTGTGATGCCACTAACACACTAGAAGTCCTGTGGGTGCTGCTGAGAAGAATATATAGGAGCTCTGTGTGATGCCACTAACACACTAGAAGTCCTATGGGTGCTTCTGCAAAGAAAATAGAGGAGCTCTGTGTGATGCCACTAACACACTAGAAGTCCTGTGGGTGCTGCTGAGAAGAATATATAGGAGCTCTGTGTGATGCCACTAACACACTAGAAGTCCTATGGGTGCTTCTGCAAAGAAAATAGAGGAGCTCTGTGTGATGCCACTAACACACTAGAAGTCCTGTGGGTGCTTCTGCAAAGAAAATAGAGGAGCTCTGTGTGATGCCACTAACACACTAGAAGTCCTGTGGGTGCTTATGCAAAGAAAATAGAGGAGCTCTGTGTGATGCCACTAACACACTAGAAGTCCTGTGGGTGCTTATGCAAAGAAAATAGAGGAGCTCTGTGTGATGCCACTAACACACTAGAAGTCCTGTGGGTGCTTATGCAAAGAAAATAGAGGAGCTCTGTGTGATGCCACTAACACACTAGAAGTCCTGTGGGTGCTGCTGAGAAGAATATATAGGAGCTCTGTGTGATGCCACTAACACACTAGAAGTCCTATGGGTGCTTCTGCAAAGAAAAATAGAGGAGCTCTGTGTGATGCCACTAACACACTAGAAGTCCTGTGGGTGCTTCTGCAAAGAAAATAGAGGAGCTCTGTGTGATGCCACTAACACACTAGAAGTCCTGTGGGTGCTTATGCAAAGAAAATAGAGGAGCTCTGTGTGATGCCACTAACACACTAGAAGTCCTGTGGGTGCTGCTGAGAAGAATATATAGGAGCTCTGTGTGATGCCACTAACACACTAGAAGTCCTATGGGTGCTTCTGCAAAGAAAATAGAGGAGCTCTGTGTGATGCCACTAACACACTAGAAGTCCTGTGGGTGCTGCTGAGAAGAATATATAGGAGCTCTGTGTGATGCCACTAACACACTAGAAGTCCTATGGGTGCTTCTGCAAAGAAAATAGAGGAGCTCTGTGTGATGCCACTAACACACTAGAAGTCCTGTGGGTGCTTCTGCAAAGAAAATAGAGGAGCTCTGTGTGATGCCACTAACACACTAGAAGTCCTGTGGGTGCTTATGCAAAGAAAATAGAGGAGCTCTGTGTGATGCCACTAACACACTAGAAGTCCTGTGGGTGCTTATGCAAAGAAAATAGAGGAGCTCTGTGTGATGCCACTAACACACTAGAAGTCCTGTGGGTGCTTATGCAAAGAAAATAGAGGAGCTCTGTGTGATGCCACTAACACACTAGAAGTCCTGTGGGTGCTGCTGAGAAGAATATATAGGAGCTCTGTGTGATGCCACTAACACACTAGAAGTCCTATGGGTGCTTCTGCAAAGAAAATAGAGGAGCTCTGTGTGATGCCACTAACACACTAGAAGTCCTGTGGTGCTGCTGAGAAGAATATATAGGAGCTCTGTGTGATGCCACTAACACACTAGAAGTCCTGTGGGTGCTTATGCAAAGAAAACAGAGGAGCTCTGTGTGATGGGACTAACACACTTCAAGTCCTATAGGTGCTTCTGGGAAGAAAATATAGCTCTGTGTGTGTGATGGGACTAACACACTTCAAGTCCTATAGGTGCTTCTGGGAAGAAAATATAGCTCTGTGTGTGTAATGGGACTAACACACTTCAAGTCCTATAGGTGCTTCTGGGAACAAAATATAGCTCTGTGTGTGTAATGGGACTAACACACTTCAAGTCCTATAGGTGCTTCTGGGAACAAAATATAGCTCTGTGTGTGTGATGGGACTAACACACTTCAAGTCCTATAGGTGCTTCTGGGAAGAAATATAGCTCTGTGTGTGTAATGGGACTAACACACTTCAAGTCCTATAGGTGCTTCTGGGAAGAAAATATAGCTCTGTGTGTGTGATGGGACTAACACACTTCAAGTCCTATAGGTGCTTCTGGGAAGAAAATATAGCTCTGTGTGTGTAATGGGACTAACACACTTCAAGTCCTATAGGTGCTTCTGGGAACAAAATATAGCTCTGTGTGTGTAATGGGACTAACACACTTCAAGTCCTATAGGTGCTTCTGGGAACAAAATATAGCTCTGTGTGTGTGATGGGACTAACACACTTCAAGTCCTATAGGTGCTTCTGGGAAGAAAATATAGCTCTGTGTGTGTAATGGGACTAACACACTTCAAGTCCTATAGGTGCTTCTGGGAACAAAATATAGCTCTGTGTGTGTAATGGGACTAACACACTTCAAGTCCTATAGGTGCTTCTGGGAAGAAAATATAGCTCTGTGTGTGTGATGGGACTAACACACTTCAAGTCCTATAGGTGCTTCTGGGAACAAAATATAGCTCTGTGTGTGTAATGGGACTAACACACTTCAAGTCCTATAGGTGCTTCTGGGAACAAAATATAGCTCTGTGTGTGTGATGGGACTAACACACTTCAAGTCCTATAGGTGCTTCTGGGAAGAAAATATAGCTCTGTGTGTGTAATGGGACTAACACACTTCAAGTCCTATAGGTGCTTCTGGGAAGAAAATATAGCTCTGTGTGTGTGATGGGACTAACACACTTCAAGTCCTATAGGTGCTTCTGGGAAGAAAATATAGCTCTGTGTGTGTAATGGGACTAACACACTTCAAGTCCTATAGGTGCTTCTGGGAACAAATATAGCTCTGTGTGTGTAATGGGACTAACACACTTCAAGTCCTATAGGTGCTTCTGGGAAGAAAATATAGCTCTGTGTGTGTGATGGGACTAACACACTTCAAGTCCTATAGGTGCTTCTGGGAAGAAAATATAGCTCTGTGTGTGTAATGGGACTAACACACTTCAAGTCCTATAGGTGCTTCTGGGAACAAAATATAGCTCTGTGTGTGTAATGGGACTAACACACTTCAAGTCCTATAGGTGCTTCTGGGAAGAAAATATAGCTCTGTGTGTGTAATGGGACTAACACACTTCAAGTCCTATAGGTGCTTCTGGGAACAAAATATAGCTCTGTGTGTGTGATGGGACTAACACACTTCAAGTCCTATAGGTGCTTCTGGGAACAAAATATAGCTCTGTGTGTGTAATGGGACTAACACACTTCAAGTCCTATAGGTGCTTCTGGGAACAAAATATAGCTCTGTGTGTGTGATGGGACTAACACACTTCAAGTCCTATAGGTGCTTCTGGGAAGAAAATATAGCTCTGTGTGTGTAATGGGACTAACACACTTCAAGTCCTATAGGTGCTTCTGGGAAGAAAATATAGCTCTGTGTGTGTAATGGGACTAACACACTTCAAGTCCTATAGGTGCCTCTGGGAACAAAATATAGGAGCTCTGCCTGCCTGCCACGAACACACTACAAGTCCTATAGGTGCTTCTGGTAACAAAATATAGGAGCTCTGCCTGCCTGCCACTAACACACTACAAGTCCTATAGGTGCTTCTGGGAAGAAAATATAGCTCTGTGTGTGTAATGGGACTAACACACTTCAAGTCCTATAGGTGCTTCTGGGAACAAAGTATAGCTCTTTGTGTGTAATGGGACTAACACACTTCAAGTCCTATAGGTGCTTCTGGGAAGAAAATATAGCTCTGTGTGTGTAATGGGACTAACACACTTCAAGTCCTATAGGTGCTTCTGGGAACAAAATATAGCTCTGTGTGTGTAATGGGACTAACACACTTCAAGTCCTATAGGTGCTTCTGGGAACAAAATATAGCTCTGTGTGTGTGATGGGACTAACACACTTCAAGTCCTATAGGTGCTTCTGGGAACAAAATATAGCTCTGTGTGTGTAATGGGACTAACACACTTCAAGTCCTATAGGTGCTTCTGGGAACAAAATATAGCTCTGTGTGTGTGATGGGACTAACACACTTCAAGTCCTATAGGTGCTTCTGGGAAGAAAATATAGCTCTGTGTGTGTAATGGGACTAACACACTTCAAGTCCTATAGGTGCTTCTGGGAAGAAAATATAGCTCTGTGTGTGTAATGGGACTAACACACTTCAAGTCCTATAGGTGCTTCTGGGAAGAAAATATAGCTCTGTGTGTGTAATGGGACTAACACACTTCAAGTCCTATAGGTGCCTCTGGAACAAAATATAGGAGCTCTGCCTGCCTGCCACGAACACACTACAAGTCCTATAGGTGCTTCTGGTAACAAAATATAGGAGCTCTGCCTGCCTGCCACTAACACACTACAAGTCCTATAGGTGCTTCTGGTAACAAAATATAGGAGCTCTGCCTGCCTGCCACGAACACACTACAAGTCCTATAGGTGCTTCTGGTAACAAATATAGGAGCTCTGCCTGCCTGCCACTAACACACTACAAGTCCTATAGGTGCTTCTGGTAACAAAATATAGGAGCTCTGCCTGCCTGCCACGAACACACTACAAGTCCTATAGGTGCTTCTGGTAACAAAATATAGGAGCTCTGCCTGCCTGCCACGAACACACTACAAGTTCTATAGGTGCTTCTGGTAACAAAATATAGGAGCTCTGCCTGCCTGCCACGAACACACTACAAGTCCTATAGGTGCTTCTGGTAACAAAATATAGGAGCTCTGCCTGCCTGCCACGAGCACACTACAAGCCCTCTTTGTCAATCAATCTTTGTAACTGAATCTATCTAACTCAATCTCTGCAAGTGAATCTCTCTATCTATCTAAATGCAGCAGAGTGTCACAGAAACAGCCTGCTCAATCTGCGCCGGAACAGCATGTGACCGGCGCAGACGGCGTGGCGGCGTTTTATAGGGGGGGGCGTGTACTACAGCCCCTGAGCTGTAATTGGCTACAGGCGTCCTGCCTGTAGCCAATTATGGCTCTTCGAGTTTCCGGGGCTGTGATTGGCCAAGCATGCGGGGTCACAGTGCATGCTTGGCCAATCATCAGCCAGCAATGCACTGCGTCGGCCGCGCCGGCCGCAATGCATTGCGGGGCCGCGCGCAGAACACGAACGGGATGCGCGCGGCCAAAATAGTTCTGGGCTCGCCGAGCGAGCGAACGCCCGGTGCTCGATGCGAACGTGGGTTCGCATCGAGCACCGGGCCCATCCTTAGCCAGTATATGACTGAGTCAATCTGAAGTACTGACCAGTAGATTTAAAGAGAAAGGGTATGATATGAACAGAGTCGAGGAAGATAGACTTAAGGTATTAAATATGGATAGGGACACATTATTATCAGAGAAAAAAACAACATGAGTCCTTTTGTCGTGAATTTAATAAAATTTTGGATTATAATGTACAATTCAGACAGGTGGAAAAAATAGTAAAAAAAACATTGGGGCATTTTAAGGAGAGATAGGTTGTTGGGACCCAGGTTACCGGCCCTTCCAGGGTTCATTTATAGAAAAGCACCCACTTTGAAAGATATAATAGCGCCAGGAGTTATTGATCCCTCCAAAAAGCAGAAGGGTTCTTTTGGGATTTTCACAGGTTCTTTTGCATGTGGCAGATGTAAGGCTTGTCGTCATGCAAAGAATAATATTAAAAAGAGGAAAGAGGTTTGCTCTACTAGTACAGGCAAAAGGTATGAAATTCGTGATTTTGTAACCTGTTCATCCACAGGTGTCATTTATATGCTCCAATGTGGATGCGGGTTACAATACATTGGTCGTACATCCCGAACCCTTCAGATTACAGTGGGAGAGCATATTGATAATATTAAAAAAGGTATAATCACCCACAGTGTTCCGAAACATTTTAAACTAGTACATAATAAGGACCCTAGTTCGTTGCAATTTTGGGGTATTGAACAGGTGGATAAACATTGGGGGGGGTCATTGGGGGGGGTCATTACATCGGACAACTTAGCAAAAGGGAATCCTTCTGGATATATGAGAGAAAAGTACTTTGGCCGAGAGGTTTGAACGTGAACTTCAACTTAAACAGTTTTCTTAGTAATTTATAAGTTTAGGGATTTATTATTATGAATTGCATATTTCTTAAACATTTATTTAAGTTTTTTTATTTTTTTTATGGAAAATGTATTAGTGTAATTTTTTGTATTCAAGATGCTTGTATACTGGAGTCACCAGCGCTATTTTATGAGTTTATTTTTATTTATTTAACTCTAGCCCGAATGGGGAGGAATTGCTCTTCCCTTGTTGGGTGTCCCCATATGAGACGGTGCCGTTTAGTCACTTCCTACATCCGGTGTCAGCCCAGTGGGGCATGTCATGCAGTTTTGTATTGCATGATGGGCCGGAGTGGAGAGGGAGGAGACGATGCGCCTGATCGGGTATTACAACAGTGGTGAGACATCCAGTCTCTGCCCTTTACTGAAGAAGTCACGCCCATTTGACTTAACGCGTATAGGGGGAGGAGTCACAGTGGTGACGTCACCCTGCAAGCATCTTGTCGGTTTATGCATCCTGAGCCCGCACTGCTTAAGTGCTTTGCTTGTGAGTAACGTTTTAATGTTTTATTTGATGAAATAAACCCTTTGGTATGCAGAGAGCACTAGATTTGGCTTTTTTAATTCCTATGTTCACCGGATCCATTTGAGGGAGTGTCTCACTGGTTGATATCCAGGCAATCAGCCTTGGCTCTACAGATGATATAGGAGCTGCATGTCCAGCTGATCCATTCATATCCCTGAGGGGGAATCTGCCTTTTCTGACCTACTGGTAAAACAGGGGTCGGAAATTGAGGTGAGCGGCTAGAATATTGAGGTGGAGGAGACCACCAGCACTTTTGTAATTAATTTTTTGCACAGTTTGGTGGATTTTCGTTTGAAAATATTTTCGTTTGGAAGTTACTGAGGACTGTCATGGACTTTACACCGTATTGATTTTCATGTCACTTTTAATGTGCAATTTTTTGTGTATTATCCCAATATAGGGAACACTTTTAGGGTGGAGGGTTTGCAATCCCCTTTATATCTAAATAATTAATTGTGCACTTTGTATCTTGTTTTTTTGCAAGTCAATCACTTATTTTTGTGAGGATTTTCATTAATTTTGTTATATAGGCAGCACCGCACTGTTTTGTTATGTATATTATTTATGTGAAGTGAACACGTTATCTGTGTTAGCAGCAGCCAGGTGGGGGGTAAAGTATAATTATGTAAAGTATTAAATTATTGTAAGTTCTCTCAGCTGAAGACAAGCAAATCCTGGAATACAGTTCAAGTAACAATGTACTACTCAATGCAGTTCTCAAACAAGAGAAATATGCATTTCTGCCACTAGGGGGCACTACAGGAGAAAGCCTCCAGTTTAGTTTGCTTGTGGACTCCCTTTTGGACCTTCTACAGATGGGTGATACCTGGGATAGAGTAGATGATAGTTTCTGTCCCCTCAGACCTTAATTGACAGATAAGAGGGTGAATTTGTCTGACAAAATAGTTTATCTTTTTTAACATTCAAGTGATTTATATTAATGTTCTTCATCATCACAGCATAATGTTTACCTATAGTCTGGTCCGTAGATTATTTTTTCTTTTCCTGCTCACAGTGAAATGGTGAGACCAATAACTAGAGTTTATAAACATTTCCACAGTGCAATTTCTACTGAAATTGCAATTTGCAAATATTGTGAGAAGAAATATTCTTTTCCAAAAGCTACAAAGATGACAAAACACATCCTGGCATGCCAGAGGTGCTCTAAAGACATTACAAAATACTTTATGGAATGAAATGTTGAGAACCATAATCAGTGGCGGCCCGTCCATACGCTACCACTCTCATCCATGCCCCCGGCCCCTAATCTACATGCAGGGCGCCGGACGCATGGATTTGAATGTTTTTTTTCTGAAGCATATGATTAGAGCCTAAGGCTCTAATTGGCTTAAAAAATAGAGCCTGGGGGTGGTCTGGGGGCACAGAGCACTGATTGCTGCATCAGTCTCCTGCGGGGGGAGGGTCAGATTTGTTTGCCCCCCAAAAATATTGAGCACCAGCCACCACTGACCATAATGAAAGTGCGAATAGCTTAATCCTCCAGAATTCTACTTCCAGAAACATTCTTTATGCTGCTTCTGGATCATCACAAAGTGTTTCTTCCCCAGCTTCGACCCCCCGCATCGCTGGACCCTGGAACAGGTAAGTGTCCGATTATTAAAAGTCAGCAGCTGCAGTATTTGTAGCTGCTGACTTTAAATTTTTTTTTTTTTTTTTTTTTTTTTTTAGGGGAACACCTCTTTAATCGGAGAAACATTCTCAAATTCTATTTATGTCTGTCTCCAAGACAAACTACTAAACAAATTGTTCCAATCTGATAGAAAAATAAGTCATATAATATATTTTATATCAAACGCAACACACCAGTATAACAAAATGAGTTTCGATTTGTAAAACTGCTTCACATGAATTTTTAACATTTTTCAAAATTTTTAAAAAAATTTAAAAATAAATTGTAATTTTTCTTTTCCAGAAAGGAACAGGGGGAAAAAAACTTTTTTTTTCCCATGGCTTCCATATTTCCGAATATTTTACATCTCTGACTAAATACACTACCAAATTGAAGACAAAAACTCCAGCTAATACTTTATAAGCAGTTAGTGTTTTTATCCTTTTGGGATAAAGGTTTTTCCATAAGTAAATAAAAGCTGATTATTGTAAGCCCCCTTGTTAGTGTTAAATGGTTTGTCTCATTGAAACTGATAAATTCTGCTGGAGAGCTTTTCCTTTTGAGAAAGAACAGACTCTCCTACTTAGCAGATGAAAACAGAAGAAAGAAAGTCTAAAAAAGAAAACCAATGCAGCCATCACATCAAAGAACTGGTAAGCTGCAATATAATAAATGTTTGCTTTTGGGATTTAATACTACTTTAAGGTATTAAGGTAATGTTTACTATTTGAGAATTTGAGTTTTTTTCTTTAAAGAGGAATAAAGGGAGCTAGAAAACCTTGTAATGGTTTTGCTATGGGATCCAGTTATTTATGGCTGCTCCTCTGATGTGTTTAATGTTGTCCGCAAAGGCAGTGCAGCACATGAAATAAATTATCTTTTGTATTCAATTCTCCAGATTAGATTGTGACTCAACTAAATCCAATACAAGCCAGGCACTTGGACAGCTCCACTAAATCTTGCATGCTGTGTTCAGTGGCACTAAATCACAAGATCTAGATGTTGTTATTCCTGTGTTCTAGGCATATTTTAATATGTAAATAATGTGTAAACATTAGTTTAAAAAAAAAGAAAAAATGATATATATACACATGTGTATATACAAACACAATACTAAGACATTGTAATTAAATTATTCAATCATAAGGTACTTTTATTAAATCAGATTCTTGTATTGTTGATGTGCTTGTTTCATTTGTTATGTCAAAACTGTCCTGGAAGAGCAGTGACTGTGCCAGATTTAATTCATGCCTGGTTTACTATCGGCTACTGAACCATTAGTGCTTGCAAACATCAGCACTTCCACAGCATCCATTAAATGCTTCACTGGTTTTAGCTTAGGTAAGGATGCATTGTTTGGGTACTGCCATTCACGGAGGTTATCAACGTGCGGTATGCATGTCTCTAGGGGTATATGACACTCTGTTGGGGGGTACACAGCACCACTAGAAAGTACTGAGGCTGAATAATAAGCAGAAAGCTGACAGATACGAGTGTCGCATGGTACCACCGTATAGTGTAGTCAGATAAGTAGCTTCAAGGGTACAAGGGTGGCTTCATAGGATGCTGCAAGAGAAAGGAGCCACCCTGAGCCTAGGTTCACAAATGTGCGATCTCAGACATCGCATGTGATTTGCACCCGCACCGCAGGTGCCGATCACAAGCAATGCTGTGCAGTGCGAGTTCAGCCATACTATTGTATGGGTGAACTCGCATTGGATTTGCACGAAAATAGTGCAGGGACTTTTTTTTCACCGCACTAGAATGGGATTGCATGGGTTTTCTCACCCGTGCGATCTGATTCATGTGCGAGTTCACAGTTTGCACTGCGATCTGTGAAAATGATCTGGGGGGTGTCATTAACAATGACACCCACATCGGTCCGCAGAGGGCAGTGTGAACTGTCTCTTGGGGAGATGCGATGCGGGAACCGACGCTGTAATCGCGCTGGTTGCCGCATCACACAAATGTGAACCTAGGCTGAAGCAGGAAAGCTTAGACAGCAGGCATACAACTGCTTAAACTGGAACATAGGCAAGGATTAAAAGATAAGGAAGCTGCATACTTAGTAAATGATTAAAGAAGCTGCTGAAAGTGCTTTAAGCTTCCCTTATCTGTATTATAGCTACTTTGGGTATCTTTATGCTGTTTAGTGAACCTACTGGCTGAAGCTGCTTACCTGTGACAAGTGGCGGTTAAAGCAGAACTACACTGTATCTGAGCACCATAAATCAAAAAAACACTATTTCAGTTTTTTTTTATATTTAAAGCAAACCCACCCACCCATGTCTCCATGCTTTATTTTGCTGAGAAATCACTTTGAAAACCACACCCTAGCATTTCTGGCAGCGGCCATCTTAAGTAAGGGTAGATGATTTATGTAGCATTTACTTCCTGGAATTACCCCTTAGCTTAGGTATGCAGGCAGGTGAGTGTGCATGGCTGAGAAAAACCCCTACTTCCCTCCTGAAGACTCCTGGGATGCATGACATTATTTGCTAGACCTGGAAACCAGGAAGTAACTGAAGAAATGTTAAAAAAAAGTTTAAAACAAGTGTAGCGCCGGGCTCCTGACGAGCTTGCGCTATGTGTTTTATGAATTTAATATTCCTGAAACCACAGTTGGGTTTTGGGGTTAATTGCACTAAATTATGGTTTCAGTACCAGTCTGGCTGGATTGCACTGTGTTCTGCTTGGCCATAGGTGTCATTGTCACCTCTGGCAGGTACGAGAACGCAGTTTGGCTGGACATATTGGGTGCCAATCTCTCTCTGAACCAACCAGTGAGCGTATGGTCTCGCTGTGAATTCTGGGAGAGGGTACTGAGATCTAGTGCTTCGGGGTTCCGGTCCAGAAGATCTTTCTGTCTGTTTGGTCCTGGTCTTCCTGACCAGCCCTCATGGCCTGGGGTGCGGATCCATCCAATTCCGGGTCTCGGGGCTGGCTAGCCCGAGGCACAGTAACTGGAAGGAGGATTCCAAGGTGGTCCGGTGCCGTCTCGTCTGTGGAGAGGCCCAGCAACTGAGAAAGCAACCAGGGGAGGACCCTTCAGGAGAGGGCCACGCACAAGGCTGGTTCCTCAGCAAGAGCCTGGAAGCTAAGTTGAAAGACACCAAGTGAATCCACGCTCATCCACGGACCGGCTACCAGATACTGGTACCATATGAGGGTTGTCTAAGTCTGTCCATATCCTTCAGTTACAACCAAGTCTGTGGCAGAGACTTTCATTTACAAGTTTACAACCAAGTCTGTGGCAAAGACTTTGCTCCATTTGAATACTCTATCGGCTGATAAGCCTGGTGAGAGAAGGTTTATCCGATGGCTGTGAAAATCCAGTTGTGAATGGCTATTCTCTGGATTCTATAGTGAGAGACTTTCAGTTTTAAGCAGTTCCAAGTTTACCTGAACGTCCTACCTATACCCTCTATCCCTATTGAAAGACTGTGTTTGTCTACCATTTTTGCAAATAAAAATCCCAAAGTGGATCCAGTGTCAGTTTCTGAAATTCTTTGGGCCATCTACCTTGGGAAACCCCTAGACATATACGAGGTCAATAAGGTAATGGTAAGCCCAAATCAAACCAGCAGCTCCTTCGGGGGTTAGTGTATAGTAAATACAATATACTTTCCTATCTGTTTACAAATGCTAGCAGCATAACGATTAAAATAGTCAATGTTGACAGAGAGAATGAAGTTCCACTTTTAACCACATCCCTCCCGGTCTATAGCAAAATGATGGCCGGGCGGTGGTTTCATTGTTGTGTTTGGGCATCATATGGCGTCCTTTACAACTTGCCGCTCATGCGCGCCCCAGGGGTCGCAGAGCGCGGCGATTGGTGGTGAGGTGTGTCACTCGGACACACCGCATCTCCAATCACTGTAAAGATGTAGGCTCTTTACCATGTGATCGGCTGTTTCCAATCACAGCTGATCACAGTGTAAATAGGAAGTACCTGTTATCTGTATTCCTCTACTCACGCTGAGAGCGCGTGAGCAGATGAGAGCCAATAAGTGGCTTTTCTGACAGGGGGGTCTGCGCTGATTATCAGTGCAGTCCCATCAGTGATGCCCACCAGTGATGTTCACCAGTGCCCATCAGTGATGCCTGTCAGTGCTTCCTCATCTGTGCCACCTGTCAGTGCCGTCTATCAGTGCCCATCAGCGCCACCCATCAATGCACATCAGTGCCACATATCAGTGCTCATCATTGCCGCCTATCAGTGTCCATAAAGGCTGCCCATCAGTGCTGCCTATCAGTGTCCATCAGTGCTTCCTATCAGTGCCCCATATCAGTGTCCATCAGTGCTGCAAAGTAGTGCCAACTATCAGTGCTGCATTTCAGTGCCGCCTGTCAGTGCTGCATATTAGTGCCTCCTCATCAGTGCCGCCTCATCAGTGCCCATCAGTGCAGCCTCAGCAGTGCACATCAGTAAGGGATACAAATTACTTATTTACAAAACAGAAAAAAAAACTTAGTGGTGATTAAATACCACCAAAAGAAAGCTCTATCTGTCTCAAAAAAATTATAAAAATGTTGTTTGGGTACAGTGTTGCATGACAGCGCAATTGTCATTCACAATGCAGAAAGCTGAAAATTGGCCTGGGCAGGAAAGGGGGTAAAAGTGCCCGTTATTGAAGTGGTTAAGTACACTATCAAATGATTGCTTATGTCTAAGAGAGATTAAATAGTTCTTTATAACTCAAAGCAATAAGCAGCATCCCGTACTACACACTAGGCAGTGCTGCAAGTAGATAGAATCACCAGTTTGCTTAGTATGGGTAACAGAAATGTATGCCGTTGGCTTATGCAGCATTTGTCACTGTTAAGACATAGTAGATAAGATCAACGCTTGATGCCTACAGAAGTGACACTTGCAGCTTTACCCAGAGGTGCAGCACAAAGACACATTGGATAAAGGCAGCGCTATGAAGAAAAATATTCAAATATTAATCTTTTAATTAATATTTATACTACTATAATACAATATTAATAAAAAAACAAGGATGTTATAATGTACAAAAGCTATTGTGTGTGCAGGTGTTGTCTGACACAAGTGCTCCTTACAACATGCATCAGACAACAGATATTCTCACCACTAGTTTTAAAACAATAGTGATGTCCAAATCTCAACACATTGAGCACAATAAAATAAATATTCCCCAATAAGCTATTTGTTCAAATGCTTATCCCAGCTCTTTCAGTTTACATCTTTTAGTGCTGCTGGCACCTGCTTACTCAGTGCTGCTTCCCTGAACTTCCGGTCTTCACAACAACAGTTAATAATGGACGGTGCAGTCTGGAGCCAGTCTGTTATCTTGAAGAAGGTAGGGGAAGGGAGGAGCAAGTGAGTGCTTTGCCATCCTAGGACACTATGGGGCTGTGTGTTTCTATTGATGTCGGGAGATACAACTCTAGTCTCTGCATGCAAGGGTGGCTCCATAGGATGCAGCAAGAGGAAGGAGCCATCCTGAAACAGGAAACCTGGGGCAAGGGGCATGGCACCAGCTTAAACTGGACCATAGGCAAGGATTAAAAATGAAATAAATTGCATACTCTGTGATTACATCAACTGCTGAAAGTTTTTGTTCTCTACCACTTTAGTTACATTACTTACCTGTAATAATGGGTGTCTCACAATGAGCAGGCTGCTGGGACCTGGAAAAGTTTCACTGGAAGTTTGCCCTGTCCTCTTCCTCCTGCTGAAGTTTTAGCACTGTGGACGTTAACAGCTTTGGGTCTCTGGCCTCAACTTCACCCAAAGGGGACACACCCCCTCCTGCCCTCTCCTCCATTGAGAAAAGTTCTTTCATTGATTACACTGCCTATGACACAATCTGTAACTGGGGAGAGCCTGAACAGTTGGAGGATTTTCTCCCCCAGTCAAGTTAATTAATTCCCAGAAAGTCCTCATGCGAAAGCAAATTTGTGCCACAAAGGCAATCCAATAATCTCACCCAAGTGCAATATCTACACAATTTTACATATTAGCCAGAAACTCCCCATTACACAAGTGCAGACAGAAGAGAGAAATCCAAATAGTGTAGCACATTTTTAATAAAATTACAAAAAAAAAAGACCTATAAAATTTAACGTATGAGAGTGCTCAGGCCAAAACTAAGAATTAGAAAGCAGACTCCTTATTTGCATGGTGCACCATCTACTGAAGTCATGTCATTTTGCTCTGCCGACACGTTTCATCATAGGAAGACTTCATCAGGAGAAGTCAAAGTGATGAATACAGTGTCTCCCCTAAGTACAACAATTAAAACCACTTACGGACCGCCGCGCGTCAATATACATCCTAACTTTGAAGAGGAATATCGTTGTTATGGCAGCAGCTAGCTGCTGATGTTGTGTATCAATTTACTCTGCGTAACATTATCTTTCACAATATAAAAAAAAATTGGGCTAACTTTACTGTTGTCTTTTTTTTTTATTCAAATTGTATTGTATTGTAAGACCGCTGCTCAAATACGGTGTGACAGAAAGTTTTGCAACGACCATCATTTTATTCTCGAGGGTGTTAGAAAATTTTTTTTATAATGTTTGGGGGTTCTACGTAATTTTCTAGCAAAAAAAATGTTTTTAACTAGTAAACAACAAATCTCAAAAAGAGGCTCTGTCCTTAAATGGTTAAAGAGTAACTCCACTTTTGTTGAGAAAAAAGCAATCCCTTCTGGGTGATTAAAGTACATTGCAAGGAACAAAACTTTGTAAACTCCTACCTGCTTCTGCTCTGAAGAAATTACTGTTTGTTTGATTATGTCCTTTGGATACTGATTCTGAATAGGAAGATCTGTGTTCATTATAATCAACGGGTGCATTACAGTGCTCTGATATGAAAAGTTTCAGTGTGGGCATCATTTTAGAAGTAATTAACCTTTAGGATGTATCTCATAAAAAATGAAATGTCTGTTACAGAGAATGCTTAAAGTAGAAGTCCACCCTAACACTACAATCCCTGCATCTACAGACATCCATGATCTAACACTAACCTATCTAGCCCTGTAAAGAAGAAATCAGTATACATACCTTTTTTGAAGCCGATCCAATCCCATGCTAAGCTGTCAGCATCGGCTTCTCTATGGAGGCGGGTGCAGAGGACACATCCAACAACAGAAGCCCCATAGTAAGTCTATTGCCGCGTACACACGAAGGGACTATCCCGCGGGATTATCCGCTGGACCGAAGTCCAGCGGATAATCCCCTCGTGTGTAGGCGCCGGCGGACTTTTTTTGGCCAAAGTACGGCGGACTAAAGTTTCAGGTTTTGTTCTCAAATTATCCGCTGGACTTGGCAGTCCAGCGGATAATCCGGTCGTGTGTAGTATGGTCCGGCGTACCAAAAAGGACGCATGCTCAGTAGCTATTATGTCACGGACTCGCTCGGTCTGGTAAAACTAGCCTTCGTTTTGAAGCTCGCACAATCGTCACGCTGTTGAAAATTTTTTTTTTTGTTTTTCTGACAGCGGGATTTGTATGGTATCGTACTTGAAGAATGATTTTGCCTTGCTGCTTGTATATTCACGCAGAGTACTCCCGAACGTTTTTTCTTCAGCATTCTTTAGTGAAGTTATATATTTGTATATATATATATATTATATATATATATATATATATATATATATATATATATATATATATATATATATATATATATATATATAGATATAGATATAGATATAGATATAGATATCCAAATCACCAAATGAAAAATATATCTATATTTCTCAATAAGCGCAAAAAAATATATATCGATATCTACATATATATATATATATATATATATAAAATATATATAGATATATAGATCTATACGTGTATAAAAATAAAATTATATATATATATATATATATATCTATATATTATATATGTACATATATCTCTATATAGATATTTTTTATTATTTGTTGGTTATCAAAAGGATTAGTTATTACACATGATACAATTGTGGAGTCAGCAGAGCTTGCCCTTAATTCCGATCTTAAACCTCACCTTTCCAGCGACTGCACTTGCAGTTCCATTGAACTTGCACTTTACACTTGTATTGTCAAATGAATGTTTAGACATGTACCTGCCTACTCCTAAAGAAACTATGTTTTTGAATAACAAGCACGTATATCATTATTTGATGAAAATTAAATGACCATTTATTCTGGTTAAAACAAACAAGGCAAAACAAAATAGGAAGGCAACACTGGAGCCACTTGTAGATTTTGGGAAGACTTTTTGCCCCAACGGCAGACACCAAGTTTGTGAAGCCAAAAATTAAGCTTGGGCACATTTCATACAATATAGGGAGCACAAGAAGATTGACCAGGAATCAGACAGACCAGGAACAGCAGCAGATGACATCTATGTCCCCAAGCTGTGGCACTACAACAGCCTGTGTCTTCTGTGAGACCAGACTGAAGCCAGGCAATCACTTCCGACTCTTCGCACCACGCTTCCCTGCACTCTTCCCTGCAGTCTTCCCTGCACGCTTCCTTGGAGGCTGACTTGTGGTAGGAGGAGGAGTAGGAGGAGGAGGAGGAGGAGGAGGAGGAGAAGGAAGACGAGGAGGAGGAGGAGGAGAAGTTGGTGTCGGGCCTTCATGGGTCAGGCGGGTGGATTCTCGTAATTCACCCCTCAAACCCCCCCTAATTGCCTCAGAAATTAGGCCCTCACACAGGTGCCGTTGGCCCCTCTCCATTTGCAGCAACCTGCTGGACACGTAGCTGCCATAGCCCTCTTCTGGAAGGGGGGGTTTGTCGAGAATCGCACTCGCCTTCCGAATCAGTTCCAGTGATTCCTCCTCCACAATGGTCATCCTCCTGGGCCTTCTTGGGGGTAAGGGCAGGGGTCGAGGTAGACTTCTTAATTGGGTCTGGCTGTCACTCTGGCTCGTGCTGGGCCCAGCCACCTCCTGGCTCTCGCTGGGCATGTCCTCCTCCTCCTCCATACCACTTGTCCCGGCATCATCCTGGGTCAGCTCATCCTGTGTGCAAATAAAAACAAAAATCAAACACCTGTTTTGTGGTTTCTGGCCTACTCAATCATCCAATTGTAAACTTAGGAACGAGCATCTAAATTTTCCAAAAGATCCAAAAGGCTATCATTTGGACCCCTGCATTTTCCAAGCAGATCACCAATGTTGTCTAACGCTTTTTTTGCCACTACTGGATGTATGTATACACTATATATGTATCGATATGTTGCACCAACACTTTTTAGAAGTGTGCATAATTTTTGTCAGTTTTTTTCACAATTCTGAGTTCAGGGTGTTAATTGTTTCACATTTTAACGTTGACAGCATTAATATTCACACAATCACAATTTAGGCTACTAAATATATACCTGGCTCCAGCTGGGCGCATCAGCCTGCTCCAAGGTGGAGGGGTCTTCTCCTTCCGTGGAAGCCTCAGCTGGGGTGGAGGGAAGAGTGGAGGGAAGAGTGGAGGGAAGGGTGGAGGGAAGAGTCGACAGTGATTCCCTGGGTTCCATCTGGTCACCTATAAAAGTCAGTTGGTTGTAGTACCACAGCTTGGGTACATAAACATTCTCTGCTGCTGCTCCTGATCTGACTGATTCCTCAATCTTCTTGCGCTCCCGCTTGTACATGTGCCTTAAACTTGCAATTCTGGCTTCCACAAACTTGGTGTTTGCGTTGGGGACTTTAGTCTTCACAAAAGCCACAAGTGGCCCCAGTGTTGCCTTCCGGACATCCCTATTGCCATACAAAGGGTTCTTGAGCTGCCACAGGTTGGTATTTTTTCTGTACAGGGCAATGAATTCGGACATGAACTGCTGGTCCTTGAATGGATTCAACTGGGGTGATGACATGTTTGTTTCTGTTTTGTTAGTAATGGCAATACAAAAGACCAAAAACACAAATGTTACTTAAAACGCACAACCAGTTTTTCTTAACAAACATTACACAACACACCCACACACAGGCAGCAACACATCCACACAGGCAGCAACCCCTACACACAGGCAGCAACCCCTACACACAGGCAGCAACACATCCACACAGGCAGCAACCCCTACACACAGGCAGCAACACATCCACACAGGCAGCAACCCCTACACACAGGCAGCAACCCCTACACACAGGCAGCAACACATCCACACAGGCAGCAACCCCTACACACAGGCAGCAACACATCCACACAGGCAGCAACCCCTACACACAGGCAGCAACCCCTACACACAGGCAGCAACCCCTACACACAGGCAGCAACCCCTACACACAGGCAGCAACCCCTACACACAGGCAGCAACACATCCACACAGGCAGCAACCCCTACACACAGGCAGCAACCCCTACACACAGGCAGCAACACATCCACACAGGCAGCAACCCCTACACACAGGCAGCAACCCCTACACACAGGCAGCAACACATCCACACAGGCAGCAACCCCTACACACAGGCAGCAACACATCCACACAGGCAGCAACCCCTACACACAGGCAGCAACCCCTACACACAGGCAGCAACCCCTACACACAGGCAGCAACCCCTACACACAGGCAGCAACCCCTACACACAGGCAGCAACACATCCACACAGGCAGCAACCCCTACACACAGGCAGCAACCCCTACACACAGGCAGCAACACATCCACACAGGCAGCAACCCCTACACACAGGCAGCAACCCCTACACACAGGCAGCAACACATCCACACAGGCAGCAACCCCTACACACAGGCAGCAACACATCCACACAGGCAGCAACCCCTACACACAGGCAGCAACCCCTACACACAGGCAGCAACCCCTACACACAGGCAGCAACACACACATATCCTTAAAAAATGCTGGGCCAAAACCCAAAAAAAAACACAGTAATGCATCCTAGAAAACACTTACCTTCGTACAGAGCGCTCGCTACTTCCGTTCGGGAACACGTGGGCCCCTCAAACAGCCTTATATACACTGCGCACGCGTCGAAGTCCGCCTGCGTCCTCCGCGTCGCCCGCCCATGACGTTCCTCATGACGAGTATTCCCCGCCCCGCTTCCCCTCGTTGCATTGTTGGTGAATTAATTCATGAATATGGCGGACACATTCTCAGCCAGTAGCGCGGAGGAAAGCCAAGAAGCCAACACATCTACATCCAGCAGCAGATATAAGGCCACCAATATGGCCTTTGAAGAGATGGTGGAGATGGTGGACATCCTCCAAAGGGAAGATTACGACGGGGAAAATGGCCCATACCCTCGTCCCAACTTGCGCAAGGACAAGATTCTCACTACAATCGTCAGCACCCTGGAGCAGAAATTCGGCGTACGAAGGGGCAAGGATCAACTGCGCAAACGATGGTCCGACATCAAATCCAGGGAGCACGATCAATACAGGAGAATTCGAAAAGCCATCAAAAAAAGTAAGTCAAGCACGTGCGCTACTATGGTTATACTTGATATGTCTAATCTTGCGCAGATGTAATTACCATTCGTTCGTGAAACTTGCGCAGATGTAATTACCATTCGTCCGTGAAACTTGCGCAGATGTAATTACCATTCGTCCGTGAAACTTGCGCAGATGTTATTACCATTCGTACCTGAAACTTGCGCAGATGTAATTACCATTCGTCCGTGAAACTTGCGCAGATGTTATTACCATTCGTACCTGAAACTTGCGCAGATGTAATTACCATTCGTCCGTGAAACTTGCGCAGATGTTATTACCATTCGTACCTGAAACTTGCGCAGATGTAATTACCATTCGTTCGTGAAACTTGCGCAGATGTAATTACCATTCGTCCGTGAAACTTGCGCAGATGTTATTACCATTCGTCCGTGAAACTTGCGCAGATGTTATTACCATTCGTACCTGAAACTTGCGCAGATGTAATTACCATTCGTTCGTGAAACTTGCGCAGATGTTATTACCATTCGTACCTGAAACTTGCGCAGATGTAATTACCATTCGTCCGTGAAACTTGCGCAGATGTTATTACCATTCGTACCTGAAACTTGCGCAGATGTAATTACCATTCGTCCGTGAAACTTGCGCAGATGTTATTACCATTCGTACCTGAAACTTGCGCAGATGTTATTACCATTCGTTCGTGAAACTTGCGCATATTTGATGAAAGTTCCGTTTGTCTTCATAACGTTTATTGAGTTTACCTGGCTTTGGGTTGTTGGAGTTGTAAGGTTGTTTATTATTGTCACTATCTATACAATTACTGCTGTAGTAAGGGTTTTACGGGTAACTTACACAGGGACTCCAGAGGCTGTTTTGGGGGGGGGGGATAAATATGTTAAGCAGGGTCTCATGCTCACAATTCCCAAAAAATGCTCATCATCTCTAAATACTGTAGGTGGTGACTTTTCAAAGAAGTACACTCACCTGTCCCTTGGATGGTGCAGCTACAATCTCTGATCTTGCAATCATGAAATTAATGTTTGCGGCTTCACTTCCCGGGTCACTATTGGGCATGCGCCAGTTGCGCAATGCAATAGGACTGGTCCGCGCAAGCTCGGGGACCCCTGTGTGTCCCAGCAGACAGCACGGTGGGACGGGATGTGGCGTATACTTCTGTGGGAGTCTAGGGCCGGATGTGTGTGCAAATACCTGCCTTACACAGGTATCTGCAACCCATCCCCCCTAAAACGTTCAAAATAAGACACCACAGGGGTGCAGGGATCCAATGAGCGGAAGTTCAAATTTAGGGTTGAAGGGCGCTTTAAGTATTGGAGTTTCATTAGATAGACATTTCAATTCTGTCTTCAAGTAGGATCTTCTAACAAACTGCTAATAATTGGCAAGACTTTTAAACAATGTTTACTAATCCTATTTTGGCACTCAAATATCAGTGTGATTCAAAAGTGTACCTTTTTGTGTTCCATTACCATAGGGGGCAAAAGACTCAGACGTCAGTCCGAACCTACGAGGACCTCCCGGCATCACCAGACTAATTGGGCAGTTAGCCCAAGCCCGCGCGTGGATGTGGCGGAACAGGTGGTTGAAGTGGATGAAATCTGCACCCCACCAAGTGAGTGTCTCAGAACACAGATTGAGCTAATAAATTAAGGTCTGCATGTTTTTGACACTTTTTTTCTTGTGTTTTATCTACCCAACTTTTAGGTGATGCTGATCTGTTTGTGGAACGACAAGCTGCGGAGCCATTTTCCACTGACAGTGCCCACAGGCTTATTGGCCAGATCATGGCCTGGAATCTGCAGCTGGAAAATATGCAGAAGGAGATGGCCACCATGCAGCAGGGAATGAAGGACATGATTGATGTTTTGGGGAGAATCTAAAGACCCCTTTTACATTTCTTAACATCAATCATGTCCTTCATTCCCCTTTTGATGCGCTGTTTAACTAATTTTAGAGGCCAAATTTTTAATATGCACACGGTATGTCAACATGTGCTATGTGCCATCAGGGGATCTCAATGGACGCATTTGGTGTTTGCAACCCCTAATGCTAGTAGGTGAGAGGGAAGGGGTTTCACACACAAAACACGTCCATTGATTCCCCATGATGGAACATAGCACATGTTGACATTACCCATTTTCCAGTTAAATTAGTGTGCATATTAAAAATTTGGCTTCTTCTGTTCATGGGTTACCTGTTGAACTTTGTAAGTTCTGGACTTTTACATTGTGTAAATAATTTAAAATGCTAAGCCAAAATTTTTTAACAATTTTAAACATGTTTTTATGTTTGTTTTAAAAAATCAATCAAAAAAAAAAAAAATATGTTGTGAGAAAAACACCAAAAAAATGTCAAAAAGATAACATAAAAAAAAAAAAAAAAAAATCTGGTTAAAAAAAAAAAAAAAAAAAAAAAAAAACCAAAAAAACCAAAACAAAAAAAAAAAAAAAAAAACAAAAAAAAAAAAAAAAAAAAGTTTTGGATGTGCACTATAATAAAAAAAATAATGTTTGCACAAATTCAAAAATGTGTGGCTTCTTCTTTTTAAATACTACCAGTTTGACAAAAACATGTTGTGGTTCATTGACAAAGGGGCTTATTTACTAAACGCTAAACAAGTTTGCCACTATTAAGATGTGCACTAGGACAACATATAAAACAGGCCAAATTAAAAGCCAAACAATACGAAACGACCAATATTTCAAACATAAATAACTGTATTTATTCATTGTAAATGAAAAAGATGGTTTAAGGGTCTGCTGCCATTTCAATGGCCCCCCTACCATTAAAATACTGTAAATAAAGGTCCCGCACTTGCTGGGCTGATTGTGGTGCGGAACCAAGAGGGCGATTATCCAGCCCTGTCATGTTGCCTTCCACTCCGGCCTCAGGGCCAATTGGTAAGGAGTATGTTCCTGAATGTTTCCGTAAATAATTGTGCATGACACAGCATGCAAGAATAATAGTATTGAGTTTGTACTCTGCCAGATGTAGCGATGTAAGGAGCAATCTGAAACGGTTGGCCATAATACCAAAGGCATTTTCCACCACCCTTCTTGCTCTGGCCAACCGATAATTAAAAATCCTCCTCTCAGGGGTGAGGGATCGTTGGGGAAATGGCCTCATCAGATGGTCACCCAGACCGAACGCCTCGTCGGCAATGAAGACGAACGGGAGTCCCTCCACATTATCTTCATCTGGTGGCAGCTCCAGCCCACCAGTTTGGAGACGATGACCGAACTCCGTGTGGTTGAAGACTCCTCCGTCCGACATCCGGCCGTTTTTCCCCACATCCACATACAGAAATTCATAGTGTGCCGACACCACCGCCATCAACACGATACTATGGAACCCCTTATAATTCCAATAGTATGACCCCGAATGGGGTGGGGGCACAATTCGCACGTGTTTGCCGTCAATCGCCCCTCCGCAGTTGGGAAAGTCCCAACGGGCAGCAAACTGGGAAGCCACAGTCTGCCATTCCTGTGGCGTGGAGGGACACTGTGAAGTCAAACAGAAAGATACAATTGAAATTATAAACCAGCCAAAACACCAAACTAAATGCAACAAATTAAAAAACAATTTGGAAGAACATATGTATTTATTTTGTAAATCCTTGAAATAAAGCCAAAAGATTAAGGATAAAAGGGACAAATCTCTGATTGATGACCCCTCTGATGGACCAGAGAAGATAATAATGGGGATGTGGGTGGGGAGTAAATAATGGTAAGGTCACACAATACACATGCAATTAATTAAAGGTGTGTGTGGGGGGGTGGGGATAATTACAAGCTGACCAAAAACACATGATATTAATTATAAGGGGGTGTGGGGGGGGTGGGGATAATTACAAGCTGACTAAAAACACATGATATTAATTATCAGGGGGTGTGTGGGGGGGTGGGGATAATTACAAGCTGACCAAAAACACATGATATTAATTATCAGGGGGTGTGTGGGGGGGTGGGGATAATTACAAGCTGACCAAAAACACATGATATTAATTATCAGGGGGTGTGTGGGGGGGTGGGGATAATTACAAGCTGACCAAAAACACATGATATTAATTATCAGGGGGTGTGTGGGGGGGTGGGGATAATTACAAGCTGACCAAAAACACATGATATTAATTATCAGGGGGTGTGTGGGGGGGTGGGGATAATTACAAGATGACCAAAAACACATGATATTAATTATAAGGGGGTGTGGGGGGGGGGGGGGGATAATTACAAGCTGACTAAAAACACATGATATTAATTATCAGGGGGTGTGTGGGGGGGTGGGGATAATTACAAGCTGACCAAAAACACATGATATTAATTATCAGGGGGTGTGTGGGGGGGGGGGATAATTACAAGCTGACCAAAAACACATGATATTAATTATAAGGGGGTGTGGGGGGGGGTGGGGATAATTACAAGCTGACTAAAAACACATGATATTAATTATCAGGGGGTGTGTGGGGGGGTGGGGATAATTACAAGCTGACCAAAAACACATGCAATCAATTTAAAAATGAGGGTCAAGGGGGGTGAAAGGGGGGTGAGTAAAGCTGTACAATGGAGCTGGTAATATACATTTTTAACCAAAGAAAGTGACTAGGCTAGGGGTGTTTAGGGGGCCAAGCTTCCATGCTGGGGAGGTTGGTGCAAGCAAATATGCATGTGACCCACTAAATAATACATTCTTAAAACTATTTCGATAAGTCAAACATAAAATACTAGACAAAAAAAAAAAAACCAAAAAAAAAAGGAATAGGCGACATTCATAGAATAGTCCTATCATGGTAATTAGCTAATGATGACATTGATGCACTACATTAACAAACATACAAGACATAGGTAATTTTAAAAGAGAAGACTTACCTTAATGTATTCCTCCTGCAGGACGTGGATAATGGCAGAACAGGTCTCTGGAATAATGAGCCCCAGAGCCTGGGGGGAGATGCCTGTCGTGAACTTGAGGTCCTGCAAGCTTCTCCCCGTCGCCAAGTAACGCAACGTGGCGACTAGCCTCTGCTCCGCACTGATGGCTTGCCGCATGCAGGTATTCTGCCTGCTAATATAAGGGGCCAGCGAAGCCAACAGACGGTGAAAAATGGGGTCCGTCATCCGGAGATAATTCCTGAAATCATCAGGATTATTCTCACGGATCTCACGGAGCAAAGGCATATGCGAGAATTGGTCACGCTGGCGCAACCAATTCTTGGTCCATGAACTCCTCCTCACCCTGTTCATGGACCGGGCTCGTGCCAAGGTGCTAACCGCAACACCGAGCCCCTGCACAGCACGAACTCGTTCCCGAGTACGTCCACACTCCATGGCTTCAAAACGGTCGGCTGATCAAACAAACAACTTAACAGAACGCACTGAAGAACAGCAAGGCCTATGAAGAACGACCTGAAAAACAGGAACGAGCGGACCAGAACGGCCTGAGAACAGGTAGGAACTGATCCACACGCACTGAAAGCCAGATACAAACCTCACAAGCACAAACTGAACGGCAGAAGCGAACGAATTAAGCAGAAGTCTGAGAAGCGCGAATCGTCTCTAACCAAACGTCAACTAACACGCGATATACACGAGATTAGCTGACGGGGCCCAAAGGGTGTCGTTTGGGATCTCGAGCTTCCTTTTTCTAGTCCCGTCGTACGTGCGTACGTCATCGCGTGAACCGCCGGACTTTTTGCGTGATCGTGTGTGGTCAAGTCCGTTCGCTTTTTTAGTCCGGCGTACCTAGCGGGAAAGTCCAGCGGATTGTTCGCTGGACTTAGGTCCGCCGGCAAAAGTCCGTACGTGTGTACGCGGCATATGGGTGATGTCACTCCCCATTAATTTCACAGCCGTTGTCGGCTGTGTCCTTTGCAGAGCTTCCTCCACTGGAGACTGTATCGGAACGGCTTCAAAAAAGGTATGTAAACTGATTTCTTCTTTACAGGGCTAGATAGGTTAGTGTTAGATGGTAGATGTCTGTAGATGTAGGGATTTTAGTGTTAGGCTGGAATTACACTTCTAAATCTGACTTCTATCTTAGAGCAAACTTCTGCAAAAATCAGTGAGCCAATCACACAAGCATGAAATTACATGTTTGAGGGATTCCGTACACCAACATGCACATACCAGAAGCTGAGTAATGCCGCGTACACACGAAGGGACTATCCCGCGGGATTATCCGCTGGCCTCAAGTCCAGGGGATAATCCCCTCGTGTGTGGGCCTTCAACGGACTTTTTTCAAAAAGTCCGGTGGACTAAAGTTTTAAGTTTTGTTTTAAAATTATCCGCTGGACTTGGCAGTCCAGCGGACAATCCCGCCGTTAGTAGGCTAGTCCGCCGGACTTTTGAAATGAACGGACTTGCCGCTCATCGGAAAGTCCGTTCATTTAGCACGTGACTTCAGGTACGTAGCTAGCGTAGGCAGTAAATGCCGGCGCGTTAGCTCCGTCACCTGGCATGGATTTAAAGGGACTCCCCACGCCGAAAAACGGCGTGGGGGTCCCCCCCCAAATCCATCTCAGACCCTTATCCGAGCACGCAGCCCGGCAGGCCAGGAAAGGGGTGGGGACGAGCGAGCGCCCCCCCCCCCTCCTGAGCCGTACCAGGCCGCGTGCCCTCAACAAGGGGGGTGCCCTGGGGAAAGGGGGGCCGTGCGGCCCCCCCACCCCAAAGCACCTTGTCTCCATGTTGATGAGGACAAGGGCCTCTTCCCGACAACCCTGGCCGTTGGTTGTCGGGGTCTGCGGGCGGGGGCTTATCGGAATCTGGGAGCCCCCTTTTATAAGGGGGCCCCCAGATCCCGGCCCCCCACCCTATGTGAATGAGTATGGGGTACGATGTACCCCTACCCATTCACCTAAGGTGTAAAATGTAAAGTAAAAAACCACACTTTTGAAAAAATTATTTATTGCACTGCTCGGGGGTCTTCTTCCGTCTTGGAGGTCTTCTCGCCGGACTCCTCTGCCATTTACCTAGCTCTTTTACCGAGGGGAGAAGTCCGGCTACCTTCTTCGTCGTCGTCGCCGTCGTCTGGGGGTCTCGAACCGCCTTCGGGGGTATTCCGGGGTCTCTTCTGTTCTTGCCGCTGTTGTCGCTTTCTGCGCCGCCTTCTTCTTCTTCTTCCGCCTTCTTCTTCTTCTTCTTCTTCTTCCGATGTTGACACGTCGCTCTCTCTGGCCGGAATTCCAGAGCCGCGCTGTGCTGGGACTTATATAGGGACAAGGGGACAGGGTCACATGCTCATGTCACATGGTGACCCCGCCCCTTGTGATGTCACAGTCCCAGCATCCTCCGGGACTGTGACATCACAAGGGGGCGGGGTCACCATGTGACATGAGCATGTGACCCTGTCCCCTTGTCCCTATATAAGTCCCAGCACAGCGCGGCTCTGGCATTCCGGCCAGAGAGAGCGACGTGTCAACATCGGAAGAAGAAGAAGAAGAAGAAGAAGGCGGAAGAAGAAGAAGAAGGCGGCGCAGAAAGCGACGACAGCGGCAAGAACAGAAGAGACCCCGGAAGACCCCGGAAGACCCCCGAAGGCGGATCGAGACCCCAAGACGACGGAGGCGACGTCAAAGAAGGTAGCCGGACTTCTCCGCTCGGTAAAAGAGCTAGGTAAATGGCGGAGGAGTCCGGCGAGAAGACCCCCAAGACGGAAGAAGACCCCCCGAGCAGTGCAATAAATTATTTTTTCAAAAGTGTGGTTTTTTACTTTACATTTTACACCTTAGGTGAGTGGGTAGGGGTACATCGTACCCTATACTCATTCATATAGGGTGGGGGGCCGGGATCTGGGGGCCCCCTTATAAAAGGGGGCTCCCGGATTCCGATAAGCCCCCGCCCGCAGACCCCGACAACCAACGGCCAGGGTTGTCGGGAAGAGGCCCTTGTCCTCATCAACATGGAGACAAGGTGCTTTGGGGTGGGGGGGCCGCACGGCCCCCCTTTCCCCAGGGTACCCCCCATGTTGAGGGCACGCGGCCTGGTACGGCTCAGGAGGGGGGGGGGCGCTCGCTCGTCCCCACCCCTTTCCTGGCCTGCCGGGCTGCGTGCTCGGATAAGGGTCTGAGATGGATTTGGGGGGGACCCCCACGCCGTTTTTCGGCGTGGGGAGTCCCTTTAAATCCATGCCAGGTGACGGGGCTAGCGCGCCGGCATTTACTGCCTACGCTAGCTACGTACCTGAAGTTACGTTCTAAATGAACAGACTGCTCCGTGTGTGGGCAAGTCCGTTCATTTTCAAAAGTCCCGCGGACTTTGTCCAGCGGATTGTCCGCCGGAGAAGTCCGGGCGTGTGTGGGCAAGTCCACACGCTCGGAAAGTCCGGCGAAGCCCCGCTGGAAAGTCCGGCGGATTGTCTGCTGGACTAGGTCCGCCGGGAAAAGTCCCTTCGTGTGTACGCGGCATAAGGCACAATGGCAGGTGAAGGCATCCTATGTGTCGTCATCAAGTGAGTACACCCCTCACATTTTTGTAAATATTTTATTATATCTTTTCATGTGACAACACTGAAGAAATTACACTTTGCTACAATGTAAAGTAGTGAGTGTACAGCTTGTATAACAGTGTACATTTGCTGTCCCCTCAAAATAACTCAACACACAGCCATTAATGTCTAAACCGCTAGCAACAAAAGTGAGTACACCCCTAAGTGAAAATGTACAAATTGGACCCAATTAGCCATTTTCCCTCCCCGGTGTCATCTGACTTGTTAGTGTTACAAGGTCTCAAGTGTGAATGAGGAGCAGGTGTGTTAAATTTGGTGTTATCGCTCCCACTTTCTCATACTGGTCACTGAAAGTTCAACGTGGCACCTCATGGCAAAGAACTCTCTGAGGATCTGAAAAAAAGAATTGTCGCTCACATAAAGGCTATAAGACCCTGAAACTGAGCTGCAGCACGGTGGCCAACACCATACAGCGGTTTAACAGGACAGATTCCACTCAGAACAGGCCTCGCTATGGTCGACCAAAGAGGTGGAGTGCTCATGCTCAGTGTCATATCCTATATCCTAAGGAAAATAGACAAATGATTGCTGCCAGCATTGCTGCAGAGGTTGAAGGGGTCAGCCTGTCAGTGCTCAGACCATACGCCGCACACTGCATCAAATTGGTCTGCATGGCTGTCGTCCCAGAAGGAAGCCTCTTCTAAAGATGATGCGCAAGAAAGCCTGCAAACAGTTTGCTGAAGACAAGCAGACTAAGGACATTACTGGAACCATGTCCTGTGGTCTGATGAGACCAAGATAAACTTATTTGGTTAAGATGGTGTCAAGCGTGTGTGGCGGCAACCTGGTGAGGAGTACAAAGACAAGTGTGTCTTGCCTACAGTCAGGGGCATTGCTAGGTCTGCAAAAGATCTGGGGCTAGAGCCCATAGCAGCAGTTACCAACCTTTTTGCAGACCCACAGGGGGGGATGCCGGTGGTAAGCCTTATTTTGTGGACAATGGCTGGTTTTGGCCCTTCAATCATCATGGCATCATGGTTGATATGGTGTCAGGGTGATTGAAGCGCATTGTTTCTATTGTTACATTCTAATATATAATGAAGTGGTTCAACTCACCATAATGCAGAATCAGTGGGAACCCTGGGCGTGTCACTTGCGTGTCACTTGCACTATCTCCTGCCACCAGATGCAGTGTTTCACTTGCCACCGTCGCCTGTCACCAGATGCAGCGTGTTACTTGCCACCGTCACCTGCCCCCAGATGTGGATTTTCGCTTGCCACTTTCACCTGGCAGCAGATGTGGATTGTCACTTGCCACGTCACCTGCCACCATTTGCAGATTGCCACATCACCTGCCACCATTTGCAGATTGCCACGTTACCTGCCACCATTTGCAGATTGCCACGTCACCTGCCACCATTTGCAGATTGCCACGTCACCTACCACCATTTGCAGATTGTCACTTGCCACGTTACCTGCCACCATTTGCAGATTGTCACTTGCCACATCTCCTGCCACCATTTGCAGATTGTCACTTGCCACATCTCCTGCAACCATTTGTAGATTGTCACTTGCCACATCTCCTGCCACCATTTGTAGATTGTTACTTGCCACATCACCGACCACCAGATGTGGGTTGTCACTTGCCAACTGATGTGAATTGTCACTTGCCATGCCAGCCAGTGCCATCAAATGTGCATTGACGCTGCATTGGTGGCAGGCTGGCAGAACTGGTCCATTTAGTGAGGGCAGAAGAGCAGTGATGCGGGGCAGGCAGTGAGAGATGATGTCATCTGACATTGAAGCAAGGGGGTCTGGCTGCAAAGTGGAGCTCAACGGATGACAGGAAGCACGTGACCTCCACTCCACCCCGCTGTGAGGATGGAAGAGCGCTGATGTGTGGCGGGCAATGAGAGATGATGTCATCTCTCTGCTCCCCGCCACACCTTGCTCCCACATTGAAGAGGCCCGGCTGTGAAGAGCGCTGAAGTGGAGTGGGCGGAGAGAGATGTCATCTCTGCTTATCTGTCCGCTTACTTCTCTCCTCTCCTCCACCTGTCTCATGCAGCCAGCCCGCCCACCGCAGCAGCCGCGGCAGCAACCCGCTGGTTAGGCAGGGACCTTGCGGCATGAGACTCAGGGCTATGGACCCCAGATTCGGGGCTATAGCCCCAATAGCCACCCCCTACCAATGCCCCTGCCTACAGTCAAGCATGGTGGTGGGAGTGTCATGGTCCGGGCTGCATGAGTGCTGCCGGCACTGGGGAGCTACAGTTTATTGAGGGAACCATGAATGCCAACATGTACTGTGACATACTGAAGCAGAGCATGATCCCCTTCCTTCGGAGACTGGGCCACAGGGCAGTATTCCAACAAGATAACTGCCCCAAACACACCTCCAAGATGACCACTGCCTTGCTAAAGAGGGTAAAGGTGATGGACTGGCCAAGCATGTCTCCAGATCTAAACCCTATTGAGCATCTGCGGGGTATCCTTAAAGGGAAGGTGGAGGAGCGCAAGGTCTCCAATATCTACCAGCTCTGTGATATCGTCATGGAGGAGTGGAAGAGGACCCCAGTGGCAACCTGTGAAGCTCTGGTGAACTCCCTGCCAGGGGTGGACTGACAACACTCAGGACCCCCGGACCAAATAAAGCAGGGCCCCCTATCAGGCCCTGCCCATGTCCCAGCCCTGGCCCTGCTCATGACCCGGCCCTGACTCCCATCCCTACATTTTGCCTTTTTTTAATGGCACCTGGAGGGGGGGTCTCTCTCTAACAGCATCCATTAGAGACTACAAAGTAGTATAATGGGACCTGGAGGGGGCCTCTTTCTAACAGAGTGTACAGTGAACACCTTCATTCACTCTGGTCCTCACAGGACCCCCTCCTTGTGCCATGACTCTCAGCTCAGGAGTTATACAATATATTCCACTGGAATATTACAGGTTTTTTTATTCAGATTAGCAAAACAATCATTTCCACTAGGGGATATGAAAATAAACACTTTGGTGAAGTGGTGAAGGAAGAGAGATTTTTAACTCCTGGAGAAAGTCAAGAGGTATGCTGTAGAATAAACTGTAGATAGAGGGGAAATCTGGTTGTTGGTATATTTTACACAATCTCAGATCCAAAATAAATGTTTCCTAAGAGGACTGAAATACCTAGAACACTCTAATGCCCCTTTCACTGGGGATTTCTGATCAGGTCTGCTTGTCTTCTATGGAGCAGCAGATGTCAGCAGTGACATGTCCGCTGACACCCGCTGCTATCCGATACTGTCCATCTGGTGGATCGGATGAAAACGGACAGGTGGTTTCTTTTCATCCAATCTCCCCATAGAGGAGAGCGGGGTTCTGAGAGGCCTGTCTCCGCACAGTGAGCGGAGACGGAACTATCATCAGCCTGCTAGGCGGGGATCAGTGGATCAATCCCTCGCTAAGCAAAGCGGAGTCCGCCGTGCGGACCGCCCGTGTGAAAGGACCCTAAAGAAGAAATGCATATTATGGAATCAATAGATATTATGTAACTAATAGGCATGTAATGCCCACTCTGGAATGTCAAGGAGGTACAAAGACAGTAGTTGACATATCTGGGCAGACTGATGTTTTTTTTTATATTAGGAAATAATACAACTCTTTAGTTTTATGCATAAATATCAAAATCCTGAAAAATCTGTAATTTCAAAATGAAGAATATGATCATGCATTGTAAAATTCTGAAAAGATTAGATATGATGGGAACAGAATGGACTCAAAAATAAGTTAACTGTTTGGATACAGAAGACAAACTAATAGAATTAATATACCCCATCTAAAATTTAGTAGAAGTTTCAGGAATCTAAAAGAACTCTGAGATTATATTTATTGCTGGATAATTTTATCGTTTTATAATTTTAAAGAAAGTTTTCTTTAATCAAACATATGGTTTGGTCCAATAAAGAAATAGTTCAGTGGAGTTTTTATTAGTCTCTTCATAAAATGTATGTAAACCCAATCATTAAATGTCATATAAGATTACATATGTTAATGTAATAAAAAGTAATTTTGAATATTTTTGTAAATCTACATCTTTCTGTTTCAATCGTTTTTATTCGGTTTTAACAAGTAGTTAACATGCAAAAGTTCCGCCAACTCAGGGGCTAGCATTGACAGTTGTAACATAAGTTAGCACATAAGAAAGGCAAAATTAAGGCAATAAACAAAAAGGAACCATGAGTGCTAACGCACCAGCAGTAACTAGGCTTGTTCATGAAGCCAAAAGGACCAAGGGGTCCTGGAGAGGTTCCCCATAGCAATGGGGCATCCCCTGGGTTCATCAATATCCATACAGTGGTGCAATATACAGCCTATACAGATCTAAAAAAAAAAAAAAACAGAAAGAAGTTAGGCGCAAAGGTGAAGCTAAAGGAAAGGAGCTTGCACATCTACCGAGTAGGGAGCCAGAGAAAGGATAGGGAAGTCTAGGGGAGAAGGGAGGGGCAGAAGGTTAGAGTCCGAGAGAAGGGGAGAAGGTAAGGACTTAGGGCAGGCAGCTCAAGCTGGCTGGGGGGAGGGCAGGAAAGGCATATAACAGCCATGGTTCACACATTTTGAGGAACTTGGCTTGAGAGTCGTTGCAGATGTTTGAAATCTGTTCGTTAAGCATCAATGTGGTCATGCGATCTCTCACCCCCTGGAAGAGGACAGATGTTTTTTTTCCAGGCTTGGGCAATTGTTCTTCTGGCTGACAGCAATAAATAGGAAGCGAGCTTCTGCTGATAAGCGAAAGACCCAGAGTACATAGGAATCTTTCATTAAAAGAAAAGTTTTTTTTTTGTTTTTTTTTGGAGAAATCATACTTACCAATGCTGCATCTGTCCTCTGCCATCTCTAAGGATGAGAACTGAGCGATCAAACACTGCTGAGAGATTAAAAGACTCACTGGAGGTCTGGGCTGTGGAGGGGGCGGGAGCAGCTGGCTCAGGCTCTCATCAGCTCACTGAGAGGCTGAGCCAGGTGCCTGTCCAGGCTCCTGGGTGGATCCCGACCATATGGTTCAGATCTTTCCCCTAACTGGACCGGCTCTGTGATGTCAGCCAAAAGCAGGCTTCAGCCCGCTGTCTACTGAAAACAGGTCACAGGAGTGCAGAATGTACTGCACTCCTGTGATCCTCAGGAGAAGTACAGCCAAATGAGCTTTAAATAGTTCTTCTTTAAACAGTTCTTCTTCTCCTTTAAATAGTATATGATGATCCTGTCATGAAGATCCTTGTCCAGACACTTACGGTTATAGAGTAATAACGTTCTGTCTTTGTCTTCCAATTGTGCTCCAGTGTCCTCATTCTGTCACATGGTCCACTGTTATCACCATCAGGTAACTTGCCCTAATAAATGCTATTCAGTCATCACTAAAGTGTATGTAATTAGATAGCAAGTGGTCACAAAGAGGCTGTACTGAGATGCAACAAAAGATGGAAAATGCAAAACAAGTATTACATTACTTTAACAATGAGGCTGGAGGTTGGGAAAAATGTAGACAGTAGGGCATAAAGGCCCACATAATTGATGAAGGGTATAAACCACCTCGATACACTGAGAGGAACAAATTACAATGGCTGAAGATTCAATGGATAATACATTAAATACAAGAGATAGTGGCATGTTCCCATCTTAGTAGAGAAAGCTTAAGAATGAAAACCCATATATCAAACCTTATATATAGAATGTAATCATATTTAATACCTACATTGGAAAGAGAAGTCACACCACAAATGTCAGTATAAATTTTTGCTTTATTGTATATGAAAGGGTAGACATACAACATGATGATCCCTTTAAGGAGGACCAACAGGACCCCAATCTGTTTTTTGCACAGGGCGCTTTGGAATTGCATATGTCAACAATATGCCAGCATTTTACTACAATGTTAACTTTACGCTGTGATTACAGCTATATTACCATTTGCTGTGAATTTATAGGGTATAGTAAACAACAAACCCACTCTTATATAAACTGTAATTTGTTATATTACAGTATAGACAGTTTAATTAAATGCAGAATGTCCAAGTAAAACCTCATCAACGCTCTTTCATTTCTCAGAGTTGGTCACCCGTGTCAATTGATTTCCCTACATTGACACATCCTCTCCCCTCAACACCAACAGCTGCATGTGGTTTCAGGTAAAAGCAGTAGTTTACAATCAGGATCAGGATGTAGAAATTACCAACATTCATTTTAGCATGAGGCAGCAGAGCCTAGTAAAATAGAAAAATTAGGAATACATGACAAGTGTCATCACAGAAACAGCTAAGCTATAAAGCATTGGAAAGTCTTCTTTAATGGTTTTACATACAATGACCTAGAGTAGCATGACAACCCCTTTTTATATGACAGTAGGCTAATAGTATTTTATTTCATTGACCAAATTATTAAAAGTCAGAGACTGATCTCTAAAGTTCTTACTTCTATTACTCTCCTGCCACCTGCTGACAGATTACTGTATACCATGAGGAAAATAGATTTAGAATGAATGCAATAAGCCAATTTAGATATAAAAAAAAGTGATGTACAAACATGTATAATATACGTATATGTGAATCCACAGTAGCGCAATGTTGACACCAAATCAATTCAGTGCTCTAAACTAAATAATAGAAAAATTGTGCAAAAAACAAAAAAGAAGTCCAATAACAGTCCTTTAACAAATAATAGTTCCATGCAAAAATAATGAATCCCAGTGATGTCCTGTTAAGATAAATCACCAAAAAACATCCACCACAGCTGTCCATCAGACCCACTCTCATCAGATGGCAACTCACCAAATCCTGTTGCCCACCACTCTCATGGTTGGGTGAATATGATAAAAAAAAGTCAGCTGTTAGGGCACCTTCACACTGGGGCGGGCGTCGGCGGTAAAGCACCACTGTTTTTATCGGCACTTTACCGTCATTTTTGCATCGCTTTTCTGCCGATAACAGGATGCTTTTAACCCCCGCTAACGGCTAAAAAAGGTAGCAGCGATTTGTCAGCAATTCGGTGGCGCTGCCCATTAATTTCAATGGGCAGGGGCGCTTTAGGAGCAGTGTATACACCGCTCCTACAGCGCCTCAAAGATGCTGCTTGCAGGACTTTTTTGGGCGTCCTGCCAGCGCACCGCTCCAGTGTGAAAGCACTCAGGCTTTCACACTGGAGTGAGAGGAGAGGCGCTTTACAGGCGCTTTGCAGGCGCTATTTTTAGCGCTATGGCGCCTGTAAAGCACCTCGGTGTGAAAGTAGCCTTCGAAAATTCCTTAGTAAGCCAATCCACTCTTCCACCCAGGGCTGGACTGGGACAAAGATTTTGCCCTGGACTTCATCCGACCCACTTTAATTTTGCAAACACGCACAAAAATAGTATCCTGGCCTGGCTATCCACACAGCAGGAGCACGACAACCCAGAAGGAAGACCGGGTGAAGAAGGAAGCCCCCGGCAGCAGTGACAGCACGCTGCTGGAGGGCTTCGCTTCTCTGGGTAGTGTGATCCCACTTCCTTCCACTTTTTAGGCCCCTTTCACACTGGAGCGCTTTGCAGGCGCTACATCGCTAAAAATAGCACCTGCAAAGCGCCCTGAAACAGCCGCTGCTGTGTCTCCAGTGTGAAAGCCCGCGGGCTTTCACACTGGAGCAGTGCGCTTGCAGGACGGTCAAAAAAGCCCTGCAAGCCGCATCTTTGGAGCGCTGTAGGAGCGGTGTATTTACCGCTCCTAAAGCGCCCCTTCCCATTGAAAACAATGGGGCAACGCTGCAAACCCGCCTGCAAAGCGCTGCTGCAGAGGCACTTTGCGAGCAGTTTTAACCCTTTTTTTTTTTTTTTTCGGCCGCTAGCGGGGGTTAAAACTGCCCCACTAGCGGCCGAATAGCATCGCTAAAACGACGGTAAAGCGCTGCTAAATATAGCGCCGCTTTACCGCCCGCGACGCTCCAGTGTGAAAATAGCCTTACAAGTGGGATCCCACTACCCAGAGTTTTCTTTTATTGCACTGGGACACTTTACTCTTATGCCCCGTACACACGGTCGGAAATTCCGACCACAAAATCCGTCAGATTTTTTCCGACGGATTTTGTCCGACACTGGTGTTGCATACACACGGTCGGACAAAGTTGTCGGAAAATCCGATCATTCTGAACGTGGTGACGTTCGTTGTGTCCACCATTGCAGCCTCACCTGGGCAGTGGAAGAGAGAGGGTGGGCGGATCATGACGTGGGGAAGAGGAGAGCCGCGGAATCGCAGAGCAGTATAGTATGCCGGAACAGCTTACATTACAATTGACTCCGTTCTGCTCACCGTCATACATAGCCCCACATAGCCCCACCTCCTGCTGACCTCCTGCTGACCCCGCGCCTGTGATAGACAGAACGCATCCCAGGATTGGACCCGCATTCTGTCTATCACAGGCACGAGGCCAGGAGGAGGCTGGGCTGTGTATGACTGTGAGCAGAGCGGAGTCAATTGTAATGTACGCTATTTTTTGCGATTCTGCACTGCGTTGCTTTAACTGACAAATGCGCGGTCGTGCGACGTTGCAACCAAACAAAATTGACGTCCTTTTTTTTCCCAAAAATAGAGCTTTTTTTTGGTGGCATTTGATTGCCCCTGCGGTTTTTATTTTTTCTGCATTAAGCGTTTATTGATTGGTTTGCGCAAAAGTTATAGCGTCTACAATATAGGGGATAGATTTATAAAAATTTTATTATTATTATTTTTTTACTAGTAATGGCGACGATCTGCGATTTTTATCGGGACTTCGACATTATGGTGGACACATCAGACACTTTTGACACATTTATGGGACCATTGGCATTTATACAGCTATCAGTGCTATAAAAATGCACTGATTACTGTAAAAATTTCACTGGCAGGACAGGGGTTAACACTAGGGGGCGATCAAGGGGTTAACTGTGTTCCCTGTGAGTGTTTCTAACTTTAGGGGGAGGGGACTGACTAGAGGGGATGACAGATCGTGGTTCCTAGCTATTAGGAACTCACGATCTGTCATTCCTCACAGAACAGAACAGGGATCTGTGTGTTTACACACACATGTCCCTGTTCTGCCTCTCGTACCTGCGATCGCTCGTGGCCGGTGGTCATTGTGACCGTTGGCCACGAGCATCGGCACCCCCACAGTGCAGCGCGCCTGCTATGCCGATCACGTGAGCGGACGTACAGCTATGTCGATTTACGGGATCGCGCCGACCTGCCGCAGTATAATGACGGCGGCTGGTTGGCAAGCAGTTAAGAGGCCAACCACTCTGACCTGGCTGCTTAAGTAATCTCTCCTCAAAGCATGGCTCCACCCCAGACCCTATCAGGGAACTCCATATTAACCTGTGCACTGCAAGCCAGCCCTGCTGATCAATATTGTGTGTTTGGCTTCCGTGTGCTACTTGCTGTGTGTTCTACGTCTGATTCCAGTTACCGATCGTGGCTTGTTCTTGACTATCCTTACCTGCTTTTTGCCCCAAGCTTTGGCTATCCCCTGACTATCCTTACCTGCTTGTTGGCCCAACCTTTGGCTATCTCCTGACTATCCTTTGTTGTCGAAGTCTGCTGCTTCCTCTCTACCTACCTGTAGTCTACCGTCTAGGGGTCGCGACTTGGAGCCAGACTGCAGCTAAATTCATCCCCACCACTAGGGGCCTCTGGTGAACACCCGCTGGCTCTTAGATTCCACACCCTGGGAAAGCTCATGCTCTAGCTCCCAGTGTCATCCGTGTTGGTACTACAGAGCACCTGCTCTCCTGTATCACCTAGAGCTCCATCTGCAGCAGTCAGCCGTAGGGTCCACTATCTTGCGGTGCACTCAAGACCCCAACAGGGTGCATCTGTCACCTGGACTCAGGTGACCTGACAAATATCCAATCCACTCACATGTTACACATCTTGTATCAAACATTGTACAGCTTGTAGCATACTAAAGCGATCCCCATTAGTCTCACCACCTCCAGGCTTTCCAGGGAGACGCCATTCGCTCTCACATCGTTGATGCGATGATTCCGGTTGCCATACAGTCACTTTCGTCACTTCTGTTTCAACACTTCCGACTTCGTCACAGGGGCCCTATTAGAGGTAAACCGCTATTACTCACATTAAACAATAAGAACTGTATGAGAATCCAAGAGTGCCAAACTCGTATCCTTACAGTCACTTCCCTTTGGGGGTGAGCGGAGGCATACCGAAAGTGACGTCAATAAGGATACTTTTTTAAACGATATTACACCATGGGACTGTCTTTTACATACACATAACTGACGATGCTGTGAAGAGAGGCCCTCCAGGATCACCATAGAGAATACATCCACCATAGAGATCTGTTGATTGGGAGGAAAAACAGAGGACTCACCAGCTTTGAGATATTACTATATGCTTATCAAAATGCCTTATTAAACTGGTTGTAAACCCTTACAGACCACTTTGACCTACAGGTAAGCCTAGATTAAGACTTACTTGTAGGTCCAAAAAATATCTCCTTAACCTACACGGTTAAGGAGATATTTTACAAAAATAGGGCACCGCTGTCTACGGCTCCCGCGCACATGCGCCGGAGTGACGTCATCGCTGCTCCGGCCACTCACAGCACCGGAGCAGCAATAACCGGAAGGAAGATGGACGCTTCGTGCTACAGGGGACAGCGGTGACATTGCTGGCTCCTGTGTCAGGTAAGTGACACATAATGGGCTACTATGCGATGCATAATTACCCGATTATGCTATGGTGCAGAAATCGCCAATTTCATGTGTGCCTCCTGGATTAGGAAGCGCCCGATCTCTGCCGAGACTCGCCCGATCAAAACGGCTGTTGAAAAAACGGAGTACGGGCTGGAAATTTCCTACATCCCCAAAGAGATTATGCAGGAGATCGAGGGAAATAGAGAAAGTTGGTACGCCGAAGATGTTTGGGACGATCTAAAAGTGCCAAAGCCTTTCAGAAAGCCAGGGTGTTTTTCCAGTATGTACGATCGGTTTACCGGATGTCTTCTACATTGGAGCTACGGGAGACATGTCTATGCAGACAAAGTAATCATTTGCCGGCCTGGCAAAGACAATGTTGTGTATTTCATTACAACAGTAGATGCAAAGGGGAAAAGTTTAACTTTGCCTGGTCCCCGTTTTTATTGGTGATCAAACACAGTGACTTTCGGTTGATGTTAGTTCTGCTAAGAGGAACTTTTAAACTACAAGAACTGTGGGGAGTATAGCTAGGTAGTGTTAACTCAAAGAGAGAAGCTTCGAGTCAAGATCGTCTACCTACCACAGTACTTGCCTAAAGGACTTGTGTTACAGTGTTTTCTGCCACTAGGTGGTGAAAGTTTGCACAACAGAGATTGAACTTTTGCACTTAGCCACTACAGACACAGAAAGGGAAATAAAGTGTAATTTCTAAGGAAATGGGGCTTTGCTTCCTACAGTATGTGCTAGTTTGTGTGTTTTTGTTCTTTTGTGTGTTTTGTTTCAGGACTCAACTGGATCTACTATCAAGCTGGTGAAGAGTGGGTGGCCTAGATAGATAGTTAGGTGTTGGGAGTTATGTTGCTGAAACTTTTGTGAAACTGTTAAGTGTACAATGTGTTGTTATCTTACCCTTTTCTGAAAAGTAAGGTCAATTTACCTAATAAACACTTCAGTGCTGAGTGATCCACAAGGTGTGCAGGTAAAAAGCTGGAACCACCATTTGAGTCAATCCGCCCCAGAATGGCTTATAAGAGCTAGTCTGCCACACCCACCAACATCACGTAGGCGTGCACTATGGAGAGTAAGCAACTGCGCCCCCAAACAAAACAGTGCCAAAATGTTCCTCCACCTGGCTGCTAGATGTAAAAGGCGATGGAAAACGGCGGCGACAAAGACGTGGCGCGGCAGTTCCATTTCATAAGATGTGATTGATTTATGCTGCACTTTCATTTTATCTTACCCATCTCTTTGGTTGATATGGTTTCTTAATAATCTTAATTTTCTATGTACTTCACCTTTTCAATCATTCTAACTTTCTACTCTCACTAATTTAACCTTATCTATACACTCATTAGCATCTCATTACCCTATCCTTTACCAAGATTAGGACAGATGACCCTTTGTACCACATAATATGAGTTTCCAATCTATTTTAAAATCTCACTTTTGTTTCTAGCACTTATGGTCATTTTTGACCATTATCTTTTGGAATTTCCTTTCTTGGAAACCATCTTTGTCCAGTCCCGGTCTGCCTTAATCACCTCAGCTCCTACCAGTGATACCCCTAGGGGTTTTTCTGACTCATGTTGGCACATTGCTACTGCATAGATACAGATAATGTAAGTACTTTTGAGAGTGGTTTTGGGGGGTTTATCCTAGGCAAGATTACTTCTAATTACCTTATTTTAATCTCCTTTCCGTGACAGGGTCAGACCTTACAGATATTCTTGTTACTATTATACTACAGCATTCAGTTTTCCACGTGCATGCTCCTGAAGAGTGGATGAATCCACAAAATGCATAGAGCTATTATATGTCATGTTTTTATGCCAACTATATGTTTTACTTATTCAATGATCACTTGTAACATGTGATTTGTATTATTAGTGATAGTGATCCATTGAATGGAATATATTGGTTTTCTTTGTGTACTCATGATTACCCTTGTGCAACTTACCACAGATTTTTCAATACATTTAAATGTTTTACACCTGCCTGCTTCATTCAAAGTCCCAATCCCCAGTCCTCCTGTTTGTTTCAATTAGATAGGGATGGAGGCAATTGACCTTACCCGGTCACCGCCTCATTTAAAGTCCCAACGTTCTCTTTTTCTTCTTTTATGCAACCTACTCGGAGGTACTGATCCCTGAAATTATGAAGTTATACAAACATATATATGAAAACGGAACCCTACCTGAATCCCTTTGCCTAGCAGTGATCATTGTGCTCCCCATAGGCATGTGCACAGGGTGTGCCAGGTGTGTCTGGGTACACCCTAATCATGATGTACAGATTTCCCCTGCTGCTTGGATGCAGAGAAAGACTGGGGAATCTCTGTCCTCTCTCTGTCTCAAAAGTGTGACATCAGGGGACTGATATTTCACCAAAGCCCCACCAAATAGGGCTCCTAAAATTTTTTAAAAAACAATAATAATTATTGTAAAGAAAATTGTGAAAATGTATAAAATTGTAAAAAGGTTATAATAAAAAAAGAATAAAAATAAACTACTGGCACCAATCTCTGTCCTACTGACACTGTCCACTTCTCTACTGACATCGTCCACTGTTCTTCTGACATTGTCCACTGCTCTACTGACATTGTCCATTGCCCTTCTGACATCGTCCACTGCTCTTCTGACATCATCCACTGCTCTTCTGACATCGTCCACTGCTCTTCTGACATTGTGCATTGCCCTACTGACATCGTCCACTGCTCTTCTGACATTGTCCACTGCTCTTCTGACATTGTCCATTGCCCTACGGATATCGTCCACTGCCTTTCTGACATCATCCACTGCTCTTCTGACATCGTCCACTGCTCTTCTGACATTGTGCATTGCCCTACTGACTTCGTCCACTGCTCTTCTGACATTGTCCACTGCTCTTCTGACATTGTCCACTGCTCTTCTGACATTGTCCATTGCCCTACTGACATTGTCCATTGCCCTACTAACATCGTCCACTGCTCTACTGACATCGCCCACTACTCGTCTGACATCGTCCACTGCTCTTCTGACATCATCCACTGCTCTTCTGACTTCGTTCATTGCCCTACTGCCCATATATACATACACACATGTGTTTGAGCTTTGGGGTGCACACGCTAATGCAGTAGGCTGCGCACACCTATGGTGCACCCCAAACAAGGCAAAAATCCTCAATACCCCGATTCATACCGTCCAATCTCATTATTACAGGTGGACATTAAAATATTGGCAAAAGTGCTTTTTTTGTACTGCATGACATGTACCGCGCCTATATGCTTTACTTACAAATAAATCCCAAATCATTCTATCCCTTATTCATCCTGATCAAATGGGATTCATACCTGGCAAAAACACAGCCATGAATATCCGCCGCCTCCACATGAATCTCCAAGCTTGCCTTGATGCAGTTGGTACCAGAGCAGTGATAGCGTTGGACACCGCTAAGGCGTTTGACTCTGTGGAGTGGGGCTACTTATGGGAGTGCCTAAGAGGCTTTGGGTTTGGCCCTAATTTTGTCAAATGGGTGCAGCTATTATATTTCTCTCCGGAGGCATGAGTGGCAGTGAACGGTTGGACTTCGGACCCCTTCCTCCTTGGGCGTGGTACCCGGCAGGGGTGCCCACTATCCCCACTGTTATACACACTTGCCGTGGAACCACTGGCCATCTCACTTAGAATGAATCCAAAAATCCATGGTCTTCGGTTGGGCCCTCTTGTGGAGACGGTGAGCCTATACAAGGATGGCATGCTTCTGTACCTACCGGACACTGGCCCGTCTCTACAGACTGCCCTCCAGACCATCGAGGAATTTGGAAAACACTCAGGATTACGCATAGTAGGAAGCTAGGTTGGGGAAATCAATTTGAATCTACCATATAAGAAAGTCATCTACCGACACCAGGGCTGTCCCACCAAATATAATAAGGTCTGGGGTAGGTGGCTCGACATCTCGGATACATGTACTGAATAGCCCTGTACTCCTGGACCAACATAGGGGTACGAAAAATACCTCAAGTCTCCTGTAAGAATTACAATCTACTGCAATCTGATAAACATTTACAGGCTTCCCCAGTACAGGGTGATGTATTATAACCTGATAAGTGCGATTGGGCACTGACTTGAAGCTGTATTACGATGTGCAATAGACACATAAGGTAATACATATGTTTGTGATTAATTTGTATCTTTTTTTTGTACTGCATGACATGTACCGCGCCTATATGCTTTACTTACAAATAAACTTAAGAATTAGGTGTGGCCTCTTATAAATAAACAAAAAACAGGAATATATGAACTTGTACCATCATCCAGGAATCAAGTAGTATAGAGATTGGGAGCCTAATCCCCAACTAGGCTACCAGAAAAATGTGGGGGCAGTTTGGACTATTGCGGTACAGTAAAAGCAGTACAAAAAATAATATAAAACATATATATATATATAAACAGTTGCAGGTGATTTTATTGATGCCAAAGAACAAGTCATCATTTTTTACATATAAAAACATAGTAACGTTCACATTATGTCACCAATAGGCAGTCACAATAAAACAATTGATCACAGATATCATTTTCCTCTACTAGTTTCGCGGACATAGACCGCTTCATCGGGAGGTTTATCTGTGATTAGATCAAAAAAGAAACAAACATGATGATCGAAAAGTAGAAAAATAAAACATTCTCATACAGCATCATAATTAAAAACAGTCTTTTGGGAATACGACGGGGAAAGAGCAAGGTGCTTACCCGTGCTCCAGAAGGACTCAAGCTCATAACGCTACCACCTAAAAAATGGTCCCCCGCGGCAACTCGGGGGAGCTACACAATGTGATGATTGGAATCTGAATAGGATGGAATAAAAAGGGAGTCGGTATAGTGTCAGCTAATCAGGGTGAAGGAATAATAAAATAAGTGAAAAGATGATTGTGGAAAAACACTGTGTGAAACTAGTCGGCCAAAAAAGGGGAAGGAAATTGCACAGGTGCACAACGATTGTGAAAAAACTAAAACAGTGGAATGTTGGGTGAAGGTGAATTGGTGAAGAGTGAAAACGATAAAACAATTGATAAGTGAAACACAGTCAAGGTGAAGAAATAGGATCGCTGTGTAATAGAAATACAAGGGGAAAAAAAAGGGGGAGAAAGAAAAAGGAGGGGGGAGAGAAGGGGTTAGGGAAGAGTAGAAAAGAGGACATGGGGCAAGACGGAGGACAAAAGAATAAGAAAGAAAAGAACAAGGGTAAAAAGACAGGAAATAGGGATGGGAAAGAACACTTAAGAGGGGAAAGGGGGGAGAAACAGAGGGAAAAGAAAGTGAGCGAGCATGCGCGATGTGGAGAGGAAATGGGGGGGGGGTGAGGGGAAGAAGGAAGGGAGGATTGAAGGGGAAAAGAGGGAGGGAAGACGAAAAAGGGGATTGGGACATTATAGATGAAAATAGACAGAAAAGTGTTGAGTGAAACTGGTGTAAAGTGGCGTAAATAAGGAGAAGCGGAATATACCTGGTAGTTGATAAAGTTAAGAAAATCCCGGAAAGGGCAACCCATTCAAGGGATAATAGCAGTGTGTGGCCCCAGTATTGTTGCCATAAAGACCACAGGCCAGAGTGGAAGCATGGTAAAACTTATCCACCCCTGCCTGGGTCTACTATAGAGAAAAAAGCGAACAGTAAATAATTGGGTTGACAGAGCCAATAGCAGTATCTAAGGTTAGAGAGTACTGCCTGTAGGATAGTCAGGATATGAATTTAAAAAGGGGCTTACTGGGGGCAACCCTGAACACACCATCACGGGAACTCAGATCCATAACATCACAATACAGGCTCATGCCTGTTATATGTAGCTCCTGACCAAGCGACGCATAGCCAGCGCCAGCGGGCGGCGGTGCGTGACGTCACAGGGACAGGGCTCGCGCACAGTGCACACACAGGGTATTCGCACGCACGCATGCGCACTGGCCCCGTGGCAACACGCACATGACGCCGCCAGGTCAGGGCTCCCGCATAGCGCGCGCGCAAAGGAGTCGCGCGCGAGCATGCGCACTGGCCCCTCGGCCAAAGGGACAAGGTCCCTGCCCGGGCCAGTGCAAGGGGAGGAGCCCGCCCACTTGTTTGAGGGGTGGGACCAACTCCTCCACCAGGGAGCTCACCGGGCTGCCACAGAGGGACGCAGATGGAGCAATCCAAGCCCAAGCTCATCATGGAGGGGGGAAAGAGGGGGAAAGCAGAAAGCTCATTTATAGTGATAGAGGGGGAATAAATTGACAGTAGAGATTAGTAGAGATTTTTTACACAAGGTAAAAGGTTTGTATATCAAGAGTACATGTAATTAATATAGGTGATTGGGATAAGATCCCATGAAGCCAATGCAGACAACACATTCAAGAAAAGTCCAAGGTAAACAGGGGCGAATGACAAAGGACCATGATGAGGTACAACATTGCCCCATGTCCTCTTTTCTACTCTTCCCTCACCCCTTCTCTCCCCCCTCCTTTTTCTTTCTCCCCCTTTTTTTTCCCCTTGTATTTCTATTACACAGCGATCCTATTTCTTCACCTTGACTGTGTTTCACTTATCAATTGTTTTATCGTTTTCACTCTTCACCAATTCACCTTTACCCAACATTCCACTGTTTTAGTTTTTTCACAATCGTTGTACACCTGCGCAATTTCTTTCCCCTTTTTTGGCCGACTAGTTTCACACAGTGTTTTTCCACAATCATCTTTTCACTTATTTTATTATTCCTTCACCCTGATTAGCTGACACTATACCGACTCCCTTTTTATTCCATCCTATTCAGATTCCAATCATCACATTTTGTAGCTCCCCCGAGTTGCCGCGGGGGACCATTTTTTAGGTGGTAGCGTTATGAGCTTGAGTCCTTCTGGAGCACGGGTAAGCACCTTGCTCTTTCCCCGTCGTATTCCCAAAAGACTGTTTTTAATTATGATGCTGTATGAGAATGTTTTATTTTTCTACTTTTCGATCATCATGTTTGTTTCTTTTTTGATCTAATCACAGATAAACCTCCCGATGAAGCGGTCTATGTCCGCGAAACTAGTAGAGGAAAATGATATCTGTGATCAATTGTTTTATTGTGACTGCCTATTGGTGACATAATGTGAACGTTACTATGTTTTTATATGTAAAAAATGATGATTTGTTCTTTAGCATCAATAAAATCACCTGCAACTGTTTATATATATATATATGTTTTATATTATTTTTTGTACTGCTTTTACTGTACCGCAATAGTCCAAACTGCCCCCACATTTTTCTGGTAGCCTAGTTGGAGATTAGGCTCCCAATCTATATTACAAATAAACTTGTTTTGTTTGAAAAAAAAATGGTGTGGGGTCCCCCCTAAAATCCATACCAGACCCTTATCTGAGCATGCAGCCTGGAAGTCAGGGAAGGGAGGGGACAAGCGAGCGCCCCCCCCTCCTGAACCATACCAGGCCCCATACCATCAACATGGGGGGGTGGGTACCCCAAAGCACCTTGTCCCCATGTTGATGGGGACACGGGCCTCTTCCCGACAACCCTGGCCAGTGGTTGTCAGGGTCTGCGGGTGGGGGGCATATCGGAATCTGGAAGCCCCCTTTAACAAGGGGGCCCCCAGATCCTGCCCCCCATGTGATTGGTGATCAGGTACATTGTACCCATCCCCCCCCCCAAAAAGTGGAATGTTAAAAGAAAACAAGAGCCAGTTTTTGACAAGTCCTTTATTGTAAAATAACTCTAAACCATCTTCTCCCCGAGCCTACTCTCCTGCCGCCGTCTCTCCTACCGTCGCCACTCTCGCCACCACCTTCTTCTCCTGCTGCTGTGTTGTTCCTCGTCGCTGTCTTCCTCCTTTGTGTTGCCACCCGCTGTCTGGCATCTCTTACATGTGGCCATTTGATGACATCACCCGGAGAGACTGTCCCCTCTTTTTTATATTAGCGGGTAACCGGCGGCGAGGAAGAACACAGCAGCGGGAGAAGACGGCAGCAGGAGACAATGGTGGCGGGAGTGATGGTGACAGGAGAAGAAGGCGACAGAAGATGGCAGCGAGGGAGACAGCACCAGGAGAAGATGGTGGCAGGAGAGGCGGCTTGGGGAGAAGACAGCTCAGAGCTATTTTGCAATGGACTTGTCATAAACCGGCTCTTGTATTTTTTTACATTTCACTGCTTTTTTTGATGAATGGGTACAGCCCTGCTCAAAAGAGCTTACAACCTACAAGGGTAAGACACTAAAAATTTGACACCACTTCAGCCCAGGAAGGATTTGCCCCCTTAATGACCAGGCCATTTTTTGCGATACGGCACTGCATTGCTTTAACTGACAATTGCGCGGTCGTGCGACGTTGTATCCAAACAAAATTTACGTAATTTTTTCCCACAAATAGAGCTTTCTTCTGGTGGTATTTGATTACCTATGCAATTTTTATTTTTGCGCTAGAAACAAAAAAAGAGCGATAATTTTGAAAAAAAAAAAAACTATATTTTTTAGTTTTTGCTATAATAAATATCCCAACTTTTTTTTTTTTAATCTAATTTCTTCATCAGCTTAGGCCGATATATATTCTACACATAAATAATAAGCGTATATTGATTGGTTTGACAAAATTTATAGTGTCTACAAAATAGGGGATAGATTTATGGTTTAAAAAAAAATGAAAATTCGTCCAAATTTTAATTCAGAACCACACACATCTATCGCCTATCAGTGCCCATCAGTGCTGCATATAAATGCCTCATTATCAGTGCCGCCTCATCAGTGCCAATCAATACTGGCTCATCAGTGCCCATCAGTGCAGCCTCATCAGTGCTCATCAGTGAAGGAGAAAACTTATTTATTTACAGTTTTGTATCAGAAACTAAGAAAAACGTATTTGTTTTCGGTCTTTTTTTTATTTGTAGCGCAAAAAATAAAAATCCCAGTGGTGATTATATTCTAGTCTATTCTGTTCTTTTATTTTCTATTCTATTTTGTTCTATTTTACTCTATTATATTCTATTCTTTTATTTTCTGTTATATTCTTTTCTATTCTATGCTACCAAAGAAAGCTGTATTTGTGGGAAAAAAATTATAAAAATGTTGTTTGGGTACAGTGTTGCGTGACCGTGCATATGTCAGTCAAAGTGTGAGAGCGCTTAAAGCTGAAAATTTGCCTGGGCAGGAAGGGGGTGAAAGTGACCTGTATTACATAGTTACATAGTAGGTGAGGTTGAAAAAAGACACAAGTCCATCAAGTCCAACCTATGTGTGTGATTATATGTAAGTATTACATTGTATATCCCTGTATGTTGTGGTCGTTCAGTTGCTTATCTAATACTGAAGTTGTCACGTACCTTGATTGTGTGCCTGACGTGTAGATGAGAGGGCCTCTCTTGCCGGCTTGTGGGACCCTGAGGTGGCCTAGGATCAGTCCAGTACCGGTATGGCTGGATGCTCGTGGCTGGAGATGCAGCAGGCAGACTGGTAGCCCAGAACCGTGGCAGACTGGATCGCAGATGGAACAGGAACAGGTGTGATTCGCAGAGCAGAGTCGTAGCAGGCTGGAAGAGTAGATGCAGAGTCAGGCAGGCCGGGTCGGTAACGTTCTGGTGGATCAGGCAGAGCAGCAGGCAGAAGAGAAGTCCAAGAAACAAGCCAGAGTCAGGGTATCAAGCAGACAAGGTTAGTAAGAGCAAGCTGGGTCAAGGATCAGAGGTCAGCACGGATAACAGGTTTCAGGAGACACAGGAGCTGCAGACCAAACAGCAAGGAGTCTTTGGTGTGTTCACTTTAAATAGCCCCCTTGGCACCAACATTGGCACCACATGTGAGCGCACGTGTGTGCATAGAGGCACGTGTGCACGCAGGTGTGTGCACAGGCGCACGTGTGTGCACGCCGTGAATGTGCGCAACTGTTGTGCAATTCCTGCTGCACAGTCATGCCTTCCCTGACAGAAGTGGTTAAGAAACATTGGTGCACTTAGCGACAGTCCTGCTGAACCTGTATGCAGTTAAGGTATATCATAGGGGAGATATAGCCTTTGCGGAAAGCCCCCTCACCAGCTCCCCAGAGTACAGCTGCAGAAGTCCACTGTAGAAGGGGGTCACCTCACTCTTACCTGCAAGATCTGTGAATTTTTTATTCATTACCAGGACGCTGATTGGCATCAGGGTCAGGAAAGGGGAACAGCTAAATCTCTTGGCAGCAAGTGTCAACCAGTAGTGTCATAGGGTATTAAAAATAAACAGTGGGACAAAGATTTACAAACAGTGGCATGCTAAATTATGATCAGTGGCGGCTGGTGCCCAATATTTTGGGGGGCTAACTTTACTGTTGTCTTATTTTTTATTTCAAAAAAGTGTATTTTTTCCAAAAAAAGTGCACTTGTAAGACAGATGCGCAAATATGATTTGACAGAAAGTATTGCAACGACCGCCGTTTTATTCTCTAGGGTGTTAGAAAAAAATGTATAATGTTTGGAGGTTCTAATTCATTTTCTAGCAAAAAAAAATGTTTTTAACTTGTAGACAACAAATTTCAGTAAGAGGCTCGGTCCTTAAGTGGTTAAAAAAATGGTCTCTTTGCAGCATGGTTGGACAGTGCGTAAAGGGGGAAGGGGAAAAAAATGGGAATTTAAATGAGGCATACATATGGTGATATGTGCCTCCATCCCTGGATCACTGAAACATGGGGCAAGCTCATGTCCATGCTAACATTGCGACTAAGGCACAATTAGAACTGGACCAATTGCCCCTTATACTAGGTCCCTTGGGGGATTCTGCATGGATTTAAGAATTATAGTGATGCTTCTTGTTTAAGGGACCATCTATAGTTGTGTTTAAATGCACGTGTTCACATATGCTAAGGTGCATGTGTCCTGGTTCCCCATAATAAAGATAAATGATTAACATGTGGCCCCAGGTGAGATCAGGCTCCACATTCCACAATCAAATCTCAAGTGCTTGGTCGGTTAGGCTCATCTCCACTGAAGCAGTTAATTGTACCAGCAACAAGAACACCAAGCAGTGCAGAGGCAGCCAAATAATCAGCAAGAGTCCATGCTCAGTAATCAGTCTAAAGCCTCGTACACGCGGTTCGACTGTCGTACGACCGAGCATCTGATTTTTGTCAAAAGCACGTGTGCAGGATTTTGTCTAGCATACTAACTATCTGCAAATTGTCATTTGGCAAACACGAACGTAGTGACGTACTATGAGAGTATAAAGAGGACGTTTATTTCTCGAGCGCCACCCTTTGGGTCCATTCTGCAAATTTTGTGTTAGTAGAAGTTTGTTGAGCATTGATTCGCGATTTTCAGATCGTTCCTGATCTATCGTTCGTCAACCAGCCATGAAATAAGAGGAGAGAACGTGCTATTATTATGCTGGTTAGTGGCAATACCAGCCACATGAACCCCAACAGCCACGCTGGTCTGGAGATTATCACCCATACCCCCTTTCTAATTTCTATTATTTTGTGTATTTTTTTGGTAATGTTTTGTTTTGTTATATTTTCTTAGTTTTTTTCTGCATGGAATGCACTTTTTTGTTAAGTTATTTTTATTTGGATGGCAGATAGCATCTCTAATTTAATTTCTGTTGTTTTTTTTTGTGCACAATAAAAAAATTGTGTAGAATAATACTTAGCTATGTGTTTTTCTTAAAATGACAGTTTGGGAGTAGGCAGTTACATTAAAAACAACACAATGTTAAATTAACAAGGGCCACCAACATAGTTGTATTTTTGATTTTAAAAACTGAGGGATAATTTTGTTGTGGTAACTTCCCCAAAAATTAAACAACCATAATATTAATATTATTTATATCACTACAAAACAAATGCTTTTTAAAATGCGTTTGGCATAACTACATCAGTATCACCAGCAAAGCGTTATTATGCCATTAAAGAAGATGAGAATGTGCGCTGCATTTCGACATTTCATCAATTACCACGTCACGAATGTTAATTCTAGATTACGAATGGTAGTTTACAAGATTAAACTCTTCCGGCTCGTTCCTTGATTCCGATCATGCGTGTTTGTACTTTCGACTTTTGTGTGACAATTTCTGTACTGACCATCTGAAAATCGGACATTGAGCTGTCCTTCATCAAAAATGTACTAGTCTGTTCATCCAGCTTTTGTCTGACGAAAAAGTGAAATTGGCTGCCGAAAGCACCGTACTAACGATTCGAAAATCAGCAGACAGCTCGTCGTACGAATTTTACCATCTGATTTACGTATGGTGTGTACGGGCCTTAAGGCCTCATACACACTGGACGTTTTTACAGCTGCTGTTTTTGGCTTCAGATAATTTTTTTTGCAGTCAATAAACTCCCCAACATGTTATCCTATGTGTCCATGCACACATAAGCTGTTATCAGCAGTTTTTGGCAGGGGCGCTTACTAGCTGGAAAAAAAAAACAGAACTAGTGGGTTTTGAGAGGAGTTTTTCAGCTGTACAGATGCTCTAACTCTGAAAAAAGATCAAAACAGCGTAAAAATGTCAAAAAAACACAGAACAAGGCTATTTGGCATGTATCAACATTTTCGAGCCATAAGCTTTAATGGGAGTATAGTTTTGCTAAAAACCGCTACAGCTAAAAAAATGCTACTACAAAAATGCTGAAAAACTCACTCTACAGCTAAAGCTTTCTACAACTAACGTTACTGGCTTTTTTATAACGTTCAGTGTGCATGAGGCCTTATGCCCCATACACACGGTCGGATTTTCCGACGGAAAATGTCCTATCGGACAATGTTGTCGGAAATTCCGACCGTGTGTAGGCTCCATCGGACTTTTTCCGTCGGATTTTAAGACGGACAAAGTTTTATCTCCTGCTCTCAAATTTTCCGACAACAAAGTCCTATCGGACTTTTTCCGATCGTGTGTAGCGAATTCCGACGGACAAAGTGCCACGCATGCTCAGATCACATTACAAGACCAAAGCTATTGGCTACTAGCCTCTACGTAGTCCTGTCGTAGGCAACAAACGTCACCACGTTCGGAATGATCGGATTTTCCGACAACTTTGTCCGACCGTGTGTATGCAACACCAGTGTCGGACAAAATCCGTCTGAAAAAATCAGATGGATTTTGTGTTCGGATTTTCCGACCGTGTGTACGGGGCATAAGAGTTGTCTTTTTGGAAGTTTATTTGCTTAGTAAAACTTAGACAGGGAGTTAGGGTACTGCAGGATACTCCAAAAAATATATTGCTAGCAGAGGACACCTCTTACTTAGCAGCAATAGCACTAGTATAGGTAGACTTAAATAACCCACGGTTCATGGCTGGGGACCATAAAACTGAATGTATACAAGCAAAGGCAGACTTGGATAGACCATGGTTCAAGGCTGGGGACCATGAATAAGCCTTAGTACAGATAAAGAGGCTTTACTCAGGTTCCTGGTCCTCAATTAGTTCATAAGTACAGCCTCCAGCGAGGTAGTCCAATATTCAGTCCAAAGAGCTCCCAGGGACAGACAGCTCCTCCCTCCTTTCAGCTTGCAGATCCATCCCCACAGGGGAAAAAAGACAATCTCCTCAGGGTTCCAGATTAGTTTTATTTTTTTGAATTCTTTTTATTAAGATTTTACATAACAAGTACAGTAGAATAGCGTAGGCACATTACCCATGCTAACCAACTGGCCACGCAGGGCCATCATACAGACAAAGAAACCACTATACTAAACAAAACAATACCACTAACTATATAAGAGGTAAAAATATTTCTATAACCCCCCCCCCCCCCAAACCCGAATAGAAATATAAAAATATAAAAAAAAATAAAGAAAAGCTCTGCCCCAATGGGAGGCATCCAGCCGACTGCTGTCTCTTGGTTTTGACAGCTTCTATATAGAAGCTGTCCCCCCCTTACATAACAAGTACAGTAGAATAGCGTAGGCACATTACCCATTACCCAGAATAGCGTAGGCACATTACCCATGCTAACCAACTGGCCACGCAGGGCCATCATACAGACAAAGAAACCACTATACTAAACAAAACAATACCACTAACTATATAAGAGGTAAAAATATTTCTATAACCCCCCCCCCCCCCCCCAAACCCGAATAGAAATATAAAAATATAAAAAAAAAAAAATAAAAGCTCTGCCCCAATGGGAGGCATCCAGCCGATTGCTGTCTCTTGGTTTTGACAGCTTCTATATAGAAGCTGTCCCCCCCTTCCTGAACCCGCCTCGATGAGACGTAAACGGATGACCCCACCCCCTCTGACATTACGTGATGTCACGTGACATCAGAAGGGGCGGGGTCACCTGGTTATGTCCCATCAGGGCGGGTTCAGGAATGGGGGGCGCTCGTCGTCCTTCCCTTTCCTGGCCTGCCATGGCTGCTTGCTCGGATAAGGGTCTGGTATGGATTTTGGGGGGGGACCCCGACGCCATTTTTTTTTTTACATTTTGGCACGGGGTTCCCCTTAAAATCCATATCAGACCTAAATGGCCTGGTATGGATTTTGGGGGGACCCCCACTCCATTTTTTTTGTGGCAGGGTTCCCCTTAACCACTTCATTACATTGTGTTATATATACTACACTGTCTGCACTGACTGAATATAGAGTCTACACTGAATATCTATTCTACACTAACTGCAGAGTATATATATATATATATACTAGACTGTGTATATATATATATATATATATATATATATATATATATATATATATATATATATATTAAATACACTGCCACTAACTAACCTGCCTGCCTAATCTAGCTCAATCTATCTCCATCCACAGTCACACACCATATACAGCCGCTATGTAAGTAGCCTTACCTTATATAGTGTGGGCGTGGACTTAGCCCCCCTGAGCCATGATTGGCCACAGGCGCCCTGCCTTTGGCCAAATATGGCTCTCGCAGTAGAGCGTGCTGTGAATGGCCAAAGCATGGAGGTCAGGTGCATGCTTTGACCAATCATCAGACATCAATGCGCTGCTCTCACAGTGCATTATGGGGAGTTCCGCAGCGCTCGAAGTTGCCACGATCGGTCACCGATCGGTCCCCTCCCCCAGTCAGTCCCCTCCCCCCACAGTTAGAATCACTAATATAGGGAACATATTAACCCCTGCAGCGCCCCCTAGTGTTAACCCCTTCCCTGCCAGTCACATTTATACAGTAATCAATGCATTTTTATAGCACGGATCGCTGTATAAATGTGAATGGTCCCAAAAATGTGCCAAAAGTGTCCGATATGTCCGCCGCAATGTCGCAGTCATGATAAAAATCGCAGGTCGCCGCCATTACTAGTAAAAAAAAAATAATAATAAAAATGTCATAAATCTGTCCCCTATTTTGTAGACGCTATAACTTTTGCGCAAACCAATCAATATACGCTTATTGCGATTTTTTTTTTACCAAAAATATGTAGAAGAATACGTATTGGCCTAAACTGAGGAAAAAATTTGTTAAAAAAAATTTGGATATTTATTATAATAAAAAGTAAAAAATATTATGTTTTTTCAAACTTGTCCCTCTTCTTTTGTTTATAGCGCAAGAAATAAACGGCACAATGCCGCACATATGGTGGGAATACCCCAGAATACGCACTTTCTGGAAAAAATTATTAAATTTAATGGATAAGATAGTGGGAAAATAAAATACTTGGAAATTAAAAAAAATGAAAAAATTATAATCTTGACCTAGTAGGACGAAATTCAAATGGAGTAGGAGGTTGAGGTGGCGGTGGATGTGGCGGTGTAGGTGGAAGCGGCGGTGGAGGAGGACGAGGTAGCCAACATTGGTTCAAAAATACAACAATGGCTGGGTAAGGCTAGTGGTGAATGATGTGTCGAATTCTGTCCCCCGTCGCATAGTGTCCGCCCTGTACTGCGCTTGCTCAGTACGTAGGACAAGGGGATTTTGAAACTCTCCGAAGACGATGCGCAGTGACTCCAGGTTCAAGCCACATCATCCAAGGTTGAAGCCTAGCGAGCCCGTGAGGGGTCCTGTTACTATGTGCTACCGTATGTCCACTTGGATGGTCGGGCTTGAACCTGCACTCACTGCGCAGGTGACATTCATCTTTGGAGATTTTGTGAATCTCTTTGTCCTCCGTACTGCGCAAGCACTGCACCTGCGCAGTAAGTGGCCGGACACTATCCGATAGCAAGACAGTTTTCGTCAGAACACCGGTATATGTGTCTATTCTGCACAAGGTACGGCCAAGTCCTGTGGGATCCATGCCTGGTTCATTTTATGAACGTGAGCTTGTCCACATTGGCTCTGGACAGGCGGCTGCGCTTGTCTGTGATAACGCCCCCTGCCGTGCTAAATACACGGTCAGATAATACACTGGCGGCAGGGCAGGCCAGCACCTCCAAGGCGTAAAGGGCAAGCTCAGGCCATGTGTCCAATTTGGAGACCCAGAAGTTGAAGGAGGCAGACCAGTCATGCAGTACGTGTAGGCGTGTGCACACATACTGCTCCACCATGTTGGTGAAATGCTGCCTCCTGCTAAGACGTTCCATCTCAGCTGGTGGTGCTGGTTGTTGTGGCGTGCTGACAAAGCTTTTCCACATTCCGGCCATGCTAACCCTGCCTTGCGAGGTGCTGGCGGTGCCCCGGCTGCGTTGGCGACCTCTTCCTCCTCCTCTGCCTTCACCTTGTGCTTCCACCGTACCCCCGCTTCCAAGTGGGAATGCCACCAGCAGCGCGTCTACCAGCGTGCGCTTGTACTCGCGCATCTTACGATCACGCTCCAGTGAGGTAATTAAGGACGGCACGTTGTCCTTGTAACGAGGATCCAGCAAGCTGGCCACCCAATAATCAGCACCAGTTAAAATGTGGGCAACTCGGCGGTCGTTGCGGAGACACTGCAGCATGTAATCGCTCATGTGTGCCAGGCTGCCCAGAGGCAAGGAAAAGCTGTCCTCTGTGGGAGGTGTATCGACTGTGTCCTCTGTATCCCCCCAGCCACGCACCAGTGATGGACACGAGCTGGTCTGGGTGCCACCCTGCTGTGAACATGGTTCCTCCTCCTCCATCTCCTCCTCATACTCCACCTCGTCATCCTCCAGAACTGTGCCCTTGCTGCCAGACAATTGTGTACCTGGCGCTTGTTGGTGCAGGAACCCACCCTCGTAGCCACTTGTAAATGACTGCCCTGAAAGCCTTGGAAATGAACCCTCTTCCTCCTCCTCCTCCTCCTCCTCCTCCTGTGCCACATCCTCTTCCATCATCGCCTGAAGCGTTTTTTCAAGGAGGCATAGAACTGGGATAGTAACGCTGAGAACGGCGTCATCGGCACTGGCCATGTTGGTGGAGTACTCGAAACAGCGCAACAAGGCACACAGGTCTCGCATGGAGGCCCAGTTATTGGCGGTGAAGTGGTGCTGTTCCGCAGAGCGACTCACACGTGCGTGCTGCAGCTGAAACTCCACTATCGCCTGCTGCTGCTCGCACAGTCTGGCAAGCATGTGCAAGGTGGAGTTCCACCTTGTGGGCACATCACATATGAGACGGTGAGCGGGAAGGCCAAAGTTACGCTGCAGCGCTGACAGGCGAGCAGCAGCAGGGTGAGAACGCCGAAAGTGCGCACAGACGGCCCGCACTTTCTGCAGCAGCTCTGGCATATCGGGGTAATTCTTAAGGAACCTCTGGACCACCAAGTTCAGCACATGCGCCAGGCAAGGGATGTGCGTCAAACCGCCTAGGCCCAGAGCTGCTACGAGATTTCACCCATTATCGCACACCACCAGGCCGGGCTTGAGGCTCACTGCCACCAACCGCTCATCGGTCTGTTGTTCCATGTCCCTCCACAACTCCTGCGTGGTGTGGGGTTTTTCCCCCAAACAGGAAAGTTTTAAAACTGCCTGCTGTCGTTTAGCCCTGGCTGTGCTGAAGTTGGTGGTGAAGGTGTTACGCTGACCGGATGAGGAGGCGGTAGAGGATGAGGAGGCGGAGTAGGAGGAGTTAGCAACAGGAGGCAAACTGAAGTGCCCTGCAATCCTCGGTGGTGGAAGGACATGCGCCAAAGTGCTATCTGCCTCAGGCCCAGCCGCCACTACATTTACCCAGTGTGCTGTTAGGGAGATATAACGTCCCTGACCGTGCTTACTGGTCCACGCATCCGTAGTTAGGTGGACCTTGCCACAGATGGCGTTGCGCAGTGCACACCTGATTTTGTCCCCCACTTGGTTGTGCAGGGAAGGGATAGCTCGCCTGGAAAAGTAGTGGCGGCTGGGCACGACGTACTGTGGGACAGCCAATGACATCAGCCTTTTAAAACTCTGCGTCTCCACCAGACGGAATGACAGCATTTCAAAGGCGAGGAATTTTGAAATGCTGGCATTCAGGGCCAGGGATCGCGGGTGGCTAGGGGGGTACTTCCTCTTCCGCTCCAGTGTTTGGGAAATAGAGAGCTGAACGCTTCCATGGGACATTGTAGAGATGGTTGGTGACCCAGGTGGTAGTGTTGCTGGCAGATCCTCTGTTTGCGGGTTGGCAGGTGTCACTGTTGCTACAGAGGTGGATGAAGAGGCCGAGACTGCAGCAGAAGAGGAAGCAGGAGGAGCCAGAGACCTTTCTTGGTTTTTGAGGTGTCTACTCCACTGCATCTCGTGCTTTGCACTTAGATGCCTGGTCATCAGTGATGTAAGTAACTGAGTTAAAATAAACTGAGTTACCTAACGCAGTTACTTTAGAGGGTAACGAGTAATCTAACTGATTACTTTTCCCCTCATGGTAACTCAGTTCCCATTACTTTGGCTTAGTTACCCCAATTACATCTACCGCCACTACTGGCAGTAGTGTAATTCCGGTGTCCTGCCGAAAAAGTTACCCCGCCGGATAAGGACCCTCTGTACTACGCAGGCGAGTGGGCTTGCGCAGTACGAAGCACTACGAAGCTTCCGAAAATTGCCAAACCTAAACAGCTCTGAGTGAACTCTACACCGCGCAGGTGCAGTTAACATGTAATTGTACGAGGCGATGCCGCACGCTCCCGATGCTCGTGCTACTCTGTAAGGGGCGTCTATCGTGTAAGTAAGGGGCGGCTATAGTATTACTGTAACCAAGGGGCGCATTTATTATTTTTGTTATATATTGAGCTCTGCCCATTAATTTAACATTCACCGTCTTCTGTAGCCATCTGCCCCTTACACGATATAATAATAGACCCGCCACTTGCTTACACGCTATAACAGATCTGCCCCTTGGTTAGAGTAATATTAGAGCAGCCCCTTGGTTACACGATATATAACAATAATAATAAATGGGCCCCTTGGTTACAGTAATACTAGACCTGCCCCTTAGTTACACGTATAGAATATTTAAAAAAAAAGTCAGTTACTTTGCTGCGTAACTAATTACTTTTCCAATGTAGTAACTGAGTTACTAACGCAATTACTTTTTGGGAAAAGTAATTTGTAACTTAACTAATTACTTTTTTAAAGTAAGATGACCAACACTGCTGGTCATGCAGGTTGTGCTCAGGTTGAGAACGTTTATGCCTCGCTTCAGGCTCTGATTGCACAGCGTGCAAACCACTTGTGTCTTGTCATCAGCACATTGTCTGAAGAACTGCCACACTAGGGAACTCCTTGGACCTGGCTTTGGTGTGCTTGGTCCCTTGCTGCGTTGGGCAGTAGCAGACGTACTGTCTAGGGGACGGACGCTCCACTTTTGCACCCTGCTCCCTCTTCTGCTGTGCTGGTGGCTCTGTGCGACCACCGCCTCTTCCTCCGGACTACACTGGTCACCTGCATGACGTTGATTCCATGTGGGGTCAAGGACCTCATCGTCCTCCACATCATCTTCCACCCAGTCTTCACCCCTGCCCTCCTTGTCGGTCTGCACAATGGCGAAAGCAGCAGCAGTTGGCACCTGTGTTTCGTCATCATCCGAGACATGCTGCGATGGTCCTCCCATGTACTCATCATGAAACATAAGTGGTTGGGCATCGGTGCACACAATCTCTTCCACTTCTGGGGCAGGGCTAGGTGGATGGCCCTGGGAAACCCTGCTAACAGAGTCATCAAAAAGCAGAAGAGACTGCTGCATGATTTGGGGCTCAGACTGATTGGCTGATTTGCAAGGGGGTGAGGTGAAAGACTGATGGACATCGGCTGCAGGTGCCAACTCTGAACTTTCATCAGGAGACTGGGTGGGAGACAATGTGAAGGAACCGGAGGCACTGTCAACAGCAACCCAATCTACTATCGCCTGTACTTGTCCTGGCCTCAACATTCGTACAGCCTCATTAGGCGCGCCAAAATACCGCTGCAGGCTCTGTCGCCTACTCGCACCTGAGGAAGGTGTTTCACTAGTGCGTGTAGCTGGCACAGATCGACCACGTCCTCTCCCTGCAACAGGAGCGCCACCAGCAGCACCACGACCCCGGCCACGTCCCCTTTTTGATGATCTCCTCATATTTTCAAAATGTATGATCTCGCCCTAAATGGGTGTTTTTGTATATAGAAGAATACACGTTTATGAACACGCAGAAAATGCTATTGGGAAAAAAAAAACACTGCAAAATTAAATTTTTTTGCAATGTTTTTCCAATATCAGAATAAACAGATAGTGTCTAAAGCGTTTATGAAAACGCAGAAAATGCTATTGGGAAGAAAAAAAAACACTGCAAAATTAAATTTTTTTGCAATGTTTTTCCAATATCAGAATAAACAGATAGTGTCTAAAGCGTTTATGAAAACGCAGAAAATGCTATTGGGAAGAAAAAAAACACTGCAAAATTTAATTTTTTTGCAATGTTTTTCCAATATCAGAATAAACGGATAGTGTCTAAAGCGTTTATGAAAACGCAGAAAAATGCTATTGGGAAGAAAAAAAACACTGCAAAATTAAATTTTTTTGCAATGTTTTTCCAATATCAGAATAAACGGATAGTGTCTAAAGCGTTTATGAAAATGCAGAAAATGCTATTGGGAAGAAAAAAAACACTGCAAAATTAAATTATTTTGCAATGTTTTTCCAATATCAGAATAAACGGATAGTGTCTAAAGCGTTTATGAAAACGCAAAAAATGCTATTGGGAAGAAAAACACAGCAAAATTACATTTTTTTGCAATGTTTTTCCAATATCAGAATACACGGATAGTGCCTACAGCGTGTATGTATGAACACGCAGAAAATGCTATTGGGGAAAAAAAAAAAACACAGGAAAATTAAAATTTTTTGCAATGTTTTTCCAATATCAGAATACACGGATAATGTCTACAGCATGTATGTATGAACACGCAGAAAATGCTATTGGGAAAAAAAAAAACACAGCAAAATTAAATTTTTTTGCAATGTTTTTCCAATATCAGAATACACGGACAGTATCTAAAACGTGTATGAACACGCAGAAAATGCTATTGGGGAAAAAAAAAACACAGCAAAATTAAATTTTTTTGCAATGTTTTTCCAATAGCAGAATACACACATACTATGGTGTATCTCTTACTATATGCAGTGTTGGTCCTAATGGTGCACTGAGCTTGCAGGTAAAACTTTTATATTTTGCACTGCACTGCACCCCAGCCAGGGTACAATTGATTTAGGAATCTCTTGAATGATTCTCTCTGCCTCTTTCTCTAGCTATGTAGATCGCTCACTGATCTAACTAATTAGAATAAAAGTTAAGGAATGCTGACTGACTGACTGACTGACTGAATCACACTAACTCCTAAAATCGTCTCAGCAGCACAGGAACCTGTCTATAGCAGAATGACGCTGTGTGCTGTGTGTCTGGACTATATATAGAGGCTGGGTCACATGCTGCACTGCCCAATCACAGCCATCCCATGGCTGTGATGGCTTCTAAGGGCACACTAGTGAAACTACAGTTAATTAGCTGCCCTGCAGCTGTTAAAAAGGCGCCAATACATTGCCAAACACCGGACCCGAACCCGAACTTACAGCCAATAGTTCGGGTTCGGGTCCGGGCCCCGGACACCCAAAAGTCCGGTACGGACCCGAACTTTACAGTTCGGGTTCGCTCAACCCTAATTACAATACATTTGTAAGACAAATCAGCAGGTTGCAAAAACCATGAGCAAAAAAAGTATACGTTCCAGCATTATTTCTCATCCAAAAGACTACAAAAGACCGGTATTTTCATTATACCAACACTCTTAAGATTTAACCCAATCAATTCCAGAACAACAGGTAAGATTCATTAGCACTCAAAGTATGACTCACAAGGAAATAATCCTGTAATCACTTTATATATCTCTTCAAAGTTATCAAGCAGGACGGAAACCACCTTAATGCCCTCTTTAGCGTTTTAGAGAATGTAAAGAAAAAAAAACCTCTGCTGCCATACCTGGGGGCTTCCCTCCTCTCTTCTCCATGCTGTTGACACAGAGAACCCTGGAAGAACCCTGGGAGGAAGTTACATTCCATAGCGTAAGGAGGAAAGTAGGCGGAGCATTAGGCTGCTAAGACCTGCTGCCACTGCCACACTTACTAGTATTGGCGGCCGCAGTTCTATTAAGTGCAGCCACTGGTCTGTCCAAATGTCAGGCCAGTCATTGGCTGCCGGCTGTTATTATCATACCGGCAGCAGTGCCTCTGCTTTATGGGGACGCCAGACTGATTTGCCTCCTGGACCCTGCCCCCCAGCTCAGTCCGTCGCATAAGACTGGCACTACACTAAAAGTGTAGTGCAAGCCAGTGGGAACTTTTTTCGTGCGGGAGCCAGGAGAAGGCTGTTTTTTTTTGTGCGGAAGGCTTTTTTGCTGCCCCCCTTCAAAGTCCTAGGCAAAGATACAGCGTTGCTCCCAACGGTCCCTCACTCTCTTTTGGAACCAAATCTCTCTGTCACTCTTTCCTCCTCAGTTGTCCCTCTTTTTCTTCTGATGTATAGGTATCTCTGAAAATGTACTATTTAACTACCAAAAGTGTTATTCCGCATTTAGGCAGGTTGCCTAGTTCAGCGTAGTTAAGGGCTGTCCCAGTCGCGAGGCCTAGAGTTAACTATGTTTCCTGGGTCTTTCTTGGCTGGCTCTTTGGGTCTGACCCACTGGTTCTGTCTATTATAAAAGGGACAGGAATCCAGACCCGAGAGCACGAGACGAGTGTAGTCACGTCAGAAAAACCCAGGAACACAGCACGAGTCCCTGCTTAAAAGTTGCTTAAATGGGATTACGCTATTTCCGATTCCTTTTTTCTTTTCACCTGATTAATTAAGAGTGGCTGGCACAGACAGGACAGGGAAAGAAGACACTCGTAGAGATTTTAAAGGACTGGCTTGTCTGTGCAACATTTGATCTCAAACTCCTTTTTATATTGGATATTTTATATTTATACTGTGTACCGACTACATAGAATGGACATATGTTAAATAGATTGCTCATGTTATGGGTATAATTATATGTACAAGCGCTGCTGGAGCCTATATGGGCTTGTTTTTTGTTTGAATTTAATCTTGACCCTTCGTTTTTTTTTCTAAAAAAAAGAGTGTGTTTTTACGCAGCAGCTGTTGCCATTAGTTTGGCTGATTGATACTATTGATTTTCATTATTCCAAAAGCGCTTGTTTGTTTGGGAATAGGCCTGGTTTCTCATATATTTTAAAATGTACCGTATTTTTAGTACCGTTCCCAGAATCCGTTCTGCTAGCCTGCTGAATTATGCCAAGTCCGGAGTGCCTGCTATTAAACATCTGGCTTCAGGTGCCTTCTACAGCATAGGGGGATTGCTGGGACCTGCAGTCTGCCCTGAAGATGTCTATTATCATAGACTCAATCAGCTATGGACTCTTACCTGAAGGTATGCTGGGGCAGCCCCAAGCCTGAGTTCAGGATTAGTTTAAGGAAGGACTGTTGCTTTTGTTCTACTGTTATGCCACATTATTTAAGTAAATCTTTTGAAATGGTTTTCTTGACTGGTCTGAAGTTACTAGAGGGGTGCAATGCAAGTAACTGGCACACATAGTCTAAAGCTCAGGTCAGTTTAACACATTGGAGTATGAAGACACAAGTGGTTACCAAGACTAACAGAAGTTTCTCAAGCAGCCTGTTGTAAGTGTACGTCTGTGGCAGGTGGGATAGTCTCTTGCAGGAGGAGCTGTTACCACTCTCTCCTTGAGCGGTTCGTCTCCCATAGCAACAGAAGCATATCAGCATTGCAGAGGGCTTCAGCCTGTGCACAGGTACGGAAGAGGAAAAGTTAAGTGAATGCACACATAGAGTCCATGCTAGGTGCATGGTGAGACTACATTCCGTTACTGGGAGTGAGGTAGCGGAGATACACTGGACAGGTGGAGAGGGCATTGGTTCTGCGTAGCCCTCCTAATGCAACAGTGACTGTAGTGGTATATGTTAACATGAAGAGGGTTAACTAGAATGTAGTCATCTGTTCAAGCAAAGGTACCCCATGTGTAAGGGACCTGTTCTAAGTACCTAGCGTAGCCCAGGAGAACACACCCCAGGGTAGGCCTGCTATGTGACCCACACTTGGTGCCCAACAAGGAGGGGAACATGGATGAAATGTCACTCGCCTACCCTTACACAGACTAAAAGCTTCATCCTATTAAGGCTGCTTTCACACTGAGGCGCTTTTCAGGCATTTTAGCACTAGAAATAGCCTCTAACTAACGCCTAAAAACCGCCTCCCCATTGATTCCAATGTGACTTTTCACACTGTGGCGATGGGCTTGCAGGACGTTCTGAAAAGTCCTGCAAGCAGAATCTTTAGGGAGCGGTAGATACACTGCTCCCAAAATGCTCTGCACATTGACATGAAGTGCCTGCCAAGCGATTCGGTAGTGCCGCAATACGGGCGCTTTTAACCCTTTCTCTTAGCCACTAGCGGGGGTTAAAAATGCCCCGCTAGCAGCTGAAAAACGCAGCTAAAACTAGCGGCAATTTATCACCAACGTCCATCGATTTCAGTGTGAAAGTAGCGTTAAAGCGGAGTTCTGACGTTTTCTTTGTTGCTCTTGGGTGCTGCCGCTGCCATCCACGATAAGGGCATCAGGAAGTGAAGCCTTGCGGCTTCACTTCCTGGTTCCATACTGCGCATGCGAGACTCATAATGCGCTATCCCACTGGTCCCTGCTGTTTTCTGGGACCCGTGTGTCCCCCAGAATACGGCGGGGGGGGGGGACAGGTAGCTATGCCCGGAAGTGGGAGCAAAATACCTGTATTATACAGGTATCTGCTCCACCCTGAAAGGTGCCAAATGTGACATAGGAGAGAGGGAGGATTCCGAAAAGCGGAAGTTCCATTTTTGGGTGGAACTCTGCTTTATGAATAGTAATAAATTCTGGGTTTAATCATGTTTCATGATCCACATAACTAGGTGTGTGGTGGGGTGTCCATTGCCTAAATACATTGTGCTAAAAGGTGTCCCACTTTCTCATCTCAGAAAGTTGGGAGATATACCTGAAATTATTTTTTCCAGGATCATGGCTACAGCCATGATCCTACTATTGTTTTTTTTTTTCTGTAAAAGTGATAACTTTTATAGCTCTCAAAACCCCCCACTGCCACCCAGAGTGGTTACCTGGCTCCCCTGTTCCACCGGGGAGCCTGGGATCATGGTAAACAGTCAGGATGGCTGCCCATAGAAGACAGGGAGGAGCATCCATTCCTCAATCTCCTCTATGACAAATTAACCTGGAAGCGATGAGGATTTCAACACTTCTGCCTTCAGAGCTGTCATTCGGTGGCTGTTACAGCCAGGGAAGAATTTTACCAAGCACAATCTCTGCTTGGTTAGTTACTTTGGAGGGCAGGGGAGAAATTAAAGGTCTAACCCTTTTGTCTCCATAAAGAGTCAAGGTTAAAGTGTTACTAAACCCTTGTTTTTTTTTTTTTACAAATAACAAACATATCATACTTACCTCCTCTGTGCAGTTGGTTTTGCACAGAGTGGCCCGATCCTCCTCTTTTAGGGTCCCTCAGCGGCGCTGGTGGCTCCTCCTCTTCTTGGGAGCCCCACCAGAGAAGCGCTCTCCTTCGGGACACCGGTGCGGGCGCGCTCCGTGTCATTGGATTGGATAACGGAGCCAATGGCTGCGCTGCTATCAATCTGTCCAAACAGGACACGAGACACCGGCCGGAGCTGGTGTGCTCGTTTCTGTTGTGGTAATTACGAGGCTCAGGTAATTAAAAGGGGGGCCCGGGGGCTGCTGCATGACAGGGGGTTTTTCACCTTAATGCATGGAATGCATTAGGGTAAAAAACCTTAAGGTTTACACCCCCTTTAACTGCTTACCACCCGGGAGCTTTGTCGTTCTGACTGGGTGTACCCATACGTCTGGTCAGAACCAGGGCTGCATAGTGGCGCGTTTCTTTGATGGCTGTGTCCCTCGGACAAAGCAAATCACAAATCGGGACGTGGGCACTGTGATTGTCCCTCCCAATCACATAATGGCTGTGTCCAATCACAGCCATCACACAGTGTAATCAGAGACACGTGACACAATCCCAGGCTCCCCGGTGGAACAGGGGAGCCAGGGAACCACTGTGGGTGGGAGTGGGGCGCTTTGAGAGCTATAAAAGTTATCACTTTTACAAAAAAAAAAAATACTAGGATCAATACGAGGAAAAGCGCAGCTAAAACGACGGTAAGGCGCTGCTAAAACTAGCAGCGCTTTACCGCCTACGCCCGGCGCTTTCAGTGTGAAAGTAGCCTTAAGAATATTAAGAAATTCTGTGTTTAATCATGTTTCATGATCCACATAACTAGGTGTGTGGTGGGGGTATGTCCATTGCCTAAATATATTGTGCTAAAAGGTGTCCCACTTTCTCATCTCAGAAAGTTGGGAGATACAAAGCAAATCACAGATCGGGACATGGGCCCTGTGATTGGCCCTCCCAATCACATGATGGCTGTGTCCAATCACAGCCATCACACAGTGTAATCAGAGACACGTGTCTCTGTAGCGGCTCTCCCTGATGAGCTTAGTGAAAGCCATCCGACACAGTACACAAAGCATCATCTGTCCCTGCCCAAGTGTCCCATCAACATCTGTCCCAGTGTCACATTAACATCTGTACCAGTGTCACATTAACATCTGTACCAGTGTACAAAACATCTGTCACAGTGGTGTACTAGTGTCCCATCAACATCTGTCACAGTGTACCAGTGTCTGTCAGGAAAGACGTCTGCATAGTACAGCTGCCGTTTCCATACATACACATGTGCGCAGGTGCCAACAAGGAACGAGTAGAACAGTTGCGGGCACATATGCAAACTCCCATGCGCGAACGCGACTGTGCGTTCGCGTGCCTGTCACTTTACACGAAGTCTGCCAGAGTCTCACAGGTCTTACACAAGCAGTCAAGACCCTGCAGGAGAAATATGCTCAACTGGAGGAACATGTCCATGTTCTGCCTTCATCTGCTACCCCTGCTGCTTCTACTTCTGTGACTGCTCAAACAATGACCAGTGCCAGTCCTGCAATGTTAATGACATTTCCTGAGCCACGAGTAGCAAGCCCTGAAAGATTCTCTGGACACCGGACTAAGTCTAGAGCATTCCGCAATGCCTGTGAGCTCTATTTGTCACTTCAACCACAGACTTTTGCAGTAGAAACTACAAAGGTGGGATTCATCATATCCTTGCTCCAGGGTGAACCCCAAACCTGGGCTCATCGTCTGTTGGAAGAAAAGGACACACAGCTAAATACCATGTCCTCCTTTATTCGGGCAATGTCCCAGTTGTATGAGGACCCACCACAAACTTCTACTGCAGAGTCCTCTCTCCATGCACACCAGCAAGACCGCAGAGTGGTCGAGGACTATGTTACGGACTTCAGATGCTGGAGTGCAGACACCGGCTGGAACAATGCAGCTCTGTGACATCAATTCTGCCTGGGGTTATCAGAAAGTCTGAAGGATGAATTAGCTTGTGTAGGTGTGCCAAGTTCTCTGGAAGATTTAATTACACTATCGATCCAGATCGATCGTCACCTACGAGAATGCAGGTGGGAAAGATCAGCATTACCGTCCCGGCCTGTATGGATGATGCCCAAAGTTCCAGTTCCTGCCCATCCAACACCTGTCAAGTTGGTTCCTGCTGCATCTATGCAACACCTATGCAACTTGGTCTGATTCATCCATCACTTTCCCCAGAAGAACCTTCACAACGTTGGCATGGCAAACTTTGCCTCTACTGTGGAGAAGCCTGTCACTATGTGCGGAATTGTCCAGCTAAACTTCGTAGATGTCTCTCCATCTCTGCAGCAAGCCAGGCACCCCTGTCAGCTCATATTGCGCTTCCTGTCTCCTTCCAGCTTCCAGGAAGAAGCGTGTCATTTACTGCAATCATTGACTTAGGGGCTTGCAGTTGCTTCATTGCGCTTGCAGCTCAACAATGTATTCTTCTCCAGCCTAAGCAACAGGGACTTACCATATTCCTGGAAGATGGCTCTTGTGTGAAATCTGGACTAGGGACAAAGGAAACTCCACTTTTTCTGACTATCACCCCTACCAATCATGAGGAACTTTTACGCCTAAATGCAATCTCTTCACCTCTGTTTCCCGTTATTTTGGGCCTACCATGGCTACAGGCCCATAATCCTCAGATTGATCGGAAATCCGGCAGTATCAATCCCTTTCCTTTGGTCCCCGAACTCTTCCAGAGACTTTGTTCTGCTACCCTCTTCACAAAATTAGACCTGAGAGGAGCTTACAATCTCATCTGCATACAGGAAGGGGATGAGTGGAAGACTGCTTTCCATACCCGTTTTGGCCATTACGAATACCTTGTCGTGCCATTTGGTGTGTGTAATGTGCCAGCCACATTTCATCAACGACATCTTTAAAGACTATCTGGACATCTTTGTCATTGTCTACTTAGATGACATTCTTGTATTTTCCACTTCTCTTGAAATCCACCAGGGTCATGTCAAGAGTGTTATCTGCCGTCTCCACTAGGGAGGAGCCCCGTATTCGATTTGAACCCATGTTCGAATCGAACATCGGCCGTTCATCCGTTCGCCCAAACCAGAACTTTGTGGGCCGTTTGCATCAAATTCGTGTGATACGAACGCCCCACAATGCACTGCGACAGTCGCAGTGCATTGCTGGCTGATAATTGGCCAAGCATGTACTGTGACCCCGCATGCTTGGCCAATCACAGCGCCGGCAGCGAGGAGAGCCATAATTGGCCGCAGGCAGGATGCCTGTGGCCAATTATAGCTCAGGGGGGTTTATTACACGCCCCACGCTATATAAGGCCGCCAGCGCGGCGGCCTTGTGTAGTGTGTTGCAGCATTCATAGAGAGAAGGATAGGCAGGGACAGTGTCAGCTGTGCTTTACTTCTTTAGATAGCGCTGTTACAGTGAGTGTAGTGTTCAGGGAGAGAGCAGGATAGGCAGGGACAGTGTCAGCTTTGCTTTGCTTCCTAACCTAGCACTGTTACAGTCGGTGTAGTTTGCCTCCTGCACACTGCACAGCATACACCTGAATCTACCCCCTCCCCCCCCCATTGCTGGTGTTGTGTAGTTGATTTGTGTAACACAGGCATCTGCCTAATATTCAGTCAGTGTAGTGTGCCTCCTGCACACTGCACAGCATACACGTGAATCTACCCCCTCATTGCTGGTGTTGTGTAGTTGATTTGTGCAACACAGGCATCTGCCTAACATTAACATGACATATTTTGGGTGCGGGGGTTCCCCTTAATATCCATACAAGACCCAAAGGGGCTGGTAATGGGGTGGGGGGGGGGGGGGGGTGATGGGGTAGCCATGCCATTTTCTCAAAGATTTTTATCCATATTGCCAGGACAAGACATTACAATAAAGCCGCAAGCAGTTTTAAATGGCTTTTTTTCCTTTACAAATGTCATTTTGTGCAGGGACAGTTCTAAACATGGGAAACACATTAAAATGACTGCTCCAGAAAAAAATACAGTTTTTAAAACTTATTTTTGCATTGATACATGTCCCCTGGGGCAGGACCCAGGTCCCCAAACACTTTTTAGGACAATAACATGCATATTGGCCGTTATAATTAGCACTTTAGATTTTGAATGTTCGCGTCCATTGTAATTAATAGGGTGCTAACGTTCGTGCGAACTTTCGGTCTGTTCGCAGGTTCTGGTTCTAGTCTCCACCAACATGGACTCTATGCCAAGCCTGAGAAGTGTGAGTTTGAGCAGCAAAGTATTCAGTTCTTGGGCTTGATCATTTCTACCGGAGGGATTGAGGTGGATCCTCAAAAAGTTTCAGCAATCTTGACTTGGCCAGCACCTACAGATAAGAAGGGGATCCAGCGGTTTGTGGGCTTCGCTAATTTTTACCGCAGATTCATTAAGAACATTTCGGCTATTATTACACTGCTTCTGCTGGTCTCCTGAGACCCAGGCTGCCTTTGAGACACTTAAAGGACTGTTTACATCTGCCCCTGTACTAAGCCATCCACACCCAGCACTACCTTATATCCTGGAAGTAGAATGTCAAGCCTGATACGTTGTCATGCATGTTTGAGGACCCTAAGGACTTGCCGGTACCATGTACTATCCTGCCGGCAGGGAACTTCCTGTTGCTACAGACTGATTTTGTGTCACAGCTGAAGCAAGCATCTGCAGTTACCCCCGGTCCTATCAGGAATACCTTACAAGCAAGAGAGGGACTTCTTTGGAGAGGAGATCGAGTCTTTGTCCCAGAAAGTGTTTGAATATCAGTTCTGGGGTTCTGTCATGACCACCCCTTAGCAGGACACCTCGGAATCCACAACAGTGGAATTGGTGCAACGCACATTCTGGTGGCCTGATCTGGAAAAGGACTGTAAAAGCTACGTGAATGCATGCATTACCTGTATTCAAAGTAAGAGCACCCGAAACAAGGCCTGGGGCTTGCTCAGACCTTTGCCTGTGCCTGACAGGCCATGGACCATGATCACCATGGATTTTATAGTGGAACTACCACCCTCTGAGGACTGTACAGACATTTTTGTCATAGACAATCGGCTGTCGGCTATCTCACATCATTATTATGAAGAATTGTGAATTAACCGCTTCCCGACCGCCTCACGCAGATATACTGCGGCAGAATGGCACGGGCAGGCAAAATCACGTACAGGTACGTGGCCCTTTAATTGCCTGCCCGTGGGTCGCGCGCGCGCGCCGCCAGCGGCGCGCTCGCAACCCGGTCGGGAGCTCCGTGACCCCGGCCGCGGGACCAGCGGACCCGATTGCCGCTGGTGTTCCGCGATCGGGTCACAGAGCTGAAGAAAGGGGAGAGGTCTGTGTAAACAAACCTCTCCCCGTGCTTCCTCCACTGCCTGTCATTGATCGGCTGTTCCCGGTCACCGGGAAGGCCGATCAATGACGTCAGACGTCAGCCCCGCCCCCTAATGTAAAAAAACACACACGTCACAGCCCATAACCCCTCCCCTCCCCCTAGTGGTTAACTCTTTCACTGCATGTGTCATTTATACAGGAATCAATGCATTTAAATAGCATTGATTGCTGTATAAAAATGACAATGGTCCCAAAAATGTGTCAAAAATGTCCGATGTGTCCGCCATAATGTCGCAGTCACAATAAAAATCGCTGATCGCCGCCATTACTAGTAAAAAAAAAAAATTTATAAAAATGCTATAAAACTATCCCCTATTTTGTAAACGCTATAACTTTTGCGCAAAACAATCAATAATCGCTAATTGCGATTTTTTTTACCAAAAATATGTAGAAGAATACGTATCGGCCTAAACTGAGGAAAAAAATATGTTTTTTTTTATATATTTTTGGGGATATTTATTATAGCAAAAAGCAAAAAGTATTGCATTGTCTTCAAAATTGTCGCTCTATTTTTGTTTATAGCGTAAAAAATAAAAACCGCAGGGGCGATCAAATACCACCAAAAGAAAGCTCTATTTGTGGGAAAAAAAGGACGCCCATTTTGTTTGGGAGCCACGTCGCACGACCGCGCAATTGTCAGTTAAAGCGACACAGTGCCGAATCGCAAAAAGGGGCCTGGTCCTTTGGCTGACAATTGGTCCGGGCTGAAGTGGTTAAAAGCTGTTTACTCATCTACATCAATCGCCACTGCCGCCACTGCCGCTTTTTGACAGGTCCCCTTCCCCACTTCCGGGAGACAGGGCCACGGTGCTGTTCTATTGGAAGTTCGCCCCCCTCCTCCTTCCGCTGCTGCCGGGCAAATTGGAAAGTGCACAGCACTTCGCGCATGTGCAGTAGGGAACTGGCTGTGAAGCTGAAAGACTTCGCTGCCGGGTTCCCTTACTGACAATGGCGGCGGCTGCACCCGACAGTCGATCTGAAGATTGGCTACAGTGCCGACATTGCAGGCTCCCTGGACAGGTAAGTGTCCATATATTAAGTCAGCAGCTGCAGTATTTGTAGCTGCTGACATAAAATTTTTCTAGGTGTGGACGGACCTCCGCTTTAAATGGCTCTAATAAACACTAGAGGCACCTGAGGATGTGCAATGGCGTAAAAAAATTGCAACAACCACATTTTATTCCTAAAGGCCTCTGTTTTCAGAAAATAAAGACTATCTGGGGGTTCTAAGTCGTTTTTTTTTAGCAATAAAATGCTTGTTTTACTATGTATGTGCCAAATTTAAGAAATGCCTCAGGTGGGAATTGTCTCAGTGACTGTTCTTGTGCTTTCATTTTCCACAATTAGTGATGGAAGGGTGTGTGCTTTACAGAAATATTATGTAATAATAAGAGGTATCCCTCTTCCTCACGGGACACTGCGAAGTGCATGAGGTAACTCTGGAGGGAGCTCAACTCACAGAAACCCTCCCCGCGCCTGCGCAAGGAACGTTCTCGCCAGGCTGCCATTCACTGCACGCACGCGCACGGGCCAGCGGCGGTTTATCAACAGTGCGCAAGTGTATGCTTCCTCTCGGTAGTACCCCCCGTTCGTGACGTCACTGCGCCGGAAGCCTCCCGATCCGTGGCCCTCGGTAGCGTAGCTCCGCACACACAAAGCCAGGCCGTCGCCATCTTATGTACAGGCCGGGCGGAGAGCTCGGGCCCCGGGCATGACCCCGCTGTCTCCTCGGGCCTCCGCCGGGCGGAAATGAGGCCAAGATGTCGGTCTCTGGGCTAAAGGCCGAGCTGCGACTCCTCGAGTCTATCTTCGGGAAGGAGCACGAAAGGTTCCGGATCATCAGCTGGAGGCTGGACGAGCTGCACTGTGTGTTCATCCAGAGCACCGGAGGGGCCCTGACCATCCACTGCAACATCACGGTGAGTGTGAGGAGCGAGGACAGGCCTCACAGGAGGGACTGCACTCCTCGGCTCTGCCTCATGGGGGAGCACTGCCTGCCTGGGGGGACTACGTGACTGGAGGGTAGGCCGGGGATAGTCTGTCTATGAGGGACTCGGAGCGCTGCACGGAATGTCCTCTGGGGGCGCCATGTCTGCCTCTCTCACCATAACACAAGTCAGCTGACCAGTGCAGGGCTCCCCATGTAAAGTGTATGTGAGCTACACATGTCCTGTATATCACAGTCCTCACACCTGGACGCTGCTTTCTTTTTCTCTGTTTACTATTTTATGCCAAATTCACATGTGTGTGATTTCATTTCATTGGGCTGCTCTACGTGCTGAAACAGAAAAAACTCCCAGGCGATGCGATATGATGCTTGGGCTGCTGTTTAAAGAGGAGCTCCGGGTCCGCAACAACAAATACTGTAGCTGCTGACGTTTAAAGTGGTTGTAAACCCTTACAGACCACTTTGACCTACAGGTAAGCCTAGATTAATACTTACCTGTAGGTCCAAGAAATATCTCCTAAACCTACATGGTTTAGGAGATCTTTGCAAAAAGACAGGCACCGCTGTCAACGGCGCATTCGCCATAGACAGCGGCGCACTGAGCATGCCGCTGCTAACGGTGATATGCCGCTAGTGGCGGCTCGCTTGCGCTGAAATGATGTCATCGCGGCTCCTGCCAATCACAGCGCTGGAGCCGCGAGATACGGAAGTCACTCCGGGATACAGGGCAGCGGCGGAGATGGCGGACCGCTTCGGGGGCTTCGTTCTCAGGTAAGTTATTCATAATGAGCTAGTATGGTATGCATACTAGCTCATTATGCCTTTGCCTTGCAGGGTTTGTTTTTATTTTTTTGTTAAGGGTTAACTTCCTCTTTAATATTAGGGCACTTGCCTGTCCACAAATCCAGCGGTGTCTTTACTCAAGCTGATTTTTCAACCGGCTCTCGGGTACTGCCACCGTCATCTCCGGTAGTAAAGCCTTGCGGCTTTACAGCAGGCTCCCTACTGCGCATGCGCAAAACGTTCTGTAAATGGGCTGGCAGCGGTGGGGAGGAGGGGAGGCCGAACTTCTGGATGAGTCAGCCGGAAGTGGGAGCGGGTACCTGTCAAAACCAAGTACCTGTGCCCCCCCCCCCTCCAAAGGTGCTAAATAAGGAGGCAAATGAGTGTGGGTGTAACTCTGTAATAAGGTCTTGCATACATAGGCTTATACTCATATTCAAATTTTTTTTTTTTTTTTTTTTTTTTTTTTATCAAATTGGCAGAGAAAAATTGCTACTTTTAGTTTTATCTATTGGAATACATTTATGCACATACATGTGCAGATTATTCTCAAAAGCTGCATTAAGATTGTCTGTAGACACTGTGCACATGGCCACATAGGCTAACATAGAGGTGCATTTGCAGACACAAAAAAAAAAATAAAAATAAAAAAGCAGACGGGCGCCCACAGAGGAGGGGGAGAGGAGCGGGGCTTCATGCGCCCGCATTGCTGGATCCTGGTATAGGTAAGTGTCTGATTAATCAAATGGGTGGAACTCCGCTTTAACTGCTTGCCGAGTGCCCCCACAGCAGATCTACTGCTGCAGGGTCAGCTACTCTGCATTGAATCACGTATATGATACATGATCAGTGCTAGGAGGTAGGAGACACATGCCTGTGGTCATGGCTCTGCTCTGATTTGTTACAGCACAAGATGATTAGCAGCTTCCGACCAATGATTGATCGCTGGGACCCACTGATTGGCTCTGTCATTCAAGGAAAACTGACAGTTGATCTTGCTCCTGTGTTTTTTTTTTTTTTTTTTTTTTTTTTATTTCGGCAAGATCTCACATAAAACACAGTAAACATTGTTGGGCACACATTAAATCCTGTTGCTTGCCCTTAGAGGTTTACCCCTTCCTGGCCAGTATCAGTACAGTGACAGTGTACAATATTTGCACTAATCACTGTATTCTTCAGTATTGATTTATTTCAATTAGTGTACCCCCCCCCCCCCCCCCCCCAGCTAACGTCAGATTGCCTGCCACAGTCCCACTATAAGTTGCTGATCACATAACTTTTACGCAAACCAAATGATATGCGCTTATTGTGAATTTTCGGTTAAAAAAAATAAAACTACATGTAGTAGAATACATTTTGGCCTAAATTTATGAAGAAATTACAAGAAATATTTTTTGTTTTTAATAAATGTTCAGTCTTTTTTTTTCATTTTATATCGCAAAAAAAACAGTGCTAAAATACCACCAAAGAAAGCTCTATTGTGTGGGGAAAAAAATGATAAAAATGTAATTTGCATACAGTGTTGCATGACTGAGCAATTACCAGTTAAAGTAGCACAGTGCTAAATGGCAAAAATGCCCCGGTCATGAATGGGGTAATATCTCCTGGTGATTCTATGGTCAGCTTACCATAGAGATTTTGGAGGATCGGAAGGTCCCCAATGAACTCTGTGGTACAGGAAATGGAAAGCGACAGTTTCCTGGATGTAAACCGTGCAACCCCAGATCTCTCAATAAAGGGTACCTGTGGCTGCCTATTGCTGCTGCAAGGGATGTTTAAATTCCTTGTAACAACAACAAAAGTAATTTAAAAAAAGTAAAGAAATGGTATAAAAATATTAAAGCTCACCGCGTTCGTGCACAAAGGTGAATGTGCGCATCGCTTCCAAGTGCTTACGTAATCATGGCACACTTGCGAGGTATTGCTGCGAGCGTCAGAGCTATCATTCTAGCACCAAAACTCCTCTAACTCTAACGAGCATGTGCAATTTTAAAACGATGTGTTGGGTATCACTTTATTCAGCGTAACATCAACTTTTTTTTTTTTTTATTATATTTTACCAGAAAATTGTGTATTGTGTGCATTCAATTTAAGGTGTGTGTTTTTGAGAAAAAAAATAATAAAAATTTTGCGTTTAAAAGAACCATTGTGCAAATATTGTGACATACAAAAACTGCAAAACCCACTAGGGCCTTTGCTAAAAAAAAAAAAAGTTTGGGTGTTCTAGGTAATTTTTCAGCAAAAATTACAGATTTTTACCTTTAAGCAAAAAGTGTCAGAAAAAGGCCTGGTCTTCAAGTGATTAAAACAAAGCTAAACCCATCCATTTAAAATACAACTACCCCCCCCCCCCCCTTTACAACCAAGGAAGCTGCCATCTTGGCTTCTATTTTATCTGCAGTTGCTATGGTCAGTGGTGGCACCAGACATTTGATGGCTTGACAGTTTGCTTGAGAGCACAAGCAACTGGGATGGTTATTAATGGCATGCCTTGAAAGTAACTGCTCTGGAAAACTGTTCGCTTAATTTAGTTTTGGGTTGACTACTCTGGTAATTTTTACTACCACCATTATAATGCCCTGTACACACAATAGGATTTTCTGATGACAAAATCCATTTTTTTTTTTCCTCAAACTTGTCTTGCATACACACGGTCACACAAAGTTGGTCGAAAAATCCAAACGTCAAGAACGAGGTGACGTACGACAAGCCGAGAAATATGAAGTTCAATAGCCAGTGCTGCTCTTCTGCTTGTTTCCGAGCATGCGTGGCACTTTGTGCGTCGGAATTGTGTACACACGATCGGAATCTACGAGAACAGATTTTGTTTGGAAAATTCGAGAACCTGCTCTCAAACATTTGTTGGCAGAAATTCCAATGGAAAATGTCTGATGGAGCCTACACACAGTTGGAATTGCCGACAACAAGCTCCGATCAGGATTTTCCATTGGAAAATCCTATCGTGCATACGGGGCATTAGTGTAACTGAACCCAAAAATAAATTTTAATGTATTGTAGCTTACCAATCATTGGATGTGATGGCTGCATTGGTTTTCTTTTATCAGACTTTTATTACTTTTTTTTAATTTTTTTTTATATCTTGTGATTGGCCATTAAAACACCTGACGCCTTAGGGTGGCTTCATTCACTCCTCTGCTGCATCTGTGGAGGAGCAACATAGCTACTCTTGGATGGCAACATTGTCAATTAGTGGCGAGGGTAATGTTGGATGATTTATTAAATTGAGGCTGGGTTCCCACATCGCACCTGAATCGCAGACAGTTCAGGTGTCAATGTAAAGTTACAAACGCCCCAAGATCGGTTTGCAGATCTCAGTGAAAGCTGTGAAATAGTACAGGCATCGGACTTGGCTCTGAATGTGATGCGACTTCAGCCATACAAACTGTATGGATGAATTTGCATTGCACAGGTATCTCATGTGATCTGCACAGCAATGCGGTGCAAATCGCTTGCGATGCCTGCAATTGTGTTAACCCAGCCTGAGATGGCTATTACATTGGTAACGAACAATGAAAGGCCTAATTCCAACTAACGCAGTTACTTGCAGCAATAGTTTATTTATTTTTTGGGGATAAAGATTTTAACATTAAAATTCGATCAAATGCAAAAACTCGCTGACAGGATCACAAGGTAATAAAACATGTACAGGAGGGTCTCCTGTGTTAAAGCTAGTGACAGAATGTATCAATATGTTATCTTTGATTTTTGGCCATAGTGTCACTTTAAGAACCTGTTGCTATGGCAATGGCACAAATTCCTAAGATGGAACTAAACCCATTAGAATGAGGCCTGTTCTGACACTTCTCTCCCACATGTAAAAAGTAGTGTTTTTTTTTTTTTTTTTTTTTTTGCTAGAAAATAACTTGGAACCCTCAAAGAATTATATATTTTTATTTTTTTTCTAAACCGGTGCTCTGGACAATAAAAGGGTGGGTTTGCAAATTATGTCTTGCAGCGATTCTTCTTCTTTTATTTTTTATTATTTCAAACCCAATTTTTTTGGAAAAATAAGATTTAATTTATAAAAACCAATCGTTTAATAAAAGATGTTACACCAACTAAATGGATACAGAACATGGTATAATTGAGCATTGTTGTGGAACGGTGACAAACTACGTACATTTTGTTATCCATAGGCAACGCTTTAAAAACCTTTTAGAGAGATTACCACTTTAGATTTACACAGGAGGTCTCGTGCTTGAATTGCTCTCGATCTGACATTTGTGGCGATGCCTCACATGTGGTGCGATTTGCCAGTTGTGTACACGTGCGTTCACCTTTTTGTGAGCATATTTTTACACTATCTCTTTAAAGCGGTGTTTCGCCAAATTGTATTCATTTTTTAAGTCAGCAGCTACTAATACTGCAGCTGCTGACTTTTAAAATATGGACACTTAGCTGTTCAGGGCACCCGCAATGTCTTCACCCAAAGCTGATCTGGCTTTCGGCTTGAGGCGCCCAGCCATCTTCGTTAAGGGAATCGGGAAGTGAAGACTTGCGGCTTCACAGCCTGGCTTCCTACTGCGCATGCGCAATCCCACTGGTCCCTGCTGTCAAAATGTGCAAAATGTGAAACCGGAGGGGGGGAGGATCCGATTGGCGGAAGTTAAATTTTTGGGTGGAACTCTGCTTTAAAAAAAAAAAAAAAAAAAAAAAAATGTAATCCCTTTTACTGCTATCACAAGGAATTTAAACATCCGTTCTGATGGCAATATAGCATGAGAGGTTCTCTTTACTGAGACAACTGGGGTCTGTTAGATCCAGGGGATCCCAAAGAGGAACTAAAATGTGGTTGGAGGCCTCTAGGGTATCTTTTACCTTGTGGAGCATGGCCCACTCCCCTCCAAAAAAAAAAACTGGTCCATTGCTGCAGCCATGGCCCATGTGTAACCATTCAAAACTTCTTCTACGCACCAGTGCGTCATTTGGTGGAGAAGAAGTGGAAAATGAGGGGTTCTGTTGTAACCAAGCCACGGTCAGGTAGACCAACTAAAATTTCAGCCACAACTGCCAGGAAAATTGTCTGGGATGCAAACAGACGCACAAATAACTTCAGGTGAAATACAGGACTATCTGAAAACATGTGGTTGTGCGACATGGGTCCCAAACAAAATTGACATCCCTTTTTTTTTTTTTTTTTTTTTTTTTTTTAATTTTTTTCCACAAATGGAGCTTTCTTTTGGTGGTATTTGATCACCCCTGCAGTTTTTATTTTTTTGCGCTATAAACAAAAAATAGCGACAATTTAGAAAAAAAAACACTTTTTTTATTTTTGCTGTAATAAATATCCCCAAAAATATATCAAACATTATTTTTCCTCTATTATATTCTACATATTTTTGTTTAAAAAAAAAAAAAAAAAAATTGCAATAAGCGTTTATTGATTGGTTTGCGCAAAAGTTATAGCATCTACAAAATATGGGATGGTTTTATGGCATTTTTATTCATTTTTTTTTTTATTACTAGTAATGGCGATCAGCAAGTGTGTGTGTGTGTGTGTGTGTGTGTGTGTGTGTGTGTGTGTGTGTGTGTGTGTGTTTTATTTTTTTTTTTTATTTTTTTTTTCTTCGTGACTGCGACATGGCGGACACATCAGATACTTTTTGCGCCATTTTGAGACCAGTCACATTTATTCAGTGATCAGTGCGATTAAAATGCATTGACTACTGTGTAAATGTGACTGGTGGTGAAGGGGTTAACACTAGGTGGCGCTGTAGGAATTAAGTGTCCTAGGGAGTGATTCTAACTGTGGGGGGGGGGGGGGAGGGGCTGTATGTGACACAACACTGATCACCACTCCCGATTACAGGGTAAGGATCAGAGGTTTTAGTTCCACTTTGACCATCTGCCGACGGCCTACAGTAAATATACTGTGAGCGGACAACAGGTACATGTATGTTGCCGGCCTTCAGGTTTGGGGCAAGCATGTGCGCGCCCTTTGCTGACCTGTGCTGTGATTGGACACGGCTCAAGTTTAATCATTTCGTCTGAAACCTGCTTGTGGGCTGCGTCACAGTTCCATGTTTACAAATGCACAGAACTCTGTGTATAGAGGAACAGCGATCTGGCAGTTTCTTCTTGAGAAGCAGAGCGAAAACAGATCGGAATGTAAAAGCAGCACACATTACACTTGTTAGGCACACCATTAACTTATTGATTGCCACTAGATGTTAACCTCTTCCCAGCCAGTATTATCACTGAACACTGTATTGGTGTCGCTAGTGAAATCGGTGTCAGTTAATGACCATCCCAGCCAGATTGTTAGCGTCAGATTGCCTGCCACCCTATCGCAATTCCACTATAAGTTGCTGATCACCACCATTCCAGTATAGCATCTATAGCTGCATAAATTCCAGTATGTACAGTTGTGCTCATAAGTTTACCCTGGCAGAATTTATGATTTCTTGGCCATTTTTCAGAGAATATGAATAACACAAAATGATTACTTTCACGCTTGGTTAGTGTTTGGCTGAAGCCATTTATTATCAATCAACTATTACTTTTTTCAAATCGTAATGGCAACAGAAAACTACCCAAATGACCCTGATCAAAAGTTTACATACCCCAGTTCTTAATACCGTGTATTGCCCCCTTTAACATCAATGACAGCTTTTGTGGTATTTGTGGATGAGGCTCTTTATCTTCTCAGATGGTAAAGCTGCCCATTCCTCTAGGCAAAAAGCCTCCAGTTCATGTAAGACAGCCCAAGAATTTACATGAACTGCACGTTTGAGATCTCCCCAGAGTGGATCAATGATATTGAGGTCAGGAGACTGAGATGGCCACTCCAGAACCTTCACTTTATTCTGCTGTAGCCAATGACAGGTCAACTTGGTCTTGTTGTCATGTTGGAATGTCCAGGTATTTCCCATGCGCAGCTTCCTGGCTGATGAATGCAAATGTTCCTCCAGTATTTTTTGTTGACATACTGCATTCATCTTGCCAACAATTTTGACCACATTTCCTGTGTTGCCTTTGTAGCTCACACATCCCCCCCCCCCAAAACATCAGCGATCCACCTCCATGATTCACATGTTGACTCCTCCAAATGTAGCATTCATGGTTGTGGCCAAAAAGCAAAATTTTGGTCTCATTACTCCAAATGACTTTGTGCCAGAAGGTTTGAGGCTCGTCTCTGTGCTGTTTGGTTTATTGTAAGCGGGATACTTTGTGGCATTTGTGTAGTAATGGCTTTCTTCTGGCGTCTTTACCATGCAGCCCATCTTTCTTCAAGTGCCTTTTTATTATGCATCTTGAAACAGCCACACCACATTTTCAGAGAGACCTGTATTTCACCTGAAGTTGTTTGTGCGTCTGTTTGCATCCCGAACAATTTTCCTGGCAGTTGTGGCTGAAATTTTAGTTGGTCTACCTGACCGTGGTTTGGTTTCAACAGAACCCCTCATTTTCCACTTCTTCTTCTTGATTAGAGTTTGAACACTGCTGATTGGCATTCTCAATTCCTTGGATATCTTTTTATATTCCTTATCTGTTTTTATAAAGTTCAACTACAACTGCAAGGGTCTGTCAGGAGTCCAGAGACGCATTGACCTTTTATACACTCACACTTTGGTTTTTTTTTTTTTTTTTTTTACAATAAAAACTGCAGATGTGATCAAATACCATTTTTTATTTTTTACAATAAAAACTGCAGAGGTGATCAAATACCACCAAAAGAAAGCGCTATTTGTGGGGGGGGGGGGGAATGATACGGTACAGTGTTGTATGATCCCCAAACATTATTATATATTTTTTTTTTTTAGCAGACGCCCTAGGGAATAAATGGCACGTGTTGCAACTTTTTATCTCGCATAGTATTTGCGCAGCAATTTTTTTCAACTCCTCTCCTACATGTAAAAATCATAATTTGTTTTTTACCAAAAAAAAAAAAAAAGATTCATGATTTTTTTTTTTTTTTTTATCTCGCATAGCATTTGCGCAGCAATTTTTTTTTTCCAAAAAAAAGATTCATGATTTAATAAATAACAAAACGGTAAAGTTAGGCCAATTTTTTTTAATCTAATGTGAAAGATGATGTTGCGCTGAGTAAATGGAGACCCAACATGTCACGCTTTTAAAATTGCACACACATGGAATGACGCCAAACTTCAGTACTTAATCTCTATAGGCGACGCTTTTACATTTTTTTTTTTTTTTTTTTTTTTTTTTACAGGTTACTTGTATGGAGTTGGAGGAGGTCTAGTGCTAGAATTGTTGCTTGCGCTCTAACGCATACCTCACATGTGTGGTTTTAACAGCGCTTACATAACGCGTGCGTTCGCTTTCTTTTACAACTATTTTTTTATTTTATTCCTATTACAAGGAATGTAAACATCCCTTGTAATGGGAATTATTCATGACAGGTCCTCTTTATGGAGAGATGCGGAGTCCATAAGACCCCACATCTCTCCTCCAGACTGGAAAACATGAGATCGGAGGGGAATCCGTGATCGCGGCTTTGTTTACAACCGTGGCCCGGATGTGACGTCATAACGTTGCGCCTGGGCCTCCGACGGTCATAGAGATGACTGGTCACCGGAAATCTCTATGCTCGTCATCCGGCAGGTGGGCAATTCTTTCTCCGGGTCCCCGATGGCACGGGAGAGCCCGGAGAAGCATGGGAGGGGGGTGTCCCCTCCCATTGCCTGTAAGAACGATTAAGCGGGCGAGCTACCGCTATGATCGTTCTATGGTGCACAGAATCGCTGGTTGCCGACAAGGATATCTGAATGATGCCTATAGCTGCAGGCATCATTCAGATATTCCCGCTGAAAGGGCCTGGACATCATATGACGCTCTTGGGTCGGGAAGTGGTTAAAAATTATGATTTGAATCAAGCCTTTTTACTGGTGATTTAAATCAAATCCACCCTGCTCAGAATTGGCAGAACTGTACCTTATGTTCATACATTCTGTAGTGCTCCTCTTAAAGTGGGCATTTTCTGATGTTCTTACCCTTCATTTCCTTTAGTTTTAATGCCCTAATAATTGGCCAGTCTTTTTATGTTCGCTAGATGTGCCTATACCATCTTGCCTCTAAACCAAATAGTAGTACAATAGTTGCAGATTTACAAGCGTTGTCTCCACTTATCTATGTGGATAGGAGTATAGACAAAATGCTTGCATAAGATATCTTTATCTTTTCTGAGGGTTTTTTTTTTTATTTTTTTCTGACCCTACCATGTCCCTCTTACCCAGGTAGCCCTGAAGTGTCTACATAGGGAACTGCTGAGGATTAATCCTATCCATACTCCGTCTAGCCTGTGAAGATGGACACAAACGCATTCAGACAGTTACCCAAGCAGAAAGTTCTGAAAGTGGGTCTCGTTTCCTTGAGATCAAACGGATACAAAGGAAAGGCATATAAGTAAGCTTCAGGGCAGCTTACCTAGTCAGCGTTTAGGGTCTGTGTTCCCCATGGTTCCAAACAAAGCACTGTTCTGGAGACTCCGTCTACTCCTGGCTCGCTCGCCAAAAACGTATGGATTTTTTCTGGTTGAGACACTGAAAACAAAACTAAGTATGTGATTGCAGAGAACGGATAAACAAAGATTGGACCCGGATTCTGTCGCAATATTTGTTCCAACAAGGTTTATTATAGGGATCGACTGATTTTTATAGTTTTTTTACTTTTTACGATACCGATATTTCGGCCACCTTTCCTGCTGATGGCCGGTATTATTGGCCGATATTTTGTACATTGAAACTTTTCAGAAATAACACCAATGTTATTTAAAAATCATGTATAAACTGAACATGTTAATGTTTATTTAAAATTAAACATTAAGGGCTCGTTCTTCACACCATACCTGCATAAAAACTGATGGGAGAGAAACGCACACAGATTTCAAAATTGGCATCTGTCTGCAGTGCACCATGGTGTGAGGTCTAAAAGTAAACAACTGGGGAAAAATCAAGTGCTTGAAAAACAACTTCTTAAAGTGGTTGTAAACCCTTACAGATCACTTTTTGCTACAGGTAAGCCTATGAGGCTTACCTGTAGCTACCCAGGATATCTCCTGAACGGTTTCAGAGATATCCCCTGTATTTGCATGTGCTGACATCATCGGCACATGCGCACTGAAGCAATGGCACGTACTTGCCGTTTGCACCAGTGAGTGTGCTGTTACCGAGCATGCGCGGTAGTGACGTCATCGTGGCTTCGGGCAATCACCGCACCGGAGGCGTGATGCCCGGGAGTGATGATGCCGGCCAGTGCTGTGTGGGGGCTTCGATCTCAGGTGAGTATTTCTGTGTGGGTGTGGGGTTTTTTTTTTTGTTTTGTTTTTTTCCCGATGTGGGTTTACAACCACTTTAAATGGCTTTCCAAAATATAACTGACTGTTACTGTAGTGCCCTTGCACTTTGAATGGCAATTACTCAGTCATGCAACACTGTACCCAAACAACATTTTTCTTTTTTTTTTTTCCACACAAATGGCTTTCTTTTGGTGGTATTTAATCACCACTGGGTTTTTTATTTTTTGCAACATAAGTGAAAATTTTGGCAAACTTCTATATATTTTTTTTTTCACCTGAGGATTTTGGCAGTAAAGTACTTCCTGTACAAAGTAAATGTGAGGCAGGGACGTTTACCCTTGTAAACTAACTTTTGGTTTCCATGGAGCTCCGCCTGCTTCCGCTCCCAGCAAGCAACTGTGTGCAGCCGACATTACAGGCCTCTCCTGAGTCCAGACAAAAGACCAGAGCAGCACTGCATTACAGGCCTCCCGAGTCCCACTCACGACGACCATCCAGAGCAGAGAGCACCCACGGTGAGTGTACATTACAATTACAGGCCTGGAGGCTCCTCTCAGTCCACCGTACATCCAGAGCACTGTGTATGCATTACAGGCCGTCCCTCAGACCACCAGCATCCAGGGCATTGTGCATTACAGGCTGTCCCTCAGACCATCCAGAGCCACTAAATCTGTATCTGTGAGTTTGTTTAAACCTTAATACCATAAATGACATAGAATTTATTTTTTTTACTTCAGGGAGTATATACAAGTTTGGAGATTCTAGAGAATTTTTTTTTAAATGCATTACAATTTAACTAAACCCATTTTCATTTTAGTCGGCTAACTATGACTAAAACAGGACTTAAACTAAAATGGCATTTTAGTCAAAAGACTTAAACTAAATTTGAAATTTGCTGCCAAAATTAAAACTGGTCCTAGGTTGGCCATGCTCATTCACTGTACTTTCAGTCCTATTCTTATACTGTGAAAGTTCTACATGGTTGCTTTGCTGTGGTTTCAGGGATTTCAACTGTAAGGTACTGATCTTTCCTGGTGCCAAGAGTTTACTTCTATCTTAACTGTATATTTGAAAATAATGGGGAAAACTACAAGGTGAATTCATAAAACACACTACACTGCAAATGCCTGTATACAAGACAGTCTACTGTGCTTGTATATTACCATTGCCCTTTAACCACTTCTGTCATTACAACACTGGACCCAAGTTGTCATCCTTGCATACACACTTGCCATCTACGTTCGGGGGCACAGCCTCGTACTGCTGTCAAATGGGACCAGGGTCTGTGGAAACCATTGCATCCCAATAGACATGAATGGACTGCCTGCACCTGGATGTTTGAAACACTTGTGCATCCTACTCGGGCAAAGACAGCCCTCTGCATGGATGTGTACGCCCATGTCAATGAGGTCTGTTTGTGCAGAGCAATATTGTATTTGCTTTGTGAAATATTTAGGGATACGGTGTGGTTTACTGCATATGCAATTTAAAGCTGATCTCCAGCTTTTAGTGAAGTTTAAATAGTTTGTTCTGACCAAACTGCTCCAAATGAACTATTTTTTTTTTTTTTTTTTTTTTTCTTTACCAACACATTAGAGCTGCACGATTCTGGGCAAAATGAGAATCCAAATTTTTTTTTTTTTGCTTTGAATAAAAAAAAAAACACGATTCTTGCGACATAAAATCTTTCACATTATACAAAAAAAAATGGGCTAACTTTACTGGTGTGTTTGTATTTATTTTTTTTTTTTTTTTTTCATTAAAGTAATAAAAAAAAAAAAAAATTGCATTTGAAAGACTGCTGCGCAAATACAGTGTGACATAAAATATTGCAACAACCACCATTTTATTCTCTAGGGCACAGGTGTCAAACACAAGGCCCACAAGCAGAATCCAGCACTTCAGGACATTTTTATGGGGCCTCCAGCCCTCTGGTCCTCCTCCAGACCCCTACTTTCTGCTTTCAAGCAATGCATCCAGTAAGGGAGAGTAGGGCAGGGCTCGACAAACCCCGGGCACCAGGTCGCATTTTGCGATTAGAATTAGCGACCTGGCGCCTTGTGAGAAATGTCTGATAGTAAATAGTTTGTCTGAGGGTGGGTGGTTGTCTGAAAGCCAATAATGGGGGGGGTGTAATGTGGTGTACCTCATCCAATGCAACAGGTGTAGCAAAGGATCTTATGTTGGTGAAACGGGACAGAATTTACAAGTGAGGATGAATTTGCACAGACACACCATCAAGGAATATAAGGAAGATGGTTTCTGCACACCTGTGGGACATCACTTCTCACAACCGGACCACACTACAATGTTTTAGTTCTTAAAGGGAATTTCAGAACTATCCAGGAAAGGAAAACATTTGAGCTAAGAATGTTACTACTTTTTGACACAAACGATGGCTTAAATTTGTATATTGGTTTCCTCACCCACTATACCCCCCCCCCCCCCCTGTCTGTGACTGTGATTTTTTTTTTTTCCCCCCCCCTCCAGTCTTCAGCTTTCCCTCTGTCTTATCTCACTTGCTGATAGCTTTATTACCATTGCCATACTATTGATTTGTATGTGTTTGTTTTTCTTTTTCCTTTCCCTCGGATACTTTTACTTTTTGTGTTTGTTTGTTTTTTTATTTTTTTTTAATATTTTTACCTTCTGCTAAAACTTTTGTGAATCAGTACTGCTTGGACCTTCAAGAAGGGGGACACACCCCGAAAGCTCGTTTATTTGCACTAACATGAAAAATGTTAGTGCAAATAAAAAAAGTATCACTGACAGTACTCAATTTTTCTCTGTCACAATTGCACTAATGAGGCATTTTTGCTAGAAAATTACTTGGAACCACCAAATATTATATACACATACACCCTAGGGAATAAAATGGTGATCGTTGCAATATTTTGTCGCTCTATTTGCGCAGCAGTCTTTCAAATCCAATTTTTTTGGAAGAAATACTTTAACGAATTAAAAAAAAGTGAAGTTTTTTTTTTTTTGTTTTTTTTTTTGTATAATGTGAAAGATGTTGCGCTGAGTAAATGGATACCCAACATGTCATGCCTTTTAAATTGCATACACATGGAATGGCAACAAATGACGGTACTTTAATCTCTAGAGGTGAAGCTTTAAAAATTTTCTACAGGTTGCCAGTTTAGAGTTAGAGGAGGTCTTGAGCTAGAATTATTGCTCTAACGATCGTGGCAACACCACACGTGTGCTTTGAACACTGTTTACATTTTGCGTATGTGCTCCCTTCTGCATGTGAGCACGGAGCAATCGGGCACTTTAAAAATGAATTTTACGCTGTCTCTTTTTACTTTACTTTCTGTAAACTATGTCATGACATTTGCTTCCGGGTTACTAGATCTGTGACCCAATCAAAGCCGTTTTCAACCATCTGCTCTAAAAAAAATTAAAAAAAGCATCATGCTACAATCCCTTCAAGCCGATATATGCATTATGTTGGCGTGAAGGGGTTCAAGTACAGACTGAAATATATTTTCATCTGCAAGACGTTTTTTAAAAAGCTAAAAAGTCTGTGGCTCACATCCAAAGTTCAAAAAGCTATAAAAAGAAAAGGGCATTTTAAAAATAAACACTCATTTAAAAGTTACAAACAATTATAAGCATTTTGCTGTTACCTCGTCCTATGCTAAAAACCTAATAAAGTTTTTAACTGAAAGTTGCAAAGAATATAGCAGAATATGTAAAAAGGAGATCAAGGCCACAAATTTTAAAATGAGAGGTTGCAAAAGTGGTAGGACAAACCCTCAAATTCTTACAATATATTAATTGTAAAAACGTCAGGTCTAAGCATGTAAGTCCTTTACCCGATGGATTAAAGTTGGTTACTGGGGACAAAATAATATATTTTTCCTTCAGCTCTGTGTATACAAAGGAAAATGGAGGAGCTCAATGCCATAATGGGGATAGTATTGCCCTAGTCCCAAAAGAACCCCAATGTCTCAATTGATATGGTCTAGAAACTTTTAGACAAAATAAAGGTGTTCAGCTCTATTTCAAAGCCATTGTCTACTTTGTAGATGCCCTTTAACCACCTCAATACCAGGCACTTGCACCGCCTTCCTGTCCAGGCCATTTTTCAGCTTTTAGGGCTGTCACACTTTGAATGACAATTGTGCGATCATACTACACTGTAACCATGTGAAATATTGTTATCTTTTTTTTTTTTTTTTTTTCACACAAATAGAGCTTTCTTTGGTATTTAATCACTTCTGTTAGTTTTTTGTGCATTTTGTAAATGGGTAATTTTTTCTTTTTCACTGATGAGGCACTAATATGCCGCAGTGGTGGGCGGCAGTGATGGCCACTGATTTCTGCCACTGGTGGGCACTTAATTGTAATCAGGGCATTTATGATCAGTGCCCTGATTTACATCCCTGGATGTCCTCTGTGAGGAGATGCCGCTGATCGGCTCTCCTCTCTTCACACTCTGTCAGTGTGAGGCGCGGAGCGCTGATTACTGGAATCGCTGCGTTTACATGTGACCGGCTGTGATTGGACACAGCCGATCACATGGTTAAAAGGCCACGGCTCTTTACAGAGATCAGGGTCACACCATGTCCTAGCAACACAGCCACGATCCATGCGTGCGGCATATGACGTCCACCCAGAACGTGAGCCGCACCGCCCAGCCGTCATTTAACGGTGTGTGGCAGGTGGTTTATGGCTGGCTCGATGCCACATGCCTGACACCAGGGTATTGTGGTGCCTATATTTAAAAAGATCAAAATGTTTACCAAGTTGCTACAGACTGCTTAGTTTCACTTCTATAGTTGGGAAGATGACGCTAAGCTGTGCCGTGGAAGAAAATCCTTACATGATGTCTCCAACCTCCAATGCACTGTTCCTGGTACAGTACCGTTTTTGAAAGTATTCATACCCCTTGACATTTTTTGTAATTTTACTACCAGAATTGTAAATGTATTGTATTGGGCTTTTATGTGATAGACCAACACAAATTGGCACATAATCGTGAAGTGGAAGGAAAATTATGGTTTTCCAATTTTTCTTTTACAAATATCTGAAAAGTGTGGCGTGCATTTGTATTCGGCCCCCTTTACTCTGATACTCCTAACTAAAATCTAGTGGAACCAATTACATTTAGAATTCACCTATTTAGTAAATGGAGTCCACCTGTGTGTAATTGTAATCTCTGTATAAATACAGCTGTTCTGTGAAGCCCTCAGGGGTTGGAGAACCTTTTGGTGAACAAACCGCATCATGAAGGCCAAGGAACACCCCAGACAGGCCAGGGATAAAGTCGTGGAGATGTTTAAAAAGGGGGGGGGAAAAAATCCTAAGCTTTGAACATCTCACAGGAGCACTGTTCAATCCATCTAAAAATGGAATTGGTATGGCACAACTGCAAACCTACCAAGACATGGCCGTCCACCTAAACTGACAGGCTGGGCATGGAGATCATTAATCAGAGAAGCAGCCAAGAGGCCCATGGTAACTCTGGAGGAGCTGCTGAGATCCACAGCTCAGGTGGGAGAATCTGTTAGTCATGCACTCCACAAAGCTGGTCTTTATGGAAGAGTGGGAAGAAGAAAGCCATTGTTTAAAAACCATAAGAAGTCCTGTTTGAAGTTTGCAGGAAGCCATGTTGGGGTACACAGCAAACATGTGGAAGAAGATGCTCTGGTCAGATGAGACAAAAAGTCAAATTTTTTTGGCCTAAAGGCAAAACGCTATGTGTGGCAAAAAACTAAAACTGCACATCACCCTGAACACACCATCCCCACCGTGAAACCTGGTGGCAGCATCATGTTGTGAGGATGCTTTTCTTCAGCAGGCACAGGGCATCTGGTCAGAGTTGATGGGAAGATGGATGGAGCAAAATGCAGGGCAATCTTAGAAAACCTGTTAGATTCTGCAAAAGACTGTGGTGGGGGTTCACCTTCCAGCAGGACAACGAACTCAAACATGCAGCCAAAGCTACAATGGAATGGTTTAGATCAAAGCATATTCATGTGTTAGAATGGCCCAGTCAAAGTCCAGACCTAAATCCAATTGAGAATCTGTGCAAGGCTTGAAAATTGCTGTTCATATGCTCTCCATCCAATCTGACAATGCTTGAGCTATTTTGCAAAGAATGGGCAAAATTTTCACTGTGCAGCGCTGGTAGAGATATACCCAAAAAGACTTGCAGCTGTAATTGCAGAGAAGGGTGCAGGGTGGTTTCGCTTTAAAAGGCTTGATTTAAAGCCACTCTATTTTTAAAATCATAATTATTTTTTTTTTTTTTTTTTTTTTAAATGCCAAAAATCATCTGTCCTGCAGCGGCTCCTCTGACCTGCTGTTGACTCATGGACAGTCCCATTAACTTTAATGGGATGGCTGGTGATGGGGCAGTGACACAACAAGGTGAGGGACGTGGCGGCAGCAGGTGAGTGGATGCCCGCTAACAGGTGCTGCCATGATGGCTCTGAAAGGACAGGTGCACTTTAAATGTAAGGACTTGTGCTTGCTGGTAGTTGGAATCTTTAATATTTGCAAATAAAATGAAGGTTTCCTATTTAAAATAATAAGCTGTCAGGTTAGTAAAACAGCGACATCGGAACCGATTCAATCATAGTTTGTAGTGTACATAATTTTGCAAAACAGTGGGATAAAGGCTTATTCCTGAACTTTGTTTTATCTCCATGGTTACTGTGAAATTGTGTGAATGCATTAATGCAGTGCATGTTATCTCAGCTTGGATTCATTGAATGAGTTTACCAAAAATGTAACTATTGCCGAGTATACAGCCTCATGCTGCATAACTAAGCACCATTGCATGCTGAGTAAACTAAGTTAGTTTTCTATGCAAGATAAATAAATATCTTTAGATAGATTTTAACTCAACACATTTTATTAAAATGTAGTAATCCAAGAAAATCTATTTTTTAAACCATTAATTTTTATCCACCCTGGAAAATTGGTTCTACGAAGCATTGACTCAGGGGGTCTGAATGCAAATTCACAGCACACTTTTCAGATATTTATTTGTAATTTATTTGGTTTTAACCACATGCCGACCGGCGCACGACGATATACGTCTACAGAATGGCACGTACAGGCAGGAGGGCGTATATATACGTCCCTCCTTTCGCCTGTCCGTGCCATCGGGAGCGCGCCGGGAGCGGCGCGCTCCCGCGCCGGTCGGGACCCCCGTGAGTCCGGCCGCGGTCCCCGCGGACTCGATCGCCGCGGGGACTCCCGCGATCGTCTCACGGAGCGGCTGAACGGGGAGATGCCGAGATAAACAGCATCTCCCTGTTCTGCCTAGCAACTAGTGACGCCGATCTCTGCTCCCTGTGATTGGAGCAGAGATCAGCATTCACTAGCTGACAGCCACGCCCCCCCACAGAAAAAACACACCCCTAGGCCTACTTAACCCCTACACTGCCACATTGTGGTTAACCCCTAAACTGCTAGTGTCATTTATAAATGCATTAATTGCTGTAAAAATGACAATGGTCCCAAAAATGTACAAAAAATGTCCGATGTGTCCGTAATGTCGCAGTCACAAAAAAAATCGCAGATCTCCGCCATTTAATAAAAAAAAAATTATTAATAAAAATGCTATAAAACTATCCCTATCTTGTAAACGCTATAACTTCTGCGCAAACCGATCAATAATCGCTTATTGCGATTTTTTGACCAAAAATATGTAGAAGAATACGTATCGGCCTAAACTGAGGAAAAAAAATGTTTTTTTATATATTTTTTGGGGATATTTATTATAGCAAAAAATAAAAAATAATGCATTTTTTTTCAAAATTGACGCAAAAAATAAAAAACGCGGGGCGATCAAATACCACCAAAAGAAAGCTCTATTTGTGGGAAAAAAAGGACGTCAATTTTGTTTGGGACCACGTCGCACGACCGCGCAATTGTCTTTTAAAGCGACGCAGTGCCGAATCGCAAAAAGGGGCCTGGTCCTTTGGCTGCAAGTGGTCTGAAAGTGGTTAACTGTCAATGTCCATTGTAGGCTGATTTTGGTCCAGTTCTTGACAGATCCTCACAAAGATGTACTTGCAATCTTTTTGCTATAGTAAGTGAACACCTTTACTCACTATTGCAGTATGAATAGGACCCTTGTGTCTTATTTTTCTTAGGATTAGCTGCAAATTCATGAGCAATCATTATCTTGTTGAAACACTGTCATGCTTTAGCACCACATCCGCTGAATGATAAGAATAATGGTTTACACTGGTCAGTCTAAGCTGGATGCATGCGGGCCTAAAACGGTCGGTTCGGCAGGAATCAACCAACTCGCGTACAGCTCTCTGTTCTCAAAGTTTGTATTTCGATCAGCTTCTGTCGAGCGGGCTTTCTGGAAAACCAGCATCCAATCAGTACTGGCTGCCAGCACTGATCAGAGTGTTCTGCTGAGACAGTCCCCCTATTGGAATACAATAGTACAGCATGGAGATTGCTTGTGTTAGTACAGCGATCTCTCTGAGGTTTATTTTTTTTGTTTCTGATCATGTGCATTTTTTTCTGTGTTTGTTTTTTTTTTTTTTGTACGAAAATTGTTCGTTCTTTTCCTGTATGAGAAATTTTGGAGTTTGTATGAAAATTCAGAATCGTAGCAGCTTCTCCTGGCAAACCGGAGAAGGAATCCACCGACGGCAGAAGATTGCCGGGGAACATCTGTATGGCTATCTCTAACTCTTGCGTTCCTTGTAATAGGAACAAAAGTGATCAAAAAAAATGTTTTCTTTAAAGGGAAAGTGTAAAAAGTAAAAAAATTAAATGTAAGCGTCCCTGCGACCGCATACGTAAATATGTTCAAGCCACACATGTAAGGTATCACTGCTTACGTTGGAGTGAGAGAAATAATTCTAGCATTAGACCTCCTCTGTAATGCTAAACATGTAACCTGTAAAAATGTTTAGAGCATCGCCTATGGAGATTTGTAAGTACTGAAGTTTGGCGCCATACCACAAGTGTGTGAAATTTTAAAGTGTGGCATGTGAGGTATCTAATTTAGTCAGCGTATCATCATCTGTCATATTTATACAAAAAAAAATTGGGCTAACTTTACAGTTTTTTATAATTTTTTTTCCCCCCCAAAAAAATATCGTTGGGAAAATTGCTGCGCAAATACTGTGTGACAAAGTTGCATTTTGTTCCCCACGGTCTGGTAAAGTTTTTTTTTTTTTTTTATTTTTTTTTTTTTTTTTTTTTTTTTTTTTTGGGGGGGGGGGGGTTCTGAGTTATTTTATAGCAAACATGTAGGAGAGGAGTGCTGGAATTCACCCGGTGGACAAGTGGTTAAAATCTCATTTTGTTGCTTTGCAGCCTGAAATAAAGAGTCGTTTTTTTTTTTTTTTTTTTTTTTATCCATCTGTAAGTGCAACTTATAACATCCAAGTGAAAGATAACACCAATATGTCAAATATTCAAAAACTGAATCGCTGAGTTGAAAAAGATCACGCCCTTGTGTCAACTTTACCAACTTTAACTTTAATTTGCATTTTTAGGCCCCATGCACACGAGACGCTGTTAAAAGCGCGTTCAGAGGCAGTTGGACACTTTTTTTTTTTTTTTTTTTTCCTGACCAAGCGATCAGCGAACTCGTTGTTATTCAGCTCTTCTGTTGTTTTTTTTTTTTTTTTTTTCTTTTTTTGTTTTTTTTTTCTGATCTAGCTTCTGTCGAGCTCTGCTTTCTGGCCGAGCATCATGTCTGGCTGCAGCTATGATCAGAGCTTTTCGTCTTGAGATCATCGTTTCCCTCTTTGGATATTTACAAGTATGCTTTAGTGAGTATTTGTCTTTGTTATCTACGATTTCTGAAATTTTTTTTTTTTTTATGTTACCATTTTTTTCTGGTTTTCTTTTTTTTTTCTTGATAAACCGCTAAATTGTTTCGTTTTGCGTTTTTCTGTAAAGAGAAATTTTGAACGTTTGTTTTCTAATCAGGAATTGTAGAGTTTCACTGGCAAACGGGAGAAGGAATACGACGGTGCAGACAATAGGTAACATTCATGTTCTGCAGTGAAAAAGTGTCTCTACTCTACTGCGTTTACACTTCTGTATAGGCTTTAACATACAGTGAATAATAAACAAATTTGTTTCATTTAATATCAGGGAGACTGATATCAACGAAGTTAAGAAAAAATCAGCTGTCCTGGACCAATACTAATATTTCCAAGCCAGAAGAAAGGCAAATGAGGTACACTGCTTTTTTACTTGATCAATGCAGAAGAATAATGTTTCTAGCATTAGACTTTTGTTTAATGCTTAAACTGTAACCTGTAAAAAAAAATGTTTTTAGACGCAGTCGCTTTTAACATGGCAGAGTTTGCATGGTTCGTTGCAGTTAGCTTTGGAAACTTCTGCCACTAATCACATAGTGACTTTGAATGAAAGTTATTTAAATTGTGGCATGTTTGAGGATATCTTAACTCATGAAAATCAGTAGGTATGCTATCTGGCATATTTATACAAAAAAAATGTTCTTAACTTTATTTTTTTTGCGTTGGTTGGTTATGTCATTTGGATAAACCTTTCCCACCAGCAGATTTTTTTAAAATATTTGATGCTTGATAAATTTCCGCAGTGCGCAAGTACTGTGTGAAAACCAAAGCTTGCTTTTCGTTCCTGCTGAGTTTTTTTTTTTTTTTTTTTTTTTTTTGAGTTGGGGGGGGGGTGTTGTTTTTCATGAGTTATTTTTTATATGTCTAATTATGTTAGATCTGAGGCAGTGTGTGATTTTCACTGGAGTGACATGAGTAAAATGTCTTTTGTTTTTGCTTTGCAGGCTGAAATACAAGAAGTCGTTGTGTTATTTTTATGTATTCTTTTTATACCATCTTAGTGAACTTTAAATCCAGTGACTTTTGATCACCAAAATGTCTATTCAGAAAATGAATTTTGTTTTCTAGTAAAGTTTCCTGCCAGTTTGTGTCAATACCAAATCTGTTCTTTAAGCTTGCATTTAAAAGGCAACCATGGTGAGGTGCTGTTATAGCGCGTTGCAACTGAGAAGCAGTTGACACATTTTTTTTTTTTGATTCCAAATGCATGGGGCTGATTTAGCATGACATAGTTATCATTGTCATGTACACAGTCGGTAAGTTTTCCACTTCTGCCGGCTTTTTCATGTGCAAGTTGCTTTACCAAATGTTTTTTTTCCACCAACAAATAAGTTCTGTGTCATTGTTTACGCAAATCACAGACTCTGAATTTAGGCCTTATGTATTCTTACTAAGACCTTTTTAAAAAGGAATCCAATATTTTTTGGACAGTTATACTCAAAAATAGAAATTTTTAAATGACTAGAAAGTGGTTTAAACCATCTCTACTTGTCCTCTAGATAGTTGCGATTGTTATGCACATGCTAATTTCTTGACTCGCGGGTAGGGCTGCCGACTTAATGCTCACTGAGACGCAGAGTGGCTAAAACACTTGCGAAAACGTGCAGTGTTTTAAAGCGCAGGACTGCGTTTAAAACTGGGATAAGCGTTATTGCTGTTTTTCATGGCCTTATGCTCTGGTTTGGCAAGACTCTCCCATAAGCTTTGCTAAATGATGAATCATCATATAGGCCTCCCTTGCTGATCAGCTCCGATATGCATGAATTTCTGTAAATTAAGTCTGCCTATTCGATCGAAGCCATGCGCTCACAGTTCAGATGGAGAGTTGTAAGAAACTTGCTTTGTCCCCCCCCCATTCCCTGTTGATTTGTTGGCTTGTTCATTTTTTTTTTATGATCCCATTTGTGCAATCATAATGTCAAATGTTGAGTTGCTTTGTGAGTGCGCATGTGTCGAAATTGTGGGTGTCATGATGGCTTGTGTGTATGTGTGACTTGTTGATGGTGTGTGTGTGGGTTCTTATTTCCATATATGTTTGCTTTTTTGAGTATATATCTCTATGAACTTTATGAAATTTTACTTGCATTTTAAGACCAATGGTATTTAGTAATTTTTTTATGTTTATCAATGTTTGAGTTTTCTGGTAATACACAAATAAAATGGGGTGTCCTCTTCTTTCTATATAAGGTTATAATCGAGTGTGCCTTTTTGCTGTTTGGTCTATGCAAACTTGGATAAAAAGTTTGAACGCTTTTTTGCTTTTGAAAGATGGGTTAAACCCATGCAACAATAGGTGTAGAAAAGCCAAAAGCGGACTTGTGTGGACCTGGAAACATTGATGCGATTACACGGTGCAGTGAATAAATTGAGTGATTACAAAAAATTTGCACATCTGATTGGTTTACATGGTCTGTGTGCTTGAGCTGAATGCATTATGTTGTGTGCAATTATACAACTACATTGAGTGTTTCATCGACGGATTTTTTTCCAATTGAATTTTTCTTTCCCCATAAATTTCCCCTTTCCCCCCAAAAAAAAATGGGATTTTGAATTTTAAAAAAAGGCCTTTTCAAAAAAAAAACAAAAAAGGCAAAAACAATTTTTAAAAATTTTCCCTTTTGGGGTTTTGCCCCAAAAAGCAAAAAAGAAAAAAATTTTTGGTTGGGGGGGTTTGGTTTTTAAAAAAAAAACCAAATTTCATTTTCGAAAAACGGTGTGGGACTCGCGCAATCCTGGTGTTGGCAAGAACTCTCCCAAAGGTCGGATCGCTAAAATGTGAAGGTGAATCACTCACCATCTTGTGTTGCTCCCTTGCTGAATCACTGCTCCCTTGTTGATGAAATATTCTGTAGAATGTAAGTCTCTAGCCAGAGATTGAAGCCTGGCTCACATTCAGATGGAGAGGAAGAAACTCATGCGTGTGTGTTTCCCCCCCCCCCCCCACTCCCCTGCATAGTGATTACTGGTTGGTGCCATTAGAAATCATTTTATTTTATAGATCCTATTTGTGACAATACATAAGTTGCTCAAAGCTTTTTGGTGTGTGTGTGTGTGTGTGTGTGTGTGTGTATGTTTGTGGTTGTGTGTGTGTGTTTCTGGTTCTTTTGTTTCCATGTATTTTGTGCCTTTTTTGAAGAATGGCACCCATATCCTATTCAAACTTTATTGCAAATTGTTACTTGCATTTGTTAAGCATTGCCAAGTGGTGGTCAGGTTTTGTAGTGCCAACAGTTTGTGCAATGATTTACAATGTATAGGGAGATGGTACAGTTGTAATACCACAAAATACAAGAGGGGCCCGCTCATTAGAGCTTTCTATCTAATTGGGTAGCTAAATCGGTAAGTGTTTTTGCCTTTCTTGCCTGTTTGTCTAATGTCACAAACACTTAGGATAAAAAGACTTTTCTGAATTAATTGAAATTGCCACCTGTACTTTGATCCAAAGCCCCATGCAGACATCTGTTGTAGGCAATAAGCCAATTGCAGGAGCAGGCAATTGTGGGGTACTGGGAAATGCTGTCTAGATTACCCAAAACGCAGGCAGTGGAATATCTGATCTGCATTACAGAAAAACTTTTGGCAACATATAGATTGGTTATTTTGTGTTCTTGTTCTTCTCTGTAGCTCTTGCAGCAACTGAAGCGATTGATTTGTGACCTGTGCAGATTGTACAACCTCCCACAGCATCCTGATGTGGAAATGCTGGATCAGCCTCTGCCTACAGGACAGGTATTTATGGTTCCTTGGACACATCGAATAGGTCTGGACGAAAGGACATGTAATAATGAATCCTAGTTCAAAGGGGAAAATCGGTGCTGTGGAAATTCTGTACATAATTTTGAAATATGTAACAAACACTCTCGGCACCATACTTTTTAATATAGTATATGCAATTTGATATCTTTTTTTTTTTTTTTTTTTTTTTTTTTTTTTTGCCTTTTTCAGTGTCATTTAGAGGATTCCAAGTCCTTACTTTGGTCACTGCTAGCAGTTTCCTATAATCTGCAGTAGGGCTGAAACAACGAATTTGATTAATAAACAATGAAAAATAGTTGTGAACTATTTTCATAATTGGTCAGCCGATTTAGTTGGCCTGCATACAGAATGTATTTGTTTACATATCGGGAAATGCAGTGAAGCACACATACAGCTCAGTACACCATACATGCATGTCAGTGCCTGTGAATGCGGGGAGCAATGCCTCATGGGACATGTAGTCCTGGCAGGAAGCCGTGGTTCTAAAGGCAAAAAATCCCCCCCCCCCATTATGACAGGTGATTAAAAAAAAAGCATGCTGCTGCTTCTAAATGCGTTAGGCCTGGTTCCCACCTATACACTTCGTCAGGGCCTTGAGAATAGCACAGATGAAAATATCATATAAATTCTACAAAGAAAACGTTAATATATCATATGATTAATATAAATACATAATGATGCAAATGGCATTAGGGTGTTGACTAATGGTCTATACATACGTTTATGACAAATATGTTACAGCAATTAACTGCTGTAACATATATATATTTGTCCTAAACCTATGTATAGACCATTAGTCAACACCTCTATGCCATTTGCATCATTACTTGTGTAGCACTGACCCCTGAAGGAGCTGCTGGTTTAGTTGGGCTTACCGTTACCTTCTTGGCCTCGTGTGCGTCTAGGGGTTTCCCACAGTAAATGGCCCAAAGAACTGTAGAAACTGACACTGGATCTACTTTAGGGTTTTTTTATTTGCAAAACGTTAGACAAAACAGTCTCTCAATGAAGCAATAGAGGGTATAGGAAGGAAGCTCAGGTACTCGTGGAACTGCAAGTCTCACTATAAACTCCAGGGAATAGCCATTCTATTCGCAACTGGATATTACAGCTATCGGATAAATCTCCTCCACTCTGTGGATTTAGCAGCAGATAGGTGATAAAGAAAAGTCTCTGCCACAGACTTGGTTGTAGAACTTGTGGGTGAAAAGTCTCTGCCACAGACTTGGTTCCAACTGAAGGATAAATGAGCTTGGAGAACCCTCATACGGTACCAAAATCTTGGGGCCGATCCGGCGTTACCGGACGAGTGTGAATTCACCTGGTGTCCTTTCCAGGCTCATGCCGAGCAGCCAGACTTGTGCGTGGCCCTCTTCTGAAGAGTCCTCTCCAGGTTGCGTTCTTAGTTGCTGGGCCTCTCGAAAACCGAGACGGCACCAGACCACCTTGGTATCCTCCCAGTTACTGTGCCTCGTGCTAGCCAGCCCCGAGACTCAGAAATGGATGGATCCGCACCCCAAACAGACAGATCTTCTGGACCGGAACCCAGAAGCACGTGACCTCAGTACCTTAAGTACCCTCTCCCAGAATGTACAGCGAGGCAACACTCACTGGTGCGTCCAACCGGACTGCGTTCCCGTGCTTTCCAGAGGTGACACCTATGGCCAAGCAGAACACAGTGCAATCCAGCCAAACTGGTACTGAGACCATAATTTGGAACAATTAACCCTAAAACCCAACTGTGGTTTTAGGAACATTAAATCTACAAAAAAAATATAGCGGGTGCTCGTTAGGAGCCAGTCGCTACGCTTATTTATATTATATGATGTATGATATATTAATGTTTTCTTTGCAGAATTTATGACGTTTTCATCTGTGCTATTCTCAAGGCCCTGACGAAGCTGTTTCACCCACGAAATGCGTAGGCCACTCTTTGTATAAACCTGTTGGGAACCAGCACATCCCTGATTTCAAAATTTGAATCGCTAAAGACTAATGTAGTTTAAACTTTGTCTTTTAGTTTAATAAAAACTTGTTTACTTTTTGTATAAATCAGTTTTGTTTTTCCTACTCGAGACACAATCAGAGTCCCATTCTGTTCTAAAATTTTTTTTTTTTTTAAATCTATTCATACTACTGAGTAAATGTTTTGTGGACTGACAAAATAAATAAGTCAAATTGTTTGGTAAGAATACATACTCAGCACTATGTATTGTGCAAACAAAACGCAGCTTGCCAACATCCCAACAGTCAAGTCTGGTGGAAGGCACAGCTTGATTTAAACTTGCTTCAGAGCCTCAGGGTCTGGACTACTTGCCATCATTGAGGGGGGGAAATGAATTCCAGGGCTTACTAGAATATCCTACAGGATGGCTGTCCGCCAGCTGAAGCTTATTAGATGTTGGGTGATGTAACAGGACAATTGCCCCAATCATTGAAGTAAATCCACCACAGACTGGCTTCAGAAACAAGAAAATGTGCCTTTTGGAGTTGCCTAGTCAGAGCCCAGACCTTAACCCCATAGAGATGATGTAGAATGCCCTCGAGCCGTTCACACCAGACATTCTATAGATGTGTTTGAGCTAAATCTGTTTTTTCATAGAGGAATGGTCAAAAATTCCTCCTAAACGATGTGCAGGTCTGATCCAGCGATACTGGAAGCACTTGCTTGAAGTCATTGCCTAAGTTTAAGTTTGACTAGCTATCAACTCCAATGGTTCACTTTTTTTCCTCCAGCACTGACTGTTTAATGGGCGCAGAAAATTTTTGATTTGTTTGTGTTCATCAGCTTAAGCGTTTGTCTATTGTGATTTAAATGAGGATCATATATATATATATATATATATATATATATATATATATATATATATATATATATATATATATATATATATATATATATATATATATATATATATATATATTGTATGTAATATAAAGAGTGTATCTGAAGGGCCTACTGTACACTGCTCAGCGCCTGATGTGAACTATACAGTTTCTAGTACAACTAGACAGAAAGTAGCGTCAATAAATTGTATATACAGGGCTCAAAATTTCAAGTCCTGAGCTACTAGCCAGGTCTCAAGGGTTACTCGCCACCAATTGCCCCACCCCTAATCACGCTATCAAAAATTATCTCATGAAAGAACACTTAAATGTTTTATGCAGAATTATGTTTTACAAAAAAAAAAACAACTTTATCAGTTCCCCTCAGCAGTGCCTCAACAGTGCCCATCAATGCAGGCTCACCGTGCCCATTATTGCTGCGTGACCTGTGCCCATCATTGCAGCCTCACCGTGCCCCACATTGCAGCCTCACCGTGCCCCACATTGCAGCCTCACCGTGCCCCCATTTGCAGCCTTGCCAGGGCGGAGGAAGTGAGAGGGCGGCTGGATCATGTCGAGTTAGAGGAGAGCCGCGGGATCGCCGAGCGGTAATACACGCCGTAACAGCTGTCTCCGCTCACTCTCACACAGCCCCGCCTCCTCCTAACCCCGCGCCTGTAATAGACAGAATGCATCCCCGCATTGGACCCGTGTTCTGTCTATCAGGCGCGGGTTTAGGAGGAGGCGGGGCTGTGTGAGAGTGAGCGGAGACAGCTGTTACGGCGTGTATTACCGCTCGGCGATCCCGCCACTCTCCTCTAACTCCATGGCACTATTCCACAGGGAGAACAGCTCCCAGTCAAATCCGCCCACCGGTGGTGCTCGCCCCCCCCCAATCCCCCAATCCCAGGCAGCCCAGCTCCTCGCCAGCCCTCATTTTCTGCTTGCAAAATGCGAGTAGGCGAGCAGAAAATTTGAGGGCTGATTATAATATAATCATAAAATTCCAGACTGTAGTGTTCGTTAGAAATGGTATACTAAAAACAGCGCTAAAAACAGTTTATCTCATTAGGACCATTAAAATATAACACAAAAACTGTGGATATAAAATAAGTCCTCAATCGTAAAGGTGAATAGATAAATCGTTCCTTGGGAGCAGGAGTAATAGTGAGTGAACAGTTGGTTTAATACATCAAAGTGACTTCTTCTGTGGTATATTCTGACACCGTATCATCCCATGTGACTTTTCAGCAGGGGCTGAGGCTGTTGATATACCAACATAAACGCAGGTCACCAACACATGCTAAGTTGAAAGATAATTTGAATGTACGCTGCTAAGCTTTTGGGGCTGTTTTTTGGGAATATGATTTATGCTTTTTATTAAATAAACGGAATTACGCTATGTGCAATATTCTACTTTGTTTTTATGGCGAGTTTTGTTTGGAGATAAATTTTCCCCTGGACCCCTGATGCTGTTGTCCCCTTGGTGATGCTGATATCTGGCTGGTTTTAACCCCGTCGTAGCAAAGGAGTAGTGGAAGCAGATTAATATACCTTGATGATGCATATATGACAGGCGTGTTTTTATCTTGATTTCTGGTGAGTTTGAACCCCTATGGGGAGTGTGCCTCACATGGTGAAAAGTCACATACGGTGTCAGAATATACCACAGAAGAAGTCACTTTGATGTATTAAACGAACTGTTCACTCACTATTACTCCTGCACCCAAGGAACGATTTATCTATTCACCTTTACGATTGAGGACTTATTTTATATCCACAGTTTTTGTGTTATGTTTTAATGGTCCTAATGAGATGAACTGTTTTTAGCGCTGTTTTAAGTATACTATTTCTAACGAACACTACAGTCTGGAATTTTATGCTATCTATTTTTATATATCTTATATTTATATATATATATATATATATATATATATATATATATATATATATATATATATATATATATATATATATATATATATGTATGTATGTATGTATGTATGTATGTGTTATTTTTTATTTTTTTTGCAAATTGCTGCAGAAAACTACTTTCAAGGAGTTTCAGATGTTTGTTTCCTTGGTAAGGGGTGGTGGCAGTTTAGGTCTCCATAACTTGAATGATTTTGCATTGCTGTGTATAGCCATTGCTTTTTTTATTTTTTTGGAAACCGTTTGCATAAAAATTATTACAGAACATACTGTGTGAGCTACAGGATTTTTAACTTGCTCTTTGTGTGTCAGCTTAAATATGCTCTCTTTTTGCAGAATGGCACAACAGAGGAAGTCACATCTGAAGAGGAAGAGGAGGAAGACATGGGAGAGGTAAGAAATATAAACCGTGGTAAAATGAGTGTGAATATCTCAAAGCGCCTCTTATGATGGTCAAAGATACTTCTGCATCCAACACGCTTCCAGGTGCTTATGATGCTTTGTCCCCACTGTACATTGTATTTTCTTCTGCTGACCTTTTGTCTTGTAAAGATGAAGAGGTGGGCGGATGAAATGGCACTTTTTGTAGCTTTTTATGAGTGGAGATGGGATGGAGAGATAAGTGGTGTTCATCTTCTGCAGTGATGCTTTAAGAAAAAGAGGGGGGGGAAAAAATGAACTGGACCACATCGAAAACGCGCCTGCAGAAAAGCATCCAGACTGCATTTCTTGGTGTGAACTGGCCCTTAAAGAAAAATCTGACAGTTGATTTATAAATGCAGACATTGGTTGCAGTGAAAAAGATTGTAGCATCGAAAGTGTAGTTGTATGCATTTGTTTTTTTGAGATATTAAAATCGTATCTGTCCAATTTATATATTTTTTTTTAATTTTATTTTTTCCTTCAACCTGTTTGGGTGAAAAATGCCTGGTGGAAGGCATTCTAAATGAGATGATTGCAGGGCAAATGAAATAAACCCCACTTAACCACTTCAATACTGGGCACTTTTACTCCCTTCTTGCACAGGCCAATTTTCAGCTTTCAGCGCTTTTAATGACAATTGCGCGGTCATGCAACACTACCAAAACTACATTTTTATTCACACAACCAGTTTTTCTTTTGGTGGTATTTAATCAACACTGGTTTATTTTGTTAAAGACTGCATTTTGAAGAAAAATTTGTTTTTTTTTGTTTTGCAAATGTTCTTTACACTTCTTTGGTTAAAATAACCCGAATCGGGGTATTTTCTTTAGTCTGTAGGAAAGTTTATACAGTCCACAAACTATGGTGCATATCTGAAAATTGATCTATCCTCATGTACTGACAGACTATTGTTTCTTGACGTTTCTGATAATGTAAGCACAGTACAAACATCCGCCAAATCGCCCATTTTTTTGGAAAATAGACAGTCCAGGGTATTTAGTAAGAGGCATTGCAAGTTTTTTTGAAGATTTTTGTCATTTTTAGTTTTTTGTTTTTTGTTTGTTTTTTCTCCTATAGCAATTATATTCTTTGCGATAAGCAAACATTTTACTGAATGAAATGGATTCATCCAGTTTTTGTTGCCACAGCTGATTACATAGCGCAGATGGGCTGTGATTAACCCACTCTGTACCATGTGACCAATCGCAGCTAGCAAAACAATTGTACACAATGGATGGCTTGAAAGGAAGACATCCATTGTTTACAACTGTCGTGTGACCTGCTGTGATTGGTTACAGTGGACAGATGGTATTGTTTGCATTCTTTTTAATTGGTGTCTACAACCTTGCTGAATATATAAGCTGGTGGTGATATTCACTGGTTATTTCATACCTTTTACATACTAACCGACCGAACATGTCCTGTTCTAAAAAGGATAATATTTGCATTTTTGCAGCCAAATTGGGGGATGCCTACTTTTTATATTTTGTTTCTTTGCTATGGACAAAACGCCAAAATTAGAACCACAGGGATATGCGCGCGCGCGCGCGCACACTACAGGACTCCAGCTCTATACGTAAGCATTCTGCTTGCGTATGTCCCTGTGTGCCTTCCTTCTCTGCAAACCATATTCTTTGGTCCTTGCTTCCTATGGTCACCTGCAGTCTTTGGCAGGCTGTGGCGTCTTTAGAATCCCTGAACTCCCATTGATTGCAGTTAATTAATTCTATCTTTTTAGATGTTGGGAAGGCTTTAAGTGGACATCATCCCTGAGGAAGCCCAGTTTCAGGGTGAAATATGCTGGGAATCGCGTTTTAATATTGCTGTACACATAAGGACTGTCTTATATGAATTTTCTGTATTATACTGTTTTTTTAAACATTATTTTAACCAATGTTAAAAATGTTCTTTTAAATCTTTGGATTCACTTATAAGCCCATGCACCTTAACCGCTTCCCGACTGCCTCACGCCAATGTACGTCGGCAGAATGGCATGGCTAGGCAAAACCACGTACCAGTACGTGGCCCTTAAGAGCCTAGCCGGGGGCGCGCTCGCGACCCGGTCGGGAGCTCCGTGACCCTGGCCGCAGGACCAGCGGACCCGATCGCCGCTGGTGTCCCGCGATCGGGTCACAGAGCTGAAGAACGGGGAGAGGTCTGTGTAAACAAACCTCTCCCCGCGCTTCCTACTCTGTCTGTCATTGATCGGCTGTTCCCTGTCATCGGGAAAGCCGATCAATGTTGTCAGCCCCGCCCCCTAATGTAAAAAACACACATGCGTCACAGCCCATAACCCCTCCCCTCCCCCTAGTGGTTAACTCTTTCACTGCCATTGTCATTTATACAGGAATCAATGCATTTAAATAGCATTGATTGCTGTATAAATGACAATGGTCCCAAAAATGTGTCACAAATGTCCGGTGTGTCTGCCATAATGTCGCAGTCACAATAAAAATCGCTGATCGCCGCCATTACTAGTTAAAAAAAATATTAATAAAAATGCTATAAAACTATCCCCTAGTTTGTAAACGCTATAACTTTTTGCGCAAACCAATCAATCTCTAATTGCGTTTTTTTTTTTTTTTTTTTTTAACTAGTACAATTTTGTTTGGGAGCCTGGTCGCACAACCGCGCAATTGTCAGTTAAATCGACGCAGTGCTGAATCACAAAAAGGTCCGGGGCTTAAGTGGTTAAAAATCCCATAAATACCCTAAAATTTTCTTTCTTTTTTATATTTGTCTCATTCAAAGCCCCAATTCCAAAACAGTTGGGACGCTGTGTAAAATCTACATATAAATGATGCAAGGATTTGCAAATCTCGTGAACCCATATTTTATTCCCAGTAGAAAAATAGAAAACCTATTTTTAATGTCTTTATTTTAAGTGTACCATTTTAAGAAAAAAATGTAATTTTGAAATTTTATGGCAGTAACACTTCTCAAAGTTTGGACAGGGCAACAAAAAGCCAACAAAGTGGTACTAACAAGGAAGAGCTGGAAGAAGATTTTGCAACCAATTGGGTTAATTTGTCAACAGGTCAGTAAGGTGATTGGTTATCAAAGGGGCATCTTAGATTAGAGGGTTCTTGGAGTTAAGATGGGCAGAGGTTCTCTAATATGAAAAGCTGCATCTAAAAATTGTCAAACAATTTCAGAATCCTATTCCTCAACTTAAAATTTCAAGACTTTAAATGGACCATCATCTACGGTTCATAATATCCAGAATCTGGAGAAATCTCTGTGCGCTAGGGATGAGGCCCAAATCTTCGGACCTTCAGGTCTCCTCTGTTCCCAGCTCTTTACAGAGTATTGTTAAGAGGGAATGCTACACCATGGTAAGCGCCTGTCGGCACATTATACTGAAATTGTTCTTTTTTTATTTTTTTTTAGCCACAGATTGGTAAACCTGCTGCCGTCTTTACTTCTGAGACACTGACTCTCGAAGATGCCCTTTTTATGCCAAATCATGTTACTGACCTGTTGCCAAATAACCTAATTAGTTACAAAATGTTGTTCCTTGGTAGTACCACTTATTTTGCCAGCTTTTGTTGCCCTGTCTCCAACTTTTGAGAATTGTTGCTTTCATGGATTTAAAAATTACTTTATTTATTTTTTTCTTCAAATGGTACATTTTCTCAGTTAAAAATACAGGTTTGAGATTTGTAAATCATTGCATTCTGTTTATGTAAATTTTACACAGCGTCCCATCTTTTTGGGAATTGGGGTTGTAATAGTGGCACACCCTTTTACTTGCTCTTATGTACAATTCATGGATGTAGGAAGAACACAAGTGCAATTTTTTTTTTTTTTTTTTTTTCCCTTCATGGAATACAAAGCTTCCTCTGAATGGCTGGCTGAGCAGTGCTCGGCCTGACTCTATTTTGTTCTGGAGTGGAACGAGAAGGTCTTGCCCCACTGTTGTAACGCATTGCTGTATGAAGTTGAAACTGCATGTACATTCTACAGCGTTCCTAGCTGCTGCAACAGTTGGTGAAGTAAAAAAGTTTGGGGTTTGATTGTTGCCTTCTTCAAGGCAGTCCCATGTGCCAAATTCCACTGTAGGTTGTTGCAGCTCAACATTCTGGTTTCGTTTAATAAGAAGGTACAGCCTCTGGACCTATCAAATGTATTTGCCATCCAGAATGGGGTTGATTCATGATTGATGCCAGCCTCACAGGCCGAGGTGGAATCCTAGACAGTGCAGGTGACTTGGGTCATTGGAGAAAACTCTGAATTTGCATACTAGAGCTACAAAGAATTTTGGTTGTCCCTTGAACCCTGGACCCTTAGTCTGCAAGGTCATCAGATTAGGATTGTCAGACAACACCACAGCTGTTGCATGCATCAACCATCAGGGTAGAATCAGATGTGTTGTGGCTAGCAAAAAATATCCTGGCATGAAAAATGGGAAGGTGGGCTTCCTCAGTTGACAAGTTCTGGACTCATAAGAAGAATTTCTCCACCCGGCGATATATTTAAGACTTTTTGTCACAGGTAGGGAACACCGGACGTGAACCTCTTGGCTTCCAGATTCAACAGGCTAAGGAAATTTTGTCTCCAGGTCCAAGAACCCTCTATCCAGTGCAGTGGATGATTTTTGTGATTCCATGGAATCCGTTCAGCTCCATCAAGGAGCAAGGGCATTCCAGTGATTCTCATTGCACCAAACTAGCCCACGTGGTACCCCTGTGAATATGGTACTCAAAACTCATCAGGCTTTTGATGGACTCTCTGGACTTTTCCAAGCAGCCTGGATATTTTGTCCCATAGAGCAGTTTACCACCTTGCTTAGGTCTGGCTTTGACAACATGGTTATTGAAGCTAGGCCTTAAAGAATGGTGAACTATCCGATTTTTTTTTTTTTTTTTCTGCTCCTCAAAGGTGTAAAAATCCACCTCTCGAAGGTCTACCACCATGCCTGGACATTGTACTTCACAAGGTGCAAGTCGAGGAAGTTTCATCCGAGGTAATACTCCATATGGCACATCCTGACTTTTTTTTCCAATCTGTTCTGGATCGACATTTGACTTGGCTCTAGTTGTCCTCTTATAAAGACTGCTTGCCAATTTTTCTTTGTACAGGGTATAGCTCAAATAGGTCCACTTGTGACCCCATGGGATCTCTACCTGGTTCTCTTGACTTTTTTTATTTTTTTTATTTATTTTTTTTTGAACCCTTGAGAGATTTCCTATTAACATTTATGCACAAGATTGTCTTTCCTCTTGCCATCTTGTCCACAGGACAAACTTGAGAATCTTCTAGATTTTACATAGATAAAATTTTGTTTTGAGACGTAGGGCTTCTTTTCTCTGCAAGATGGTTTCCTCCTTTAACCTTTACCAGGACATTGCATGTCATCCCATTATCCTGCTGATTTACTAAAACTGGTGCACTCAGAATCTGGTACAGCTGTGCATGGTAGCCAATCAGTTTCTAACTTCAGCTTGTTCAATTAAGCTTTGACAATAAAACCTGAAAGCTGATTGGTTTCTATGCAGATCTGCACTCTAGCTTTAGTAAATCTACATCATTGTGTTGATGTGGTTAGCTGTTAGACTCAATCAGCTTTATTATCTTGACAGGCTTGTTCACACCATGTGCAGAGGCCCACCTTTTTTTTTTTTTCTTCTAATGAACACCTTCAAAGGCACAAGAGAACCTGTTGTTCATGTGCCCTCTTCGCAGCACACGTACATGGTACTAGCATTGTGGTGTGAAGAGGGCACACTGTTTTTTTTATTTTATGCCCCCGCAGAGACATGTTCCTGACCGGTGTCTGCACATGCTATGAATGAGCCCTAAAGTGATTCTAAAGTCTCTTTTAAAAACAAACATGTTATACTTGCCTCCTCTGTGCAGTTGGTTTTGCACAGAGAAGCCTGGATCCTCCTTTTCTCGGGTCCTTCTTTGCTGCTCCTGGCCCCTCCCTCCTATTGAGTGCCCCCACAGTCAGCAGCTTCCTATGGGTCACCCGAGCCGAGTCATAGCTCTGTGTCCATTCCGACACGGAGCCCCCTCTCTCCCCTGATTGGCTGACTGACTGCCACAGGGGCCAATGGCACCGCTGCGGTGTCTCAGCCAATCGGGAGAAGTGTCCTGGACTGCTTAGACATTCATGGACATCGCTGGAGAGAGATGGGGCTCAGGTAAGTAATTAGGGGTTGCTGGAGTGGCTGCTACACGCAACTTTTATTTTTTATTTTTTTTATCATAACCACTTGCTTATTGAGCACTTAAACCCCCCTCCTATCCAGACCAATTTTCAGCTTTTGGTGCTCACACTTTGACAATTACTCAGTCATGCAACACTGTACCCAAATTTTTTGTCCTTTTTTATTTTTATTTTATTTTTTTCTCCCACAAATAGCTTTCTTTTGGTGGTATTTGATCACCTCTGGGTTTTTTATTTTTTGCGCTATAAATGAAAAAAGACCGAGAATTTTGAAAAATTACGCATTTTTCTTTGTTTCTGTGATTAAAATTTAGGAAATAATTTTTCTTCATAAATTTTGGCCACAATTTATACTGCTACATATCTTTGGTAAAAATAACCCAAATTAGTGGATATTATTTGGTCTTTGTGAGAGTTAGAGAGTCTACAAACTGTGGTGCAAATTATACAAAAATTGATCGCACCTATTTTGAAAGTAGACATTCCAAGGTATTTAGTAAGAGGAATGGTGAGGTTTTTGTAACGTTGTAATTTTTTTCCCACAATTCTTTGCAAAATTATTTTTTTCCACAAAATTGTCATTGTAATAGGTTATTTCTCTCACATAGCATGTGTATACCACAAATGACACCCCAAAATATATTCTGCTACTCCTCCTGAGTATTACGATACCACATGTGTGGGACTTTTTCACAGCCTGGCCACTTAGAAAGGCCCAACATGCAGGGAGCGCCATCACGTGTTCTAGGAGCATAAATTACACATCTAACTTGTTGACTACCTATTACACTTTTGAAGGCCCTGGAGCACCCGGACAATGACACGTGACACTGATACGTGGCACTGATGACAGATGGCACTAATATGGGGCACTGATACGTGGCACTGATGACAGGCGGCACATCACATCCTCCCTCTGGCGCACACCCATCCTCCACATCACAGCCTGCCTCTGGCGCACACCCATCCTCCACATCACAGCCTGCCTCTGGCGCACACCCATCCTCCACATCACAGCCTGCCTCTGGCGCACGCCCCCCTCCACATCACAGCCTGCCTCTGGCGCACGCCCCCTTCCGAAAACAAGAAAAACAGAAGGGCGCACCGACCTTTGTGCATTACCACTAAAAAGGCTTTATTAAAATATATAAAAACAGCAAAGTTACTACTCACAAACGAGTACACGGTACAGGCAAAAACATGGATGGATGCACACGTCCACTGCTATGAACTTTCAATCTCGATTCTTGAACACCGGGAGGACCTGATGGTTCCTCTAGTGAATGGCTGACGCGTTTCAGGGGAGTACCCCTTTCATCAGAGCCTACAAGCGGGCAATGGTCTCGTCTCCCCCCATTTTAGTCAACTCTCTTCTTTTATGGGGAGGGTATATAGGTGGGCGTGGTCGTGGACCCCTCCCCCCACCCCCTCCTCCTCATAGGCCCTCCCATCTCCCATTCAGTATAAGATGGATTGCATAAATATGAATGTGAAAGGTGCCTCTATATATCTAGCACAATAACCAAATGGTCCTCCAATAACATCCCCAAACCCCCAGGGCTTCTCAGGACATGAAGGGTCTACTTATCTTATCCAGGTCCTTGGCCGGCGTGTTCCCCATCGATCCAGTGAATCCCCTCAGTGGCTGGATGGCTGGCGACTCCGGTCCGGAAGTGCGGGGTGTATTTGCGTTCCACCCGCGACTTCCGGTCGAACCACGCCTCGTTCCCAGACTGGCCAAAACATAATGATATTATAATAGGCCATCTCCCGGAAGCGCGGGTGTGTTTGCGCTCCACCCGCGACTACCGGTCGAACCACGCCTCGTTCCCAGACTGGCCACAACATAATGATGCTATGAATGCCATATCCCGGAAGCGCGGGTGTGTTTGCGCTCCACCCGCGACTTCCGGTCAAACCAAGCCTCGCTCCTGCAGCGGTCATGAATCTAATAGAGCTATGTATGCCTCTACTGCGCCCCCTTCCACATCACAGCCTGCCTCTGGTGCCCCCCCCTTCCACATCACAGCCTGCCTCTGGTGCCCCCCCCCTTCCACATCACAGCCTGCCTCTGGCGCCCGCCCCCCCCCCCCTTCCACATCACAGCCTGCCTCTGGCGCCCCCCCCCCCCCCCCCACATCACAGCCTGCCTCTGGCGCCCCCCCCCCTTCCACATCACAGCCTGCCTCTGGCGCCCCCCCCCCCCCCCTTCCACATCACAGCCTGCCTCTGGCGCCCCCCCCCCCCCCCCCCCTCCACATCACAGCCTGCCTCTGGCGCCCCCCCCCCCCCCCCCTTCCACATCACAGCCTGCCTCTGGCGCCCCCCTTCCACATCACAGCCTGCCTCTGGCGCACCCCCTTCCACATCACAGCCTGCCTCTGGCGCCCGCCCCCCCCTTCCACATCAGGGACACCATGTCTGTACAGTGTCCTGTAACCCCACTATTGGGAAGATGAGGGGGGCATGGTCACGTGACATAGCCAATTAAATAATCTGCATAGTATAACTGTTAGAAAGTGTCTAACATTGTATGTTCTCAGCTACTTTAACCTCAAGTGTGTGTGCGCAGTTAATCGTTTTTTATTTTAATTTTTTTTCTATTCTATTGCATTTTCCAGTGCACATCCATATTTTGGGATAGTATTGCTCAGGAAGAGGGCATATTCACACCATAATGCGGTGCTCCATTTTTGTGTGTCGGTCTGTTGCGTTAGGCAGGGCATTCAAAATGAATAGGCTATAACAAGCACATTACTTAGATTGTGGTTTCGTTTAATGGTTGGGGATGCCATGCAAAGTTGATAGTACCACGACTTGATAGTGTACTTGGGCACTTGATTAGGAAATATATTTATTTCCTTTTTTTTTTTTTTTTTTTTTTTTTTTTTTTATGCTGTGATTTTTTTTTTTTTCAGGATATTGAAGATCTTGATCATTATGACATGAAGGAGGAAGAGCCTGTCGATGGCAAGAAGTCAGAGGATGAAGGCATTGAAAAAGAAAATCTTGCCATCTTGGAAAAGATCCGAAAGAATCAAAGGCAGGACCACCTAAATGTGAGTAGCAAATTATTGGATGTCAAAATGTATAAAACTGTAGCCCTTGTATAAAATGTTTGTTTTTGACATTTGTTAGAGAAGCTAAGGTACCTTTTTACACAGTTTATTGAACAAAATCTTGTCTCCAGTTATCTTAATGGTTAGACATTCCATTAACCACTTAAGCCCCACCTCCTGTACATATACGTCGGCACTTTGAAAAGGGATATCTCGGTAACGGCAGCAGCTGCTGCCACAACCGAGATATCAATCTTTACAGGAGGCGGTACTGTTTACGATAATGGTGGTCTCTGCGGCAGGTTCGCCGCAAGATCACCGTTATCGGCGGCAGAGGTGTCACCCCCGGCCGCTCTCCACACCCTCCGCCGCTTACCGGAGCCGTCGGTAGCCACGAAGGGCGATCGGGTCCTGCACACTGCTGGGTATGGAGACGAGTGAGGCTAAGATGGCCCCCACTCGTCTCTATACCATAGGAGGGTGGAAGTGACGTCAAAACGTCACTTCCGCCCATTCGTCTTAAAGACATTTTTTTTTTTTTTTCAATGTCATATATTTTTTTCAAATGTTTGTTTTTTTTTTTTTTTTTTTAATTGCATTTAAATCCAAATATAAGTAAAATAAATAAGAAAAAAACGCCCCGTCCCGACTGCTGCCCGCAGAAGCGAATGCATACGTGAGTAGCGCCCGCATATGAAAGTAGTAGTCAAACCACACATATGAGATCGCTGCGATTGGTAGAGCGAGAACAATAATTCTAGCCGTAGACCTCCTCTGTAACTCAAAACATGCAACCTGTATTTTTTTAAATTTCGCTTATGTAGATTTTTGAGGATAAAAGTTTGACGTCATTCCACGAGCGGGCTCAATTTTGAAGCATCACATGTTGGGTATCAATTTACTCGGCGTAACATTATCTTTCACAATATAAAAACTATCGTCTTATAATGTTTGGGGGTTCTAAGTAATTTTCTAGCAAAAAAAAGTTTTGAACATGTCAGACTTGGATTTGAAAAACAGGCTTGGTCCTTAAGTGGTTAACATACAGTTAATACTTAATTATAAACAATCTAGTTATAAATGCATAGACCTTCTAAAATCCTTATTACTTACCAATTTTATAAATATACCATACATTTATGACTCAATATTTAAGCGTCCCCCCCCCCCCCTCCCCACAACGTCCCATTTTCCATTTGGTATTAAATGAGCATTGAAACCTTGTGTAATCTCTATCTTGCCACCCTTTTTAATGTGTGATCTTTAAAAATAAAAATCCATCTATTAGTTTCCATAGACTTGAACCCTCATCTGCTTGTGCGTTTTTTATTATTCCCTCCCACTATAACCAAAAAATAAAGAATAAAATAGGTTGTTCAGGCGTAGCACATAACAGACTTTCCTATCTCTAATAATGTGTGTGTGACCATTTTGCCCCAGAAATTTATCTGGACATCCTGTGTTGATAGACCACATGTTCTCTTTGTAGGACTTAATTTACTGATTTTACTCACAAAGAATAAGTTGGGGGGAGCCATGGGAATCCATTTCTGCGCTATCAACTTTTGCGCTATATACAGCAAATGGATAATCGCCATATACATCTGAGGGTTATAAAACTCTCTATCAACCACCCTAATACACATATCTAGACTCCATCAGAACATTAGTTCTGAAAAATTTTTGTTAACAGTATCCAGGACTAAGGTCCAATAGCTAACCAACTTGGGACATCACATCATATGCACAAATGTACCATAATACCTTTTTCACATCGTGGGCATAAGGTGGTATCCCACTTATGGCAATTCTGAGCTATAGGGATACAAGAGCTAATCTACAGCAGAAGACCCGCCATGCCAACGACGGTTCGGGTATGGGAGCAGATGACAGGCTATAAAAAAGTGACACTGTCATCTCACACCCCGTTGTGGTGTAATCTCAAATTATCACACCTCAGATCCATTCCCGACCCTAGTGTTTGGCCAAATATGGGTTTGTGACCATACAGCAAATTCTGTCAGCTGGAAGTCTGCTCCCTTTCCTTGCTTTGCGTTCCGAATTTGGACTACACTCACAGATTTTATTCCGTTACCTGCAACTAAAGCATGCAATACAGGCACAATTTCCCAGACCAGTTCATGTAGAATCTCATTTAGTTGAAAGGTTTCTAACCACCCGTTAAATTTATTCATAGGGCCTACTACACCCCTTAGCGCCTCTCTAGGATATTTCCCACACATTCAGAGATATGCCCTAAATGTCAACAGGCAGTTGGAAGTACTTTCTTACCCGGGAATTTGAGACCGGTTGCACTTGAGATTAACATGATCGCAGAACACTGGAACCCAAGGTACTGCTCCTGGGAATTGGAGACTCGGTGGCTCAATCCTGCCCATAAGAAAGGACTGTTATTCTATGTTTCTATGCCAGGCTGATTGTTCTTCAAAACTGGAAGCTGACTACCACCCCCCACCCACAGTGGCCCATTTTGTGCCACCTCTGTACAAATTAACCTACGAGTCAAAAGTGCCCTCAGAAGTTTGGAAAGGTCTGGGGGGGGGCAAGATCACTTCAGTTGTGACCCTAGATCCCAAACCTGTTCTCCCTGACTGGGGGAATAGTCCCTTAGGAGCTGAAATTGAAGGCATTTGGAACAGAGCCCTTACAGCAGTGGTCATCAACCCTGTCCTCAGGGCCCACTAACAGGCCAGGTTTTATGTATTGGGGAGATGCAGACTATTCCATTGACAAATTGTTACAATGTTTATACTTAAGTTCAACTGATAAAGAATGTTTTGTTTCTTGGCAGACTGCCCAGTTTTTCTCCCTTTCTTTTTGAAGGCTGTGGCTTCAGAAGAGCAGAGAGAATTCTTTGCATAAAAAGAATTGTGAAACACTTTAGTCAAGATCGCGATAACAATTCTTGACGATTAATTGTGCAGCTCTAGTGTTGCGTAATGTTGCATAAACGTTTCATAAATGCATGCTTGCTTATTGAGAATTTCCATGGGCACCTGCATTAATGCGCGTGTAAAGGTGCAAGCTTTCATATTTTGCCTAAATGCATAGTTTAAGCACATGCTTCCATAGATGCATATTGCTTAACCGCTTCCCGACCGACGCACGGCGATGTACGTCGGTAGAATGGCACGGACAGGCATAAGGGTGTACAGGTACGTCCCTTTAAATTTGCCACCGTGCCATTGGTGCGCGCCGGTCGGGGACCTCCGTGAGTCCGATCACGGGTCCCGCGGACTCGATCGTCTCATGGGGAGGAAGAACGGGGAGATGCTAAAGTAAACAAGCATCTCCCTATTAGAGCTGGGTGATTTTTTTTTTTTTCTAAAAAAAAAAAAAAAAAACTTTTTTTTTTTTTTTTTTTTTTTTTTTTTTTTCTGCCTAGCAACAGTGACGCTGATCTCTGCTCCCTGTGATTGGAGCAGAGATCAGTGATGTCAACAACACAGCCACGCCCCCTAGGACACACTTAACCCCTACACTGCCACCTAGTGGTTAACCCCTTCACTGCCATTTACACAGGAATCAGTGCATTTGTATAGCACTGATTGCTGTATAAATGACAAATGTCCGCTGTGTCCACCATAATGTCGCAGTCACAATAAAAATCACTGATTCCTGCCATTACTAGTAAAAAAATGATTACAAAATAGGGGATAGTTTTATGCCATTTTTATTAAACGCTATAACTTTTGCGTAAACCTATCAATCACTTATTGCAATGTTTTTTTCAAAATTGTTGCTTTTTTGTTTAGCGCAAAAAATTAAATGGGTGATCAAATACCACCAAAAGAAAGCTCTATTTGTGGGGGGAAAAAAGGACGTTAATTTTGTTTGCGCCACGTCGCACGACTGCGCAATTGTAAGTTAAAGCGACGCTGTGCCGAATCGCAAAAAGTGGTCTGGTCTTAAGCCAGCAAAATGTTCCGGTCTGAAAGTGGTAAAACACACTCTGGCATGTTTTTTCATTTTTACTTTATACGTATATTTATTTACATTAAAGTGGTGGGACACCCTGAAAAAAAAAAAACTTTAAAAAAATGTTAATTTTTAAAATGGGGGGGGGGGGGGAATTATTATTTTTTTACTTACCAGAAATGGCTGTTGCTAAGCAGATCGTCCTAATCTGCCTCTTCCAGCGCCACAGTGATCTTCTCTCCTTCCGTCTTCTAGTGAATGGGGCGCGGTGTGTTATGGGAACTGTGTCCCACAACACATCGCGTTCCCCATTCACAAATTAGACTCGCGCATGCGCAGTAGGAAACGGGAAGCCATTTCCCTTACTGATGATGGCGGCGCTGGATCCGGATCGCCGAGGGACATCTCGGCCTCCACGACCGACATCGCGGGCGCCCTGGGAGGGTAAGTGTACTTATTAACCACTTCCCGACCGCCCCCTGTATATATACGTCGGCAGAATGGCACGTACAGGCAGAATCACGTACCTGTACGTGACATTCTTCCGGCGGTTGGGGGGTCCGATCGGACCCCCCTCCGCCGGCGGGGACGGTCGGGATCGCTTCAGGAGCGATCCGGGACGAGGGGACGGCCAGTGGTTTCTGGCCACCCCCTCGCGATCGCTCCTGGCCAATGAAAAGCTTCCCCTTCCTGTCTATTGTATAGACAGGAAGGCGGAAGTGATGTCACGCTCGGTGCGCCGGTCTATGTGACCGGAGACGCCGAGCGGCGAACATGTTAAGGTTAGTGCACAACACTACACTGACACCAGTACAGTTAGGCACATATTCCACCCCCCTGTCACCCCCTGATCACCCCCCAGATCACCCCCTCCCCCCCCAGTCACAGTGTCACTAATTGCAGTGATCATTTTTTTACTGATCACTGCATTTAGTGTCAGTGTGACTGTAATAACTGTCAGGGCAGTTAGTTTTAGGTCCAAGGTAGCCCCCTACCCCCCCCTAATAAAGGTTTAACCCCTTGATTGCCCCCCAGGTAACCCTTTCACCCCCTTTTGCCAGTGTCACTAAGCGATCGTTTTTCTGATCGCTGTATTAGTGTCACTGCTGTCGCTAGGTAACCATTTTTTTTTTTTAGGTAACCGCCATGTTTATATAGGTTCATAAATAGGTTTATAGGTCAGGTACCCCCATATTACAACCTAAATAAAGGTTTTAACCCCCTGATTGCCCCTAGAGTTAACCCTTTCACCAGTGATCACTGTATAACTGTCACTGGTGACGCTGGTTAGCCAGTTAGTTATTTCGTTATTTAGGTTCCCCGTCAGGTTTTTATATAGCGTCAGGTACCCCCATATATTACCTAATAAAGGTTTAACCCCCTGATTGCCCCTAGTTAACCCTTTCACCCCCTTTTGCCAGTGTCACTAAGCGATCGTTTTTCTGATCGCTGCATTAGTGTCGCTAGGTAACCAGTTTTTTTTTGTATTACTGTTACGGGTGACGCTGGTTAGTTAGCTTGTTTTTTATACTGTCAGGGCACCCGCCATTTATTACCCAATAACGGTTTAACCCCCTGATCGCCCGGCGGGTGATATCAATTAGGTTTTAGGGTCAAATAACCAGTACCGCAAACACCCACGCACAAAGCATACACCTCCCTTAGTGGCACAGTATCTGAACAGATCAATATCTGATCTGATCAGATCTATACTAGCGTCCCAGCAGTTTAGGGTTCCAAAAAAAAACGCATTGTTAGCGGGATCAGCCCAGATACCTGCTAGCACCTGCGTTTTCCCCCTCCGCCCAGCCCAGCCCACCCAAGTGCAGTATCGATCGATCACTGTCACTTACAAAACACTAAGCACACAACTGCAGCGTTCGCAGAGTCAGGCCTGATCCCTGCGATCGCTAACAGTTTTTTTGTGGTAGCGTTTTGATTCAGTCGCTTCAGTCAGGAGCTTTTTTACCTGTGAATCTCAAAAAAATAAAAAAAAATAAAATAGTTGTCGTTTTATTGTTCTCTCTCTCTCTATTCTCTCTCTATTGTTGCTCTTTTTTTACTCCATTCTATTCTGCAATGTTTTATTATGTTTTATCATGCTTGCTTTTCAGGTATGTAATTTTGTTTACTGTGTTTTAGTGTTAAGCATTTTTTTGTTTTCAGGTGCGCCATTCAGTTGCAACGCGGATTTATTTATCTTGACAGCAACAGCGTTTGCTCCCACGATACATAAAGACGCGACTCCAACACTGTAGGAGGTGATTTCACCACCACAGTTAAAAAAAAGAGCATATATGCCGAAGCATGGGGGCAGCAGGGGGGGGGAGGAGCGATTGGCATAACTTTTGCGGGAGGATGCCCCCATTTATCGGCATATATAAATGGTGCATGTATGCCCATCATTAGAAGTGGGTGGATGAAGGGAGGTATTCTAATGGTGGGCACACCCACCAATCAATCTCTTTTTTTCGTTCAGCCAAGAGGCTGCATGAAAAAAAAAAGATTACAATATATGTCCAGTATGTTGCTGGACTTTGAATGGTTATACCAGAATGATGCCTGCAGGTTTAGGTATCATCTTGGTATCATTCTTTTCAGCCAGTGATCGGCTTTCATGTAAAAGCAATTCTAGCGGGTAATTAGCCTCTAGACTGCTTTTACAAGCAGTGGGAGGGAATGTCCCCCCTCCCGGATATAAACCGCGCCATTGGGAAATTGGGAAAGCATTTTATCACACCAATCTTGGTGTGGTCAGATGCTTTGAGGGCAGAGGAAAGATCTAGGGTCTAATAGACCCCAATTTTTTCAAAAAAAGAGTACCTGTCACTGCCTATTGCTATCATAGGGGATATTTACATTCCCTGAGATAACAATAAAATCATAACAAAGAAAAAAAATGGAAGGAACAGTTTAAAAATAAAATAAAAAAGCTAAATAAATAAATAAAAAAAAAAACAAAAAAAAAAAAAAAAAAGCACCCCTGCCCCCCCCTTCTCTTGCGCAAAGGCGTACACAAGCGTTGGTCTGGCGTCATATGTAAACAGCAATTGCACCATGCATGTGAGGTATCACCGCGAAGGTCAGATCGAGGGCAGTAATTTTAGCAGTAGACCTCCTCCGTGAATCTAATGTGGTATCATGTAAAGGCTTTTAAAGGCTTTTAAAAATGTATGTAGTTTGTCGCCACTGCGTGTTTGTGCGCAATTTTAAAGCATGTCGTGTTTGGTATCCATGTACTCGGCCTAAGATCATATTTTTTATTTCATCAAAAATTTGAGCAATATAGTGTGTTTTAGTGCATTAAAATAAAAAAAAGTGTATTTTTTCCACAAAAAATGCGTTTGAAAAATCGCTGCGCAAATACTGTGTGGAAAAAAAAAATGCAACACCCACCATTTTAATCTGTAGGGCCTTTGCTTTAACATTATATATAGTGTTTGGGGGTTCAACGTAATTTTCTTGCAAAAAAAAAAATATGTTTTCATGTAAACAAAAAGTGTCAGAAAGGGCTTTGTCTACAAGTGGTTAGAAGAGTGGGTGACGTGTGACATAGGCTTCTAAATGTTGTGCATAAAATGCCAGGACAGTTCAAACCCCCCCCCAAATGACCCCATTTTGGAAAGTAGACACCCCAAGCTATTTGATGAGAGCAATGTTGAGCCCATTAAATATTTTTTTTTTTTGTCCCAAGAGATTGAATAATGAAAAAAAAAAATATATATATTTTTTTTACAAAAAGTTGTCACTAAATGATATATTGCTCAAACATGTCATGGGCATATGTAGAAATACACCCCAAAATACATTCTGTTGCTTCTCCTGAGTACAGGGATACCACATGTGTGGGACTTTTTGGGAGCCTAGCTGCGTACGGAACCCCAAAAACCAATCACCGCCTTCAGGCTTTCTAAGGGTGTAATTTTTTTATTTCACTTCTCACTGCCAATCACAGTTTCGGAGGCCATGGAATGCCCAGATGGCATAAAACCCCCCAAAATGACCCCATTTTGGAAAGTAGACACCCCAAGCTATTTGCTGAGAGGTATTGTGAGTATTTTGCAGATGTCGCTTTTTGTCACAAAGTTTTGAAAATTGAAAAAAAAAAAAAAAATTTTTTTTTCTTTACTTTCTTCATTTTAAAAAACAAATGAGAGCTGTAAAATACTCACCATGCCTCTCAACAAATAGCTTGGGGTGTCTACTTTCCAAAATGGGGTCATTTGGGGGGGTTTTGTGCTATTTTGGCATTTTATGGCCTTCGAAACTGTGATAGGTAGTGAGGAGTGAAATCAAAAATTTGCACCCTTAGAAATCCTGAAGGCGGTGCTTGGGTTTCGGGGCCCCGTACGCGGCTAGGCTCCCAAAAAGTCCCACACATGTGGTATCCCCATACTCAGGAGAAGCAGCAAAATGTATTTTGGGGTGCAATTCCACATATAACTATGGCATGTGTGAGCAATATATCATTTAGTGACAACTTTTTGAAAAAAAAAAAAAATCTTTTTTATTTTTGTCTTTATTCAATCACTTGGGACTAAAAAAAAAAATATTCAATGGGCTCAACATGCCTCTCAGCAAATAGCTTGGGGTGTCTACTTTCCAAAATGGGGTCATTTGGGGGGGTTTTGTACTTCTCTGCCATTTTAGCACCTCAAGAAATGAAATAGGCAGTCATAAATTAAAAGCGGTGTAAATTCCAGAAAATGTACTCTAGTTTGTAGACGCTATAACTTTTGCGCAAACCAATAAATATACGCTTATTGGCATTTTTTTTACTAAAGACATGTGGCTGAATACATTTTGGCCCAAATGTTTGACTAAAATTGAGTTTATTAGATTTTTTTTATAACAAAAAGTAGAAAATCTCATTTTTTTTCAAAATTTTCGCTCTTTTTCCGTTTTTATATCGCAAAAAATAAAAATCACAGAGGCAATCAAATACCATCAAAAGAAAGCTCTATTTGTGGGAAGAAAAGGACGCAAATTTCGTTTGGTTACAAAATTGCATGACCGCGCAATTACCAGTTAAAGTAGTGCAGTGCGAAATTGAAAAAGACCTCTGGTCCTTTGGCTGCCAAATGGTCCGGGGCTGAAGTGGTTAAAAGTCAGCAGCGACTTTTTTTTTTTTTTTTTTTTAGCTGCTGAAAAAACATTTTTTTTTTTTTTTTAGGTGAAACACCGCTTTAAGCTGTATACGTATGTACTTGTTTTCCTGGGCTAATACATATGTTATTTGCATAGGACTGCATGCATATGGGCTTGTTTGCCAGGAGGCACGTGTGTGTGTGTGTGTGTGTGCTTATTGACCTTGTACTGCATGCATGAATGGCAAGAATACTTGTATACATGCATGTTTGCATACCTAAGGGGTTGCATAGAGGTAAACCAACATTGTTTTAGGCCTGCATCCTTGGAGGACTGTATATTAGGTTGGATAATATAGTTGCTGCATTATTTACCTGTTATACCAGTTAAGTGGTTCCAGAAAAGAGGCAACCGGGGGAAGCAGGTGCTCCGCTCTCAGCTTCAGGGATCTGGCGGTGTCCACATTTGATGGACAGTGGTGTTGGGTGCATCTGAGCCACTGTGATGTTTGGGATTGCAGTGTTTCCTGTCGCGTTCATTTTCCGTCAGACTACGGCCGCATCACCTTGATCATGCCTGATCTTGGATAAAGCCTGGTTAGTATATAGATGGGAGACTGCCCGGGGATACCAGATGCTGTAAGCTTCCCCCCCCTGGGTGGGAGAGGTATCTGAGGTTGCTGTGTTTTGAGAGTATCTCAGGCCAGAAAATCTTAGGGCAGTCTCTGAGGTGGTTTGTTCCATCTTTAGCAGGCAGAAACCTGGTAGGTTAAGTGCACCTCTGTCTGGGTCTGTCCGAGTCATCAGTCTTTTGCCTTGCATTTGCTTTTGGAGCAGCAGTTATGGGCTCATTATTGTGAGACAATTAAATGGTAGCAGTTTCTAAGCCAAATGGGGACATGAGGTCTATCTCAAGCAGCTAAACATCCTTCTGTTTCAGATAGGCTAGACTGTTCAGTGATGACCTCTCTGCAAGAGGTAGATTTTGGGGTCCATAATCCTCTGTAAATGCACATCTTCATGTGGCAGTTTGTTTCCAGGCAAACCAAAGATTTCTATAATTGCAGCCTTTTTAATTTTTTTGTGAATCTTCCCTTTGGGTTGGCCACAGCTCCAGAGGGTTCACAAAGCGTCTAGCCCCAGTGCGGAGCTTGCTGAAGACGCCTCAATACTCTTTATCTCAATCTTTGCTCAGCAAGCAGTCAATTCCAGGGGTTCGTTTGCTATATTTCTTCAGGAGGAAGCTATGTTTAGGTCCAAGCACGTTCTCTACTTACAGCCCTACTCCAGGTCTTGGTAGAGGTTCATTCTCTGTCTGGAACTTTAAGATCCAGGCATTGCTGGAAGGCTGTTTGCGGGGTGTTGCGGAACAAAAATTGGTGCTTGATATTCTTACTTTTCAGGAATTTTGGAAAATAACCACAGATGCCAGTCTCTAAGTTGATTTGAGACCGGCTACAGTTCAGTGGGCTTGGTCTCCACAGGAGAGAATACTGGCCAATAGCTTGGAATTTTTGGCCAGTATGCCTTGCTCTGGATTATAGCACAAACCTGTTGTAGGTTTAAATCTGAAAATGCCTCTGCAGGCATATATATCAACCACCAGGGCGGCACCAGAGGTCATGTGACTCGGAGGTGTACCACATTCTGTCTGGGACAGTACAAGTGCTATCTCTATCGCCAATACATATTCCAGGTATAGGATAGTGGCAAGGGGAACTCTGCAGGGGAATCTACTAGATTCCAAGTTCAACAGTTTGGGACAGGTGTGTCCAGGACAAGAGTCCTACTGCCAATAGGGGTACATGTACTGGTCACAACTTAAAGCGGTGTTTAGTCACCAGCTACAAATACTGCAGCTGCTGACTTTTAATAATCGGACACTTACCTGTCCCAGGTCCAGCGATGCGGGGGATCGAAGCCCCGCTCATCTTCCTCTCCGCTCAGCGGCGCCAGCATTTTAACTGTGCGAGTCGTGACTGCCCGCGCAATCATCTGGGACCTGTCACGTGTCCCAGATTGACCGAGGGAGGGGAAAGAGGCGATCTCCCTTCCTGCGCCGAGGGAAGGGACGTCAGGAGCCCAGGCACTGGAGGAGGCAGATTTTGAGGGACCACATACCAACAGGGAAAAAAAGGTAAGTGAGAATTTTATTATTTTTTTTCCCAAATGTTTTTTTATATATTTCCCCTCCCCCAAGTACATTAATGACATTTTTTTTTATGGTCTGGTTCTCCCTTTATTGCCACATCTTTTGGGAAGAATCCGTAAGGTGGTAACACTGATATTAGTGTTGGCCGAATTAGCCCAGCAGGGCTTGGTACACAGACATAGCGAGTTCTGCGGTGGGTGCTCCTTGGACACTCCCAGTCCAGCGGGACCTGATGGTCTTGAGTCCTGTATCTCAGCACTGTTGAGCCCCTGTAGGCCGGCTTTGGGGAACTTAAATTACATGACTTGAAAATATTTTTTTTGCCTGTGGTGAAGCCAGGAAGTGGCACCCGCAGAAATGTGGGTGGGAGATTTTCTTTGGTGGAGTTTGGCCTTAAGTACCGTTAAGTGTCTGAGTTTGTCCCGTTTCCAGGGGCCGTTGTTTCTCACTCCTTGTTTCATACCTCATACAGCATGTAACTTGGACAGTGCCGCCTGTCGGGCCTTTCTTGTGTCCTTGGTACTTGAATTGATCTTCTGTCCTTGCAGAGGCTACTTTTTGGCCCAATCGGGGGATTCTGTTGGTTCTTTTATCTCAGAAGGTGGCTTCTTTGACACTCCACTTCGTGAAGTGATAGCAACCAGAGTTGGCAGCTCTTTCAAGCAAGTAGCCATTCTTGGTCTTGCATCATAAAGTGATGTTGCGTCGTCATACTTTTTTATTGCCTAAAGTGGTTTCTAGTTTTCACTTGAATCAGGACAGTGTCTTGCCTTTTATTTTTCTCCTAATCCACAGTCTGCAGGATAAAGATCGCTACCTATTCTAGAGGTAGTTCAGCAGATCAGGGTCTACTTGAGTTGTCGGCACAAATCGGAAATCCTGGTTTGTGCTGCCAGAAGAGCCCAAGAAGGGCAGGCAGCATCCAGGTTGAATATTTAGCGATGGATCTGACAGTTTATCAATGATGCCTATGGTTTAACCACTTTCAGACCGGACCAATTTGCAGCCAAAGGACCAGGCCCCTTTTTGGGATGCGGTCCTGCGACGTGGCTCCCAAACAAAATTGACGTCCTTTTTTCCCCACAAATAGAGCTTTCTTTTGGTGGTATTTGATCGCCCCTGCGGTTTTTATTTTTTGCGCTATAAACAAAAATAGAGCGACAATTTTGAAAAAAATTCATTATTTTTTACTTTTTGCTATAATAAATATCCCCAAAAAATATCTAAAAAATTTTTTTTTTTTCCTCAGTTTAGGCCGATACGTATTCTTCTACATATTTTTGGTAAAAAAAACGCAATAAGCGATTATTGATCGGTTTGCGCAGAAGTTATAGCGTTTACAAGATAGGGGATAGTTTTATAGCATTTTTATTAATAATTATTTTTTATTAGTAATGGCTGAGATCTGCGTTTTTTTTTTTTTTTTTTTTTGTGACTGCGACATTATGGCGGACACATCGGACATTTTTGACACATTTTTGGGACCATTGTCATTTTTACAGCAATTAATGCTATTTAAATGCATTGATTCCTGTAAAAAAATGGCAGTGAAGGGGTTAACCACAAGGGGGCAGTGTAAGGGTTAAGTATGCCTAGGGGTGTGTTTCTTACTGTGGGGGGGCGTGGCTGTCAGCTAGTGAATGCTGATCTCTGCTCCAATCACAGGGAGCAGAGATCGGCGTCACTAGTTGCTAGGCAGAACTGGGAGATGCTGTTTATCTTGGCATTTCCCCGTTCAGCCGTCCCGTGAGACGATCGCGGGGGTCCCCGCGGCGATCGAGTCCGCGGGGACCGTGATCGAACTCACGGGGGTCCCGACCAGCGCGGGAGCGCGCCGCTCCCGATGGCACGGACAGGCAGAAAGGAGGGACTTGTATATACGCCCTCCTGCCTGTACGTGCCATTCTGCCGACGTATATCGTCGTGCGCCGGTCGGCAAGTGGTTGAATGGCAAAAAAAGCTTTTTTTTTCTCTGGGGAGAGATTCTCTACTCTGTGTGGAAGTATCTTGGGCCATCATCGGGTGTCGGTGGCCCAGGTGTACAAGACCACTATTTGGTCTTTTGTTTATACATCTACAGGGTTTTTACCAGGTTGATGTCAATCGCGAAGAAGATACTGCCTTTGGCCTCAGTGTATTACAAATGGCAAAGTAGGTCCTTCTTTGGTGGCAGTTTCTATGATGGTGTCTCCCTCCCCTCAGGGCTTTGCTTTGGGACATCCCAGATAGTAATTACTATAGCTGCTCTGTGTCCTGTGATGTATGATAAAGAAAATAGTATTTTTTTTTCTACAGCTTACCTGTAAAATCCTTTTCTTGGAGTACATCATGGGACACCCTCCCCTTTTTGGGAATTGCTTGCTACAAAACTGAGGTACTTCCTGTATGGGAGGGGTTGTATAGAGGGGGACTTCCTGTCTTTTGGGTGTGCCAGTGTCCATTCACCTATAGGTGGCGTATAACCCAGATAGTAATTACTTATAGCTGCTCTGTGTCCCGTGATGTACTCCAGAAAAGCATTTTACAGGTAAGCTGTAGGAAAAATACTATTTTTGATGGCAAGACAAATTCCTCCTGCAAAGTGTGAATCTTTCAAAAATTGACTATCGTATAATTGCAGGATGTACACTAGACCTCGCTGTGACCAATAATTTAAATCCTTGCAATTTTAATAACTCCAGGTAATTAAAATTCTGGAATATTTGGGTGTAATCAGTATACCTGTTCTGAAAATCTTTAATCCTATCTATTACCTTTTAATGATGAATGTGGGGTACTGATTAACTATTCTAAATTCACCCGCTAAACGATCTATCAACTTTTTACCTAAAAGTAGTATTTGAGTATTTAAGCATCAAGCCAGTTAGAGAATCATCTACGGCTTGATGCTTAAATACTCATCCTTCCCCGTTAAATGCTGGAGCTGTGCGGACAGATGATGTAAAAATGGGTTGGTGCCAGCCCACCATTCTCTTTTGGCTTCCTGCAATGTTTCTAGGTTAATATGCTAGTTGTCCTTTGTTTTTTGTTTTTTTATTTCTTTACAAAAAAAAAAAATGCAACATAGTGTCCAATTTCTTAAAAAAAAGACATGGGAAGCATCATCGAACCATTATGTAAAACCTAATATCAGTTGTGGCACCCATATCATTTCAATGAGGTTTATCCTCCCCGCTATTGAAAGTGGTGGTTTACACCAACTTTTGGCTTTTGTTTTATTTAATAAGTAGTGGGTTAATATTTGACTCTACGTACTTGAAAATATCACAATGTTTGATTGCTAAATAAACCAAATGTTTCTACCCCTTTTTATCTGAGAAGCCGTTGACAGCAAGGGATCCCTAAGAGGCTAAATTGGCAGGAGAGTAGACTTATTCCATTTTTTTTTTATTTTTATTTTTTTCATTTTAAACCTTAATACAGCCCAAATTTAATAAGGGGCAGCAAATGTTCTAGAGATGCAGTAGTATGGCCCAGAAATGCCAAAGCGTCACCTGTGTATAATGCCAAAATTTCCTCCGTCTTGCCTCGCCACAATCGCACTATTTGTGGATCACCCTGTATAGCTGCTGCCAACTGCTCTGAAGCCAAGGCAAATAAAGGAAAGCTGACATCCCTGCCTACTACCTCTACTCAATATAAATAGGGCAGATGGAGTATTAAATCATTCTTAAGGCCCATACACACGATCAGACTTTTTGACAACAAACATGCAAATTAGCTGTTTTGGACCAACATCCGATTGTGTGTATGCTTCATCAGACCAACTTTTTCAGTTTTCATCAGACTTTTGTTGGCTGTGCGAACGGACCAACTTTCTGCCAACAAAAGTCTGATGGAGCAAAGTCGGATCGTGTGTACACAAAACCATAGGACTTTTGTACAAACCAATGCAAAAGATCAGACAACAATACATAAGTTGACCAAAGGTGGTGATAAAGAGCAGAAAAAACGGGTGACTTGGTGAAAGTTGGCTGAAAAAGTCCTGCTGTGTGTATGCAATACAAGTTTAGGGCCGACGCCCTTTGTACAAAAATCCACGGGAAAGTTTGTACAAAGTCCTATCGTGTGTATGAGGCTTTAGACTGGCTGTTGATATAACCGCTTAACCCATGTAATTCTTAACCCATTAAAATGTATCCAGGACATGCCAGAGAACCCTATTCCACGCTATCAAATGCCTTAACGGCATCTAAAGACAAGATGGTTCTGTTATAAAAAGCATTTACCATATAAATTAAAGTAAATGGTGGCGCTGATGACTAAACCATAAATGTCAAAAACACCCAGTGACAAGTGTTTAGTGACTAACAAACTGATTATAAATAACTAATGGATCCCATGAGTAAGTCATGATGACGAAATGCGTTGGTTGCCGTACAGCCAGGTACCATTTGTGACGTTTGACTCTATACCGGAAGTGACGCTCCAAGGTTCACAATCTCGTATAGGTGAGATTCGGATCACCCACCTTTGGTTCCGCTGTGACCATATGTTGCCAGTTCTTGCCGTTGCAAGTGATACATACATGCATACTCACTCTTATTTACTTGTTTCTATGTGAGTGCAATGTTTGAAGCTTGTTTAATACATTTATTTTAATGTTGCTACACTATTGGAGCACTTTGCTTTGTTATATGTGGAGAGTCTGACATCTGGTCTCACGACTGGATATCATTGAATGTTTTAACCCTGTGAGAGTTGATGCTGATTTGCTGAGCATGGGTGCAAGGCATTTTCATCTGGTGAGTGCATATCTAAAGGGGTGGAATCGCCAAGTGCACGTAGTGTGTTGGAAGATTTTGAAGGCTTTTATGTGTGCACAACACCATCAGGAATAATATGTCTTGCGTATGGACTGTCCAGTCTCGGACTATTTATTCGTTTTATTTATCCTCAGCTTGTTAGTCACTAAACACTTGGCACTGGGTTTTTTTATTTCTATTTTTATTTTTGGTTTAGTCATCAGCGCCACTATTTACTTTAACTTTTTATATGGTAAATTCTTTTTATATCCGTATTATTTAAAGTGGCAGCTTCTTTCATTCAGTGTGTGCCTGGCACAGTGATGGGACCTCAAGTGTGGGTGCACGGATCTTGTGGACCATTATATTTTTTATGATGGTTCTATTGCCAACCTTATGTGGTGGGATCTGGAGATTAATGTATAATCTGTGGATATATAATTTCAATATTCCTATCAGGAATAAATCCTGATGGGTCTGGGTACACAAGTTTTGCTATAATTTTAGATGTGCGGATAGCCAACACCTTAGCCAGAATCGTTAACAGGGATAACTACCTTTTAATAAAGTTTGCAGCTTGTAATGGCCCTTAGCTGATAATATTGAGGATCCTAGTCTTCTACAAATAGGTTGCCCCTTTAAAAGTTTAGCCAAAGTGTAGAGTGCCCTTATTTCCAGACCATGAATGAAAACAAGGGCGTTCTGTAGTGGGGTAGACACAGGTGCTTTGCAGCCTAGAAATAATGAAGACTTGGAAAGAAGCAGGTGTATGGACCGCCCATGTAAACACTGGTCTGAGTTGATGACTGCCTGTATCTATTAAATTGTTTGCCATCTATGATTATAAAAAAAAAGCTAATGTTTAGTAAATGTACAAAGGTCTTCTTTTTTTTTTTTTTTTTTTTTTTAAATGAACACAACACAAGCATGTTGATGCTGCAAACCATAGACCAACAAATGTACGGCTCTTATTTATGCTTGCACTGCTATGAATGTGACAAGACGTCTCCTAGATTTCTCTGGTTTTAGGCCTCATGCACACAGGGCATTTGCCCAGCTCTCCGCCTTTCCTCATGCCAGCAGCACTTTGGCAGAAAAAACACTTGATGCATATAAACTAATTTTAGACTTGTCAGCTCTTATGCGTTTATCATTTGGCTAGAAGTCCTCTATTCTGGCCATTGAAATTAATTACTAAAGTGCTTGATGGGCCTAGCGTCAATGTGCATGCTGGCCCAGCAGTGGGGATTTATTTTTCCTATTGCTAAATGCCCCTACCACTAAACGCCTATTGTGCATGGACTCAGGCTAACATGGTTGGGCATTCAGAGGCAGAACACAAATGCCAAACACAGGTAAGGCCCCTTGCACAAGGGCATTATTTACTGTTTTTGTTTACTCGTGAAGCACGTGTGCAAGGGGCCAAAAACTGTAAAGACCTGAGTAATGGTAAGTATAGGCGAGTAAAGGTGTGCAAGCGTATAGACTAGTAAAATTCTTCTTCATAGCTTGTATTGTAATATACACTCATAAACGGTAACAACTTCCCACAGACCGCACACAGAAGTTCTTTTTTTCTTGTGGCCACATATGTGTATCTGCTTTGTGCTGGGAGTGCACCGCACCACACACTCCAGGCACAGAGACCAGTCTCCCACTAGAGTCCCAAGTCTCATACTAATGATCGGGACCCAGGACTCTCGGTTTTGGGTCACCAGATGGTTGTGATTGGCTGTCACAGTGATCAGTCATTAGTATATTTCTAACACATGGCATGTACATAGCAACAATTACACCCCAACACACATTCCTAGTATGTATGTACTCCTAGTATGGCGATACCCACATTCTACTAGTATGGCGATACCACATGCAAGACTTTTACACAGCCTGGTCACATACAGAGGCCCAATATACGGAGAGCACCATCACTATGGACATGAATTACACATCTAATTTCCTGACTACCTATTACACATTTGTGATGCATGGGAGAGCACAAATCGGCACTTCAGTTCCAGTCCACTTGTGCTGCTTCACTGGCTCCCTCTCCTCACGCTGTACCGATTGCTGAGAGGTGAGAGCTGAACCGGACGTATGCGTGTTTGTTGACAAGTGATCGCTCATTCATTAGATGGAGCAATCGCGAGGTAAAGGGCAGCTGTCATCGGCCCTTTACCCCAATCTGTGATGTGCCGGGTCCGACCACGGACCCTCCCGTGGGCACGCGAGAAGCGCTATTTCGGCAGGACGTCATTGTACGCCCTCCCAGAACTAGTCGACTGCGCTGTAGCCATCATTCGGCTATGGCCTGGTCAGCAAGTGGTTAAATTAATGTCAAGCTTCTACAAGATTATTGTAATTTGATGCATATTTTCTTTTAATTTTTTTTTTTTTCAATTAATGCAGACAATGTAGCTTTGCTTTTTTTATTTTTTTTTGTTTTTTTCCCTCTCTCAAAAGTTCAGATTTATTTTTACTGAGATGAGATCTCTTGAGTAATTTTTGAAGAGGTAAATCTTATCAAATTTTAACTTTTTTTTTTTTTTTTTTTTTATTTTTTTTTCTTCCTTGCATTAGGGTGCAGTGTCTGGATCCGTACAAGCTTCTGACCGTCTTATGAAAGAGCTCAGGGATATATACAGATCACAGAGTTATAAAACAGGTTTGTTCCTTTTTTGTGTTCTCTGCCTTTAATTTGGGATTGCTTTCTTTTAACACTCTAATCAAGTCCGCATGCGCCATAGACAACGTTGTAAAACGTTCTTTGCAAATATCTCCTAAACCATGCAGGTTTAGGAGATATTTCTTGTACCTACAGGTAAGCCTTTATCTAGGCTTGCGTGTAGGTGCAAGTTGTAATTGAGGGTATACAACCCATTTAATGCATTCTAATCCAGTAAGGTTAAAAACTTTCTGCATGCAGCTTCCCCCCGCAACCCCCCTAAATGCTTACGTGAACTTAATCTCAATCCAGCGATGTGCACAAGGCGCTCTCATCTTTGATTGGCTCGGATACAGCAGCAGGAGCCATTGGCTCCTGTTACTGTCAAATAGAGCAAGTGAAAGGGAGTTGGGGGGCGATGCCAAGCCATGATCTGTCTCAACACACAGAGCAGTGCTTGGGGGAGAGAGCATGCACGAGTGCCACCATAGCAAGCGGCTTGCTATGGGTACACTTGGTGCGATACCCAAGAAAAGGACGACTGGGGCTGCTCTGTGTAAAACTAATACAGAGCAGGTAAGTATAACATGTTAAAAACAAAACAAATATTACAATTTTTTTTTAACTGTTTAGATGTCATTTTATGGGTATTTTTAGGGGGACTAGTGAGATTCATAGGTTTGTATTAGGGACCAGTAATACTCAACTACTTTACTGTACTACAGTGCAAGGACGCAAAGCCTTCATA